>CM071637.1:14100484-15350484 GCA_036419045.1 Scirpophaga incertulas | reverse complement strand
GCGTTTTCCCGAACGCCCGTTATTTGCTTATATTATTTAATTATATAATAATATTGCTTACCGGTCCGTAGTTCTGGCTTGGCTTGAAAGTGTGTTTTGTGTGTACTAATGTGCCCTACCGTATGTGGTTATAAATATATATCATATACTACAATACTTGTAGTGTATAAAATATATTTATAACCACATACGGTAGGGCACATTAGTACACACAAAACACACTTTCAAGCCAAGCCAGAACTACGGACCGGTAAGCAATATTATTATATAATTAAATAATATAAGCAAATAACGGGCGTTCGGGAAAACGCAACATTTTTTTGTAGCAGAGCGTGGTTTTCTTTTCGGTTACGGACCTGTTATTTTGTAAATTCTTTGTTTTGTATTTTATATAATTATTAAAATGTCGGACGGTTACAACGAAATTCGTCGCATATTGCAATGGTTGGTAAGCGCATTTTCTCTGGTGAGTAGACCAGACAGGGTTGAGGCCTTGAAAGAGCGGGCTTCAAATGCGAACAGATACATGGCGGATCTGGATCAAGCTTTACAAATGTGTTATGATAGGGCTGACATGAATCCAGACAATGAAACTTTGCAGGCAAGGTTGATTCAAGCTCAGGCAGACTACAAGCAATGCTTAGAATATTATGACAGCATTATTCAGGCGGTAAGGACACTGGATCTGGCCAGTAGTCCCACGGTTAAGGGTCAGTCAAGTAGTAATGCCTCAATTTATACTAGATTGCCGGATTTAAATTTGCCCAAGTATTCTGGTGGGTATGAAACTTGGATGTCATTTATTAACATTTTTGATTCTTTGGTACATTGTCGGATGGATATATCACTCTCACAAAAATTAAGTTATCTGTTGAGTTGTCTATCGGGAGACGCTCACCAGGTTATTTCACATTTAACCATAACAGATAACAATTATGAGACTGCAAGGGCGCTATTGATGGGCAGATATCAAAATATTAGGTTAATTGCGGATGCCCATGTGGCAAAGATATTAAATTTGCCTTATTTAAGGAATATCATGTTTATAAGGGATGATTTTTTAAATCCATTAAAGGTGGCCTATAATTGTTTGGAGAAATTAAATTTACCAGTAACGGAGTGGTCATTCTTGTTGCTCCATATTGTATTAAATAAGTTACCCTCTGATTTAAAATTAAGATTTGAACAAAAATATGGAAGCGGAGATGAGGCAAGCCCGTTGCCTAAATTTATTGACCTTTTGACCTTCTTGGAGGAAGAAGCACGGATTGTTGACAATGTAGGCTCACCTCCTGCAACGGCTACCTCAGGGCCATCTGGGAGGCCTGTGTCCAGTCAGGGAAGACCTGTATTCAGTCAGGGTAGGATTAGGCCACCCACTCGGGGGACTAGGGTAGGTATGGCTACATCGGACCATACTATTAATAATAGGTTGCAATCCAAGCGGGTTGGTTGCACCTTTTGTGGCATCATAGGCCATTTCATATCTAAATGCCAACATTTTATAAATTGTTCCCCTCAACAGCGGAGGTGTTTTGTGCAAAATCACAAGTTGTGTTATTTTTGTTTAGGGGATCATCTTGCTAATAGTTGTGCAGTGGCACGGCCATGTATTCATTGTAACGGCAAACATCACGGGATGTTATGCCTGAATAGGAATGGTGGAGTTAGGCCTGCAGCGGCACGGATTGGTTCTCCTTCAAGAGGGGGTCAAAGCGGACAAGTACGGACTTCACCTCCTCATTCTGGACGAGCGTCGCCTCGACGGGTGGACGTGCGCGCGACACCTCCATATACGGGTGGGGGTGGCTTTAGGCCTACTTCACAGGCATCTCCACATACGGGTGGGGGAGGCACCGGGCCTATGGTACAAGCACCCTATGCAGCGGGCATAGGGCATATTCAAGCGGACGAATCTCGTGACGTCACTGCGGAACAGTATGCGTCTGCGGCCTCGTATGCAGCGAGAGCGAGGGGTTTCTCACCACCACTCGCGGAACGGCCGCGATTGAGGAACACGCCGCCATCTTTCGGTCATCCGGTTGGTTACCGGACACCGGATGCCAGTTGGCACCTGACTCGGGCACCATTGGGGCGCTCGAGACCCCCTACTTATAACCCTCTGGCCCTGTCGGCAGCCCAGGTTTTTAATCGGGTGAATGCTTCATTTCACAGTGACGTTCAAGAATAGGTAGTCGCCGCCGCCTCGCCAAATGCAACCTTTTTAAATACTATTTTATTGCCTACCGTTGCGGTAAGGATTTGTGATATTAACGGTTTTTATGTTAGAGCACGGGCTCTAGCGGACACGGGTTCGCAAGGTTGCATGATAACAGTTAATTTGGCGAGACGGTTAGGCCTATACATATTTAATAATAATATTCGGTTCGTGGCATAGGTGATGTGCTCGTGTCACATGTTTATGGTCAATGTACCTTTAACATTGTTGGAGAATCGGTCTCTCAACCTGTTATTACAGTTACAGCACTAGTGTTGCATGATATTTTAGGAGAACATCCACAGGTGGAATTACCTTCGGAAATTTTGAACTCGGCTTCTCACCTGTCTTTGGCTGACAGAAAATTTTTAAATATTGGAAAAATTGATTTGTTGCTTGGTACTGATGTGCTTGGTCAATTATTGTGCACCGGACGCACTATAAATTTAAATAATAATGGCTTGGTTGCTATACCATCGCACTACGGATATATGATTATGGGCCAGCATATGATACGGTTTCTGATACGGTTTTTACGGGCGTTTCTCTTTCGGATTTAGTACAGCGTTTTTGGGAGACAGAAGAGGTACCCACGGTTTCACGGAAGGACCCGCTCGACGAAGAATGCGAGCGCCATTTTATCGAAAATGTTTATCGGTTACCGAACGGTCGTTTCGTTACTCGGTTGCCCTTTGTGAGCATTCGCAAACCGCTGGGGCAGTCCTACCTCACTGCTGAGAAACGCCTGCTTTCTATGGAACGTCGCATGAAGCGAGATACAGAGTTTCGCGACAAATACATTGAGTTCATGCGGGAATATGAACAATTAGGTCACATGTCCCTGGCACGGAGGGACTACTCATCGGAAGAACACTATTTCATACCACATCACGCGGTTTTTAAATCGGATAGCGGTAAGATACGGGTCGTGTTTGACGGGTCGGCCCCTTCCTCTAACGGTGTTTCATTGAACCAAATCCTGCACTCGGGTGCTAAACTACATAAAGATATTTCGGATCTTATTTCGGCCTTTCGTAGACACCAGGTGGTCTTCGCGACGGATATACGCATGATGTTCCGGCAAACGGTGATTGATGAGGCTGATAGACGGTATCAGCTGATTCTTTGGCGCGAGGACCCGTCTCACCCATTACGCGTCTACGAACTGAACACAAACACGTACGGTTTGAAATCTAGCCCCTGGATGACTATGCGGTGCTTGTTGGAACTCGCTCAACGGGAACGCGTTCGATTCCCTCGTGCGGCGGACGTCTTAGAGTCGGAAATTTTTGTCGATGACGTTATCACGGGTGGATCTTCGGAACAGGAGGCTTTAATTTTACGTAACGAGCTCATAGCGTTATTGGCAACGGCTGGCTATGAACTACGGAAATGGATTTCGAACAGTCCACGTCTCTTAGAAGGACTACCAGCGGATCACGTTCAAGATCCATTGTTATTTGAGAATCCGGACTCTCCTCGTTCAACATCGGTTTTAGGTGTTCAGTATTTACCGGTTCCTGACATCTTTTCCTTTCGGGTTTTAACAATAACGGAAAAGATATGGACTAAGCGGCTAGTCCTGTCTACGGTTGCTCGTATCTATGATCCTAACGGGTGGATCGCTCCTATAATATTTTGGGCTAAATGTTTTCTACAACGGTTATGGTTGGCTGAGCTTAAGTGGGATGAGACCCTACCTACTGAACTCTTAACGGACTGGCTCGCATTTATTGATCAGTTACCCACTATCGGAAGGGTTGTTATACCTCGTAAAATACTTCCACCGGGGAAGTATCATGCGTCACTTCACGGTTTCTGTGACGCCTCGGAATCGGGTTTCGCGGCAGTCGTATATCTTCGGACGATACAGCCAGATGGTTCAGTAGCGTTACATCTAATCACGGTGAAGAGCAAGGTGGCTCCTATACGCAACCGCCAACCATACCCAAATTGGAGCTCTCGGGAGCTGCGTTACTTACTCGGTTATTGAATCATGTTTGTGATACACTCGGGAAGCACATTAACATAGGCAACGTTTATGCGTGGACTGACAGCCAAATTGTTTTGGCGTGGCTCCAGACCTCGGTACATAGGCTGGAAACATTTGTTGCGAATCGGGTTTCGCAAATTCAAAACTCGTCAGTGAATCTGAATTGGCGGCACGTACCCGGCGAGTTGAACCCCGCCGACGTGGCCTCTCGCGGCTGTTATGCCTCCTCGTTGGTGAGTCATAACCTTTGGTGGGGACCTGCTTGGTTGACGGCACCGGAGTCGTCATGGCCCCCTACGGTTTTAATCGGATCGGATCCGCTGCCCTGTGTGCGTGTCATGGCTGTGGAAAAAGAAATCGTCACAACCCTCTTTTACTGCGGTTTAGCTCTCTTAATAAATTACTGGCCGTTACGGGATGGATGCGTCGGTTTATAACGAATACTCGCAAACCGGTTGTAAGAAATACATCTTTGTTTCTGACGGCAGGCGAACGGCGTGCTGCTCTCATGTTTTGGGTACGACGGGTACAATCGGAACGGTTTTCTGACGAGCTTAAATCGTTACGGACGACGGGTCGGTTAAAGGGTGCCGTACAGAAACTTAACTTATTCATTGATGGCGAGGGATTACTTCGTGTTGGCGGACGGCTGCGCAACTCGAAGCTGCCGTATTCGGCTAGGCATCCCCTTTTGCTGCCCAAGGACGGACCCTTGACGCAGTTGATAGTAAGTGATCGGCACATTACTAACTCGCATGCAGGTTGTACGGCACTGCTTGCTATTCTTCAGCGGGAATTTTGGATACTATCGGCGCGACGGTGCGTCCGATCGGTTATATTTAAGTGTATACCTTGCTATCGGTTAAAGGCTAACACCATGCAGCCTATGATGGGTGACCTACCTAGCGATCGGGTTAGTGTCACCAGACCTTTTCACGGTGTCGGTACGGATTTCGCTGGTCCTTTTATTGTCAGGGCTTCTCACTTGCGGACCTCTAAGACTTACAAAGTTTATTTATGTGTATTTGTTTGTCTGTCAACGAAGGCAGTACATTTAGAAATAGTATCTTCGCTTAGTACGGAAGCGTTTATCGCGGCGTTCGGACGTTTTGTTTCACGGAGGGGGTTACCGAGTTTGGTACGGTCGGACTGCGGCACAAATTATCAGGGTGCTGACAGATATCTTAAGGAGGTCCATGATTTTTTAACGAAACATAGTACGGACTTGGGACAAGCAATGGCTACTCAGGGCATTACGTGGAAGTTTGATCCTCCTGGATGTCCTCATTGGGGAGGCATCTTTGAGGCTGTCGTGAAGGTGGCTAAGACACATTTGAGACGTGTTATTGGGGAAACGGTTCTTACGTTCGAGGAACTTACTACGGTCTTTTACAGAGTGGAAGCAACTTTAAATTCACGGCCTTTATGCCCACTCTCTTCGGATCCCAACGATATGGAGGTTTTGACACCGGGTCATTTCCTCATCGGCCAGCCCCTTGCAGCTCTCCCTGAGTATCCCTTTGAGAATGTACCACTGAGTCGACTTTCTCGCTTTCAAATGCTGCAACAGATGTCACAAAATTTTAATAAACGGTTTTATTCGGAGTATTTGCACATGTTGCAGCAGCGGCTGAAATGGACAGATAAAACGGCTCCTGCACGGGTAGGGGATCTTGTCCTGATTAAGGATTCAAATCTTTCTCCTCTACGTTGGCGTAGAGGACGCATTTTGAAGCTTTATCCAGGCTCTGACGGTGTACCTCGGTTCGCAGAGGTCTCGATCGGCGACTCTGTGATGCGCCGTGCGGTGGCAACCCTGTCCCGTCTACCGGTAGACTAGCGAGATGAGGGTTGCTCATCTCGGGGTGGGGGATTGTTTAGGACTTATGAGTTTCGGACCGCGGAAAAGGAAATTTAAAAAAGTAATAAAAAAAAAAGATTTTGGACATTATGGTTTTTTCGGCACTTGACTTCACTTCGGATTTTTTGGACGGCATTTTTTATTGAGTTTATTTTCTGGTGGATTAATAATTGATCATTTACGTGTCATTTAGTTACGTGTATAAAGTGTATTTAAATATACCATTGGATAAATATTGGCATATTACGGTTTCGACGGGATTACATTTACATTTGGAAAAGTGGTCGGCCACGCGTTCTCCTATTTTTTACACTACAAGTATTGTAGTTTATGATATATATTTATAACCACATACGGTAGGGCACATTAGTACACACAAAACACACGTTCAAGCCAAGCCAGAACTACGGACCGGTAAGTAAGCAATATTATTATATAGTTAAATAATATAACCAAATTACGGGCGTTCGGGAAAACGCAACAGCTACAATTTATAAAGATATCCGCCACCTCAATATAAGCTACTCAATATACTAATCCTGTACAAATGAAGTTGCGGGCACTAACTAGTTAGCTAGAACTGTCTTGTTTAAATAATCACATTTAATATTTAAGTAATTTACATATGTAAATTAGTATCAATTTTGACAATTAAAATCTTCACACAATTTGGTAAAGATTAGATGAGGTTTTTGTTGTGTATATGTGATTGATTGATTATCCTTTTGTTAACATCATAATTGGCTGTATGACATTGTTTTTAGTTAATCTGTGCTGAACACTGTAGATTATGTGGATACATATACTATATAATTTGTGATGTGGATAGACTAATCAGTATGTATACTAATCTGTGGACTAATCTGCGTGACTGTGTGAATATGGCGCGTCTTGTTGTTACTATCAATTAAGCTATTTGGAAATACTATAATAAATATGTTTGATTATATAATGTGCATTATTAAGACACGATTCCCATATTAACAGTTTTTAAAATAATTACCTCACTAACACATTTGCCATCTGATACTTACGTTTCAAACTATTTTATTTCGAAACTCTTCGCTTTCATTTCATTCTAACAACTTTGTTGGTATTGTTGTTTAAAAACTTAGCTTAAATATTGAACCGTGAGAAAAACATTCGTCGGATCAAGGCTGTTTACGTATTGCCGGACAAGTTAAGCAGACCGGAACGTAACAGGGCTGTGAGATTGAAAACAACTTCCGCATACATTAAGAAATGTCACATTAGCCTCAAGAATATAGGATTACCAGTTTTCTAATAGTTCTGGCCACTCCTGTA
This sequence comes from Scirpophaga incertulas, assembly GCA_036419045.1. Classification (NCBI taxonomy): domain Eukaryota; kingdom Metazoa; phylum Arthropoda; class Insecta; order Lepidoptera; family Crambidae; genus Scirpophaga; species Scirpophaga incertulas. The sequence goes on along the minus strand of CM071637.1, from coordinate 15,343,107 downwards.
ACTGCTCGAGTCGCGTTACTACAAACATATATATGCTTATTTAGATGTATATTATTCATTCCTTCTTACTCTCATACTTTCCATATTGCCCTCAGAATTAGGTTCTTTTATGGGTCCTAACAAATTTTATACTCAATATCAATTCCAAACATGTAAGATCTCTTTGACGATTGATTAAAATTGAAGGATTGATATAATGTGGTTATATTTTTATTTAACATCTTAAAGTTAAACCTTCCATATTGCCCTCCCTTCCCCTATATTCTCACTTCAACATAATATATATTTTGTGTCACTTGCAACTCAAATTCAAGTATTTTTATTAAGGTTATAATAATATGGTGTCAGTACGGTTATAATGGTTTCTTGTCTTTGTAAAGTACACCATAGTCACCTGCACAAGAAAATGATGATCCGAAGTAAGCTTAACACCCAGATCCCTACCTCCTGAACTCTATTCAATATGATATTGCGTGTCCTATACTCCTGTTCAATTGGATATAAGATAACACATTCAGTTTCATTAAAATGTAGGCATTTTATATACTTTATTTTACCAGTCTCTTAATAACTTGCTCCAATCCAAGGCAAACTCCAGAACCTTTTTTAGGTAAAGTTAAATCTTTACATTAAGGTAAAGTTTTCAGACATCTGCAAATAATTTTGTGCTACCTCATTCTATATTATTGCTAATGTCACCTTTTTTTTATACATACATTATATTACCAGTCCCATAAACAACCATTTAGCTAGGAGGCACTTTAACAAAAGTTTGTATGTTCTTACATGTAGCAGACATACACAGAACATGTTTATTATCATCCCAAATCACAGCTTCCTAATACTGTCTTTGAACTAAGCTACAGACTTGCCCAATTAAAAGGATTTATGATAACATAATAAAGTTGGAACAAGATGTGTAAAGACAATAATATTTAAAAGTTCAATTTCAGGGATACAGGTAAAATGTAGGGTGATGTAAAAAATATACATCAAATGAAAGAATAGAATAGATACATTTATTATTTCTTATAAAATACAAACTCTGTTAATAACCTATAACGAATTTAGGAAAGAATACAACTTTAACATGAATAGTTTGTGCATGTGTCAAATATCTTGATGTTGTGCTAAAAAAAGTATAAAATATGTTGGTCCCATCAGTCTGCTAACAAACCATTGTTATATTGTGTCAATAAACAGTAATTTTAATACTCCACACCCTACAATACATATAAAAAGAGAGTATCAAAAATCATCAGGAACAAATAATTGAAGTAGTTAAAAATTATTTTCATGAAAAGTCTGGTGTAAGGCTAGGCTCTTTTGATTTGGCAACAATTATATATAGTTTAAATTTCATAACATTAATAAAGCAACAATTCACTATTGAACACACAATAAATAGACATTTCCTCTAAGTGTAAATATCAGTTCTTAGATAAATACGGCCAATAATAAGCTCTGTGAGGTTTTATAATTAATACTACTTTATCACAATTACAAATCAGTTGAGTTACCTGTATAATTAATTATATAGATAGGACAGTAAAAGTTTGTAAGCCATATATAATAAAGTATGTAAAGGCAATTTTATATAAATTTATTGTAAATGGGTACCTAAATAATTTAGAGTTCACTGGAACAATTGTAGGCACTAAATTATTCTATGCCGGTGTCAGACTTATTCTATGAAAGTAATACTACCCTCTATTTGATAAACTTTTGTCACAGTTGAACCACTCTTTTTTTAAATCGATGGTGTAGTTTATCGTCCGGACTCTTGAGGGACTTCATTTACAGCTGGTGGTGAAGGGGCAGAATTTCCTGAAGGTACCGCGTAGACAATAATAATGATCAACAAGATTGCACCAATAACGCCAATAATTATCATCATTTTCAAGTTTTGCCACCAATACTTCCGTTTCAGTTTTCCAGCTTGTTGCTCAAATTGTGCTGCACCATGTTGCAAAGCATCCGCCCTGTTATCTAGTTCTGATAACTTTTGGTCTCTTTCTAAAACTTTCTCAACATTCACGCGCATAATGCCAACCACCTCATCTACTTTAGCCTGAGTTTGTGCTAAACGCTTATCACTAACTCTTGGAGCAGAACTTCCGCCTTGTTCTTCCATTTTCGATGACTGATTAATAAAAATTAATACTCTTCAGCTACAACAAAACAACAAAGAAATGAAAATCACAAAAATGGCGATTCGCGCAGTCAGATCATATAGTCCACAGATTATAGACAAGCGGATGATAACAAATCTATCACATGACGTCATTCATTGAGAAGAAAAAATAAAAACGATCATGCGTTCCGATACAGTAGGCGTACTCTTAAAAACGATATTGGATATATCGTGGACTTCGTCGTGTCGTATCTTACTCTTAGTAACTATAGTTTAAAACATTTCAACGGACGATCGAACGAACGATATTAATTTTGACATAAGAAAGTCTCAAATGACAACGATGAATTGAATTTGACAGACGAACATTCGCAAAATAAACGTCAAATTTACGATAATTACAACGACACCTCAAACCGTATCTTATTACTTTTGTACCGCAAACTTTTTGTTTATCTTTCAATTTCATTTCTTCGTCTAGTAAACGCGCCTTAACTAAATCCAACTTGAGATCACTCATCGTAGAACATTCGATTGCTGTTATTACTGTGTCATTCATCAGTTAGTAGATATGCAATTTTATACTTTTCCGATATCAATTCTTGTGTTTCTTCAAACTCTTTTATAATATTATCAAAGTTATAATAATAATCCTCCAATGAATCTACTTGTCCCTGCTTAAGATTCAAGAGTTTTCTACGAAGATGTATAAATAGATACCATACTTTTATGCTGAAACATCATTCCCTTTAATGTATCTATCATTTCCTTGGTCGTAACGCAGTTTTTAATCAAATTCAAGTGTCTATCAGCTTCAAAACTTTGTTTATACCTGCTTCATCGTCAGTTATCACATATTTTATCATTTTCTCTTCCAGTATGCAGCTGACTCGGAACAACCAATTATTAAAGTTTTCCATTTGCAATTGCGGAAAATTTGACGTTGCCATTTTTCTCTATAATTTCATTTTGCTTCATTTACATACAAACATGCACATTTATTTTACTATTTATTTGCCCATAACCTGTTGAAATAAAATAATATGTGCATGTAAACTTGGTATACTTTTATTCCTCACATTACATTTTCTAAACAATAATCATTACGTTCTGTCTCTGGTATAGTTACTTTACTCTTTGCGTTCTGTCAATATATCAAACTTCACACAATAACTCATCAAAGACAATCTATGAAGGTTCCTTATACCTACAAAGATTCCAACATATCCAGTACGGAAATCGAACCGGCGATTAATCGACTGCAGTGCCAACAGAGTTATCTAACGTAAATTTTCGACAATTTTGACCGATTCTAGTTCCGATTAAGATAATACATAAATGCAGTTTATTGATTTTAAAAATAAAAGAAAGACTCTAACATCTATGTTGTACCATCTATCTATGAGGTATTTCTAATATCTTAAGTAGTTGCTTCCCATGTGGCGCTCTTTTTCATTTAATATAAATAAAAACTATCATTTTTTAAGTATTAATGAAAGTCAAGGAAGGTAGGAAAGTATGTTTGGATCGAAGTGAAAAACTGTATCTCTGTCTGTGTGTATTTAAAATGTTTAGTACTTACTTTGCATATTATGTCGAAAAAAATTGCACTGTATTATTTGAGGATTAATTTGTTCGATTTGTCCTAAATATGAAGTCTGTTTTACAGTATGGTGAAGCATGAAGCATGAATGCTGTCAGCCCGATAACAAAATTATAGCGGTTGCCGACACTCACATCGCCAATAGTGTTGTTGGCGCAAAATGGAACACGCAGATACCATCGTCTTTACTGTGTTGTGTTGTAGTCCATGGGCCATGACCGCCAAAATAAAATAATACTAAAATAGTCTAGTCTTAGTGTCTTTGCTTGGTTATAGAGTATTTCTTATTAGTCTGTGCTATAGTATAGTCTGTGGTACTGACCAGTATATACTAATCTGTGCCAGTATTATAGTGTCTTTGTTGGTTCTGGTTCCAGCGTGATTACTTACACAAGTTATTTTAATTTATTTAGTGGTGATAATAACTAAATAAGTCACAAAATGGTCATTATAATCAATATTTTTTTAAGAGCTGTTGTGTATTAATTGCTTTGACATGGATCGATACGCAGAATAATGTCTACTCTTTAAAATACTACACCGGTGGTGAAGCACATGTGATTTCTTATTCCTTATATTTTTAGGTTTCACTTAACCCCATAAGAATATTAAAGAATGAGGCAGAAGAAGAAAAGGCTGAAGTTGCACGCATGTCCAGCTTCATTGGAGCAATTGCAATCGGTGACTTGGTAAAAAGTACACTTGGCCCTAAGGGAATGGATAAAATTTTAGTTTCTTGTGGCAGAAATACAGGACAGGTAAAAGCATTTATAGGCGTTGTTAATAATATACCGATATAGAAAAAGTTGGGTAACACAACCAAGAAAATATACTTTATAAACAATATTACTGTACTTTGAAGGATAGCACAGAATATATCCAAATTTATAGTTACGATTTATTTAAAAATAAAGAATACATTACTAATCAGTTTCATTTATTGTTTATTTCTATAATGTCCGCAGGGGTATGGTGACAAAGATATATCTTTCAAGTTTTTTAAAATATATCAATGTTAAGGTTCTTTTTATTATTAATATTTAGTAAGAAACAGAGAAGCCCGTATCATATATATATATATACATACATGATACGGGCTTTTCGGATATATATATATATATAATATATATATATATATATATATATAATATATATATATTATATATATATATATATATATATATATATATATATATATATATGTATTCAATTGCAGATGACTAGAAATATGGTTTCTTTTATGATTTTGAGATTATCTCCTAATTTATTAATTACTTCTTATTTAAAGGTGGAAGTTACAAATGATGGAGCAACAATTTTAAAATCTATAGGTGTTGATAATCCTGCTGCCCAAATTTTGGTTAATATGTCGAAAGTTCAAGATGATGAAGTGGGTGATGGTACTACTTCTGTCACTGTATTGGGTAAGGAACCATTACTATTATTTATCATTTAATCATGAATTTTGGTGATTCATAGACAATTTTTACATATATATATTGTAAGTGATTTTTTCATAGTCAGTTAAAAAACTAAAATTGTTATCCTTATAAAATGGAGATGGTGTTTTCATCCTAATAAGAGTTGAAATTATGTGGATTTGTTAAGCAATAATCTTCCTATAATTCTATTCATTTTCTGAAATATGTTTTTACAATCCTTTCCAATTTATTGGTGTTGTACTTTAATAAATGTAAATTAAAATACAAAATATAATAAATATCTTATTGATGTGTAATTTGGAAAATCCCTCATTTTATAGCTGCTGAATTACTCCGTGAAGCTGAAAAACTTATTGAACAAAAGCTGCACCCTCAAACAATAATTGCTGGATGGCGTATAGCTGTGGATGCTGCTAAACAAGCGCTTGCTGATGCTAGCTTTGACCATGAAAAAAATATGAATGATGCAGCTCTGCGTGCTGATTTGGAAAATATTGCCCGCACTACATTAAGTTCAAAGATTTTGTCAAACCACAAAGAGTTAGTAGTTTGATACAATATATTGCATAAATTTATCTATAATCTTCAAGTTAGCAAGAAAAAACCCTATCAAAACACTTGGTGGTTTCTTGGAATAATGTATATGAATATTGATGATTTCAGGCATTTTACAAAATTGGCTGTAGATGCAGTTTTACGGTTGAAAGGGTCTGGTAACCTGAAAGCTATACAGATAATAAAGATTTCTGGTGGAGTACTTGAAGAATCATTCCTAGATGAAGGCTTTCTCTTAAATAAGAAGGTAGTTATAAAAATTGAGAATATTATTCTTGGTATTAGATGTTGCACTTGTGGTATCATTTTATAATAATTAATAACATACTTAAAGAAATGAAGGACAGTTTATGTCAAACTTTTCTTATCTTTTTTTTTATTTTTATGTAGGTTGGAATTCATCAGCCAAAGCGGATTGAAAATGCAAATATTCTTATTGCTAATACACCTATGGACACAGATAAGATTAAAGTGTTTGGATCAACTATAAAGGTTGATTCTATGGCAAAAATTGCAGAGCTAGAAGTTGCTGAAAAAGAGAAAATGAAAGATAAAGTTAATAAGATATTAGCACACAAATGTAATGTCTTTATAAATAGGTAAGCTTCTATTACTTATACCATAATTTATGCGAGTCAGTATTACTGGAGACCTCTCCCAGTAATACTGATAATTTATTGTCATACATAAATGAGAATTTATTGTTCAATCATAAATATTGTTAATTTTTTTGTTGGGGGTTGGGGGTTTTCAATGCTTTGTTTCAGCATGATAGGTGCACTACTTACGTATTTTGCTTGCTTGTAACTTTTCATCTTATGCACAAGTAAGCAACGTAGTGGCTTTTGTGGCGATTCACTACTAATCTCACAGAAACCATATAATGTATTAAATTGCACTGTAACTACTTGCTATCTGATATATAAGATAATATAGGGCGGCTATATATATATATATCTATGTATACACATATGTAATGACAGGGTTGTGGAAGCTGTCCTTATGTTGGGTTCACAGTTTTTCAGACCATACAGTACCAATAAGAGAAGCAAGATTTCAGAACCAACTCTTAAGCTAATGGGGAAATGTGATGGATTAACAACCTTTGAAGATGCTTGTCCCCAACTCCGTAGTGCAGATCTTAAAGTCTCTGACATGCGACATACGCCAATTTAATACTGAATGTATTAAAGGCCTCTTTGATTTAGAGCACAATAAAAACTCCAAAGTGTTCATAAGAGATCTGTTACTCTGTTACGGAGACGAGACGAAGCTGAAGACAGGGAACACCCTGACCTGAGCTTATTACAGAGATCGAAGGTTTTTATGGACAGCTTTACATGATTTCAAAACCACCTGTTATGTAGGCTTCAGACCTTAGAGCCAAATTAACCTGAGACTATACAGATGACATTCTAGATATCAGCTTGTATGCGATTAGTATGGCTCTCAAAAACAACAATGTGCCGGGTGATGATAGAGTTACAGCGGAGTTTCTGAAGGTGGGTGGACTGCCGGTCCGAAAGGCTCTTTAGAAGCTCTTCAACTCCATCATACTCAAAGGCATTACATCTAAAGCATGGCATAAGGGTATGGTGGCACTGTTTTTCTAAATGGAGGATAGAACTTGACTGAAGAAGTACAAATCCATCACACTTCTCAGTCATTTTTAAAAGCTGTTCGCGAGAGTTACAACAAATCTTCTCGCATGTAGATTTCATGACTTTCAACCTCCCAAACAAGCTGGATTCTGAAAAGTCTACAGTACAGACCACGCGCATATTTTGTGGCAGTTTAGACAGAAGACAGAAGAGTTTGCTTGGTGTTTGTGAATTATGTCGATTCTGCCTCCTGTCTCCCTCGATTCTGTTGAGACTTAGGTTATAGGCGTTGCTTCAGTTTCTCCAGAGGTACCATATAGACTATTAATACATCCATGTGTCGCAGTCACTCTTGTAACGAAAAGACCACAATGTCAGAGCACCTTCAGGATCAGAAATTGAGAGTGATATGCCTCCAGAGAGGTGTGAGACAGGGTATTAAATTGTAAATAATGAATACACATTTTACTTATCTGACAATTATTTTTAATATCTTAAATTTGACATTTCCCTGACACAAGCGTATACCATAAACACTATATACTACAGTCCTCTCCCCTAAACATATGCTAATATTGAACGGATGTTTTTAACAATTGATTAATATGTCTTTTCCATAATTCCCCTGTGTCCACTTGAATTTCGTAATGTAGTCTGCCAAACTTCCTAATTACTGTACCTAATCGCCATTTACTTTGTCTATCAGAATAATCTCTTGCCAACACTCGTTCTCCGGTTTTAATTTCCCTTATTGAAGTCGGTCGGAATCCCTGCGGCCGCGAAGGCGTTATATTGCGTCTTTGAAACACCGCACTCAGGGGCGTCCTTATTTCGCGATTGAACATCATGTCGTAAGGACATTTTCCACGTTGCGTTGGTGTCCTTCTTAAAAGCGCCATTACCTTCGTTGATTTCATGTATATGTCACCCCCCTCCTGTTTCATTGCTTGTAACATTTTTTTAATGGTCTGTACGTAACGTTCGACTTGACCATTTGTAGCTGGGTGGTATGGTGCTGACGTTTTATGTATAATATTGTTTATCTTAAGATAATTTACAAATTCCTCTGAAACAAATTGTCTTCCATTATCTGAAACAATCACGTGAGGTAATCCAAAAATAGTAAAAATATCGTCTAATTTCCTTTTACACCACGCACTGGTCGTAGACTTAGTAGGTATTATTTCAACCCATTTGCTAAATGCGTCAACAATAATAAATAAATAGAACCCCTGTATAGGACCTGCAAAGTCCACATGTAACCTTTGCCAAGGGGCCGTTGGTTCTTCCCAATGATGTACTTGGACTTTCGCAGGTTCATTTTGTTTCATTTGACATTCTCGACAATTTTTAACTAAACTCTCTATATCATAGTCAATCTTTTTCCAATAGACGTAGCTTCTTGATAGTAGTTTCATTTTAACTATGCCTAGATGTCCCTCGTGTAATTCTTTTAAAACTGCTGTCCGTAAAGTCTTTGGTATCATTATCCTATTGCCAATAAATACACATCCATCTTGTAAGGTAAGTTCGTTTTCATTATATCCATGTGTCCGTACCCCTGTCCCCGAGTTCAAAGCAGTAATCAATGAGTGATATTCGTCGTCCTTATTTGATTCCTCAGCTATTACGTTTCGATTAATGTTTAAGGTATTCAGTTGGTTTAGCTGAGATAATGTAGGTTGATCTATTTTATCAGCTGGTATATCGACAGGGGAACGTGACAAATAATCAGCATTTCCATTAGCACTTGAGGATCTGTATTCAATTTTATAATCAAACCCAGATAGGAAGTGAGGGTAGTGGAACAGTCTCATAGTGCTCATCGGTGGCAACGTTTTGCATGGGTGGAAAATTGTGATCAGCGGTTTATGGTCTGTAATCAGTGTGAATTTACGTCCGTAGCAGTAGTGGAAAAACTTTTTAAGTCCCCAATGAATAGCTGTCGCTTCTTTGTCGATTTGACTATACTTTTTTTCGGCGCTAGTCAGTGTTCTGGACGCGAAAGCGATAGGTTTGTCTGTACCATCAGGCATTCTATGGGATAAAACCGCTCCAAGTCCTAAAGGGGAAGCATCTGTCGCTAAGTTAATAGGTTTATTCAGGTCGAAATGTATAAGAATGTTGTCACTTACAAGTTGCTCTTTAATCTTATTGAAACTTTTTTCACATGATTCAGACCACTTAAACTGTATTTTTTTTTTTAAGAGATTGTTTAGAGGGGACGATATCGACGCTAGATTAGGGATGAATTTATTATAATAGTTTGCCATTCCTAAAAATGTTCTTAGCTCACTTACATTCTCAGGATGTTGTGTATCCAGGATTGCCTTAACCTTGTCTTTGTTTTTGCGTAACCCATTTGCATCTATCGTATGTCCCAGGTATTTTATATTCTTCTGAAAGAAAACACATTTATCTTTATTTAGCTTCAGATTTTTCTCTTTGAGTTTCTGTAAAACTGATCGCAATCTTTCCAGTAACTGTTGTTCTGTTATCCCTTGTATGATGATATCGTCGAAAAAACATTTGACTCCTGCCAGACCTTGAAGAGTTCGGTCCATGAATTTCTGCCATAAAATAGGTGCCACTTTCACGCCGAACATAAGACGATTAACTTTATACGTACCTTTATGTGTACTAAGAGTTTGTAAGAGACTGCTTTCTTCGTCCATTTGCATGTTTAAATATGCTGAAGTAATGTCTAGAGTGCAAAATAATCTTCCTCCGTTCATTTCACAAAATATGTCTTCGATAATGGGAATGGGATATTGCTCGTCCATAATAACTTTGTTAAGCGTGACTTTGTAATCTGCACACAGCCGTATACTTCCATTCGGTTTCACGACTGGAACCACTGGAGTACCCCATTCTGAATTTTCAATCTTAGTAATCACCCCGAGCTTACATAATCTGTCAATTTCTTCATCTACTTTTTCTTTTAAAGCGTAAGGTATACGACGGGGTTTAATAAATATTGGAGTGACATTGTCTCTAAGTGTAATATGTGCTTTGTAGTCAGGTATGCACCCCAATATATTATCAAAGACAGACGCGAACTCAGTAAGTAAATTATCCAATTTTAAGTTATTTTGTATGCCGACGCATTTTACGTCAGCAAAATTAAATCTTATTTCGCGTATCCATGATCTACCGAATATAGGTTCTACAGATTGATTTATTATGTATAATTTTCCATTAAAACTTTGGTTATTATAGCAACATTTAACGTAAACTAAACCCTTAGGTTTAATTAATTCTCCTGTATATGTTTTTAGTTGTATGTTAGTTTTATGTATTTTCTTTTGTATATTAAGTTTTTTAAAATCATTGTATGAAATGGATGATAACGCTGCTCCAGTGTCAAGTTCCATTCGTAAGGGTTTTTTCTCTATCATCGTAGTAATCATAAACTTCTCAGTATTGTCAGAGTTTATTTTATGGATTTCAACAATATCGTTATCAATCATTTCTGATTCATTCTCCAAGTGATGTGTCTCTTTCTTCCATTGTAGACACACATGTGCTAAGTGACCTTTTTTATTGCATTTGAAACAAGTGCTATTAGCAAATTTACATTTATCAGCTCTATGGTTTTGGTTACCACAACGATAACATTTCCCACGTAGGGTCCTTATTGAATATTGTTCTATATTGTATATTGTTCTTGTTTAGTTTTAGTAGCATTGGTACATTTTGCCTGTACGGTATTTATCGGAAGATGTTCCGATTCTCGGTAACTAGGCTTTCTTGTCAAGTATTCTGTGTCTTTTTTGGCAATTTCTATCGTAGATGCAAAATTTACTACATCTGAAAATTTAGATAAATCTTTTTCTTGTAAAACTTTTGTACGTATTTCGCTATCTTGTATGCCTCGAATGAATTGTAAAGCTAGGTAGTTTTCACTGGTAGATTTTCCACAATTGTTGCATAAAAACTCACAATCAGCCGATAAGTGTTTCAGTTCAGATGCATATTGTGAGATAGTTTCATTTTGTAACTGTACTCTTGTAATGAATTTATGCTGTCTAGCCCATGTACTCGGTTTAGGATCAATATAGTCTTCTAGAATCTTTATTAATTCTATTAATTCCATTTCGCATGGATCTTGTGGTGAACATAAATCATATGTTTTCTGGTGTAGTTCTGGGCTGAGTGTTTCAGGGTTGTTTCAGGGTCATTATTATTGTTTAAAATTAAATACATTTCAAGCCGTTTCACGAAATTTTTAAAAGTTTCATTTTCAGTAAATGGTTGAAAATTTAATTTCGGAATTAGATTTTCTGCTCTTCGTTCTGTATGCGTTTGAGCGATAGCTGTATGGCTACTTCCACATTGCACATTAGGTTTGAGTCTATGTAACTTTAATTTTAATTGCGTAATTAATTCCTTTGTTACATACATCTGTTCTTGTTCCTGTTCGAGCTGTTCATCGTTTAGTAGCTTAATTATATCCTCTTGAATATTGTCCAATTTATTCTCGTAGTTATTCACACATAACAATCTTGTTTCGTGTTCAAATTGCGTAATTGTACTTTTAAATGTATTTATGAGGTTTTCTAGTTTGGTCAATTGACCGCGAATTGTAGAGCGTACCTTTTTAAGCTTTGTGAGTTCTATTTCCTCCATCGTCGCCAATATTAAATTGTAAATAATGAATACACATTTTACTTATCTGACAATTATTTTTAATATCTTAAATTTGACATTTCCCTGACACAAGCGTATACCATAAACACTATATACTACACAGGGCGATGTGATATACTGGAGGATAAGTGCGAGAAGACGACACTTCATCGTTTTGTTGATATCACTCATGCCTAGCACCATAAAAGACTTAAACACAATGCTCGAAGACCTCAGCAGAGTAGACCTCAGTGGGATTTAAAATGAAATGTTCATTTTGCCGGTCATGAGAACGTGCACATATTGTGGTTAAACATTTCTTGAGATAATCATCTCAAGGGTGCTGTATAAGCTAGAAATACGCATGTATCATATTAGTATATAAGACTTATGGCCGTTTTCACCAACCTTGTCTTAGCTTAGGTGACTCCTAAGTGACATGCTGTCACTTTTTATATTAAATGAAAAGAGTGAGACAGCATGTCTCTTAGGAGTCACCTAAGCTAAGACAAGGTTGGTGAAAACGGCCATTAGTTTTGGGTAAATAAATGAGTTATTATAATGGAAACCCTAATAGACGATATCAGACTATAACCTGAGTCTCATTATATTCATCGCCCAAACACTGGCAAATTCATCATAACAGCTTTTATTTGTCTACTAATTTCCCCAACTTTGTAAGAGTGATTTGACCTTAGTCAACCATGCTGGCCTGGTGTGGATTGGTTGATTATATATACGAGTATATTTATGAATTTTTATGTATGTATGTGTATGCAGTTTGCCACACGTATTCTGTCGCTTTAGGAGCGTCAGACGAATTGTACATGTGTAATTCGAAAGATGATAAACACATTGGTACATGGCAGAATCGAACCCACGCCCCCCCAATCATCCGAATCGTAGTTCAGTGCTGTGGCAACAATGCCACCGGCGCGCCTAAATGAACATGGAGATGACGAAAATCATATCGAATATTCACTCCTATAAAAGTTGGTGGATGTTGTTGACGAGAAACTTTCATGTTGAAGGTTTTCTTATAATATGATATAATAATATAAAATGAGTTGCTTTTTGAATGCTTTGAATGTTTAATGATCTTTGTTTAATGTTTTCAGACAACTTATTTACAACTATCCAGAGCAGCTGTTTGCTGATGCTGGCGTTATGGCAATTGAACATGCAGATTTTGATGGCATTGAACGGCTTGCACTAGTTACTGGAGGCGAAATTGTTTCAACATTTGATTCACCAGATAAGGTCAAACTTGGCCACTGCAAAGTTATTGAACAGGTAAAATGATTAATATTTATGGATCAATTGTTCAGGGAGAATTTTAGGAGCAATTTTTTATCTTCTGCTATCCAACTGTTGTTTTTCAGACCAACCATGATTTATTCTATGTGTATTTTATGATCGTAACTTCTTCTACATAAAGAGATTTTCATGATATTCATAAGTCGTAGATATTATTAGACATCTCATTCACCATATAAAGTCCAGACTTGCCCACTGTGGCTTTATTTAAAAGGCATTCATGGGTGCTTCAAGAGTGAGTCTTAGCTTTATAACCTATTTCATTATCTATATATTTATTTTAATGATATACTATGGTACACCTCCTAAACATTGTTTAGATTAGTAGATCTTATATTTGATTTGTGTCTCTCCTTTAATTCGAGATACACGTTGGGCTTTATACATTGACCTTGAGGTATCTGTAAGACGTGAAACTGTTTATAAGGCTTGTGTATCTTAATAACGTTATGCACATGAATGATTACTATCATGACTAGAATTTTCTCATTATTTTTGTTTCTATAATTTTTCTGTGACCTTATCATCAGGTGTTGATCGGTGAGGAGTGCCTGATTCGATTTTCCGGAGTAGCACTGGGCTCTGCATGTACAGTGGTAATCCGTGGTGCGACCCAGCAAGTCATTGATGAGGCTGAACGGTCATTGCACGATGCGCTGTGTGTACTGGCCGCCACAGTCAAGGAGCCTAAAGTCGTCCATGGTGGAGGTATACATCCCTTATAACAAACAGGTTCCAGATTACATTATAAAATACACATAACAAAGGTGCAAATAGGTCTATGTGCAATTTTCATTCATACTTCCTTAATTAAGGAAATTTTACTTTCATAGTTTGATGAGATGTTTATTTTCCCACCAATATTACAAACTATATAACTTCACAATTCCAGCAAGAAAATATTGTGATTTTATTAATAATTGGGTAGACGACAATTTTTTAAATTCAATATATAATAAGAGTACTCATTTAACTGAGAAATATTGTAGAACCAACGGTATACCTGCGCCTGTTACTTTTGAAGATACATCGACATGTTTGCGGCGCTGTCGCGGACTGCTCAAAAACGCTCCATACTAAAAGAATTGTAATTGTGACGTCATAATTAAGTAAACTCGCCCAATTTGTATGAGCGTATAAACAAATATCAAAATAACTTTGTTATTTGTACGTTTATAGGTATACTTTCTATATAAAAAAATGTTACATTTAATGTGAGAATGCTAGAAATGTGTTCGTTTCATTAGAATTGCGTAAATAATAATTTCTCATTTTTTAGAAGTCTAAAAACAATATAAATTAATAATTAAACTGAAATTTCTATATTGACATACTTTCATTAGATATAGTATAAAAACGGCCATAATCAGTTGTAGTCACTTACCCTATTGGCATTAGCAATATAACGACTCATTTTCCCGCTAGGGGACTCTGAAGTCTGTATTAGAAAATCGTGGTTTTCGGTAGAATCAGTTGATTTTTTATATGTTGTTCTCCTTGACGAGCTGATTCAACTTTTAGAAAAAGTCACATGTGACAGGCATGTGACCTTACAGTAGGTCTCCTTATCTCAATATTATTTAATCTCACGCTATCTAGTTGGGCCTTTACTATTTTAAAAATACGTAAATTATATTAACCTCAGATTTGTGTATTATTAATAAAAAAACCTGGAAATCGGACTTTTTTACCGAAACTTCATAGCCCCCTAGCGGGAAAGTGCGTCGTAAACTTTTTTTGCGACCATTACATTTTTTGCTCAGCTCGACCAGGGAGAACAACATAAAATTTTGACCTGGGTCCTGAAAACCACTTGGCCATCTAAACAGTATCATTTACTTTAATTATAGTATGATTTTTTGGGAACAACTCGCACTAGTACTTTTCTTTAAAAAATTACTGAAAATTAAATTGTAATGTTTTCTTTATTTTGGTAAACTATTTCGGAAATATATTAACAATGTGACTTTTGATCTTAGATCTGGTGGAGTGCATTTCTCTTTCAGAACTGTTGGAACTTAGTGTGTTTATAAACAATGTCGGGATAAACACCTAGCTGTACCAGCAATTTACTTGTTTTTATAATATACCATCAGTTGTTAGCTTGTTACTTTACAGCCACGAAGACTTATTTTGTTCATTGCTCATAGTAAGTACTATGAAATTGTTAAAATATATAGAGCTTTTCAGTGCCGGGGAAATTAATAATATTTAAATAATAATGATATATTCTTAAAGGTCCATAATAAGTCAGATATTAGATGGACACTAGCTGCATGTCTAAGACCTGAAACCTAACACTTTTGGAGTTATTTGATTTGAAGTAAAACTTTTAAATGATATGTTAAATTAATTATTAACACAAAATGAAATGTTTGCTAGCTGTAGTTGCAATAGCGCAATAGGTTGCTGTATAATATTCCTTATACGTTGAGGGTTCTCGATATTTAGGATAAAAAAAATATTTTATCTTGCTTGTAAGGCAAGACAAAGTATCTAGATTAGTGCAAATGTTTTTTCTACAGAATATTCACATCTGGTAGATACTTATTACAATATGATTAAACCGGTCTTGAAAAATTCTATTTATTAAAAAAGACAATATTTCCGCCCGTATTTATGAAAACTATTATGTATAACATTTGTCCATCATTACCTCGTTTGCCGACAGCTGCATTAATGGACTGTTTTTTAAAAATTACAATATACACTGTCCAGCATCCTCAATATCTTAAACTTAATAATAAAATTATTTTTAATCTTTGAGCTTTTGTGCTTATTTGTAAAATCTGCTCTCAATGAAACCAATAAATATTGTATATAAATATAGCCATATGTTGATACTGGTCAGTGACGTCAACTACAATCTTGTATAGAACATCTTTTCTTTCTAACATTTGATTAAAAATACGTCAACGATTGATAATGTTTTGGATGTTTCATGGGGAATGCTCTGAAGAACTCTAGCCTTATCCCCCCCTCTCCTTACCTTTATCGAAACACACGTAAGTGTCTTCGGAGCCATTCGTACACTATATCCCCCATTCCACACCGCACTAAGAAATTCCATGATTCCTTCTTCTGCTGTACTGCGGGAAGTATCCCGCACTTGGAATTCTCTGCCTGCGTATGTGTTTCCTACATCCTATAACATGGGTTCCTTCAAAAGAGGCGTGAAAAAGCATCTTTTGGGCCGGAAGGGATAGGGCACGTAGGAGGAGGAGTGGAGTAAAGTCACTATCCTATCTGTGATCTCATTTGGGCCTCTTTCACCGCTTAACATCAGGCGGGAGGAAGTCATCTGCCGGGCCTAGCATTAAAAAAAGAAAAACATATGTGGTTCAGGCGCGAGTGAGATGCTGATGGCAGAGGCCGCGTCTCGCGCGGCGGCTCGCACCGCGGGCAAGGAGGCCGGCGCGGCGGAGGCGTTCGCCACGGCGCTGCGCAGGCTGCCCGCCGCCGTCGCCGACAACGCGGGCTACGACAGCGCCGACCTCATCGCCAGGCTGCGCGCCGCTCACGCCGCCGGGGAAGCCACCATGGGACTGGGTGAGCCACTTTCTGCACACTTACGACACTCTTCTTCTTCTTCTTTGGTTTGTGGTTTGGCACGGTTTCTGCATTCAGCCAATGTCACGTGGGAGTGATTTTTTCATAGGGTGTTGTATACGATAACTTAGGTAGGATTGATTGGTAGGAATAGAAATTTGGGAAACGAGGAATAAGGAAATACAACAGAGGAATGATTAAAAATTTAATAGAGATGATCAGTAAAGTTTACAAGGTAGATTTATAAAACAGTTAAAGGATAGTATGTATATATATACTAAAGGATTAGGATATAGTATTATTATTACCTATAATTTTATATCATTTAGTAGGATAAATGAAGCAATACATTTATATACACTAAGTTTTTTAAAATGCAATAGAGAAGCTATATTAATCGGAAAAGGAATTTGTAATAACGAAAGGTCGTTCATAAAAGCATCCCTTTAATGTTTTGGACACGAAAAGAAAATGTGATTAATGTTACCAGTATCCAGTCTATAATCACACATTGGATCATTAATTATGCCTAATTTTGCAAGGTGTACAGGTAAACATGTATGGTCTAGCCTTAATCTTACTATGATAGATATTTCTTTTTTACCTAAAGAAATACACCTTACGACACTCATTAGCTTGAATTCTACATTTTTGATGCAGAATTGATGTTAAGCGTTAACCACTGCTCATAGACTTCAGCAATTCCAGGGGTGAACACAGCTAAGTCGCTGCCTACCGTGATGAGATTACTCTCTTAGAAGTACTGTACTGCTTAACTTTCTCAAACATGCTTGGAAATTTGAGCATTATTTTGACAACCATCTTCGAGATAAATCGAAATTGCTGTACTGGCCAAATACATGCGAGCAGCGGCCGGCAAAAAATGTATGAAAATCCATATCTATCGTGTATTTTAAAAATGGAACGATTTGTTGCTCCGAAAAATGGCAAACCAAGGAGGCAACTTATCAGAATTTTATTTAAATATCGAACTGGCTTGCAAGAAAAACCTGTTTTATAAAGAAAAAAAAAAACAAACGAATCCTTTGGCGCGTGAAAAAATTTGTTCATTGTTGGTCATGAACTTCAACTTCAACTTCGGCCTCGTTAGAATTAACCCAAACCAACATAATCCCCGGAAAGTCCACTTTACATTTCAATAATTGTACATTCAATAACTGTATTTTCAAATAAAAGTTCTGCTTGGTACTACTTAGTTTTAATTTCCGCGCACAATTTGAGAAAAGTACTATACAAACCTTGGCCACAACTAGGCATTGATGGACTTACATATGTGTGTTCGTCCACGTTCGTCCATCAATGACTCTATTGCTGGCCGCTGCATTAATGTACTATTTATTCAACAATGACCTTCACAGATAAATTTTGACGGCCACACAACATTATGATAAGGTAACAAAAAAACTTGTATGTGCAGAAGTTCATGGAAAAAAATGACTGCCTGTTAAAAAAACAAGCAAGAAACTCTGAAGGTCTATTTTTATCAAATGCAAACATGGTGTAATTGTTATTTACAATACATAATTTAAGACACTCATTTTTTTTTTTTTTTTATAGGATAGGGCAGCAAACGAGCAAACGGATCACCTGGTGGTAAGCAATAACCGTTCCCCATGGACACCCGCAACACCAGTGGAGTCACAGATGCGTTGCCGACCTTTTAAAAGGGAATAAGAGGAATAAGGGGAATAAAAGGGAATAAGGGGGGTTGGGCCTCCGGTACCCTCACTCACTCGGCGAAACACAGCGCAAGCGCTATTTTACGCCGGTTTTCTGTGAGGCCGTGGTATCACTCCGGTCGAGCCGGCCCAATTCGTGCCGAAGCATGGCTCTCCCACGGTCAAATAGTATAATAAACTTGTAAAGGAATACAGTATTATAGATAAATAGTATACAACACATATGAACAAGCTGTTCAAAACTGGTAAGGGTGAAAAGTACAATCTTGCAACGAAAACGTCATTAGCCCCACGAATTTTATGGTGCATACACGTTTATTATTTTAGTGGTCGAGTAATCGACTTCTACGCAACGGGACGCGTGTTTAACTCCCGCACGGGACAAATATTTTGTATTACCTGCAAAAATTTGTTCCGGTCTGAGTGTTTGTGCATGTGAAATTTCTATGTTTGTAACTGCACCCACGACACAGGATAAAAATCCTAGTGTGGGGCAACATTTTTTTTTTTAAAAGACTGGCAGTCATATTGGATATAGTTCAGGGCTTGTAGCCAAAGTAACACTAATGAAGAACTTCGTGAGCCAGTCTCATAGAAACCTAGATGCTTTTGATAATATGTCCTACGTGTCATGTTATGTGTCCCACTGTTGGAAACGTGTTTTTCAGGCATCACACGCACTGGTCTCTTATATCGAAATGAGCAGACATGAAGTAGGGCTTTGCTTCGACTTCGTGTTTGTTCACCGCTAAACGGAGTGCCTTTCACCTAACTTCGACTATCCGAAATGTATCCTTGCCGATAACCAACCACATACAGCTCCTCGGCATGGATATTTCGTCCAACCTAAACTTCGGGGGATACATTGAGTCCTTGGCGAAAACTGCAGCTAAAAAGGTTGGCATTTTATCCAAAGTTAGGCGCTACTTCACTGCAGAACAGGTGCTCAACCTATATCAAGCGCAAGTCTGATTCTGCATGGAGAACTGCTGTCATCTTTGGGACGGCTCTGTCCGCTATCAGTTTGGCAGTAGAAAGGTGAGCTAGAAAACTTATCGACGACGTAACACTTTCAAACTGTGTTCTAGACTCTGGAGACATATCTCCAGAGTGTAGAACACCGTCGAAGAGTTGCTTTGCCTTTCGGTTTTCTATAGGTTGCATTTCGGAGAGTGTGCGTTGGAATTACATGAATTAATTCCACCCGCTCCTTTCCACCACCAGTCAACCAGACGTAGGCTTAACTACCATCCTTACGTGGAGGACTATCCTCGCACACGTACAAAATGGTTCCAGTTTTCGTTTTAATACGAACGGCTAAGATGTGGAACTCTTTGCCGACGTCTGTGTTCCCGGAACAATATAATCTTACGGTCTTCAAGTCACGAGTGAATAGGCATTTGCTAGGTAAGCGTGTTCCATCCTAGTCCTCATCGTCACTTACCATCAGGTGAGATTGTGGACAAACGCAAGCCCATTTTAAATTAAAAAAAAAGTACCTTCGCACCAAAAAACGCGTCGACGACATCTTCACGGGTCGAAAATCGTTGACCACTTAATTTATTCTTTACATTTGGGAATAAATAGAAATCATTAGGTGCCAAGTCTGGGCTATACGGTGGATAACCCATCAATTCTATTTTATAAACAGATTTTAAGTCACCTCCGTAAAAATGTTTTAACATATTCTTGCACCATTCGACGCGAGCTTCTTTTTGATGCTGAGTTAAGTTGTGCTGTATCCAACGCGAACAAGTTTTTTTTACGTTCAACAAATGTTCATGTAATATTTTATTAATGCTTGTCATACATATGCCCAGAGTAGCCTCTATCTCGCGATACGTAACATGACGGTCTTGCATAATTAGTTTTCGTACAGCTTCAATGTTTTGTGGGATAACTTCTGATTTCGGGTGATCCTTAACTTCGTCCGTGAGCTTACTCCGTCCACGATTGAACTCACTAAACCAGTGATACACAGTGGTTTTTGATGGAGCTTCAACACAAAAAGTTGAATTTAATTGATCTACGCACTGTTGTTGCATTAAACCACGTCGAAAATCGTAATAAATCATAGCACGAATATTTTCACGTGTAAGTTCAATCATTTCAGCGATATGAATTTTTAAACCCATCAGAAACAAAACACTAGCGTACATAAGGAAAAAAAATAGCGGCCAGTATTTCAAGAAAAGAACGAATTTTAACATGGAGGTCATATATTGCGTTTAAAAATGTTGAAATCCCAGATTCCGGATACTTAGGTAGCAGACCTCGTATAGTTATAACTTTTCTGACTATTAAATAATTACTAGTACGTTCCTGGTACTCTTAACGCACAATCTTGTATAGTCCTGATGTTTATTTTATAGATTACCTTATCTATTATATTTTGAAATGCTTACATACTTTTTCTGTAAGAATTGTATAATCAAGGATCTAACATACACATTTCATACAGACATGCAAAATGGTAGAGTGGGTGATATGAAGAAACTGGGCATCACCGAGTCGTACGTGGTGAAGAGACAAGTGCTGCTTTCGGCGGCTGAGGCTGCGGAGATGATCCTACGAGTCGACAACATCCTAAAATCAGCCCCGCGCCGCCGTGGCCCCGATCGTCGTCCCTGCTAAATATAAATCCACATCTATCACTTCTGAAACAAATTATGCCAGTGTACCTTTTATCGAATGGGAGACGTTGATAACAAAGAACTAAGAGACAAATTAGCCACTTCATTGTGATAATACGAATAAATTATGTTGGTCTTACATTATGTTTGCTATATTATGTCTCATGGTTTGCTGGAAGTGATCATTAAAATTTTTCACAAATAGTTTATAGGTAAATTTCGCTAACTTCGATTTACAGATACATCGCGAATAATTTGATGCTTATTTATAACTTTAACTAAATATGCTTTTATGTTGTACAATTTTCAAGTTATAATTTTATTATTTTCTGTGCTGAATATACCATATTCATGGCTTTATTTTATTATGATTCGCTACTAGTGGTTGGTGTTGCTAGCATAGAGCTGCTAGAATGTTGCAACTTATTTTAGTTTCTGAGGTTAAATGTGCCTTGATGTATTAATTATCTACACTATATGTAATAAAAGATAACACCAGACCCGTTTTTCATTTAATAATTCATCATACAATTTATACATTGTATAATGCATGAATAATCTATAGAAAGAAAGACCGAAATTAAAACAGAAAAGAAATTTTAATTTAGATTATTTTATCACTAATATTACCTACTAACATTAAAAAAAATTGCTACTAATGTACTAATAAAAATATGGATGGTCTGAAATAAATATTATTATTATGTTCGCTTTTATCACGTGTATTTATAAGACACGGTCCTTTATAAGACGTGCGCGGGGATACAAATCCAACGCGTAGAGGCGTAGCGAAATTTAATGAAAGTGTGTTTGGAGTGTACCAACTGTGTCTAATCTCTATTTGAACCTGGATATGGAAGAGACGCCGGTCACCTGCCTTCTCAAGACCTCAAAATATGACTAGGTTTTATTGATTTAAATAGGAATAGGTGGTGACTCGCCGCTCACTAAATGGACCCCCCAACACCCTTCGATCATCTTCTCTTGCGACTCCACTCAGCCCGATCGGCTAAGGCAAGATAGAGGCCGGTGGCATATTATGTCCTGAAGCATATCGAGCAAAGGTCGTCACTTCCCTACGCACTTATTATTTTTATTAATTGATTTGAAATACGTATGAGTCGTAGATTTTCCCTTTGAAAAACCATACTGTTTCTGTAAATAGATATTGCTATATCATGAATCAATAAAGTTTTTCAGCTATGACGTTTTCAAAAACTTTGCGTAGTGTGGATATAATTTATATGTCGCAGCCAACTGGTTAAGATAGCCGTTCAATCAAACAGCCCTTTGACTGAACAACGCCATTCAACCATACGTCTAGCTTATTAATTGAATATTTGAGTCGCCCAAAACGTTCAACACTAATAGCTGATTCAAAAGCCGCCGTCTAATTTAATTAGTTCAGCGCTCACCACCGCAGCGCTAGGTGCGTTTTGTTTTCAATATGACGTCAACTAACCGTGGTTTGTGGTTGTTTCAAGATTGTAGAAAGTAAGTAGTAAATTTACGTTACACGTGTTATTATAGACACATAAATTATGAGGTCACTTACGAGTGATACGAGTGAATCAAAATTTACACATATTTGAGGAGAAATTACGGGATTATGAAATGATTCCTGTTTCGTAAATTTTGTATTTTTTTGTTTGGTGCAATAAACAATATTATGATGAAAAATTTGTTTTTTTTTTTACTTATTTCATCAAATTTTCGGTCACCTCTTAAACTTAATTCAAGAATAATTTCCCAAGAAATTACAGTCTTCCTATTCTCTCAAATTAAGTACTAAACTAATGGTTACCTTAGTTAAGTTGGCTAAGCGCCGCTAACCTATTGCTTGCCACTAATTTATTTTTGCGTTTTGACGACTTTCTCGTTTTATTTCTTTACAAGAATCATACTCATAAATCTCTTACATTTTGTTATTTATAGGATATGAAAACTTATCACGAGGTTAACTGACCAGCAAATGTTTTTGTCCCTATATATTCACATTTTGGCATAGCTTGTATATGTCCCCACCGAGGGGTAGAAGTCTACTATAACTTTTTAGGGCGGTTAGGCCTTATTCAACCTCGCTGACCCTGTACGGATAGGTCGACTTCAAATACCTTTGAAACCTTGAATTCCTTTGCAGGTGTATGTAGGATACCTCACGCTTTTCATTTACTGTAGAAGAGTTATCTGCAATTCTTAAAATATATTGATACATGGTAATAATCAATCTCGGATCTGATAATTCGAAAGATTAATGCCGAGACGTCAGTTCCAAAATGTCCATAACTACATTTGATAAAACGAAAGACATTTCCATTCCCTTTCGTTTAAAAAAATGCCACGGGAAAAATGTGACAGGTAACATTGAAGACAACTGCATTTAAATTTAAGTTGCAAGTGACTTCACCTAGTAGTGAATATTGAAGCCATTAAATCTTGTTATTGATACTGTGATACATTATGCAGTAGACATGATATTAGCTTCGGGTGGCAGCTGAAGGCAGTGGCAGGTAGTAACGAATGGCATTTGCTACACGCGTCTGCATAATTTATCGCCCTGCCCGGATTCACTTACATTACTGACAGATTGATTACATATTCACCTATCCGTATTGCTGTTTACTTTTGATATAAAATTGTTGATATAGCCAAAAAATATATAAATATATGGCAACTATATAATTGCCAAAGTATATGCTTTGGAATGGAATGTCTTCCAAACAAAATACAATCCTCACCTCTAAAGCAGACGCGGACGTATTCATTTTATTATCTGGGAATGAAAAATTTTATTTGTTGGCGCTTTTGTTCTTATATTAGTAATTTTTTTTTTTTACTTAATAATCTTAACAAATTTTCTTTATGTTTCATGAGCACTATCGACCGATAAGAAGTCTTATGACCTTTCATACTGTTTTCAACAATGTGTGTCTCAAAGCTCGATAGCTATTTATTTGCAAATTTAGTTATGCGAGTTGCAAACAATATATCGCATGGAACGGTCAAAAATAAATATATAGATATTTCTATAAAACTAATATCGCAAACTATCTTTCGAATAGAATGAAATTCTTTTTCGTGAGAAATCTTCTACTATCTGAACCGGGACGATAATGGAATTTTCCCTTATTATTTGATTTACCTCTTCCTTCAATTTTATATCGGTGCAATAGTGTTATCCCCTTGTTACTGTAACTTCAGTCTTTTCAGTGTAGGATTGTCTCTGTACCTATCGCCTGAACGAATTTACGGTGCTCGTACAATAAAATTTGGTTCTATTTTCAGTCGATGGTACATAAGTATTTTGTATTAGTTTGAATAGGGTCTTAGATGTGACTATATATATATATATATATATATATAATATATATATATATATAATATATATATATATACCTGCATGACAAATTTCTAACTGAAATATCGTTCAAATAACTGTAATAATCACGTGAGTAGGTATTAATGCAAATTGGATGTAATTATATGTAACCTTAAATAATAAGTATATAATAAATAAATAAATAAATATTTGTTACACTTACACCAATTAGCCTAGCCCAAACTAAGCTCAATAAGGCTTGTGCTATGGGATCTAGGGTAACGGATAGACATACATATATTATACATATATAAATAATTTTTATTGAAATATATATCAACAACCATGACTAAGGTACAAATGCTCGCATTCATCACACAAACATCTGCCCCCACCGGGACTCGAACCCGGGACCTCAGAGATGGCGACACCTTGAAACCGGTGTACTATCCACTCGACTATGGAGGTCGTCATCAAGTATATGACAGAAAATACAAAAAAAGTGCTGTTCCTCTGTGGTGATTTCTCACATAACAATTTTGTGTTGTACCTAATATTGTGTACCTAAATATTGTAAAACAGAGCCACGGTAAATTAATTCGTCTACACAGTATCTAAATATAACTGGCGGTAGGTCATCGATACCATTACTTTTTTTATTTTAAGATATTTTTCCTATTTTATTGTCATCACGAGGATGTACTGGACTACGATAAAAGGTGCTTTCAGTAAGATGAATAATCGTTGTTTCATTTGGTTCAGTTGAGGATGAGTAAGAGGTAATTGGATATACGTCGGACAGTTCCTTAAAAACTTTTCAAAGATCTTGGAAGTTAAAACAGCGAGAGATTTCTTTGAAGAACTCATGTGAAGCATTAATATGCTTTACAATGGCATTTTCGTAATCGAAAACCTCCATTTTGATATATTTTTGCCTAGTTACCTAAGTCGCATCTTCAGAAGGTATACTCGTAGCTACCTAGCTAAGAGTATATCTTCTAAGTATGCGACTAAATAAAAAACATCTTATTCATTTCTTCCACCTCATACAAATTGGCTACTCAATATTGTCTTGTGCACTATTAACATTGTATATTAGACATTTATTTAGAGTTAGGACATTTATTACGATTTATTTACATAACTATTTTCTTGTATTATATGTACAAATTGTGTTGAATGTATGTATGGAATGTATTTCAACTCAAAATTAAAAAAAGGATCACTTTGTTTTCCATTTATCTGTCAAAGCGCATGTTCTCGGAAACGCGTGGAGGCACGAATTGAAAATAACATGTAATAGCTATGCCTGTTATTCCATGAAACTAAAAAAACCTTCAATTTTAATAATAATAAAGAGAAAATCAAAAGTAACTATTCTAATATGATTTTATAGAAAGCTCTATTGAATTATTATTCTTTCAATCAATCTTTTGAATAAGTATAGTACAGTTAAATAGGTTTTGGATCTGATATTGAGGAAAAAAAAAGCGTGCGACGACAATATAAAACAGGACAAATTTTCGGGACTCAGTGTGATGAATAATCTTGTGTAGATACGGATTATATGGGACAGTATACGCACAGATTTATATGAGACACTTGGTGCTGAGTTGGACATTCACTTAACGAGAATTTTTGACAGAAGTGGTTGCTAAACCTTATACGATCGTGGTAAAAAGACGTATGGCCTGTCTGATGGTAAGCAGGCATCATAGTATATGGACATCTGCGACTCTATGGTACTCTCTATGGACTCTATTAAAAACGCATTAGCAATGCGTTTTTAATGACCCTTGAAAAAACCCTTTAAAATCATTAGTAGTAAATACATTGTTTTGATTTATAATATATTTATTTGTGATTTTTCTTTAGTAACTTTAATTCATACTTTAATATCAAGTTAATGGTCTATTGTGGTTTGGCATTGCTTGCACACATGTATTTTTTCAAATAATTATGTGTAGTTTAATTCCAAAAAAATAAAAAATTAATTAGTAGTTTAAGTGAATACACTTAAACTACTAATTAATTTTTTTGTATATTGTTGTTAAAATATTTGTTGGAATTTAAATTATAACAACGTACGTGTCATTTGACTCCAAAATAAACTATATTGCGAGCTTCTGTTATGTTTAGTATGTTGGCACATTTAGATTTACCTAATCGTTGTAAGTGGATTGTTGACACAATTTACCCCTACGACACGGGTGCGCTTATGCCACGCGCTGGAGAGCATCGCAACATTATCATTTCACCGCAATGAAATAGTCTGCAAACATGCGATTGTTGTTTATGAGGAACGCAATTCAAATATTGCTATAATTATAAGCCATTCCGTTTCCACAGAGGCTCATAAAACCAACGTGTATAACTTTTTCGAGGAAGTTTTCAATTTTCCTTTTATACGCTTATTTAAATTAAAGGAATGATTAAAGGAAAATACAAAAATTGCGTTTGGCGACATTTTGAATTGATTTGCCCGTTCTATTTTGCAGTAAACTAAAATTATAGCCAGGTATGCGTATTTAGCATTTATAGAATTTGGTTCCACTTATAATCTATAGAGGATGAATACTTATTCGTGATGAGTATTTTATAGTATTGAAGAAGCAAATAAAAATAAATCTCGTAAAACTCGTGAAGAGAGTTTTTCAAATTGACTACCACAGAAAGGGTAACATAAATACTACCCTTTTACGTGTAGTGTTACTTTTTGGCGGGTGAATCGGTGCGAACCCGACTCGGAACTGACAGCTCGTTCATTTTTAACTCCCACCCTTGCTTACATGTCTGAGACGACAATTTGGATAAATGGTACATCCGCCGCCGACCACCTAAATTATTCAGGCACGTTTCCTCGAGTATCTTCTTCACATGACAACGATGCACAATAAAGTGGAATATTTAGAGAGTTATCACGCATACAACACGAGTGGCTGGCTGAACCTCGCCCTCGCCGGCGCCGTCAACAATGGCATTTCTATTCCCGTCGTAAGATCTTTGTGGAGCATGAATATTAGGTGTACTTTGCGTTCCCGTGGAAATGCCTACATGCGTTTATTACTCTCCCTAAGGATGATGAAGTCAATAAAATAAAGTCTGCTAACCAATTTTTTTGCGTTTATATTTTCCAACCCGTGCCTTGTTGTAATGTACATAGGTAATTGTAAGTTTCAATAATAACGAAAACTACGAACTTTGATGAAACATATATGTTTAACAAACATAAAATGAAAAATACCTCTACTATCATCATCATCATTATTTCAGTTTAGAGACGTCACGTCAGTGCTGGATATAATATATGGGCAGCTAGCTTTTAATGCCTTCCTGCGATATTCACTAAATCGTCGGTTCACCTTTGTCTGGCGTTTCCGGGCATGTGCTTTCTACACTGGTTTATTTTAAATAAATAATGCCGATGATGATGTTCAATGAAACAACGTAATATGAGACTGACTCAATTTATTGAAATACCGACATAACACAATCATGACGTATTTATAATTCTAAGGTAGGTACATGAAGTATCGGCAGCAAATGAAACAACGTACTGGGTGTATGAACTTCTAATAACAAGCGAGAGATGTCACCGTACAGCGGATATATATATAGTTGGCAAGCACACAAATAACATCTACCGTCTTCAACTTAAACATTAATATTTATGCGAATACCTTACAATCCCTACTACTAATTCTTACAAATCTATGATACCGACACAATAACAAAATATTATGGTATACAAAGTAAATAACACTTATTTTTATTATACTACCAATGACAATACAAGTAAAATATCAAAACTTAAAAATATCAATTGCCATAACTTATTAATTAAACTTACATTATTTAACTTACAACTAATACTTATATGATACAGGTTTCAATCTACAACTACGAATTAATCGGGGTGGAGGTGGTGTGACAGTCTTAGGTAAAGCCTCGATTACGGGTGCAGATACTATAGTTTGTTCACTCTTTCCATTTTCGGAATCTGATGAGGAGAGAGGCGAAGCGGATTGAGCTGGGTCCAAAGTCAAAGGCGGAATCGTACTCGGTACCGGTACCACTTCCGGAGGGTTACTGTCTGAGGGTTTCGTAGGCAAAGAAACGCTTAAAGAAGTTCGTGCTGACCTCCGTCTTAACTGGTCGACATGTCTGTGTGCTTCCTTCCCTACCGAATCTAACACTTTATAGTCCGTCGTACCTAGTTTTTCCACGACTTTACCGGGTAACCATTTATCACCGCTCCGGTATTGACGTATCCACACTTCGCTTCCACTTTCAAAAGATCTATCTATTTCGGTACCTAAATCTTTCTGCCTATTCTGAGCTTCTCGGACCCGTTTGTTACTATCGGGTCTAATTAGATCCAACTTAGTGCGCAAATGTCTACCTAGCATCAAAGAGGCGGGGCTCTCTCCGGTTGTACAATGTACAGTGTTTCTGTAATGCAACAGAAACGTGTTTAAGAACATGTCTATGTTTACCTTACTACGAATAGCTTTACGGATAGCCCGTTTAACGGTTCGTACCGCATTTTCAGCCGCGCCATTGGACGCCGGGTGATACGGTGCCGAAAATAAGTGTTCGATACCGTTATCCCGGGTAAAATTACAAAAATCGGTGCTAGTGAATGGGGGTCCATTATCCGTCACTAATTGTTTCGGCAACCCCCATCTGGAAAAAACTTCGTTTAATTTACTGATAGTAAAGCGGGCTGCGGTACTGTGCACGGGAAATACCTCGATCCATTTAGTTCTAGCGTCTATTAATATTAAATAAATTTTATCGTTAATCGGCCCTAGAAAGTCTAAATGTACCCGAGACCAAGGTTTATCGGGCCAAGGCCAGGGTTTGACGGCGTGCCGCGGGGGCGCGTCCGCTACCGCTGCACACACAGCGCAGCGTGAGCACCGTTCTTCCACCGCCTCGTCCACTCCTGGCCACCACACATAACTGCGAGCCATGGCCTTGGTCTTACTGATTCCCATATGTGACTCATGTAGCTCGTCCAATACTCTACTCCTACAACTGTCTGGAATAACGACCCTGTACCCCCACATGACACAACCCAGTTCCTCATATAGCTCCTTCTTTCTATTGAAGTATGGTTGCAACTCTTTTATGTCATTATTTTCAGGCCAACCTTCCCTTATATATAATAAGATTCTACTCAACAATGGATCTCGCCGCGTTCGATCCTTGATCGTGTTATAATCTAATAGCATCGCATTCTGAGCAAAATGTAAGTAAGTTTGCTCGGGTGGATCGAGCGAGTCGTTACTGCATGCGCTTGGAACCGGCAGCCGCGAAAGCCCGTCCGCTCCGTTCAGTTTAGTATTTACGTATTCGATATCGTAACAGTATGCAGACAATATAATGGCCCAACGTTGCATACGACTAGCCGCCATCGCTGGAATACCATTTTTCGGCCCAAAAATGCTTACCAAAGGTTTGTGATCTGTTCTAAGAGTAAAGTGCCTTCCATACAAATATTGATGGAATTTTTGCAAACAAAATACAATCGCAAGCGCTTCCCTATCTATTTGCGAATAATGTTTCTCAGAGTCCGTTAGCGCACGTGACACATACACGATCGGGCGCTCCTCCGCTCCGGGCCGCGCTCTCTGAGTCAACACACCCCCGATACCTTGAGCGCTAGCGTCACAAGTCAACGTAAGCGGCTTGCTCGGATCATAATGTGCTAATACCTCCGCACTAGTTAAAATCTTCTTGATTTTAACGAATGCGTATTCACATTGCTTAGACCAGTTCCACGAGACTCGTTTTTTTAATAATGCGTATAAGGGAAATAGAACAGTACTAATATTTTTTACAAACTTTGCGTAAAAGTTAACTAAACCTAAAAAGGATCGTAATTGTGAAATATTTTCCGGTCGAGGTATTTCAGCGATAGCAGCAATTTTGTCTGGGTCCACCTTAACGCCATCGCTTGCTATAATATAACCTAAATATTTTACTTGTTTGACTAAAAACGAGCATTTACTTTTCTTTAACTTTAATCCATGACTTTGTAACCGATCAAATACCTTGCCTAAGGTCTCCAAATGATCTTTTGTAGATCCCTTGGTTCCGATGATGACGTCATCGAGAAAGACTTCTACCCCCGGAATGTCGCCCAGTAACTGGGACATTATACGTTGAAAAATACCCGGGCTTGAAGAGAGCCCAAACACTAACCTGTTATATTTAAAAAGACCTCTATGAGTGTTAATCACGGTATAGTCTTTGGAACTGTCCAATTCAATTTGATTATATGCTTGTGACAAATCGATTTTAGAAAATAGTTGGGCTCCGTTTAAGTTAACCAAAACATCCGCTATTTTTGGTAAAGGATACCTATCAACCAGCAGTACGGGGTTCAGTGTAACCTTATAGTCAGCACAAATTCGCAACCCTCCATCCGCTTTACGTACCGGCACCAACGGTGTCGCCCAGTCTGAACAGTCCACTGGCTCGATAACACCATCTCGGAGCATGGCATCTAGCTCCGCATCCACCCGCTCCCGAAGTGCGTAGGGTAGCGGCCGCGGTCGGCAAAATACTGGAGTTGCCCCTTCTCGCACCCGTAATCGAGCCTTGCACCCAGTAAACCGTCCAATTCCACCACTGAACAACTCTTTATATCTGTTGAACAAAATGTGAAAATCATTACTTTCGGTATTTGTTAATTTTTCCTCGGGTTGACACATAAAATTTTTAAATGACGGTATTTTTATACCCAACTCTGTCAACCAATGTCTACCTAGTAATGAAGTAGTACCCCCGTTTATAACAAATAATTCCAAACGGGTACTTTTTTTATTATAATTTACCCATGGCTTAATTATTCCTAACGGCTTAACACAGGTACCGTCATAAAATTTAAATACAACGTTATTTTTAATTATTGGTCTACTTGAAAAATATTTGTCATATGTTTTCTTGCTAATGCAAGAAACTGCTGAACCGGTATCAACTTCCATGTCTAACATCACTGAATCAATAGAAATCTGAAGGCTCACCGGTTTGTAACAGTTCAAAGTAAGTTGATGCACATCCTCTTGCAGTTCTTCCTGTTCCGAATCTATATCAGATCCTTTCGCCTCGACGCTGTTCAACTTCTTCCATCCTCCAGTGTTGCGTGTTCCAGCTGGGCATACGCGCCGAAGATGTCCAGTTTTCTTACAGCGGCTACACACGTATGTTTTGAAACGACACATCTCTCCGCTGTGTTCACTGGACCCACACGCCACACAACGCTCGAACTTGGCACCAACACTAACCTGCTCCCTGCTCCTCCTTTTCGCCTTAACAGAATGTACTGTTCCCATCTTCCCTGCAAACATTCCACCAGATGCGTCTACTGAAGCCGAATCTCGCTCCGCCGCTTCTAAGGCCGATGCCATCTGCACAGCCCGCACATATGTCAAGTCTTGCTCTGCAAACAGCCTTTGCCGAATGATATCGCTGTTTACCCCACATACGAACTGGTCTCGTAGATTGTCATCCAGGCTACTCCCGAATTCGCAAAACTTGGAGAGTTTCTTCAATTCCGTGACATACTGGGCTACGCTCTCTTCGTTCCGCTGCCTTCTCTGTCGAAATCGGTAGCGTTCCGCTACTACTGACGTTTTAGGTTGAAGGTGGTCCCGCAACGCTGCCACCGCAGCGTCGTATGTCGAATCCGCCGGCTTAACAGGACTTACTAAACTGCTCAGCAATTCGTATGCCTCGTCACCAACGGCCGTAATCAGTGTTGGTAACCACAACTCTTTCTCCACCTTGTTCACCCGCAAATACATCTCGAGTCGCTCCACGTAAGACGTCCAATTCCCGGCGCTCACATCAAATTCATTGATTTTCCCGAACGACATCTTGATATTTTTATCCTCGTCGCCACTGAAGTATCGGCAGCAAATGAAACAACGTACTGGGTGTATGAACTTCTAATAACAAGCGAGAGATGTCACCGTACAGCGGATATATATATAGTTGGCAAGCACACAAATAACATCTACCGTCTTCAACTTAAACATTAATATTTATGCGAATACCTTACAGTACATACCATTCTCCCACACTTATTTCACGAATATAAATATAGTTAGGTATATATAACATAACAAAGTAAACGAAATAGTCTTAACAGCAATTCTAAGTAGTTTAAAAATAATTATATAATTGAGTTGACTATTGCTATTTCTACACAATTAAATTTAAATTCAAGACACGTTATGTATTCAAGACACAAACAATATTAATAATATATTTTTATAAATCTATACCGAATCTTTTTGTCGGTTTCCTTACTCGTTGAGGATGCGATCTTTGCCGTATTACATTGGCCGTCTGTGCTGGTGGCGTCTCAGACATTTCCAAATATCTATCCACCTCCGAGTCGATCACAGGTTCGAGATAGGGCGGAGGCAGAGACGGAAGCGACGCTGTCGGCATAACATTATCCGTCTGTCTTTCTCCCGTCAAAGGTTCGTTTGGGAAAGCTGAAGAGGACCCGCCGCACATATTTATTTTCTAGGAGGTAGACTCTGTACCAGGGTCGTCTGCATGGGTACCTCCGTCTTACCTATTTCCGCCGCCAAACAGCAGGGTTCGCTTTGCTGTGTTCCGGCGTGAAGGGTAAGATAGGCAGTGAAATTACTGGGTACTGTGACTTTACATCTTATGTCACAAGTTGGCAACGTACACTGTGGTTCTTATGAGGTTTGCAGATTTGCTGCGAATCTCGTGGGAACCACATGTACTATAGGCGACTGTTACCACTTACCATCAGGTGGGCAGCCTGCTTGTTTGTCAACTTTAGCAATAAAAAAAAAACATATCTATGAAATCGGGCTGTGATTGGCAGTGAGCTTCTCGCAACTGATCAATATGTTTTTTATGATATTTACGATATTTACCACCATGACATATAATATAGGTTAAAGGCCCTAACCGTTCAGATATTGTACCTGTCTCCCAAGCAAAACTATTATTTTTCAACATTTTAAAATAAATTTTATCACCTATATTAAACTCGCTCTAATAATTGAATTATCATCCAATTTTAACAAGCAAATTTATCACACAACTGCACTTACTGTAATTATTCAATATTTGTATACAGTAGGTACAAGTTTGGGAATCTTAAACACCAAAATTAATAATTTTATTCAACATTGTTCTTTACGTCTGTAATAATACCTCAATAGATGTCTGTAAAGACTAATAAAAGTCAATGTATCAAAACAAATGTAAACCTGAGAGAATAAAATCTTTGTACGAATATAAAAATAAAGAAAAAAGAATTGACTACAAATTGCGAGAGCTATTTCGACAAGATCAGGCAAGAAACTTTAAAGGTCGGTATTTTTAGCTAATTAATAACTAAAATCTTTAGAATTTTCATTTACAATTATACATAGTAGAATACACTTGTACCAATACATACACACTATGTGCCAGTATTGTAAGTAAATTATATTATTACCAAACATTGGTCAATGTATCAGATACAGTTTTTTAATTGTAAATATGTATTACGTTAATTTAGATAATTACACGAGTTGACGATACTAGAAACACGGAACCAACCGGTGTGGAGATCCTTGGAGAGACCTATGTCAGTAGTGGGCGTCTATTGCCTGAAATGATAATGATAAGATAATTACATTTAAATCATTACTTACTATAGATATTATCATAATCTTAACTTCTGAATTTATTGATATGGTATTTAAATTTATACAAAGGTAACTCAATGAAAATATGTGCAAATTATTAAAATTGGAAAATGCATATGGATACATTTCCCCAAGAAAGAAAAGCTATTCACATTACGTTAATCACTATCTTCATAGATTGTGTGATAGTATCTATATACAGCTTCATCCGAGGCACATAATGTCTAAATATGTAAACTTAGACATTATGGTGTTCTGTTCTGATTTTCCAGTTACGGTGCAAGACTCAAATTTATCGTGCTCAAGTTATATTTTGCGAAACTATTCATCCCCCAACATTAAAAAGGTATATGTCTAAAAACTCGTTCTGTTCATATATAAGATTAAAGATAAAATAACAGATAATTCAATCTCATTTTAAATATATATTCACCATTTTGACAAAATTTACATTTTCATTATGGAACAGTATTATAATAGTGCTTCAAGTTGCACCATGCTGCATTATTACGAAAACATGCGAACAGAACGAATGGCCAGAAGCTCTGGCACACATACTGATTAATTCTCGGCTCGGGATCGCCACCAGAAATATTAGCTCCTCGGATATGAGATTGCTAATCCCACTAATGCACTAGACAAATATCACTGTGCCGCTAGCTCACTTGCATTGAAACGATTTCCGAAGGTATACCCGTAAACAGTGCCGAGAGTTTAAATATATTTTGCGAACAATGGGTTTGTATCGTACGTAGGTTTCAAATTTTAAAGCCTCCGTGCGTATGCAACAACAAAATAATATAGGATTTAAGGATTTATTGATTTTCTTGGTAGTAATTTATATTTTCAATAATTAGAATTTTTTAAAACAATTCGGAATTGTGTAAAGTTACCCAGTGTATCAATAATGAAAAGTTGAAAAGGTGAGAAGAATTCATAATATTGTAATCTTGTCTTTTTACTTCATGTATACATTTTTGTAGGGTAGATTTTCATTTTGTAAAATAAAGACCATTATAACCTTCACACAACATATTCTTTAAACTTTCGCATAGTCCCAACTAATATTATAAATGCGAAAGTGTGTTTGTTTGTTTGTTTGTTTATTTGTTTGTTTGTTTGTTTGTTTGTTACCTCTTCACGCTTAAACTACTGGACCGATTTCAAAAATTCTTTCACCTTTGGAAAGCTACATTCTCCCCGAGTAACATAGGCTACTTTTTATCCCGGAAAAATCGACAGATCCCACGGGATGCGCAATAAAGGCTTCGCTCAAAAACTACTGCACAGATTTTTATGCGGTTTTCATCAATAGATAGAGTGATTCTTGAGGAGTTTTGCGGCATTTTTTATCTCGGAAAAACGGATAGTCCCACGGGAAGCGCGATAAAATCTTCGCACCATAAACCGACTTCCGCGTATATGTAGCCGTGGGCAAAAGCTATGACCCTTAACCCTCTATACACCCAATCCCGAAATCCACGCGGGCGAAGCCGCGGGCAGAAAGCTAGTTACATTATAAAACTCAAGACCCCACTTCATCTTCAAAAAGTAAATATAAAGACAGCATACTTCATTCTTTTAAAATTCATAAAAAATTAAAATTAATTTAAAATTTTGACAAATAGGTAATCATAGACAAAATTCCAACCTCTAACATCCCCTCTGAATTTTGTATTTCATACTCATTCAACACATTAACTAGAAACACATTAATTAACTAACTCCCACATAACACATAATATTAACCATATACAAAACACTCCAATAATAAAACTTCTTCAAGACTAAAGAGAAACAACATTTAAAGCTATTATTTCTCTTGCATTATAGTATTATATAGCTTATAGGATATATTTACTTTACCCCTTTTCCTTATTTCCTTCCTCTCCGCCAATCCAGGGTCTGCCGTGCCTGTGGATGCGTGGCTAGGGGCAAGCCTAGTCGTAAGCGTGCCTTTTATGCCCTGGGAACTGGTGAACCCAGAAGATGGCTAACCTTATCCTGGCATGCGGGGCTCTGCCAGGATGGACCGTCCATTCCCTAGCTACTCGTGGGACCGCAATGGTGAAAATTTTAAAACCAAGAAAAGGCGGCGATGTGGTTCGCCACCCGTCACGTCCCGGTTCCCACGGGGGCGGAAAGTGGCTTGCGGAAAACCGCTTTGCTACATTGAATGTTAGAGGAGGAATGAATAGTAAAATAGATGAAGTATGTCAGATGATGGACGAAAGGCATATCGACGTGCTCTGTGTAAATGAAACCAAAAGGAAAGGATGCGATACCACTAAGCATGGACCCTATACGGCGTATTGGTCGGGAGTTCCCGTATTCGATCGAGGCCAAAAGGGAGTTGGTGTCCTCCTTTCCGAAAGAATAACAGAGTGTGTGACCGACTATAAGTGCGTGAACCCCCGACTCCTCTGGGTAAGGCTAAAGATGGGACTTACCAGAATTTTTCTGTTGTGTGTATATGCACCAACAGATTTTGGTTTAAGGAGGTCCCAAAAAGCCGTAAAAGAGCAAGAGGAGTTCTGGGAAGGTACCTATGAAAGATATTCTGTCGCAATGTAAGGAGAATGAGAGGATTGTTATGCTTGGAGATTTTAATAGCTGGGTAGGTATACAGCGAGATGGGTATGAAAAAGTGTTAGGTAAATTTGGAGATAAGAGATTATTCTCTTATCTCCAAATTTACCTACCCCATTCGCATTTATATGCGAATGGGGAAAGTTTATTAGATGTATGTCTGGAATGGAATCTTGTGGTGACAAACACAATGTTTGCTCACAAGATGATTCATATGTACACAAGAAAAGATGAATGTTCGAAGAGCATGATTGATTTCATGATTGTGGATGAGAGACTGAAGAGTAAGGTGCAGGATACAAGAGTGTTTCGATGTGTCGGCCTGGATACAGACCACTTTTTGGTTGTTAGCCGAATAAGTGGCCTTTTAAATAAATGGCGACATCGAACCAAGGAAACGACTAGTATTCTGCAACGCATAAAAGTGGAAAAATTACAAGAGAAAAGAATAGAAGAAGAATATGAGCGAAATTTGCGTAATAGACTTGAGCGTATGAACGAAGTTTGTGAGATAGAAAACATATGGAAGTTTGTCAAGGAGCAAATAGTGAGTGTGGCAACTGACGTATGTGGTGTGTTTAAAAGAAAAAAAGGACGACAAGAGAAGAGAGTATGGATGGATGAAGACGTGCAAAAAGTAGTGCAAGATAAGAAGAAAGCATGGAGAGATTGGTTGGCACAAAGAGCTAACCAGAGAATGCAAGTGAGTACAGCTGAAGATACAGAGGAAGCCAGAAAGAAGTACAAAAGTGTGAAGGCATTAGTGAAGGATGTAGTGAATAGAAAGAAAGAAGAACGTAAAGATGAGTTTGATCGCAGGCTCTCTGATAATTTCCGTTCCAACATAAAGTTTTTTTGGAAATCCATTAAGACAGCTCGAGAAAAGAGTACAAACTCGGAGCTGGGTAATTATCAGGGACCACGATGGAGGTATGATTAAGGGTGACGAAAGAGTGATGAAGAGATGGAAGGAGTATTTTGAAAGTTTGTATGAAAGAGCAGACCAGGGCGAATAGGACGATTATGTGTACATGGAACAGGATTGGAATGAAAGTGAAATAAGTATATGGAAGAGATAGTGAAAGCTCTCAAAAGTATGAAAGCGGGAAAATCTGCTGGGTATGACAGGATTGTGGTAGTAATACCAAGTTATTGTGTTGGGTGTTTCTGCAGACCTAAGTAGTGACCAGCAAGTAGGTCCGGTATACCGTATCCGGAGGAATAAGGTGGAGAGTGGTCCTTTATAGTGGAAATTTGGTAATGAGGTAAAGTTTTGTCCCGTAAATGGGTGGTTGCTTCAGCCAGTTACGCGTGCGAACTACGGCAGACTAAGAACTAATCAATAGGTATCAAAGCCAATGGTGCCTTCATGAAGATTTCTTCAGCACACTGTTAGGTTACTAACAGAGTGGAGTTTTTGGCGGGGTGAGTCCCTTGTGTCGGGTATATCCGAGTTGGGGTGAGTGAACTGTCTCTTTCTTTCTTCCGTCGCAATAGTAGCTTACGGCGTAGATGCGCCTGGACGTCTGAGGATATAGGGAGCGATGCTGTGGAGGTGAAAATGTAGCCCGTTGTCGGTGTCGTTGAACACTAGACGACGACTATATTCGATGAATTAAATCATATGATTTAATTTATTTCGTAGACATGAATAATAGTAATACAGATAACTTTTTTGCACTACAACTGCTGTCATAGTTTTGAACGTTGTTATACTTGCTGAGCGTGTTGTTGTCACTATTCTTCTATTCAAAACATCTAAGTAGCCTGGTTTTTTATAGTTTGTTGCGATCTGTTTCTTCTATTTTCAAAACTCATTGGCTTCTAATGAAAATATCTTTTTTAGGAATATAATTTCACATCTTCCCAGGTTCCATTTACTTCTAGTTTTTCATTAATTTCTCTACTCACGGCCCACTTTATTTTTTCAGGTCTAGCAATTATGTCTTGATTAGATATTGTTCCTTTGTCAACTAAAAAGTTTGTATCATAATCTTTGATTCAACTCGACGGTTTTGTTATCCTTTTAAGTGTTTGATCTTTAGTGGTTTACATTTTCAATACCTAAAATCCAAGCGTAGAACCACTCAGCTTAAATATTGGTAAAATTGCGTTTCTAACGTACCATGGTAACCATAACTCACATGAATCGATTTCATTTACATGTAGCACAATGAAGTCTATCAGTCGCGATGTAAAAACCTTATCAGTCATACGCTGATCGCGCCCCTCACGCAGAAGTGCAGTCTATTCATTTGCCGGATGGATTAATTTCCGCCGTGAGATCGCTCCAAAGGGAAATGCGATTGGAACAAAATACGCCCGCCACCGGGGCCGGACCCGTCTGATATTTCATTTTATGTCCATTTATGTCTGAAAGGGTTAAAAGCTATTCTATGTCAACTAAACGTTTTAATTAATGTTTGTATTACGTTAAGAGTAATTTTGTGTATAAAAATATCTGTTGTTATATTTATTTTGGATTTTTTTCATTAAATTATACGTTAAATTTGAAAGCATGAAGTATAATACAAAATGTATTTCTGTAAATAACTAGATATATATATAAAGATTTAGAAGTTTACAATAATTTCGATAAGTAATGAGTTTTGTGATGCATTGAGCTTGAAGCTTGAAGCTTGAGCTTGAGCTTATTGGAAAATATATCTTAAAAAATCGATTCTAAATTTTATTAATAAAATTGGATATGTTATTGATATTTTTTATTGATATAGAGTATTTTGATGATTTCATGTGAGTACTTAAAATATTCATTTTCATAACCTCATTATTATTTTTAAGATATAAGTAAGATTGGAAAATATCTTGTGCAGTATAACTATCTACCACATATTAATAGCACCACCACCAAAGTACTATTCAGCTACAGTAAAAACTTATTCGTATCACAAGTTAAATTTATCGACCGGTTAATTTAACTGGTGCTATTTGAATATACAGCTCCGTTTCCGGTGCACGGAAAGAGCTCGACGGTGATTATTAGGAAACGGTCTTTCAACATGTTTTGAGCGCATGTAAAATTTTACAACCCCTTCCATTTGTGTTCTGTTCCAAAATACGGCGCTATTAAAGGAATAACAGGTTCGATGCGCACAAAAATTCAATTCGATTTCCTGAGTCATGTCGATTTTCTAAATTTATGTGCACAACTTTATGATGCATTTTACGATAGCCTCTCGGTCAGACACGCGACTCAGGTTTATGATGCTCACGCAGGCTTTATCACGTGAACTAAATAACCGTAGCACAAAAACTAGCGCCCTTTAAACAAGCCCTCTGCTGAAGATACTTTTATTGTTTATTTGTATAATATCATCATTTGTTTAGCATTTATTGAAGAAAGACATTAATAAACCACTCTGTGTTATGGTAATTACTTGTGTAAAGTTCCTTTAATGGAGTAAGTTACAAAAGTATTTACGCAAGGAAAGTCTATTTGAATGGTGTAAACGTAATTTGTGGACGAAGTTGTACATATAATGTTTTGCGCGGTTGTGTTGCCGAAACAACTGCCTGGATTTAATTAAATTGTCGCTTGTTTCCGGTCTATATCGCAAAAAATCAAAATACATACTGCTTTTTAACAAATGGGTTTTGTTAAATCTGTTGTTGACGCGTTGTAGAGTTCGAGTGAGTAGACTCTATTGAACTTTGTTTAATAGTCTTTAAAATCACAAAATAAAAACAATCCTAAAGCAAGAAAAGAAATTTTGAAAATTTTTATTTATCCGACTCTTTTCTCTTTCTTCCTCGCAGAAACCATAAAATATCATTAAATGTAGAAACCAAATGTTATGATTGAAACCGTAATCGTGTATCATTATAATTCATTGATCTGTGACGAATTTGATTAGAAGAATAAAATAAGGAAAGTCACACAGTATTCACTGAAAAGAAATTCGCTAGAATGGATCTGATAACAATATTTAAGTACCTACATATTTCGTTACATTTTAGGCTGGAGACGCCCCAAGAGCGTCTTTCGTTTCACGTCGTTAAGCAAATGCCAGCCTTAGGCAAATTTAAAAATAATTGACTTTAAAATTTCCGATGCCTTGGGGGAATTCATTATAATAAGCAATGACAACTAATTCAGATAGAATATTTCGTAATTAACACCTTATTTTAATTACTTATTGTTACGAGAATTGTCAATTTGATATTTTGTTGTTAGTTTTTAGATATTTATTGATAATGACTATTTTATACCCAAGACTTGATAGAGTCGTATAATTTGTGTTGCGGCTTGAAATGTTAGATAGGCAGTGAAATAACCTAGTAATAAGTTAACACTAATAAGTTAGTGTAATTTGGTTACATTGATTTAAATACTAATTATAGCAATGAGTAACAAGACCAAAACATTGATATACACAATAATTGTACATACAATGAACTTGTCGAAAAAAATTCGAAAAACGATCCAAGAATTCGAAATCCAAATTCAATCGAAAAAAAAAACTGATTTAATCAGAAATTCCTTTCAACCTTCAAAAATCTAATCCCCATCATCCTTTTCACAATTTCCAATCTTTCGCCCAAACTTGTCAATCTTTAAATGCTGCTAAGAACCATTCAATTGCAAGATCCCCGGTAAAAGGGTACAATAATTCGATTTCGTTTAAAATGCATTATTCCTCTGAGATATCTAAGTCTTTTAATTTGATTGGTTCTTTTATTCGTTATAATAGTGTATAAAAGTGAGACGCCAGTAAAATCCGCCAGTTGAAAGCTTATCGTGACACCGGTGTCCTGTGTCTGAATGCAAGCACAGTCGGAATCTGAGCGTAGGTTTAATGGTTTCGCGTTGATCCTGGAGTCGGGAGCGCAGTTACACGACTAGATTTATTAGTTCAATTACCCTGGCACTGTTCACCGCTCTGCTTGCTTCAGTGCAGACACCAACAAGTAAAATTCTCTCAAGTTCGGCATGTTTTGGCGACGATTTCTGATCTAGAAGTTCTGTACCAATTGATACTGTTTACAGTTTAAAAAAACTATAAACTTTTATAATATTAAATCCCGTTTTATTTAAAATTAAACATGAATATGGAATTTTATATGTTTCGTAGGTTTTTTGCAAATTTGTATCTTATCTTTGTAAGTTATCGGAGTATATCTATTAGAAACAGCAGTAGCCTCTGCATATGCATTTAAAATGATACAAAAATATACTCACGCATTTTCCTTGGGTGTAGGGAGAGACACTACAGTGAAAACTTATTTTCTGATTTCCTTAACTTTCATTAATTCATACACGCTCGTCGGTTACGGGTACTTTTTATCCGATCTTTCTTCAGGATATCTCCCTAATTTTTCTTATAATATATGTATGTTGAAATCATCATCTTAAAATTAAGTAATTAATATTTTTTTTTATATAACTTGGTGAAGTATTTGAGCGTTACAAATGCCTACAGTCGAGCAGTTTTTGCAGTCGCACTATATTTTTTTTAGCGATCCAAAAAAAAAAAAAAAACTATGTAGCTATATTTTATGGCTTACACGTAACAAATGGAAAGCCTTGACATTGCTGCATTTTTGACTGGAACTTTACTGTAATGACCTCACTGCATATTTATCCTAAGAGTTTGTAATGTCAAACTGATTGTCCGCAAATTTCATAATTTTAGCTAAGAATGGGTAAAATTTGGCTTGGTATAATAAATTTCTTTTAAGTGAAGAAATATTGGTACTAGGAATCTCGATAAAGTAATATATATATATATATATATATATATATATATATATATATATATATATATATATATATATATATATATATATATATATAGTCGCATTAACGTTTGCAATAATGGACTAACCATAATGATACTCATAATGTATATTTATAAACATAAAGTCAAATTAAATTGATATGTAGACATGTTAT
This sequence comes from Scirpophaga incertulas, assembly GCA_036419045.1. Taxonomy (NCBI): domain Eukaryota; kingdom Metazoa; phylum Arthropoda; class Insecta; order Lepidoptera; family Crambidae; genus Scirpophaga; species Scirpophaga incertulas. The sequence goes on along the minus strand of CM071637.1, from coordinate 15,300,430 downwards.
TTAAGTGGTTTCAAAAATTAGTTTCAAATTGAAAACTCGGCCTGTACAGTCGGTCAAGAAATAGGTATACCAGTTTTGATTTGGGATTCTAGTGATTAAACATTTTAAGAGGGTTAATTAAAAAAGATTCATTTTGTATTGAAACATGCAACTGTACTCGTAAATTTAGCATTTCAGTATAGTATCCGTTTTTAGATTCGTCATGAAGGCGAGGAAGGACGTTAAATCACAGAAATGGCTTAAATTTTATTTAAGTATGACAATTAATTTTATTAAATACAAACTAAGGACAGCCGCTTTATATCAATAAGATGAGACAGAAGTAGATGCCATATCGAACCACATGCGAAGTAATCTTTGTTGGTAACAAAGATTTTCGCTGTCCGTACGTAATAATGAGAACACTCTAGGTAAAGACTAACAGTAATTTGTTATTTCTTCTATAATTTATTACTAAAGATTTTGAGGAGTGGTATATGACGCAATGGAGCCACAATAGCGCGCGGAGCGACGAGCGGGGCGGGGCTCACCGCAGCCGCCGTGTCGATACAACTTGGCTAACTTTCAACTTTGTGGGTTGGCGCTTTCGGTGCTCATCCCCACTTAGTAAGTACAAATTGGGAACCCACGTATGGATTATGGAACTAACGGTGAGTAACCTAATTTATAGTCGGGGCAGTAAGTGCATTACTTGAATATTTGAGCACTGTACTTTGGTTCGCATTGTCACACAAGCCTCATTGAATCGGGATGACAATTTGCATTTGAAACGAGCCTGATTCGGTAATTCAACAGTCGTATTTTGTACCATATACGAATCATACTGTCTGCCGTGACGCAATCAACGCGTGAGTAGGTAATTTAATGAACGTACTTATTTAGATACCTGTACAAAAGCATAAATATTATTTATGAAATAATCATAGGAACTTATTTCTCATTGTACTGTTTCTACATCTGTGTATTTTTTTTTAAGAAATAATGATGATAACTGTTCAGTTTTCATTACAAAAGACTAATTTATACAAGACCCTGCGTCATTCTAGTTGCAAAGTAAATATTTTTTATTCCATTTATATAATTTTATTACTTATATTACATAAAACACTTGAAATTTTACCTATACTTGTATATTATAACGATCACGCTTGAATTAGGACTAATCTGTGTTTTAGGCATGACAGGAATCAAGTCAATCGCAAAAACAATAATAGTATAACGAATTAAGCTAAGTATGTTACTAAACATCTGACACAAACAATAAAGAGAAAAAACACATACAACACAATTTTTCAGGAACTTGCGTAATAAATTCAGATAATTTACTGACTGTGACTGTGACTTGTGAGTGACTTTGGACTAAATATCTTTGTTCTGTGATAATCAAATCTAGCTAGAATATCAAAATCAAATTAACCTTTATTCGAATTCATATGACTTTATAGAAAGCTCTTTTGAATCTTCCAAGTTTTTTTTCAAAATCAATACCTAACGTTGTCATCATTTAAATAATCATTAACTTTGTAATAGCCCTTACTCATTAGAGTATTTTTAATACGTACCTTGAATTTATGAAATGGCAATTCAGCTACACTATGTGGAAATCCTATAAAAATTTATTCATTTGCCCATAAATGAATCTCTAGTATTTTGTAGAGCCTGTACGTTGGAATGGCAAGTTTTTTTTTTCTTGTGTTAAAATTATGCATTTGAAAATTAGTATGAAATGTGTTATAATTTTTATACACATAAATCAAATTTTAATAAATATACTGGTCCGCTAAATTCATTATATTAATCTCATTAAATAAATCTCTAAGAGAAACCCTTGCTCGTAAATTATAAATAGGGAGGACTGCTCTTTTTTTTGGAACAAAAATACATACTACGCTAGTAGCCGACCCCCATAATAGTAAATCATAGAACATAACACTGTAAAAAATAACTAAAGTAAATTAATATTGCCGTTTCAACATCTGTAAGTCATCTTATATTTTTTTAGAACTTAGTCTATTTGAAAGGGTCTCAATACGTGGAATCCCATTGCAAAGTCGGATCCAAATTAATACCCAAGAATTTAGTGACTTCAACAGTTATTCATTTTAACAATATTATCTACTTTTCTTACATTTGGTAATGAAAATTTTATACATTTAGTTTTATTGGGGTTTAAAGATAAATTATTAATCGTGAACCCGTGCAATAGTTTATGAAAGAATACTATTCACAACGTCAATATCTGTCAATCTTAAATATTAAAGAAGTATCATCTGCAAATAGTACAGTATTGCACAAAAATGTCAGTGAAGTATGGGAGATCATTAATATATATCAAGAAAAACAAGGGTCCCAATATCGATCTCTAGGGCACGCCCATAATAATAGGAGTACCTGCAGACTCAGTCCCATTAACAACAATTTTCTGGTCTCTGCTGGACAAATCAGATTCGGTTAATCTAGATGCTGTATCAGAGACACCATAATGCTTCAGCTTATTTAATAAGGTCTGATGATCTACTCAGTCAAAAGCTTTTGACAGGTCACAAAAAATACCAATCGCATATACTTTGCCACATTTATATTTAAATAGAAGGGTCGTAACTAAAAAAAAACGGTACGTTGATACTTTTAATGCCGCTCATGGTATTTTCTTAACCATTAGAAATAATAAATAATCAATTAACATAAGGAAAGGTAAATTAAAAATACAAATATTAACTTGCGAATCTACTACATAAAATATCAATATGTTACTTTTTTTTATGTGTTTCGGCTTTCACATTTATATTAATAACGTTAGTCTTGCCCAGCTCAGATTTAGAAATATTCGTAAGCATCATATGCTCACAAATTAAATCTTAATGCCCGAAAGTCAACTACTTTTTCTAGTTCGGGTGCATTAATCAGTTATGGTTTAGCTTGAAATACCTGATTTTTCGGAGCCTATTCGTTTTATTCTATTTTATCTAGGCTATATATCTAGGATATATTTTATTATATCTAGGCATTATTATTATTATTTTTATATTTTTTATTCTTAACCTTGGATACAGAGTCCTTCAGTCGTATACATTATAACATAAGATATTAACAAAACGTAAGTTAACAACTTATAATAATATGATAATTATCCTAGAATACTTTAAGACTTTTCCTATAGTGTTTACTATATACTTAAATAGAGGCAGAAAATAATTTGGGTTGGAAAGAAGATCTTGTAGGCGGCGGGAAACACATTGGTTATTGGAACTGTCACAATCAATGTCGTTAATGTCTGAGGCTAAAACTAAACGTTGTAAGTTAAATGTTGCACAATTTTCCAACAAGTGTTGTAAGTCGGCATTCTCTTGATTGCAGTGAGGACAGTTAGCATTGGCGAGTACATGAATCCTGTGGAGGTGGCTTGGCATGATTAAGGTAAGGTAAGGTAAAGGTGTATAACAATGCAAACGGAGTCCTAAACAAAACTAATATTATTATAATAAAATACTAATATTATTAGAAGACAAGACATAACTTCAATAAAGCGAATTCTTTACCTCAATAAATTGCATTGTCAATGTTGTATGCCCGCGAATAACGTAAGAATATTTATAAATAAAGGTGGACGTTAAACAATTCAGGTCAGTCACTAGTTATATTGATGGAATAGGTCCGAATGTGAGATAGTGTTCGCGGCGACCCTCGCCGATCGCAGCGGCCGCGCTCATGAATATTGTAGAAGCACGCGCGCCCGTATCCTCCAGATTCCACAGTATCCGTAGCTTTACGTCTACCTTTTATATTCCTTTGTATGCAGACCGTAAATATATCTCCGACCTCTTTAGTTTTTGCCTGCGCCAAAAAAGTGCATAAATAAATACAAAATTGACTCAAAACATTCGTGGAAACCGGTAGCGTGAGTGATAGCCAATTAGTATAGTTTTTACAAAGAAAAGGTGGCGTGATAGCACGCAGTAAGGTTTTTGTGCAATTGCAAGTTATTTTAGATGTAAATATGAACCGTGGACTGAGTAATTTAAATTAACTACCTACATACAATCCTAAAATTTACGATATAATATATGTAATATTGCAAAATAATCCTAATCATTACTAATGTTACAAATACGAAAGTTACTCCATCTTTGATTATTACTGATCAAAGCTGCAATGTATAAGTCTGTTCCGTTTTCACATTAAAACTACTTAGCGATTTAAACGAAATTACACACATATACAGTGTAATAAATAGGCAGACATGTCACCATAATATAATTGGCAGACATGTCGCCATAGTATGATAGGCAGACCTGTGGCCATAGTGTAATAGATAGACATGTTGCCATTGTGTATCAGACCGATATTTCGCCGATACCGATACTTAGTGTAATAAGCAGACCTGTCACCATAGAGCAGGTGTGGCCAACTTTGGTGCACAAATTGTGTCGCGATCGACCTATTTTTTAGGTAAGAAGGGGATGTTTTTGCAATGTGCTTTTATACCGACGTGCACTTTGGCGAGCTCCATGATTAAGGGGTAAATAATCTACATACATGAGTATTTATTTAATGGGTTAAAAAACTTATGTCCAGAGGAATTAAAACAACATGAGCACTTATTAATAACATTTATTCATTCAATTTTTTTAAATGAATGAGAAACCTGAGTCTGCATTTCCTTTACTAGTGCATCATAATTTGGAGTATATCCTGACAAAGACAATAACAATGAGTCCTCAGTATGAATCGGTCAGGACGGAACGAAGTTTAGTTTTAGTCAATTGTAAAAAGGCCGATTCGCACAGATACGTAGATCCAAAGCAAGAATAAATATATTCGCTACATTTAATAATATTGGGATACTTTTCTCGGTTAACATATTTCCAAAAATTTTCTTCACATTTTTTGGCTTGTAAGATTAAATCAGATTGTAAAATTATAATTTCATTTTCCAAGGCGTTTTGCTCCATATCAAATAAGTCTGCAATTTTTTTGCTAATTTCCTTCACAATTAAATCTTTTGTGAAAGGAAAAGATGTAAATTCCACAATTTCTTTACTTTTTTAAAATCTTGGAATCGCTTCTCAAAATCTTCCATTACATTTTGTATTTCGGCCACGTACTTGTCAATCTCATAAATAATATTTACATTTTTTTGTAAGTTGTCTGCCATATTTGGAAAATGGTTTGTTGTAAATCTTCTATCAACAAAATAAATTTGGTTTTATATGTATCTATGCTGCTAATCATATCAATTATTGTTTTATTTTTAATTTAAATGGCTTAATATGGAAGTAAAATCTGTAAGGAATGCTAGTCACTAAGCCAGGTTTTGTCATTTAAATATGCATATTTTTTCTCTTGTTCATTAAGAAATTCTATTATTTCAGGCAATAAATCACCAAATCGTTGCAGAAATTTACCTCTACTTAGCCATCTTACATCAGTATGCAATAATAAATCAGACTGACCTTCATCGAGTTTTAGTTGAAAAAGACGACGTTTGAGAGAACTTCCACGAATTGAATTAACAATTTCAAACGCGATGTACATTACTTCTTTTGTATTTAGTCTCTTGCTGGATAATACTTGCTGGTGAATTATACAGTGGTAACTCAAAAAATCTGGGAATTCATCGTCATTTCGACATAGGGCTATAAATCCATTTTTGCGGCCTATCATAGCAGCTGCGCTACCCGTTGTTATTGAAACTAATTTAAAAAGAGGTACTTTCTTATCCATAAGCAGACTATTAAACCCGTTGAATATATCTACACCTCTAGTCCTTTCTTTCAAAGAAATCATACCCAACAATTCTTCTTTAGATGTAAAATCTTCAAAAACTAAACGAATGAAAACAAGTAATTGTGCAGTATCACTTATATCTGTCGATTCATCACATTGAAGAGAAAAACAAGAGCATCTGTTAATATCATTTTGTAACTGTTCCTTTAAATTTCCACCCATCTTTTCGATTCGTCGCATCACTGTGTTTCGGGACAGGAGACCTATTTTTGAATTACGAATGCGATTTCGAAATCACCGCTGACTAAACAGTCAGCGGTGACTTTGAGGTCACGGATTCCTAAACATCCAATTTTTGAAAGTCGATCGCAGAGCTGCCAACATAGATAAAGTACACACATAAATGTAAGAGTTCGGTTCCACGCAGAATGTAGGAATGTAGCCGCTGCCGGTTATTGCCGGCTTAACCATTATGGTTATTATATATATATATATAGGTATATATATACATACATATATATATATATATATGTACTACATTCATATATATATATATATATATTGTATATATAGACGGAAAAATCAAACAAAACACAGATAACATTTCCACAAGTATGACTTGATTACGAGTGGGTGAGGGCACTCGTAATGAAATCACACCTGTGACTAAGGTAGTCACATCAGTGATATTCAAAAATAAGAATTATTGAAAATCGGTGATTATTAGTCACATCCGTGATTTCGAAGTCGCATTCGTAATTCAAAAATAGGTCTCCAGTTGTAGATCTTGAATTGCAGCAGTAATTTAGCTCTTGTTCTTAAAATCATTAAAAAGGGAATCCGAGATTTCCAAGAACATTTCCTTTACAAATTCACCATCAGAAAATGGTTTACATTTTTTAGCTAATAGATAGCTTACTTTAAAGGATGCAGTTGTTACTGCTTGTGACTTCAATATTGGCTTTTTGAAAATATTTTGTTGATTTGTTAATTGAGTTTTAAGATCCTGAACTTTACGTTTTCGTAATTCGGAATTTGGTGGATAATCTGTTTGATACTTGTTATGTAAAGATAAGAAATGTCTTTCCAAATTACCCTTTTTAGCAATGGCTATCGAGCTAAGACATGTTAAGCAGCAACATTTATCATTCGCCATCGTAAAAAAAGTAGTTAATTTCCCATTCTTCATTGAAATGATATGTTTTCGATTTTTTTGGTTTACTATCCATGTTCATAAATAGGTATACTAAAATGCAAAAAATATACGACTTAATAATAGGGCATGTAATAAAAGTATTAAACAGTGACAATATAAATTACAATTAATACCTGGTGTAGGTTTAGCCGATAAAACGAAATAGCTAATCATACTTAGTAGTTGCGAATAATTAAATTATTATTTTAAATAATACTTATAAATATTTAATTAAGATTTAAATAATTTTATCTATACTAATATATAAAGCTGAAGAGTTTGTTTGTTTGTTTGTTTGTTTGTTTGTTTGTTTGTTTGAACGCGCTAATCTCCGAAACTACTGGTGCGATTTGAATAATTCTTTTTTTGTTGGATAGTCCATTTATCGAGGAAGGCTATAGGCTAAATAACATTACGCTATGACCAATAGGAGCAAAGACAGAGCGGTAAATGTGTAAAAACTGGGAAAATTATTCATTTTTGAAGGCTTTCTTTGCGTGCGCTGCGAAAACGGTTCAAGATACACAAAAAATATGTATGAAAGAATTATTCCTCTATATATGATCTAAAAAAAGTCCGCGACGGCATATGTCTATCTTTTAAGGTTTAGTCACAATGACCGTTTTTATGGTACCAAATTTGGATATGTCGCGTTGTCAAGATCGGGTAACAGCTGAGGTGCGCAAAATAACTATTCCACGCGGACGAAGTCGCGGGCACAGCTAGTTTAAAATATATCTCTTATATACTTGCACAATTAATTTAAAGAACACTAATATTTAATTAATACTTACAAATGAAACAATCCGCAAGAGAAATTGACTAGCGTACAAACACTAACTTCAAAATGAAAATTTAACACTATATATATTCTGCAAAATTAGATTCCAAGAATTAATCCTAATGGCATGCAATTCAAATGTAAAACGCACTGTACCTATTTCAGATTTATTAAATAAACATCATTTATATACGTTTTTATATGTATTGTATAAGTTTTTATCATAACGAAGTATTATGCTGATTTTGTAATATCGCAATTCAAATAAATTTTATATAGGTAGCAAAAAATAGCAGCAGCAAAAAAGTTATCTACAGACAAAAGCTTTAAATAGAAAACAGAATTGCAAAAATGCAAAGAAAAAGAACTTAATAAAACCATTTCAAATGTCAAAACAAACTAATAAAAATAATGATAATATAAAAATTATATCCTTTCTATGAGCTAATCACAGAAAAAAATTGAATATAGTAATAGGTCTGCCTATTACCCTGCCATAGAGTAATAGGCAGACCTGTCGCCATAGTGTAATAGGCACACCTGTCGCTATAGTATAATAGGCAGACATGTCGCCATAGCGTCATAGGCAGCCATAGAGTATCAACTGAACGCGTTGAATCATCTTTTACACATCATTAACAATATTTTAGCATTTAGAATTAGAAAAATCGTATTTGTACCGTTGATCTCAAATCCCGTTCCTCCCGACTAAAATGATATTACGATGTGATTTTCACGGGCTTTTTGACTGATGTACTGGTGCTCTATAATCGTTTACATAGACCCTTTAATGTATTTTTAGTGTAATATAGTGATTCTTGAATTTATACTTAATTTTTATAGTTAGCACTTGTCTGGAAACATCGCAATGTCACTTTATTCTACAGCATAGTTTTGCAAGGCAGAATAAATCTGGAAAACACACAGCTATGGACTGTCAAAGTCTAATGCTTCATACTGATATTCTTATTGTAATATTCGTTTATTGTAAGAGTTTTGCTTGTCTCTTTTAACTTGTAATATTTTATTATAATTATTCTTATATTATAAAATATTTTATTCATATTAAAATTATTCTTATAAAATAATAGTGTTTTTTCATTAATTTGAACGGTTGATAGTAAACGGGCGATGACTAATAGCCGGCAGTCTATTGAAGGCACTGAAAGCGCTCAAAGGTCGGAAGACGCTTAGTCATGAGTTGACAGGTGCTATTTGTCGGCGGTGCATCGGTCATTCGTCTCTGAAGGCGGCGTGTAGGCCACTTGGAAGATACAGGAGCGATGCTGGAATTGGAGCTCACTATTCACGCCACGCACGTCAGCTGTGTTAAATGAGCATGTTATCTGCTTCGATTTGCCTATTGGAGGCTTAGACAAAGTATCATTCCTGTTCGTTTCGCTATAGAAATCGTTTCGATATCGAACGTCATTATGGAATCTAGTCAGTACATTTACGTTTTAAAGAAACGAAAGCGAACGATGAATGTAGCTTTGTCTTGAGGTTTTGGTTCTTCTGCACAAGACGAATATAATATTAATTGTTGCATGTTTATTTTTATTAAGTTACTGTATTAAGCTACAATTGAAGTAATACATTTAAAATCAATATTTGGAATAACTATAATTTAAAATTTTCGAATTTTAACAGATTTCTAAACAGTCGATATGTTTTCACCATATGATGTTTTTTTTTCATTTCTGAGTTCCAACCAATGTTATCAATGTTACCTATATAGAAAGATATGTATAAATTTTTGTATAGGTAATATTTTCAGTGCATGTATAATCTAAGTGTTACTAATATAATATGAATAAAGCATCGTGTGTCACATGTCACCTATTGTTTGGTGATTGTCTCAGATATTAGCGTTACAATCAATCACGAGTGTGCCAGTGACATGTCCGTAATTAGTAGGACCTACCAGACATTGCCGTATTCTGGCTACAAAGGACACAGCTTTATTGTTTTTTGGATAGGCTTAACAATATTAATATAAAATTAATGCATTTGTGTATTTTCATATTGTTTAAAATGACAGTTCTGTTGATTTAGCAATTTAAAAATACATATTTCTATAAAATATATTTTTCAATCCACAGTTATAATTATTGTGAAATGCAACTAGTTGTGATACACTAGTGAAATATTTACTATATTTCACTATAGATACCTAATTAAAAAATACGGTTATAATAAAAATAAAGTTTTTATAAGTGTAAAAATTTCTAGGTTATAATTAGTACATTAATGATATTAAATTCGTATAAGTTAATAAAAGTACTTACTTACTTATTATCGTGAAGTAAACTTTAAGTAATAAATAATGTTAACGCTCAATCTAAATAAGCATTGAAAAACAAATGACGCTTCAATTTTTCCCTTTAATCTAGTAATATTATTCTAAACTAATAAAAGATTTTAGATGGAACGTTTACTTTTGTTTACAATAAGGTAAATTGTTTTCGAAGGGTTTATTTACACCCTTCGGTGCACCTCAGATGTTAAATGTTATATTCTGACCTTTGCTTGGCTCGTCAAACTGTCAGCTTCCCTCAATGGACAATGAATTATGCGTAACTCACTGACCCGTTAAAGCTTTAATATCAGACTTGAATATTTCTTTTATTCTTCTAGACCTTTCTAAGAAAAACACAAATTTATAAATGTATTTTTATATGTATTGTAATTGATGTCTACAATCACTAGGCACAGCAAGAAAAATAAGACTTATAATTAAAGTTTTTGCAAAATGAATAGTAGGTTCTTATTTTATACTTAATATTACAAAAAAATTAAGTACGTATGAAGAGCGTCATATTAACATTGTCGTTTAATACTAAAAATGAATCAATGTTATATCATTAATTATCACCATCATTTTAGTCGAAAGATGTCGACTGCTGGACATAAGCTTCCCCAAGAATCTCGACACCAATCACCCTGCTAGCATTTTTTTTTGAGGGACTTATGCTGAAGCTTTACCGTGAGTATATTTGTGGAAGGCGCACGAATGGAAGGTTCAGGGCCTTGTCTACTAGCGACCCCGGCGACGTTCCGAGGTCGTTAGGGTCGGGTTAAAGTCGACGCAATTTGAGCGCGTCTCTAGTGGCTCGGACGCTCACGATTGCTGTGTAGTGGAGGTTGAAGAGAATCTACCCGGTACGTGTCGGTACCGGGTATATGTTTGGCGGAGGATGTGTGGCCCAGGTCGTCGCGGTCGCCGACGAGCGCAGTGTGTAAGTGAGATGCGAGGATGTGTGGTGTGAGGGACATGAGCGACACGTTGGTAGCCGGCGGGAGGAATTGGTTTGCGCGGGTGAAGGGGTCGGGTGGTCGATTAAAAAGTTCTTCGGACGGCTAAGTTTAGCGGAGTTGTAGTTGTAGAGCTGGGAAAGTTGTTAACCGCTTTTTGAATAAGTGGGTTTGGATGAGAGGAGGTGCTAGTAAAGTAACGTTTAGCTAGGTCTTTGCTATGGGACTCGATAGACTGAAGGTCTAGGTGGTAATGTAGGTCAATACCGCACTAGTATGATGGGGCACCTAGTACGCGGCGTAAGAAGCGATTTTGGACTATCTGTAATTTATGTAAGCGAAATGTAGGACGTGAGAGAATACACTGACACTTATGTTAAAATGGGGTGAATACAGGCTTTGTATGATTGTAGCTTATTTCTAAGTAACATTTTAGTCCGCTTTCTAATGAGATAATAGAGTCGACCTAAGATGAATAATTTTTATGGGGTCTTCTATTGGAGGATTCTATATGGGATCCAAAAGGGTTTAAACAAAATTTTCCATCTAGGTATTTGACTTGGAGCGCAGCTAGCATCCAGCGCTTTCTTGATATCTTCATAAGATCGTCGGTCCAACTTGTGGAAGGCTTACTACTATGTAGCATACTTTTTTTTTTTTTTTTGTTCCCCTGAGGAAAATGCATTAAATTGCATACCCCGGCTGTGGCGAGCCGGGGTTATGTGGGGCTCTCCTCCCCAGAAGGGGGAGTCCTACCCACTAAAAACCTCAGGGATGGCCTTCCTCAGGCATGTAGGGAGCCCCCGGGAACACAAAGGCCACTTCCGGGAACCCCCAGCCTCCGCTCCCTTCTCTAGAGGGGAGGAGGGGAGCCCTCCTCGGGGGAAGCTACCACTTCCCCGGTCCCCTCCACCGACGACGCCCCCCGGCCACGGAAGGGGCGTGGTCCATCCCGGGTCGCCGTAGCGGTCGCGACTTCCTCGCGCCCGCCGGCGACCCGCGGACTATGTAGCATACCTAGTACTGTTTCTCCGTAAATGTTTGTCATTCGAGTTCGAGGACCTTTTCTCCCAGAGGCCGCCAGTCTTGTGAGCAATGTTCACTACTCCCTGCTACTTAAGGTTCTTAGTTTTTTAAGCTGTCATCGATTGTATTATAAAAGATTATTCAATTAATTTTCTTGCTTCTAATATGAACATAGGTATTAGTTTATTATTATGATATGCTGGTCCATTATACTACATATTATCGTGTCGTAGTTTCTCGATTCAGTTCGAATTACAGAATATTCAGTTAGTAGAGACGTTCGCTAGGGTCGCGGTGTCAGAACAACGTCGACGCGGCGACGACGTGGTGCCAGTACGCATCCCAGTGACTTCAGAGCAGATGGCAATGACTCCGTTAATTAAATAACTCAGAAGCGATCTCCATTATTAAATGCGCACCATATTACTAGCAATAAACAAATGCCGATTATTTCGACTATCATATTTTGCAACGGCATAATTACTGATAGATGGAAATTTATATTTAGTATAATTAAATATAGTATCTGCACTGGTCTATTGGAATAAACAATCATCAGGAGTATCATGTGTAGTAAAATAATGTAATATTTATCCAAACGTATATTATGTGAATGTTTCACCCGCTATTGTGATTTTTTTATTGATCAAAATTAGACTCGAATATATATATTTTTATAAAATTTAAACGGGTATGGTTTTTGTCATCTTTTGATACTTTTGTTGAAATTACTGTTAATAATTTATGTGTAAATAATTTGTCCTAAATATTGTGGTAGTTCTGTTTGCAGCTAACAATTAACCAATAGTGACTGCGTGAAAATGAATCACGAGGGAAGTATTTAATGACAGGCTGGTTCTCGCCATTAGCGTCTGCCGGCAACGAGATAATCTAAGGTATTAATTACAAAATAAGTGCCGCAATGGAGCTGAAGTAATTTTGCAAAGCCATTTTAATATTGTTGCTTTCTATCTTAATAATTCGTAAAAGTACTTCGCGAAGATAATAGGGTTCGCAGATCGTGAATCTTCTTAATTACCAACAATGTTGAAATTAAGCTTTTAATGAGTTTTAATTAACAAGTTTTGGAACGTTGCGTGAAAATACATAACGATTACTGTGAAATAGAGTTTCCGCTAATATTTGCACCATAAATTAGTCAGGAAGCAACGATGTTTGTGGATGAGCAAATTGACTTATTGTGTATACAAGGTTCGACGTTGGAGCAAAATTGAATATTTTATATAACATTCAGAAAATGTAGATTGCACATTAATTAATCGCAAATATGACAATTAGGTCAGAAGACCTATTTTTGAATTACGAATGCGATTTCGAAATCTCCGCTGACTAAATAGTCAGCGGTGACTTTGAGGTCACGGATTCCTAAACATCCATTTTTGAAAGTCGATCGCAGATCTGCCAACATAGATAAAGTACACACATAAATGTAAGAGTTCGGTTCCACGCAGAATGTAGCCGCTGCCGGTTATTGCCGGCTTAACATTTTTCAGTCTTTCAAAATTTTTCAGTCTATATATTTTATATATAGACTGAAAAATCAAACAAAACACAGATAACATTTCCACAAGTATGACTTGATTACGAGTGGGTGAGGGCACTCGTAATGAAATCACACCTGTGACTAAGGTAGTCACATCAGTGATATTCAAAAATAAGAATAATTGAGAATCGGTGATTATTAGTCACATTGGTGATTGCGAAGTCGCATTCGTAATTCAAAAATAGGTCTCATGATCACAAATTCTAATCAAGTGACTTAAACCCAGCTATAAATAACAGCATTAATAGAAGACTCTCGATGACGGGTGTGGAGCCAACAATTCTGTATATAGGTCGCAGGCTCCAGGCGAGAGCCAAATCCACTTGCTATATACACCTGCAATACTCACAAATACTTTTATTTATAGACAACTTAACTTAACAAACGAACTCAGGTTAGATGTGTTTCATTTGTGTTACGAAGTAGGAAACAGACATGAAGTTAGACCAGTGGCGGTTATAGAATTTTATGTAGTATATGAATATATCTATCTGTAGTATATGTAGTTGCTAATTAGGTATGGTTAACAAATTGCAATGTAGTAGTTTGTAGCTATAATAATAATAAAATAGCTTGGTATAAATATTTTCACCGTGGATAAATATAATTGGCTTATAGAATGTAACTACCAAGTTGTAATATAATAATGTAAATTGCTGTTGTTATTCCAAATAAATAAAAATAAAATAAAATAGTTAATATTCAATATATTGTTAAAATTAAACTTAATTATGTCGATGAGTCTATGTAACTCTACAGAACCTAGCTTAAATCGGATACAATGCGATTAATCAGGCTGTTTGAACCATGTTATTCAAAAATATATTTACGTACACCAAGCGTAGGAAATGCAAATTAATGTTAACGAAAATATATGTAAATGATGCTTAAGACAAGTTAACCAGGGAAAATTATTTAGGTATTGTCCAAACATTCTGGTTAAACTAAATTGGTAGATTATTACTTTATCATTGATAAACTGCATATAGTTAAATATAAGAATGGAAATAGATTGGCATATAGCATAATATACACATAAAAATATATTTCTAATAATAAGGGTTTCATAGACAGATTAATATTTTTTTTTACTGAAAGCTATTAATATGATATAATTATGAATGTCTGTCCGTCTATATATATATTTATTTATTCCTATTAATCCAACTTACTCTTGGTAAACTTTTTTCACTAACAACAACTGAAAGTTTGAATAATATTAGGCAGGTATATGATCGGTGGACTGTGTGTTTATATTGTAAGTTATAAAGTTAAACTACTGTAAAGGTAGATGCCAGAAAACTGTATCATCTATGGCCATAGTTTTGTATAGGATTACGAATATTGGGAAAGTTCTCAAATCTTACAGTACCTGTATTACACGGCAAAATTATTCAATAAAATATCTCAATAAATATATAGTACAATAATTATTTATGTGTTTAAACTTTGTGTCACTACATTGTTTTGACAACTTTTTTTGGAAATTAGTGACAGTTTCAAAAATTCAAATCTATCTGTTCATGATAAAATTATAAATGAAAGGATCATTAACAATTTATTACTAATGCACATTTTCATCTCTATTCCAGTTGTGATTGCCATTTCTATATTCATTTATTCCAGTCGTCATGTCCGAAAACGAGAATTAAACTATTAACGAAATCAAACAGTAGAACTAAATTTAATTGGATTATATTTCGGCATAACTCAGAAATAAACTCAGACTGTTCGAGTGTTGAACTCGATCATATCTATATATCTGTTCAATGTATAGTTAGTTGTGTTTTAATTATTGATAACTAAGGTAATAACTACTACGGTAACTACGGTAACAGTGGGAGAATTTTACAGTTTTTATTTGAGCGAGTTATTTTATTTATAATATGCCTAGTGTTCTCAACCTAACGAAGCTGGTTACACCCGTTGAAGTGAATTACACCCGTTGGAAACTTGAAATGAAGATGGTGCTGATACGCGAGGATTTATTTTACTGTAAGAATTTGAGCGAAAAATGAGGACCTCGCTGTTCTAATGAAAAAAGTTGAAAGCTTTAGTTGAGTTTGTGTGCTTAGAAATATCCATATACTCTATTTTTTTGACACTTTGAACAAACCACAAAAAGTGTTATGAAGATTGATGAAGATAAAAATCAGGGTCGTAGGTAATCGGTATATTTATGTTTTTTTTTAAACTGTGTATAGAAAATTAAGAACTACACGTTCCTTATTTTCTATCGAGCAGAAAGTCACATAAACTAGGTTCTATAAAAGATTTGACCTTTCATACTTACGATCATACTTATGCATCATACTTAAATGTCACTTGCTATAAATTAACTTTTGTGTTGCTGTAAACTACTGAATCAATAATTATGTGAAGATCAAAAGTAATTAAAGATATCCAAATAAAATAATACATTGAATTTGGTTTTACATATCAATAAAAAGTTAGGTACTATTATACAATAATAGGTATCTAATAGTTGTATAGTTAAATGAGAATTAAAAGCAAAAGAAAATCTCAATCATAGGTTAAAAAAGATATATAAAAACCTTTGCAAAATATAAATAGTATACATCAATTATAGCAACATCCCTAGAATGCGATGAATATGGACAAATTAGTAGCAATTTGTGTCGGAACGTACCGTTCATTTCGTACCAAATGTGAATATCAAATGAGTATTTAAGCTACCCATTTGGATCATTCTCATCCGATGCCAATCATTTCAAAATTGATGTCTGTGGTTTTGTTTGATTATGTTCAATATTTCAGTATTTTTTGACAAATATGTACAATTAGTCTTATTCATTTATTAAACGTTTGAATTAAATCGAATTAAAACCGTATGTTTTTAATTCAGGCCCAGGTCCACCTATAACATCTTTTGTTTGTTATACCAAATAGTAACAGTTAATTTAATTATGAAATAAAACCAGTATTCATAATAGGGCAAGTCTTATTAATACTTAGCATTATAAGCACTAATATCTTCTAATTTAATTAATTAATCTAAATAAAAAACAATATAATATATTCTTATCTTGAAATACTAAGGGAGATGAAAAATTGTTGGAATTCAAATTCAAAGCCTGCTTCCAATGGAAATACAAACACATCAAAAGAAAAAAAAACAATTAATAAAATATCGATAACACATCTTTTCTCACAGTTTATAAATAACAAATATTGAAGCTAAAAAGATAACAGAATTTGTAAATTAAATGATTTTGCAAATGGATAAAATCAATTAGGCAGACATTAGTTTATAAAATTGGACTTGAATTGGAGAAATTAATTTCAGTCTGAAACATACACATATCAAAAGCCGAAGAAGATAAAGTATCTGTTAGCATATAGGTAAACAGTTTTCTTATAGCTTGTCGGACGAATTTAAGAAACTCTAGTAATAATTCTAGAAACATATAGGCTTAACAACAATTGGAAACCAGCCGAGAGAACATGGACATTATTCATATCATATCGTAAAACTATACGTTTTAGTTAGTTATTCAAATTCTTTCCACGGCGAGTTTGTTACATATTATTTTATTCTTTACTTATTTACTCTTTACTTATTATTCTTTTCTTTACAATTTCTCTTACTTTACCAACTAGAGTGTGATGCTGGTCTTACCCCGAGTATATTCGAAATCACTCAAATTGCTATACATGCCGAGAGTACACGTCGAGGCTTAGTAGGAGGTGGATAGTTAAAGAGTGCCCAAAGACCGTAAGAGGAATTGCAAACGTACATAATTTACTCCGATTGCCCACTTTACAGAAAGGAGGTCAATGATGGCGGGATACTAAAAGAAAATAAGAATAAGAAAGTCAGAAAGCAAGCTCTAAAGAAACCCTTAAGAGAAATCCAAACCCAGAAACACATAACCCAGTCCATATTACAAACTCGGAGGTCCGCATCCTCGCTGACGGGACAAAAACAATCGACAACTGCAGACCGAGATCAGTAAATAAATGCATGTATATGCAATGTACAGAGCATTCTGTTAAGATCCCCAGATAGCCCATTCTCAGCTATCCAATCGGAACTAAATATTATACCAATTATAATAGATTGGCGGATATGTCTGAACCATTGTTTCAACAAATTATGGTCAAGTTAAAGATCCACCCATGTTAACTGGTAGAGTTACAGACCACCGAAAGCAGACCCCTAAGCGCTCCGAGAGGAGATCGAAAAGATTGTCACCAAGTTTTATTTATACTACGCAATAACATAAGCACACATACGTGCATGTTTATTCTAATTTATTCTTGTTTCCAGAAAACTAAAAGCGAAGTGAGGGAAAGGATGCCATACAACGTCTTGATTATGTCTCCAGCAGATTGAATACATCCGAACTCGGAACAAAGGGTCTTATTGTTATTCACCCCAATGTCGCTCTGTGACAAACTATTTAGGCAAGTGTCGCTACCCTTAAGCGGCTCGCTTGATTGTTTCGTCCGCGGGAATTTCTGCAAAACCTTTCCACTACAGCCATTTATATCTAAGCACTCTTTGGGGACTCCACAAACTGTCCACGGCACTTAACTTCTCAATAGTCGCTCTACGGAACCAAAATCAAAATATAACAGCAATAAATATAAATGATGCCACGGGCAGACAACTCGAAAACAAAGGAGGAAAATATTTTTCTGGCAACAAATTCGGCGAGATATCGAAGATGCTTATAAGAAATATATGTCAACTGAGATTTGTTACCGACAAATTGTTTCTGTCTTCGACGATGCCATCATATTTTTCTGTTAATATTAAATATTTCTCGGAGCTTGTGAATAAATCTGAGTATATTTGTATAAGCCACTCAAGAAGTAAGCAATTGTGTTACTATTCGATAACATACATTTTTGTAAATTCAATTAAGTGGATTATTTGAGATTTTATGGTAATTATTTCAACTTTTTAAATACTGAGTGAAAGATGAAAAAAGTATCTAGTACATTAAATATTACAAAAATTTATCAACTATTTATATTAAAATTATGAATGGTGTGGATGGCTAAAAGTTCTAAACTATGAGGAATAAAAGTACTTGAACTAAACTACATCTTTGGATTTAAAAAAAAATGATATTCTCGCCAGAAATTGAACTCGTAGATATTGACACTTCACTCACTCACTTGTCATCAATTTAAATAAAGTTTTATGTATGAAAATTGATGACGAGTGATAATGAATTTAAGAAATCAATGGTATTTGAATATAACTACAATAATATAAACATTTTATATATTAAAGGTTTTGTTAATTATGTTAATTGAATTAGTTTGTACCAGGTACCACGTTAGCCTCGGAGAGATCGGGGGAGATAGCGTAGCAGCGTAGCAGTCCCCTGGGCAGGAGAGCGGAGGCTGGGGGTTCCCAGAAGTCGCTTGGCGTTCCCGGGGGCTCCTTACATGCCTGAGGAAGGCCATCCTTGAGGTTTTTAGTGAGTATGCCTCCCCCTTCTGGGGAGGAGAGACCCACATAACCGCCGGCTCGTCACAGCCGGGGTATGCAATTTAATGCATTTTCCTCAGGGGAAAAAAAATAGTACCACGTTAGCAGTGATTGTCATTCATTATTTCTGCTAAGAGACTCCCACTGCTGAACATAGGCTTGCCCCAAAGATTTCACCGCCAGCGCTGCTAGCATCGAGTGTCGCGTGTTGAGATTTTAACAAAATGGTCAGATAGCCTTATGGGGAAGCCTGCCAACGCCGTTTCCCGGCATATGCATGTATTAGTGATTTGGATTGACAATTCTTCGGGCAAAATCTGGTAGTTTGGTTCTTCTGCAAATTTTGTTTTTCCTCAGGAGAGGAAGGCTGAGATTCCATCTCAAGGAGTACGAAACGTGCCCAGGATACCTCCGCAACGGCAAGTGTCACGGAGGCTATGTCGGACTCCACGCAGCAAGAGCGGCCAGACCACATGACCTACCGACTAAACTCAGCCTGTGTCTAAGTTCTAAGAACTATATAGGTAAATCGTGAGGGCGCTGCTAATTTCATAACATCTGATTTTGTCATAAAGAGAGACTCCGAGCATAGCATATATATAGTTGTCGTAGTAGCCTAGCATAGCATTGTCCTCTGGGTAACTTTGAATTCATTGCTGAAGATACGCCGCGTAAAACCGCATAAAACCGCGTTCCCGAACGCTGTACAACCAAGTTGGATTCATGGATTGACGTCATTGTGGAAGTTGATCTTACCTAACTGCACTATTTATAATCTCCGGATTAAAGTCTCCAAACCATACCAGTGTTTGTTTCGTCTATGTGCATGTATGTTGATACTCACTTGTTGGGAATGTTTATTACGGTCTTCGAGCATTACGCTCAAGTATTCCACGCCAAGAACGATATCATCAGTATAATGAAGGTCATCCGCGTCATTTTCTCGCTGCTGATGTTGATGTCTTTCTCCAGCTCAAAGGCATATGAGTATGTTGGCCATAATTATAATAAAGATTTTCTCATTGTAGATAACTTTTAGTTTTGGTCCTCTTTTCGTGGATAAAGGGAACAGTCATATTTTAATTTTAAAGTAGTATAAGGTCCTTACCGATTAAAATAGCCTTAATTCGTTTACACTATAAGATTAATAACTTCCTTAATTATAGTAAATAAACAAACTCAATTTAGTAAGTAGATATACTATTTATATTTTCTTAATTATATGTATAGAATAATATATTTATAGACTAATGCTAATTATATAATAATACATTTTTTATTTATATCTTGGAAGAAATATGTTCCAAATGTATTTCTTTTGACACACTAATTGTTATATTGTTAAACTTTGATGTAATAAAGGTTTTCTATGGCCATTTTAATATAAAATATGTATGACATTTTCAAATAATATATGAATACATAACTTTTAAATAATATGAAAACTAAAATACTATTGAATCAATTTCAAATATTTGACTAGTTAGTCTTTAGTCGTAAATTATGAAATAAATATCGCAACAATTACGTTTTTATTTACCTATGTCATCTACAAAAAAAAAAAAACAAAGTGTATATTTAAAATGATTACTACATGGTTTATGTGTTTATGCACTATTCTTCTAATGTTAGAATATTAAAAAAGGAAAAGAATCAAAAAATGTTTCAACAAGATATGACACCGAGCTCTTGCTTGACAGCGCGATATTTTTTATTTATCACCTTTTCTTTTTTTTATTATCTACTATAGATTCTTATATATACGTTGGTAAATTTTAATATTATTTATGGAGACGGCTAAAAACCTTTTCTTATCTTTTTCTATTAAAAGGAATTCATTACCATATAATAACCAAACATCGACATGAAATGGTTTTAATGAGCAGTGATGATACAAATAATAAAATATTTCTCTGACTTTCTCGAAAGTCTTGACTATAGTTCGGTGTTTGTGTGCTTTAACAATGCTATTAGTACACAATTGCTAGCATCGCAACGTCTTATATTCAGACATTTTTTATCCCAGATATCTTATTTCACGGTCTGACATTTTCACGCACGTTTCAAATGACATACTCGTTGTTATAAAACATCATAACATGATATGAACATATAATAGTCATATTTAAAGTTAATTTCCTACACAAAATATAAAAGATTTGAGACTTTTTCTTTGTGACAGAAATAAATTTGACGCACGACTCATTTAAATAAATGGGGATTGTGAAATCGGGCAAAAAATATCCAGTTAGAATGCTTTGTTGGGACTCATACGGAACATTGTTATAATTTATACTAGAGATTTCTAAAACAGAGAACTATAACATAATAATGATTATTATATATTATATACTGACGTATAGACTGGCAACGTAGGAGAAAAAGCATAGAAACGCGTAGCACAGCAAGAGTATGATACAGTAGAACTATTACAGTACATTTATCGGACACATTAAATTACGGTTGCGTGTATGCCTAAATGTAATTCCTTAATGTACAATGTAGAAATATGAGTGTAGTTCCTCAAAATTAATAATTTGTTATGGAAGTACGATTGAAATATTTATTTATATAGCAAGAATCATAAAATTATTTGAAGAGTGTTGCATTAAAAGATAAGGGAAATATTATAATCTTTCAGTATATTTAGTTATAGAAAACCTATTTTAGATAAAACCACATATGTGAATTCATCGTGATTTACCTGCACCTCTGTAGAGATTGATACTATCAATAAATTAGGTATCGATATCCTTAATAAAATTTTCAGAAGTATCTAAATCTAGTGTGTATATGTATGCGGTTTTATATTTATTTTAGAAATTTAAAAATAAATTTCAAATGAACTTGACTTTCATATAAGAATATTGCCAGATTTCCACAAAATAAAGAAAACTAAAGACACTTATCTATTCTTCTGACGATGACACTATTATGAATTAATTTTAGTGACATACTATTTTTAATCTTATGTTTTATTATTAAATCATATTAATACGTTAAAATGATCATAGAATAAAAGTTTGAGCCAACTTTCATTATAATATTAGTCACGTATCAGTTCCACTTATACTTTTTCGGCGACAATACAACCAATTATTAATTTATTAAAACTAAGCTAAGACGTTCTGATTTTATCAGTACTCATTCATTTTGAAGTAGCTTTTTATTAGAGTATTATTAACATGTAACCAATTCGAAGTTTACCTTCTAGTATCTTTTAGATTTTTGAAAACGTTTGTTTCATTTTTCATTTACTTTAATTTAGTTATGATGAATTTTTTTGTGTTAGTAATTTCGACAATATTTTTATTAATTGACAATATAGTTTATTTAATTATTAAATATGTCCTATAACGAATATTAAATCCTATACGCCAGAACATAGATGTTTAGAATAAATATTTTCTTTGTGAGCTAATTTTGACCATTATAATGACAAATCGTAACCTTTCGCCTAATAGTAACGCCAATGCATTAATACACATACAAAAAGAGGAAATATATAAATAAATTACAGCTGAAAGTAAAGTTCGCTGACAATTATTTTTTGATTTTCTAATTCCAGCACGAGCACGAAAACAGGGCGAGCTTTCGGCGGCAGCTAGTCTCCCGCGCCCCCCAACTTTGACAGTTTATATGACCCGTGTAATGGCGCCTTAAACTAAATAAAGCTTTGCATTTGGCTCGTGTATCGCACACGTACTCCGTGCTTTGTCTCGGCGAGATTAGAACTTCGCCCGTTCTATCGTAGCGCCACCTACGGAGATTGTATTCAATAGTTTGCTTTCACGCACATTTGAACTTCGTAAAACTTTGTTCTGTATTAAGACGCCAGAACAGTCGCCAAAAGCATTATACATGAATCATGAAATGTTTATTTCACTGTAAATATATATTTTTTTTCAATAGTTTACTGTCGACAGCTCCATCCGTGTTATATTGAATTCAATAACAAAATAATTTAGTAGCACCTCATGTTTCATCTCAAACTTGCTGCGAAATTTGTATAAATATAACGGAATTATCAGACAATTGTATTGGAACGTAGACTGTGCATAGTTAGCTCTTTTGAATTACGTTAGTGTTAGGTTCATATGCTTAGTGAAAAACGCCAGAGTGCTGACCGTAAGATGCTCCTACATCTGGGTCAAAAGTCTCGGGTGTTGCTTTTGGGTTCCCTCTGTCTAATACTACGGCCCGGCACTAGCACTTCATCTCTAGTTGCTTCTTTAAGTTAGTTGGTAGGTATACATTTCCTATTTATATATATTACTAATATAAAGAAATAGTAATATCAAAGCATATTAAGATATAATATATTTTGCATTGCGTGATAAGCATTTAAATTCCATTAAAATCACTGATCTGAGTTGTACACACAATTATATGGTAGGTCCTCGAGTTAGGTATTATGTGGGGTTACCGAGGCTTTGAGGCTAGGTTTGACTGATGTGCCTGTCATCACTGCGGACAGTTCGGCCTTAGTAAGTCACAAATGCAAATTCATATGAGAAATTGTCTGGCCGCACTGCTTTAGTTATGTTAATTTTAACCTAGTGCCTATTATGCCGTAAATATTGGTAATAAGGACGTATATTGCAGCTAATATGGTTTGAGTAATAAATGCAGTATCTTTTTTATTTATTGAATGGTTAGATATAATGAACTCATATATGTAGCTTCTAAGCGACTGAGTAATTTTTCTTAAATGACATGAGATTTCCAGTACAGATCGTAAAAATGTACAATATAAAATGCACATGAAACACACATATTATATGTATAAGAACAGTTTCTTCGGTTGAAGGTGTCTGTCAACATAATAATTAAGCTAGTAGTGTTGTTCTCCAGTTGTTCTCCAATTGATGAGACCTTGTGCTTGCTTGTTTGTTTTGTGAAGACAATTGTCATGTTGAATTTGATTTCATAACAACGGAGTTCAGCTTACAGGTATAATGAAACTATTGTCTTTTATACTTAAAATATTATTTATTATTCCTTATATATATTACTAGCGACCCGCCCCGGCTTCGCACGGGTGCAGTGAAAAAATGGTTATGGTGGGTTATCCCTAAGAGATAGACATATACCATCGCGGACTTTTTTGTGGATTTTTGTAAGTTGTACAATACTGTAGTACATTATTTTGGTCTATCTCGTAGGGTTCAGCCAGCGTTTGCAATATAAGCGCAAAAAACGTGCTTATTTACGACATCACATTAGAAACCTTTAAATTTATCAGTGTTTCTCTACTATATTATGCATTATACATACAAACCTTCCTTAAGAATCACTCTATCTATTAAAAAAACCGCGTCAAAATCCGTTGCGTAGTTTTAAAGATCTAAGCATACATACGGACATACAGCGAAAGCGACTTTGTTTTATACTATGTATTGATTATTTATACTTAAAATCAAGAGTTTGTGTAGAATAATAATTTATTTGCTTACTTATTATATATCCTATATATACATATGTTAATTGAACGTATAAAGTGAACGTATATTTACTTACTTTTAAAATAGGTACGTACAAACCTGCGTATAACGGAACGCAATTTTGATATTTTGTACTGAGGGTAAAAAATTGCAACTGTATTCTCCGTCTAATTCTATCGTTATTGGCTGAGTTGTCATTCATGGCTTTACTTCGCTTCCGGACTTCTGATCGGTGTCTAAGGTCGAACATTAACTCCCCTAAATGTGAATCATTCGTCGGAAGCGTATTATAAATCAGGTACGAACTGCGCCACGCTACCGTATTAGCGTATCGTACATACTCAACAACTACAGAATAGAAACATTTAGAGTGAAATCAAGACGAGCGTTCAGTACATCAAGCATGCACTGAGACCTGATCTTCCTTCTTTCCTTCCTTTTTTCCTTTCAATTCACTTTCATTGTTATCACCCCTCAAAATTAAGTACAAAATATGGTCGGATATATTCGCAATTCGTCAGTAAATAATAATAATAGATCTTTGATAAATACTTACAAATTTTCGCGTTTATAGTATAAGTACGAATATACGTAAATATGCGGCATAAAAATTGCTTCAAAATTTAAAAGAATTATCAACAAAATCGGAATTAGCCAATAAGTAAGCTCATTATTTTTATAATATGAGCTATTGTTTAATGAGCTCTTCATAGAATGAAGAGAAAAGGTAACTACGATAAAGTAAATTCTCAACTTCAAACATTCTCTTTCTCCTCCTTTTTTCCGCCCTTTGAATTATAATTGAGAATCAAATATCAAACATTCGATTTATTTCTCGAAAGCAAATCATTTCCGAGGAGAGCTGTTGTTATACGCGTGTACGTTTGCACACATGCCAGCGCGAGAAAAACAACGCAATTTATGAGTTATCCAAACCACAGGACGGAGGGCAAACATCAGATTATGACGTGACAAACAACAATATGCGTATTATAACACAATCATATTATTTCTTTTCATATTCCATTTTTTTACCATTTTCGACACAAGAATCGGCTTAGGCCAGTTCAACTGCCACAACATTTCGATGAATAACATACTACTTATTTGTTATGGAAGTAATTCATGAGGTTGCACACTTAAGGTAGTGAAGGTTTTGGACATTAAAAAGCTAAAGACCCTGAGGAATAAACAGTCTAACAAACAAACGAGGGTGTAAATTAGTCCCTGTCCATTCTGTAAGTTGAAATCACAAATGCAAGTATATAAATAGAACCCTTTACAACATTTATGCATTTATCGATATTTTATCGATAAAAATAACAATATATATTAATTTCCTACTAAATAAAATAATGCTAGAAAAAAAATGTTATCAGAATCAATGGCTAAACAATTCGTATGATACTACAGCTTCCGTAATTTATTTACGTACTGCAAACTAAAAGCAACTTGTGATTTAAATGTTCTTTGCACAATGGCCATTCCTCTCACCTTAACGCACGTCGCTCGCCACTCGGTTAAATGGCGCGTGAATGGCATCACTGACTCTGCAAGCCACTGCCGGTCTAACTTAAAACTGGAAAACACAATATTTTATCTAAAACGTTAGTCGATACAGTGGCTCATTCATTTATTTTATTATATTTAGATATAATTATTGTTTTTTTTTAGAGCGGATTTATGATTTCTGTCATTCGGTAGATTGTTTAGAATATGGGGTAATCGGTAGTTACTACATCTTTTGTCGTAAACATTTTGACATAGAGGTAAGTTAAATATGGGTATGTGGTTTATCTGATGACGAAAGATCTGTGGCTTGTGGTTATTGTCTAAGTAGTGAATTTTACTGAAATAATAGCAACGTTATGAAAATTGTTAATCCTTATCCTTACTAATATTATAAAACAGAAAGTAAGTTTGTTTGTTTGTTCCGCTTTTACGCCGTAACTACTGAACCGATGGCTTTGAAATTTTTCAGACGTAAAGATAAAAGCCCGGATTAAATAATAGGGTACTTTTTATCCCGAATAAATCGTCAGATCTACGGGATGCGCAATAAAGGCTTCGCTCAAAAACTACTGCACAGATTTTCATGCGGTTTTCATCAATAGATAGAGTGATTCTTGAGCAAGGTTTTGCGGTGTTTTTTTATCTCGGAAAAACGGATAGTCCCACGGGAAGCGCGATAAAACCTTCGCGCCATAAACCGACTTCCACGCATATGTAGTCGTGGGCAAAAGCTATGACCCTTAAGCCTCTATAGACCCAATCCCGAAATCCACTCGGACGACGCCGCGGGCAGAAAGCTTGTGTTATATTATAAATTATAAATATACTAGCGGTCCGTCCCGGCTTCGCACGGGTAGACATAAATAGGCACAGATATTTAAGTTATAAGCATGATAATTAAAACGACCATGTATCACTAAATTAGAAAAAAAATGTATGCTTATCTTAAGGCGTAAGGAGCCGACCGCGCGAATGAGCCGCGCGGCTACCTTTTTTTTGAGGGGAAATGCACCTTATGCACCGTGACACCGCGCTGGCTAGGCGCGGCCGGCCGGGCTCCGGTCTGACAGGACCGGCATACCCACTAAAACCCCCTGAGTTCTCTAGGTCCATGCGGGGCACATGGTGGGGTGCGCTTTTGAGATTCTACCTTTGTTTATTATTACCTATATATTTACCCTATTCTACCTGAAAATGCATTAAATTGCATATACCGGCTGTGGCGAGCCGGCGGGAACGTCAAGTGACTTCCGGGAACCCCTAGCCTCCGCTCCCCTGCCGATACAGGGGAGCCCTCCTCGGGGGGGGGGGGCTTCACTACCTCCCTCGATCTCCTCCACCGACGACGCCCCCCGGCCACGGAAGGGGCTTCCTTCCCGAGTGCGCGGCGGCGGCGCCCGGAAGTCGCGCCCGCCGGCGACCCGCAGCGGCGCCGCAGCTATGCTACCGAGCCCGGCGCCGCGGCGCAGCGCAGCGATAGGGCCGCTGCGCTGTTGCTGCCACGCTAAGCACACAGCCAGCGTGTGGTCGGGAGCGCCGCAGTGGTGACGCGGCGTTGCCTCTCGACGTGCGACCCGGTGCAGGTAGTGACCGAAACAACCATGTCCGGTCAGTACCTGCACCATGCGGAATGAGAGGCTGCCCTGCCGGATTGATCGGCATTTCTATCAATTTGTTAAATGTAAAAAAGTAGTTATAGTGACGTAACTACAATAGTTAGACATATGGTCTCGCGAAGTTTTTTGTAGATATTGATATCATTAATATATCGCACGCAGCATATGCAATGAAAGACATTTTATGACTGTTTTTTACACCTTCCGTTGGTTTTAATAAGAATTTCTATAGATTTCTATAGTAATCTAGTTGTACGAGCTAGCTACGTACAACGCATATTCCTATATCATCACATTTTTGTATTGACCTCAATTAGCTCTGCTGCACGAAATTATTTTACACATTTTTCAGTTCGCATTAACCAACCATACCATTCGCGCGTACTCAAACCACATTTATTTTAGTTAATCAGTTAGTTTTAGTTTTTATATAATATACCAGTTACCACATCAATACCAATTTCATTTGTCGGGGCAACCCGAACACTTGTACTAAATATAGCCTATGTTACTCAGTGATAATGTAGCTTTCTAATGAAAAAAGAATTGTTAAAATCGGTCCAGTACTTTTTGAGTTTATTCATTAGATACAAAAATACAAATCTTTCCTCTTTATAATATTAGTGTAGATATGTGAACATTTTTCATAACGAAAAGGTTATGTACGAAAATTATTCACAATAACTTTTATTAATATTGAATCTTCATTATTTAAATATGGATTATTCTAATAATAAAATATATGTATATACGGTTATATATTTACCTCCATGCTATCACCACTACATGCTGATAAACTGTTCAAAGAAGGAAAGAACATCGATGCACATGTTAACTAAGTAAAATTTACAGTTTACAGTGTTAAAAATAATGCTACCAAGAAAAGCAAAAGGTATAAATTATGAACCTCAGTGCTCATACGAATTGATTTGAATGGACTCGATAAATTTTGCAAAAACTCGGCCCAAATTAACTGCATAATGCATTTTATAGAAACTTCTAAATTAGAAATTGAAGAGACTGCTCGTTCTACTTTGGCTCACTTCTAATTTAATAACGCGCGAATGTCCCGAAATTCATAACTGTATTTCTAGATTCTATTCTTGCAAATTTATTAAATTTAATATAAAGGCAACCAAAAGATAAAATTAGCTGTTAGTACATTTTTATTTTAGTGTTTTGTACATATTTATTTTAATAAATAAGAAATTATAATTACGTGAATTTCAGTTTGGAGTTGACTCTATTTGGAAATATTTATCTAGAAATAAAGTAATAGTTTTACATGTAATAGTATCAAAATAAATAAAACATTGTTAACATATTAGACTGAATAAATTAACTAATAACAGCTCCGATATGTCTTCAATAAATTGGTAAAAATATAGAACAAAGAAATTACTGTTCTGATCCTTTCCCAAATAAACAGTTAAATAAACTGGGACTATCTGAAAACTCAAAAGTATTCTAACCTAGAACAAAGAGCAAAGGTGTCTCTCTAACTTTTTCACCGATATCGTATTGTTGGATTTCCAACAAACCTTTTTTTGTTTGGCGGATATGTTAACTTTGGAGTATCGCACATAAAAGGCTCATTCCACCACAAAGTTACCGCAATCATTATGTGGCTCCCATCCGGTGGCCACTGTACATCCGATGCCAATTACCACTACGTACTTCGTAATCAAGGATTTCGAAAGGGTTCAGACGAAGCTCAATCAAACTTTGCCAATCATCACGCCTATCTAATCTCCTGGGTAACAATGTAACCGGATTGGATCTTCAGCGGGCCGCATTAACTACCATCTTATTTATGGTCAGCGATAACAAGCCCAATACAACCCCTGATGTTTGCTGTCCTTTTATTGAGGTCACATTATTATTCTACGACGGTCATGTTTATCACGAATGTCTAATGTATGAAAGAGATACGGACTGAGGTGAAATTAAATGGAGCTCATATGAATAGAATTTCCCCCGTCTATTGAAACGTTGATTCGCTCCAAGGATATTTAGACGCTTCTATCTGTATAAATAACATTCAACTCATTGTCGATGGAACATAATAATGTCGCCTTATCTAACAACAAGATAGAATTGAAGTTGTATAATATTATATTTTTGTGTATACCTGTAAGAAGTTATTTAATATTTTTTGTATGTATCTACTAATGTTCCACTAGTGGAAGAGATAAGTTTTTTATTATAAAATTTTTCGTACACTGCGTAGAATAAATCAATAGTACGGCAATATTAACAAAATTTTTCAAAAACGACATTGTTGTAATTACTCGTATTTGGATTTAATTAATTGTAATTGTATTATGTTTTTTTTTTGCTTATGATTTTACTATGTTCATGTAATTGTATGGATTAGATTTTTTTCTGCTTATGATTTTACTATGTTCATGTAATTGTATGGATTTATAATCTGAAATAAAATGATTTGAAATTGAATTTTAACAAGCACTTTTTCTATTTTCTTATTTTATACGTTTGAACAGGCGTTTGGCCACATCTCGCTTGATGCTATAAGCCCAGCTGATCATTGAAGTGAAACATATCTATTTATTTTTAACTTCGAACGATACAACTTGTGTGTTGAGGCAGAAAAGCATAGTTCAGTAAAGAATTCTATTCTTTCGTAGAAGATATATGAGGCATCTCACTCCAATTCCATGAACCAAATACAGAGGTTTGAATATAAAGGGGATTGAGAGAGAAGGACGTTCGGGCAAATGGTTCTCCTAAGAAAACTGTTTCAAAAAATAATAAGAGATATGGAAAAATTACCTAAGTGGGTGTATTCTACGTTAGTATATATTAAATCTATGGCATATTCCAAGATACATAGTCGTTATAAATTTTTATTTAACATTATCGATCATTCTACTTATCGTTTCTTTTGACTTTTTATTCCTCAATTCCAATAAATACGGTATGTTTACTTATCTAAGTTTTACAATAGCTCATATATAATTAGTAGTAACTACTTTATTTAAAAAGTTTGATTTTGATCTAATTTGTTTTATTTTAAAATAGATTGTTGGTTTATCAAATGATCATAAAAGCATATTATGAAAAACTATGTATCACAGAAAATAAATATTTCTTGGTTTAGTTTAGAGAAACCCTAAAATATTGTTTTTTTTTTATTTAAGACTTAAAATACGTAAAGTTTTTATCTAATTAATGTTTAAATAAAAACTTTTGAATTCTATATTAATTCATTGTTTTTCTTAAGTCCATAGAAAATAATGATTATAAAAAATCAAATTCATAGCATCCTTAGTCAGTTAATATATTAAAATTTTTGAGGACTACCTACTAAGTGTGCCTACATATGTATTTGACATTTGATTTTTATTCATTTTTATTATCTATCACATGAAAAAATTACTATGGAGAGTCGAGAGCACTTTTCCGATGAAATACCTTCATTCACTTATTTTAAAGTTTACTTAAACAAATAGTGGAATATAATGGAGTATAATACAACATTTGACGAACATCGACATTCACAATACACGTGAATAAAAATATTGAAAGCTGCTGACGATCTAATAGTAGGCATGGACAGCGTACGTAACACTAGACAGTTTTTAATTTCCGGGCCTTCGGGCTACACCACGAAAAAGTGATAATTGTCCACGCGCCGCCGCCTAGTCCGAGAGCCGCTATGAACGGATCTGAATACTATTACTGAGTCCGAACAATGGATCAATATTGTTTGAACTATTCGACAAAATTTGCAAAAGAGCACCGACGATTGGATTAGCTGAACTGAAATGCTTCGGAAATGGAGTCTAACTTGTTTTCAGTTGTGAACTTACCTAAACGATTTATTGGTTTAGGGTGGAGTTTCGGATTTTGAACTCTTATTTATATATTTGAATACAGGTCTTTGGCATACAAAAGCGTTAACCTCTCAAATAAGTTAACACGTGTAATAACTTGGTTTTGTTTTCAATGACTTATCATTATTAATAACATATAAAAAATGCCAAGAATATAATGTCGTTTTGTTAAAGTGTTACCTAATTTCCAGTAATAATATGAAATCTAAATATTAAATTTAATTATTTAATTATCTAAGCTTTATTACAATAAAAGTATCTTTGACATCTAATGCAATTTTATTACCTCTAAATTGTTACGTGAATATCAAAATAACAGTAACAAATATTAATTGGGATAGCAAGCAGTTAAACATGGAAGTTCTTCAATAGGTAGAACTTCCATAGAGATCGGGCGAGATCTGTATCCGCCGGCATTGATTGCGGCAATGCTGGCAGACGAGGGAGGTTGGAGGGCTCTGGCCTCCTTCTGTGAAGCAGTGACGCTCTAGAAAGAGGCCGCCGAGCGGGGTGGGGATCTCGCCAATCCCGCTCGAAGGAGGCGGCGCCGGGCTCGGTAGCACAGCTGCGTCTCCGCCGCGGGTCACCGGCGACCCGGGAGGGATCACGCCCCTTCCATGGCCGGGAGGCGTCGTCGGCGGAGATCGGGGGCTCCCCTGTGGAGGCTGCGGAGCGGAGGCTGAGGGTTCTCGGAAGTCGCTTGGCGTTCCCGGAGGCTCCCTATATGCCTGAGGAAGGCCATCCCTGAGGATTTTAGTGGATAGGCCTCCCCCTTCCGGGGAGGAGAGCCCCACATAACCGCCGGCTCGCCACAGCCGGGGTATGCAATTTAATGCATATTCCTCAGGGGAACAAAAAAAAAGGTAGAACTTCCATGTTTAACTACTGTGTGTAGTTATATATACAGGTGCGATGAAAAAATATCATTTAAACGTTTCATTTTGAACACGATTTATCCTGTTTGGTAATTATTCTTATGCCAAATATTTGTCGCGAATTGTATTGAACATGAAGGGTTCTTATCATGTGAAAAGAACATTTGTTCAAGACGAGACGACGTATAAGGATTATAGAGAAATAGAAACAGCGTAAATATGAAATAAATTATATTTTACAAATTATATTCAGATTGTGAACTTAGTTTTACCCTATGGTCTGAGAAATGTATTACGGATAATATGATACGAATAATAAAGTATAAGTACTTTGAAATAATCTGAAAAGTTTCTGCAGTAATTTAGTTAACAGTCATTTAGGCATCTTGCATTGTAAATTTTAACCGTTAGAGTGCTAAGCAGCGATTTTGCGCTGCGGCGATTTGTACGAAAAGTGCGACGCTCTTTTTTTCTGATATAACCCAAAAAGATTTATTAAAATTGATTAATATTTGCTTAAATGAGGAGTGTATTTATTTGACACAATAATTTTTTCCTTCAGATAATTCAAAAATTATGCATACCATTTGCAAATAGATTTTTACAAAAATTGCTTAGCACTTAAATAAGCAATTTTATTTAATATCTGACATTGTCATTTACCTAGTTACTTGTTTGATTTTATTCATTATTGGTTGCAAAACTTTTTTAAATCATTTTATTTGTTTTTACTGGCACGCTACATTTTCATTTTTAAAAACAAAACATGCGCTGTCACTTTCACTCACACATTATTTATATATATGCGTATTGCTTATTCCCTCTAATATTGGGTTGGGTTTGAACGTCAAGAAAAAACAAAAGAAGATCGACACACAAGAAAATTTTATCTAATGGCGCGCATGCAAATTATATAACGCAGTAAAAGAAAATTAATAATACTGTGGAAGGTTAATAAAAATATAAAGAAAAACGTTCAAGGGGTAAGCTTAGCAATATTTATTATATGTTTTCATTTGTAATTTATGGTAAAAGAACAATTCTTACTTATCTCTTACATTGATATTTTAACTACCAGACGCCGGCAAACAAATTTTAAAACCAGCGACCTAAAATAACTACATATTTTAATTACATTAAGTGGAATCTTATCCAAAGTTACTACCGAGGAAGATTTACTTAACATTTTGCTCCATGCGAGTCGGATAGTTGACCATAGTTACATAGCGGGGTAACTATTTACGCATTTTGACGGCTTCTGGTTAGTTATATCAACAAAGAAAACACTTTCGTTTAAATTTTACGCGTAATTATTAATAGAATATTAAAAGCGGACTATTGCAGACTTCACAGTATAATGCGTTTATCGGTATATAAGTATTTTACTGTTAATACACTGTTATAGATTAATATTCTATGTACTTTTCCCTTGTCTTTTTAGAATATTTGTGACATTAACACTACATGCTTGCACATTACTTCTTTACATGCAATTTACTAACGTTTTTATTATTATAAAAGGTGTTTTGTTAAATAATCCTAAAAAGTGTTGCAGCTGTGGTAATAAAGTCCAACATTATAAAGTTAATCACATGCGGGTGATTTTCAAATATAATAAATAATATTCTTGTGTCATTTTTCTTTTTGAAACTGTGCGGTTAGTTTCAAGTTATACTTTTTCAGTGCGGCTGGGTGGAACTTTGCGGATCAAAGTTTATCTCATTTTTTTTTTCTCCTTTAATATTTGAATAGGGCAGTGCGGAGAGGCTCTAATTTGATTTATTATTTGCTTGATTGCTTTGAAAGGTTTTGTTATTCTAGTAAATAATAAATAGTATAAGTAAATTGTTATTTCCAAATAAAATATATTTTATACATATATACAAATTTTTAAGTTAGGGATTTTTTGTTAAAGTTCAAGTTTATTTTCAACGTGCGGTTTTATTTTACTATTTCAAAATGGGTAAGAAAGCCA
Source organism: Scirpophaga incertulas (assembly GCA_036419045.1). Taxonomy (NCBI): domain Eukaryota; kingdom Metazoa; phylum Arthropoda; class Insecta; order Lepidoptera; family Crambidae; genus Scirpophaga; species Scirpophaga incertulas. The sequence goes on along the minus strand of CM071637.1, from coordinate 15,266,136 downwards.
TGAATAAAATAAAGTACGATGTTTTAATATTTAATTTAGAATCGGTGTTTTCTTTAGCTAATGAAGTGGTTACTAAGGAACAAATGAATTTGTTTAAAATTAGATATGCAGACTTGGATAGTTTGTATAAAGAGTTTCATGAGTTACACTTACTATTAGCCTCAGATATTGGTGAAGGTGATGATTCAGCAGAGAAGTACATGGAGCGGTTTAAAGAAATCACCAATAATTACTATATTACAAAGGCAAAGTATTTAGAATTGTTCCCACAGAGTATGAGTATGACTGTATGCTCAGGGCAGGATTTAGGGAAAGGCAGGTCCGGCTTATTATTGCCTCGTGTTAATATTCCTACTTTCTCTGGGATTATAGAAGAGTTTGCTCATTTTATTGACCTCTTCGAAGCAGTAGTGGGAAAGGATGATACTTTGTCAGATACTCAAAAAATGTATTATCTATATGGTTCTTTGCGTGGAGAGGCTAAGTCTTTAGTACAACATCTTACTGTTACTGGTGAAAATTATTCGGTTTTATTAGACATTTTAAAGTCCAGATATGCTAATAAGAGATTGCATGCGGACAAATTACTTAAAAATATGCTGTCTTTTTCTCAAATTAATAGTAATTTAAATTCATTAAAAACATTTCTTAATACTTTGCTTGAATCAACTAAGGGACTGGAGAAAGCGGGGTTCCCAGTTGACCAATGGTGTTATTGCTTTTGCACATTAATTTAAATAAGCTTGATGCATCTCTTAAACGGCAATTTGAGGAAAAGTATGGTGGTAATGCGAAACTACCAACTTTTGATAATTTAATTTCTTTTTTAACAAGGGAAGTCCAAATATTAGAAACTACTGGAAATCAAAAAGCTTCCTCTTCATATAAGGCTCATATTGCATATAGTAAAGAAACTAAACAGATTAAATGCATTGGTTGTAAAAATGGGACTCATTATTTAAACCAGTGTCCCGAATTTTTAAAGTTAAAGGTGTTTGATAGGAAAAAGTTAGTTATTAAGCATCAGTTGTGCTTTCGGTGCTTAAATAACCACAATATAAATGACTGCAAAACAAAACTAATTTGCAATAAATGTAATTCAAATAAACACCATATTTTACTTCATTTTGATTCTATTGCGGGCGCGGTGCAATCGACTTCATCGGAGAAGCCGGTGGGTCAGGTTAGTTCAGCACAAGTTAGTGAAGATACTCCTGTACCTACTAGTGTATTGCATGCAGTGTCGGCGCATAATCGTAGGCGGACGGTTTTGTTGTCGACTGCGATTGTTTGTGTTCAGGGTAGAAATGGAATTTTCCAAGAAGCACGTGCTTTGATTGATGGCGGAAGTCAAAGTACTTTTATAACAGATAAGCTTGCCACTAGACTGGGCCTTCGTCCTAAAAGCTCTGGATCGATTTCAGTCAGGGGTATTGGTGGTAATTTTCTGAACAATTGTAAGGGTGCAGTGGTGCTGCGGATCAGTCCACGCAATGTGGATAATCCTGTTTTATATACCACGGGATTGGTACTAGGCAAGATTGCAGATGACTTGCCGAGTTATTCTTTGCCCATGGATTTAAAAAAATATTATGCTGATCTGCATTTAGCGGATAATGAATTTTATAAGAGCCGAAAGATAGATATGCTTATAGGTGCGGACGTTATGGCTGAGATATTACTAGACGGCATTGTACATGTGCCAGGGTTGCCATCAGCAATTAATACAATTTTCGGTTATGTTTTACAAGGACCGGTTCCTTATTTAAGTGATAGCGCGGGCAATTATCACACGTTTTTTACCAATACTAACACTGATATTTTGTTAGAAAATTTTTTTGAAGTAGAAAATATTCCGGGAAAGCTATCTAGTCCAAAGGACGAAGAATGCGAGATGTTGTATCAGAATAGCCATAGTAGAGACGACAATGGCCGGTATATTGTTCGGCTTCCTTTTTTATCTAATAAGCCTGAATTGGGAGATTCAGTTTCGGTAGCCAAAAAACGGTTTCTGGCTATAGAAAGGCGGCTTTCGGCTAATTCTGCTTTACGAGAGAAATATATTAAGTTTATGCAAGACTATGCCGACATGGGCCATATGTCGGTCTGTGACGGTAATCCAGAGGATGTTGCGAGCCGCGGATGTCGGGCTTCTGAACTATTAAAATACCCGCTGTGGTGGGAACCACCCTGGTTGCGGAAACAACCAGAAACTTGGCCTTCTGACATAGGAGACAATAGTAAACTGGATTTACCTGGGATTCGGAAAACAGCAATTAAAGTACATTTAGGCACAGCGGAGTTTAATACCTTATTCGAGCGTTATAGCTCGTTAGTTAAGTTACAAACAGTAACAGCTTACTGTTTGCGTTTTGTTCATAATGCGAAAAATCCATTACATAAACGTTCAGGCGTTCTATCGGTAAAGGAACGTCAGGAGGCTATGGATAGATTGGTAAAACTCGTGCAGGTGTCAGAGTTTAATTCGGATTTGGAATGCTTAAAACGGAATAAGCAATGTTCCACAAGACTTCAACGTTTGTTTCCCTTTCTTGATAAGGACGGTCTGTTAAGAGTTGGAGGACGTCTTAATCATTCTGATTTAACTTATCAAGCAAAACACCCGTTAATTTTGTCTAAGGATCACCCCTTAACCAGATTGATAATAGATAATGCACACAAAATATATTGTCATGTGGGTCCAACTGCCTTGCAAGCAATATTGCAGAAGCATTACTGGATACTTTCTATGCGCCAAGCTATACGCAGTCGCATTTTTCGATGTGTAATTTGTTTTAGAACTAAGGCTAAAGCTACGGAGCCTATGATGTCTGCTTTACCTTCAGATAGAGTTAACGCAGGCGGAGTTTTCCAAACTGTGCAAACGGATTTTGCTGGTCCATTTTGTATTAAAGCCTCACACCTTAGGAATGCTAAAATTATTAAAGCTTATTTGTTCCTCAACGAAAGCCGTGCATCTTGAGATCGTAAGTGATTTGTCTACTGAAGCTTTCCTCGCGGCATTAACTCGATTCACATCGCGACGCGGTCTTCCTAACGTAATACGTTCTGACAACGGAACTAACTTCGTCGGTACAAGCAAGCATTTAAATGAGGTTCAGAAATATTTGAATAGGTCTGAAGTACAGGAGTCTCTTACTAATAGCGCTAGTAAAACAGGAATAACTTGGTTATTTAATGCACCATCAGCACCTCATTTTGGTGGTTTATTTGAGGCTGCTGTGAAATCTGCAAAAAGCTTACTAAAACGGGTAGTAGGAGAGCAGGTTTTGACATACGAGGAATTGGATACGGTGTCTGCCCGGGTAGAGGCAGTACTTAATTCGCGGCCTTTATGCCCCATGTCGAATGATCCGCAAGAATTTGAAGTTTTAACACCTGCACACCTTGTATTGGGAAAAGCGCTTCTTTCGGTTCCGGAATATAAACTTGATAATTTACCTAACAATAATTTAAGTCGGTTTCGTCTTGTACAGGCATTATCGCAACGGTTTTGGCATAAGTGGAGTAATCAATATCTTCACACATTACAGAACCGAAACAAGTGGACATCTGCTACAGATCCACCTAAGGTCGGGGATCTAGTCTTAATAAAAGAGGAGAATATTTCTTCATTGAAGTGGAAATTAGGACGGGTTATAGATTTATTACCGGGTAGAGACGGAGTAATTAGAGTTGTTAATTTGAAAACTCTATCGGGTACATTGACACGCCCTGTAGTGAAAATTTGTAAATTGCCTATTATAGACTAACAAATCTTTTAAAATAATTAAGTGTTCTTAGTTTTAAGTTACATTCAGATTTATTCACGTGAGCTGCTAATTAGTCGCGTTGTTTACAGTTATTGTATTTAGTTTTATTATTTCGATAAAGGCTTTATTAGCCTTTCTCTCGGGGGGAGGATGTTTGATTTTATTCATTATTGGTTGCAAAACTTTTTTAAATCATTTTATTTGTTTTTACTGGCACGCTACATTTTCATTTTTAAAAACAAAACATGCGCTGTCACTTTCACTCACACATTATTTATATATATGCGTATTGCTTATTCCCTCTAATATTGGGTTGGGTTTGAACGTCAAGAAAAAACAAAAGAAGATCGACACACAAGAAAATTTTATCTAATGGCGCGCATGCAAATTATATAACGCAGTAAAAGAAAATTAATAATACTGTGGAAGGTTAATAAAAATATAAAGAAAAACGTTCAAGGGGTAAGCTTAGCAATATTTATTATATGTTTTATTTGTAATTTATGGTAAAAGAACAATTCTTACTTATCTCTTACATTGATATTTTAACTACCAGACGCCGGCAAACAAATTTTAAAACCAGCGACCTAAAATAACTACATATTTTAATTACATTAAGTGGAATCTTATCCAAAGTTACTACCGAGGAAGATTTACTTAACATTGCGAGTCGGATAGTTGACCATAGTACATAGCGGGGTAACTATTTACGCATTTTGACGGCTTCTGGTTAGTATATATCAACAAATGAAAACACTTTCGTTAAATTTACGCGTAATATTAAATAGAATATAAAAGCGGACTATTGCAGACTTCACAGTATAATGCGTTTATCGGTATATAAGTATTTTACTGTTAATACACTGTAATAGATTAATATCTATGTACTTCCCCTTGTCTTTTTAGAATATTTGTGACATTAACACTACATGCTTGCACATTACTTCTTTACATGCAATTTACTAACGTTTTTATTATTATAAAAGTGTGTTTGTTAAATAATTCTAATTCTAAAAAAGTGTTGCAGCTGTGGTAATAAAGTCCAACATTATAAAGTTAATCACATGCGGGTGATTTTCAAATATAATAAATAATATTCTTGTGTCATTTTTCTTTTTGAAACTGTGCGGTTAGTTTCAAGTTATACTTTTTCAGTGCGGCTGGGTGGAACTTTGCGGATCAAAGTTTATCTCATTTTTTTTTTCTCCTTAATATTTGAATAGGGCAGTGCGGAGAGGCTCTAATTTGATTTATTATTTGCTTGATTGCTTTGAAAGGTTTTGTATTCTAGTAAATAATAAATAGTATAAGTAAATTGTTATTTCCAAATAAAATATATTTTATACATTATATACAAATTTTTAAGTTAGGGATTTTTTGTTAAAGTTCAAGTTTATTTTCAACGTGCGGTTTTATTTTACTATTTCAAAATGGGTAAGAAAGCCATGAATAAAATAAAGTACGATGTTTTAATATTTAATTTAGAATCGGTGTTTTCTTTAGCTAATGAAGTGGTTACTAAGGAACAAATAAATTTGTTTAAAATTAGATATGCAGACTTGGATAGTTTGTATAAAGAGTTTCATGAGTTACACTTACTATTAGCCTCAGATATTGGTGAAGGTGATGATTCAGCAGAGAAGTACATGGAGCGGTTTAAAGAAATCACCAATAATTACTATATTACAAAGGCAAAGTATTTAGAATTGTTCCCACAGAGTATGAGTATGACTGTATGCTCAGGGCAGGATTTAGGGAAAGGCAGGTCCGGCTTATTATTGCCTCGTGTTAATATTCCTACTTTCTCTGGGATTATAGAAGAGTTTGCTCATTTTATTGACCTCTTCGAAGCAGTAGTGGGAAAGGATGATACTTTGTCAGATACTCAAAAAATGTATTATCTATACGGTTCTTTGCGTGGAGAGGCTAAGTCTTTAGTACACCATCTTACTGTTACTGGTGACAATTATTCGGTTTTATTAGACATTTTAAAGTCCAGATATGGGTAACAAACATAAGAACCATATGATCGCATAATGGGTAACAGGGTATCAATACCTCAGTGATATCGTTTCATCTCAAATTGTATTTGAAACTATTAAGGTGTGTTTACATATCCCAGGGAAAGTGCTGGCAATGGCGCTCAGGACATTGGGGAACAGAGTGAGGCAGCTCTTCACGAGCTGCCTCAGAGAGGGCGTGTTCCCCATCGACTGGAAATCGGCCATGCTGGTGCTGCTGAGGAAGGTAGGAAGGACCGAAAACGTTCCGTCGTCGTTCCGTCCGATCTGCTTGCTGAACGAGGCGGGGAAGCTCTTCGAACGAGTTATCTCCGCCCGTATCAGCGAGCACCTGTCGCGCGTGGGTCCCGACCTGCCAATTTGGATTCTGGCAGGGGCGATCGACGTTGGACGCTGTCCAGCGCGTGCGGTTGCTGTCGGAGTCCGCAGACCGATCGGAGGGGGGGGGGGGTTGCTCTGGCGGTGTCTTTAGACATCGTCAACGCCTTCAGCACCGTCCCCTGGCAGGCCATCAGGGGGGCACTCGACCACCACGAGTTGCCCCCCTACCTGCGAGCCGTGGTCGCGGACTACTTGCGCGACAGGACGATCGGAGTCAGGGGAAGGAACGAGACGGACACGGAGAGAGGGATCGAGTGCGGCGTTCCGCAGGGGTCAGTTTTGGGACCCCTCTTATGGAACCTCGCATTCGATGCGGTCCTTCGCACCAGCCTTCCTTGCGACGTGAGTGTCGTCTGTTACGCTGACGATACTCTCGTTGTGACGACCGGGGCCGACTTCGAGCAGACGCTCAGGCTTGCCGAGCTGGGAGTGGCGTGTATCGTGAGGGCGATCCGCCGGCTGGGTCTAGAAATAGCGCCGCACAAGACCGAGGCGCTATGGTTCCACGGCCTTCCAAAGCGCCGGGAACCACCCAGCTGCCGGATACGGGTAGGTGACGCGGAGGTCCAGGTGGGGCCCTACATCAAGTACCTTGGCCTCACCTTGGACAGCAGATGGAGCTTCGAGGAGCATTTCGTGCGATTGATCTCCCGAATCAAGAGGGTTGCGGGCGCCTTACATCGCCTGCTGCCCAATCTCGGGGGACCGAGGGATGGTGTTCGCCGCCTGTACGCGAGCGTCGTACGGTCCGTGGCCTTGTATGGGGCCCCCGTGTGGTCGCAAGACTGCACGAGGTCCTCCCGCTGCAGAGCTCTGCTCCGGAGCATGCAGCGGATAATGGCTATACTGATCGTGCGAGGCTACCGTACGATCTCGTACGAGGCGGCGACGGTTCTGGGGCGGTCCCCCCCTTTCGAGATCCTGGCCGACATGTACGCGGTGATATACAACGCACCGCGGCATGTCGGTCGGGGGGGCGACGGGGGCAGTCCCCTGGCACCAGCGCACGGAATGCACAGACGGGAGTTGCACCGACGGGCCGAGAGGGCCTAGCGTGCGCAGCTAGAGAGTGGGGGCTGCGTGCGTCAGCGTGCCGTCGGTGCGGTACTCCCGCACTCCGAAGCTTGGCTCTGCGGGAGGGCGGAAGTCACCTACCGCTTGACTCAGATACTCACCGGACATGGTTGTTTCGGTGAGTATCTGAGTCGAATAGGGAGGGAGGACACGACACGATGCCACCATTGCGCATCCGACCTCGACTCGGCCCAGCACACGCTGGCGGAGTGCCTCGCTTGGGACTCTGAACGCCGAGTCTTGGTCGAAGAGATCGGGTAAGATCTGTCTCCGCCAGCGTTGATTGCGGCAATGCTGGCGGATGAGGGAGGTTGGAGGGCTGTGGTCTCCTTCTGTGAAGCGGTGATGCTCCAGAAGGAGGCCGCCGAGCGGGATCGGGAGATGGCCGATCCCGCTCGAAGAAGGCGGCCTCGGGCCAGATAGCCTGATCTGAGGTGCCGCCACGGGTCGCTGGCGGGCGCGACACACTTCGCGCCCGTGGAGGCGACCCGGGAGGGACCTCACTCCCGGATGGCCGGGGGGTGACATCGTTGGAGGTTGGAGGGGAGGAGGCGGCAAGATCACTCCTCCCCGAGAAGGGCTCCCCTAGCGCACCCAGGGGAGCAAAGGCCGGGGCTCCTCAGATGCGACCTGAGGGCCCCCTACAACGCCTGAGGATGGCCATCGCTGAGGTTTTTAGTGGGTAGGCCTCCCCCTTCTGGGGAGGTGAGCCCCACATAACCACCGGCTCTCCGCAGCCGGGGTATGCAATTTAATGCATTTTCCTCCGATCCAAAAAAAAAAGGTGTGTTTACATACGCTAGATATTTAGGTATGATACTTACCTATTTCACTTCGTTTTAACAGTATCAGTACTCGTCGATGGATAATTCGTTGCTAATTGATCGAGTATCTCGCTTAAGCGATCGCCCGCGGCCATGCAAAGTGCGCTGTGACTGCGGCGGCATGTTCTTTAATTTGAATTTATTCATGCACCAACGCAAATGATAGCTCAAAAAAGCATTCATTAACGCGCAATGAATAATTTAAGTATATTATCGTATTTCAATATGAGAATTTATGTTATAGCTTTAACTACCTACTTCGGTAAATACAGCAAATAAACTTCACTAAGCTAAAAGTAATTTGGCTATTGGAAGAGGTGATAAATATAACGGTCTAAGGGCGTTGGTTCCGATCTTAATAATAGCTCGAACAAGGGTGTGCATATAAGCTTTATTAATAGAAACGAACAGAACAATGCTTTTAAGCCACAAACAGAATCAATGCAATATAAGTGATGAAATTAAACATTAGTTTCTTATAACATCTTATATTGGTACAGACGTTATTAATGAGTTTTTTGTCTTCAGTGCACTTCAACTCGGACTAAGATGATTTTGGAGCATTTTAAACTAAAACTCGAGAGTGTTTCTGTGTCTTAAAAATATTAGTTTTATTCAAATAATATTTTTAACAAATTCAAAGTTTCATAATGGCCGATATTTCATCTGCAGTCTCGAATATATATTTAAATAAATAACCCAGATGCATATTAAAATGACAGAACTGGCTTGCAGTTAAGGTAACAAACTCAAACCAAGTTTGTAATAGTCTGCAAAAACAAGGAGATCCTTATTGAATTATTCATGGGTCAGATAAATAAATCGGGTCCACAATCAAGCCGTTGGCGGACGTTTAATTGAATTGTGATGTCGTACAAAGAACGAGTAGGCATAGTGTGTGGAAAGTTTCAAACTGGATTTCACAGAAATAGAAAATTTACTTTACGATAATAGAAAAGTTAGAGGGAATTTATAATCAATAATTAATTTGGCGATGGTGAAAGCAGTTTCTTTTTGAATATATGATTTGAATACATAATGTTATCGCTCACTTGACTATCTTAAGATCTTATGAGTTGACTGAGCGAGCATACCACATTATATGTGTACAAAGTGCGTGGATCGTAGCAATGGGCACGTTCTGTATTACCCTGGGTCTTAATAAAACTTGATAATTGTATGTATAGTGATTATATATATGTATGTATAGTCAAATTCTTTAATCTTTGCGTAAAATATTATCTATTGTGCGAAGGTAATTTTATGATTCTTATAGAGAAGGGAGACATCACTCTATAAGACATAGACAGCAACTAACATAAAACTTAGAATAAGTATAATTTATGTAAGCAGGTAGGGCACGCAGGGCTTAGGTATATTGCCCAAACTGACTGCTGTTGTGGCGGAAAGGTTCTCAAGTGACGTACATCAAAGCAAGTACGCTGGTTACAAGCAGAACAGAATCGATCGATTTGAAGATTCTTTGATGTGACCTAAGTGCCTTAGGCTAAGTACTGAATTTAGCCTAAGTCAGGCATGACTGATATGATGGTGACGAACTTTATTTTACATATATTCTGTAAATCGTTTTCTTATTGTACGAGTAATGGGACTGTATTTAAGCAAACAAATATAGACACTAAGACCGAAAAATAAAACTGAAAGTCAATTTATAACCTTTTAGTTCATCTACTATACCGACTACATAATGCAAATTGCATTACTGTGAACTAATGGTATCTGTCCACGATATGACGGTGGAAAGATGATATAGCAGAGTCCCTTGTGACGTCCGGGATAACACTTGTAGTAAAAATAGTATCATTAATATGACCCCGCGGGCGAGTATTGAGTAAAGTGGAATATCGCTATAGCAATATAAGGTAGATATAGGGAACCAGCTTATAATATGTAATCTTCGTAACATATAATATCTTATTGGAATTATTGAAGATTAATTTATATTTTATATTAATTCTAAAGAGCATATTTGACAAGATTAAGTGCATTTAACATATACTTATAGAATATACACTTAACAATATATTTATTCCATGTCCGTTTTTATTTGTTGTTGTTGTAAGTAGTTCGTTACAATTAATTTAGGATTATATATATATATTATATATATATATATATATATATATATATATATATATATATATATATATATATATATATATACATAGAATATTTCAACACATAGAAGTGGCTGCTCGTTGATTTAGCTAATCTATCCCCTAGATATCTTCTTAAGTTGAATGTCTTCTAATAGAACAGGAATTTGCCTTCAATACTTAATAGGCCTCAAAGTGGTACGCGGCTTTGTTTTTGAGCTAGAAATTTTCTAAAATCCAACTTTATCAGGGTGTCCACATTCTGGAAAGTCAGGGAAAGTCATGGAAAAGTCAGGGACGCTTGAGGTGGTCAGGGAAAGTCAGGGATATTGAGGAGCTACCTGGAGAGTCAGGGAAAATTTAAGATATTTTTCAATAAAAATTTCTTGAACTGTAAATTGAAATCCATGCAAAAATTTCCCAATGATTGTAAAATGAGGGATATATTTTATGCTCTGGTTTGATTCTTAATCCAGACCATTGAAGCATTTTTTTACGTAGTTTTTTGCCATTACCTACTAAAATTACTCCTTTCTTGTTTGAAATAAATGAGTATTTACAATAAATACAGGGTGAACTATCAGTCATATTGTGCACATGGACATGTATCTTCAAAATTGGAGTGAACTATGTTATAATCATAGGTTATAACTAGTTTACTCACTTTTAATATTACTTAATTCTTCGTATTTAGAAATCTTCTATTTCTTCATATAGTTTGGACCCCGGGAACGGATTTAGGTACTTTTTATCGCGGTAAAATATCTCTTTCGCGTGGGAAAATGCGATAACAACAGCCAAACCATTTCTGGTGTAATTTGATATGGGGAGGGTTTATAAGTCACGGGAAACGAAATAAGATAATTGTACTGAGGTAAAACATCTCTTTCCTGTGGGAAAATCGAATTTAACGCGAAGCCGCGTTCGGAAAGCTAGTTTTCAAATGAAATTAATTATTGATTATGTATTCATTCATTAGAGTTTCACCACGATATTTCTTCAGTCCTATACCTATTATGATATATGATAGACTGTTGAATGTTCTAATATTATTTGGTTTTTAATTTGTTTTAGCAAAAAAAAGTGTTTGATTTTTTTGTACAATTAAGTTTTACTTTTCAGTAACAAAAGTCCTCCTTTTTGATGTAAAAGTCATTCTATTTGCTGAAAAAGTCCCACGTCCCCACTTGGGGGCCTGCTATTGTTTTATTATTATTATTTAATTGCCAACACTTCTCATTGTGGTATTAGAGCGAGTGAATGACTTATTTAAAAAAAAAAGTTTTAATTAGTTTGGTCAGGGAAATTTGAAAAAATGGTCAGGGAAATTTGAAAAAATAGTCATGGAAATTTGAAAAAATGGTCAGGGATAGTCATGGAAAGTCAGGGATTTTCTTTAACCAATAGCTGTGGACACCTGTTTATAATTTGCAAATAATACGGAACATTTTCAAGACATAGAAGTGGCTGCTGGGTGATTTAGCTAATCTATCCCCTAGATATCTTCATAAATTTGATGTTGTCTGATAGAAAAGGAATATACTTACAAAATTTAATAGGTCCCAAAGTGGTACGCGGCTTTGTTTTTGAGCTAGAAATTTTCTAAAATCCAACTTTATAATTTTTAAATAATAGGGAACATTTTCAAGACATAGAAGTGGCTGCTCGGTGATTTAGCTAATCTATCCCCTAGATATCTTCTTAAGTTGGATGTCTTTTGATAGAACAGTAATATACCTACAATACCTACTAGGTCCTAAAATGGTACGCGCCTTTGTTTTTGAGCTAGAAATTTTCTAAAATCCAACTTTATAATTTGCAAATAATACGGAACATTTTCAAGACATAGAAGTGGCTGCTGGGCGATTTAGCTAATCTATCCCCTGGATATCTTCATAAATTTGATGTCGTCGATATTAATTAGCATTCTAGATGCAAAATCTTAGAATTAAATATATATTTTAAAATCGACATTTTAAATTGGTCGAGTTATACAGTGGCTGCTACTTTTGGCTGCTAACTTCACACCGGTTCAGGCGGCCACTCTCGTGGTGGCTTGGAGTGGACGCTTGTCCATAAGCCGACGGAGTCGTGGTAGTGTCCGCAGGGGTTCATGGGAACAACCGAGTTCATGGGAACAAATGGAAAGACATGGGAAAAAACATGGCCTCGTCAGGGCGCGATGCAGCTCTCCTTCGGGACGATACGCTCGCGGCCAGGGGTAGTGAGGGAGATCGCTGAGCTTTTAGTTGATAAGCCTTCTCCTTCTGGGGAGAAAAGCCCCACATAACCCCCGATTCTCGGGCTATGCAACTCAATACATTTTCCTCAGTGGAATAAAAAAAACAAAAGGTAACCGACATAGCTTGAAGAATTGCGAACCTTAAGTAGTTGTATACATTGCTCGCAAGACTATAAGCCGCTTTGGGACACCAAAAAGTTCTTCGAGTGATCGACATATTCCGGCAAATGCAGCGTTGGCAGGTCTCCTGTGCAGAAATGATAGATGTTATAATTCTTGGTAGAGGCTGGCATAATCTGCAATGGACGACGTTCGGCTGAAATGATGTTAATGATATTTATATATTTATTACGAATAGTAGATAGTTTACATTCACAGGCTTAAAATATTTATATATTACTAGCTGTGCCAGCGACTTCGTCTGCGTGGAATACTCGTAGTTTTTTGGAGCATCATATTTATTTTTGCAAACAACCACCTCAGCTGTTACCCGATCTTGACAACGCGACATATCCAAATTTGATCAGCATAAAAACGATTTTTTTCCCAAAGGACATGGACAAAAAGTGGGCCTCAATCATGTGCAGAGACGTAAGATATATCAATCGATAGGTAATTTTATGTTTAGTAATTTACATATTTGTTTTTGTAAATGATGTTTAAACACATCCCAAAACCTGATTAAAATGTTTTAATTAAGTATATAAAATGATAATATATTTAAATGTTATTGAAAAATGGTTAACAAAAGAAATGTAATAACTTCATGAAGTTTTAGAAATGTTGTGTTACTGACCACCCTGAATGTACATAGTCTGTGACCAATGATGACACTCGTCCGCAACACGTGCACAATGTTACTAAATCATACAGCTAAGTTATTCGAATAGAAAAAATCGTTTATTTAGATAATTTATACAAGATTGCAGGTAAGTCGGGCAATCTATTTATTTACATGATCAAAGAGTAGATAAATATTTAATGACGAGAAAGATAAATATAAACCATAGTTCAATAAAACTGAGAGTGATTGAAGGCAATAAATAAAAATACTCAGCACAATAATCGACTTCTACTTAATTATATTGTAATCTTTAATAGCACGTGAAAGTTATTAAAGTACATAATAATTAATTAAATATATATATATACATTGACTTATTAGGACATATTTGTTTCAGCTATAAGGCTACCCTTTGCCTGACTAGCTTCATATTCTTTGAGTTTCAAAGCTTATCTAAAGTGTACGTTTAAATTGAATTTGGTTTGATTAAAAAACAAAACTATTTTGTAATAATATAATCAATTAATGGCCGTAACCATAAAAAGTACTCGATTAAATACATTACCCAAAGCCATTAACTTAAAAAAAAAAGATTCCATCAACTTGCTAGTATTAAATAATTTAAATTATTAATTACAAAAAAAAACGGGAAATATTTAAAATCTAATCTTTATCCAGAAGATCCACAATAATTTATACTCTTCTCTGGTAACGTTTCGTCGCCACACATTACTCAGGCCTACCTTCCATACAAATTTTGACCATCACCTTTCCCTTCACAACTCTACTCCTGTTGATTGTAGCGTAATGGAAAGTAGCGTACTGATTGCATTTTTGGCATCAGTATCGATCCCTAATCACCCCCTGATAGTTATTTTGAAAATATATTTCATGTACAAAATTGACCCCTCTACAGATTTATTATAAGTATAGATTGTAATATAATTGTAACCAGTAGTAGCAATAAAAGCGTATTCGCCAAATTTCCATACTTAACATATCACCATACCAAATTAATATATACTAGAGGCAGTGTATTATCTGCCATATTGAAAATAAATATATAAAAAGTTTCGAAATAAATTAACAAAAATAAATAGAAAACTAAATTAATACATGTACGTAGCAACTTAATGTAGATGGGAAAATGTAAAAGTCGAAAGCACGAAATGCAGCATGGCGGAATGTTGTTTGGCTGGAAATGTTGGGAGAATTGTGTGAGAAAAAGACTCGCTAAACTGTAGCTCCTAATAAAGGGAAACATAAAAAGCGGAATGCCCAAATATTTCTCGGCAATTGATAGGTACAGCAGTAAAGTGGGAGCGCCAACGGCAGATTTATAGGGCGCCGCCGAGTGCGTGCTTTAATAAAAAAATCACAAAGGTAATTCGCGCGACAAGTTATTACTGGGTTAGAAATATATACGACTCTCATATCCTCATATGAATAAGGCGGCGTTTTAGTGCACTAGTGCTGTTAAAATTTACGACCTTTTGTTTCAGCTTTCTTCTTTCTGTACTAATACAAATTCTCTTTCGAAGGACTTACCTAATGTACACATTAACATTTTTGCTTTTTTAAAATTCTGTGGTATGATAAACGCTAACATACAATTTTGGTGAGCAAGGCATTTGTTGGAGTAGTTTATTATTTATATGGTCGAAATGAAATAACTGATCCCACCATGCTCATATAGGTGGGGTTCAAATCCCGATGGGAATAGAGATTTCCCTGCTCGTTTGCGTTAGTTGTAGAGCTTAAATTTATATATAAAGAAGAGTAGTTTCAGAAGGACTTCTTCATTGATAACATGTAATTGTTTTCTTATATAATATTACATATTGCGATATATATCCTATCAAATAAGCTAATATAAACTACTTTGCATTGTTATGAGTTGTAAACATCAGAGTTTCGTGATAAAATGAGTACACAGCAGGCGAGGGACGACACGTCTTCATTAGCCTGGCGTAATGTGACGCCTGGGAAATTCGGGCTGGCCGCCGTCCGGGCCAAACCTATCCGTCATCTGTGATGCTTCTAAAACAATTTGCTTTACATAAGCACGGATAACAGTATTTTTGCTCGTGTTACTCATAAGCTTACTTTGCATCTTCGATTAGTTCAAGTATAGTTTGCATAGGTCATGAATGATTCCGAAATATTAAAAAATATACCAAATGTGTAAGAAAATAATCTAGTGTATATAATTTTTTATTTATTCCTTCTATATAACTTCAATGGCACATCAATTGAACCCATTAGCCATAATAGGTCAAATATCACATATCACATGTCATAAGAAACAAAAAAATAGTTTGTTCTAGCATTTTGAAATTTTTACCAGTGTGGGGGTGAAATAGGGGTTGAATTGAATATACGACCATGAATCTTGGTACCTTAGACATAAGGGACCAGTATTGACAAAAATTTATTTCACGCGGGCGAAGCCGCGGGTGGAAGCTAGTAACTTATAAAATTTTTAACTATTTAAACTTGTAAATTAGGAAATATGAAATTGAATATTTTTATCTTTTGAATTGTGTGTGTGTGAAAATATATTGTCGTCCCTTCAAAATAATTTAATTAGTATAGATAATGCCTATTGGCAACAAAATTGTTAACAAGATTCAATATATAGATTATATAAAAATTAGAAGCTACAAAAAGATATTGTACATCTCTAGTTATATTCCATTCACTTTGATAACATGGTTTTTGTTGTGGTTGCAGATTTGCTACTACTTGTAATAGGCAAATTAAAACTTTTGTCAATATCCAGTCACGTTATTAATCAACCACTTTAAAATCTAATTCAAAAGTAATAGTACGAAACTTAAACACAATAACGATAATCTCACGCGAAGTGGCCTGAGTAAAACACAATACGTTAAGTTTTGGCCGGGCCCTCAGTTGGCAGGAGAGCCGGCAGATCCAGATAATGTCACCATAACAGATTATATCTTGGCACGAGAAGATCGTACAATTCAAGACATCACACGCATTTATACGACTCTATTGTTCCAGAAGGACATTAAAGTATGCTGCTTTGTTTCCGTTTTCAACTTCGGTCTCTTTAGAATTTAGATCTCTCTAACAATGGAATGAAATACGAGCAATGCACATAAAATGCCAGATATAAGTAAATGTATAGTTAGGTCGGTACTTTTGCCATAACGAGAAAGAGAGTAAAATTTCATATATTTTTCTTATAGGTACTAAAAACAACGCTACGGGGCCGGCTTACGTGCCCGTGGAATGGGGGTCCACGGCCACAATAGGCTGTTACATCTCCCCGAATTCCGGTCTCACCGCAAGTGTCAGGTTGGAGGGTGGCGGCGGAGGTGGTTCCGCTTTCCGACCACCGGCACATCGTGTTCGACGTGTCGGTGGTGCACCGCCGCCCTTCCCGCACACTCCAGGAGGACAGCCGTCCGCGACGTTGGTCCATCAAGCGGCTGCCTACGTCGCGGACTGGGCGGTGGAGGCACGGATCTCGCCCGATCTCGATGTGCATGCGTGGACCGCCTGGCTCCGGGGCACGATGACGTCGATCTGCGACGTCTCCATGCGAGCTCGCCGGGGCCGTATCGCGGCTCTCTGCACGCAATACTGCTCCGGGACCCGACGGGGTCCCGGGGAAGGTGCTCGCGCTGGCGCTCAGGGCGTTCGGGAGCACGGTGAGGCAGCTCTTCACGAGCTGCCTCTGCGAGGGCGTGTTGCCCGTCGACTGAAAGTCGGCCAGGCTGGTGCTCCTCAGCAGGCAGGAGGGAAGGACCGACGACGTTCCGTCTTCGTTCCGTTCGATCTGCTTGTTGAACGAGGTGGGGAAACTCTTCAAGAGGGTTATCTCCACCCGTATCAGCGAGCACCTGTCGCGCGCGGGTCCCGACCTATCGGACTGCCAGTTTGGGTTCCGGCAATTCCGCAGTTCGATTGGGGGGGGGGGGGGGTGTCGACGGCGACTCTCGTCGTGACGAGTGGGGTTGGGGTGGCATGTGTCGTGCGGGCGATCCGCCGGCTTAGTTTAGAAATGGCGCTTCACGAAACCGCGGCGCTATGGTGGTTCCACAGTCTTCCGAGGCGCCGGGAACCATCCAGCTGCCGGATCCGGGTAGGTGACGCGGTGGTCGCGATGGGGCCGTACATCCCCACCTGGGCCTCACCCTGGACCGCTGCTGGAGGTTCGAGGAGCATTTCGTGCGGTTGGTCCCCCGAGCCAAAAGGGTGGCGGGCGCGTTGCATCGCCTGCTGCCCAATCTCGGGGGACCGAGGGATGGAGTTCGCCGTCTGTACGAGGGCGTCGTGCGACTGCGCGAGGTCCCCACTCTGCTACGGAGTCTTATTTTTTTTTGTTCCGCTGAGGAAAATGAGGAGCATCACTGCTTCACAGAAGGAGGCTACAGCCCTCCAACCTCCCTCGTCCGACAGCATTGCCGCAATCAATGCCGACGGAGACAGATCTCGCCCGATCTCTCTCGCATACTCTAGTAACACTAATTCTATGCAATAAGCACATCCTGCTTATATTATAACTGCAAAAGTTTGTAAGTATGAATGTTTGTTACTCTTTACGTAAAAACGCCAGCGGATGCGGCGACCCGGGAGGGACCACGCCCCTTCCGTAGCCGGGGGCCGTCGTCGGTGGTAGAGAGCGGGGGAAGTATTGTAGCCTCCCCCGAGGAGGGCTCCCCTGTATTGGCGGGGGAGGCTAGGGGTTCCCGGAAGTAGCTTGGTGTTCCTGGGGGCTCCCTACATGCCTGAGGATTTTAGTGGGTAGGCCTCCCCCTTCTGGGGAGGAGAGCCCCACATAACCGCCGGCTCACCACAGCCGGGGTATGCAATTTAATGCATTTTCCTCAGTGGAACAAAAAAAAAAGAAAGATTTGAGTTTGAGTTTGAGTTTCGTTCCGTGTATTACGGAAATCTCTACTTCAGTACAGTCAGAAAGGGATAGTGTTATTGAGCCCTTATACTGTACGCAGATATTTTTGTTTGAGTATCATTCTGTAATACAGGCCTTAATCCTTGCGTCGAGTGAGAGCTTTGTAAGACTATCGGAACTATTATAGTCACATGGCAGCTACCTGGTGGACCAAGTTAAGGTACTTGGTGCCTTTGTCTTTCCAGGCCTTCGCGAGGTTCTCGTCATTAGAGGTGGTGATATCGATGAACATCACTCGATATTGGGTGCGGTCGACCACCATGACATCAAGATTATTACACAAAATTTTAACAAAGAAATAACTAATCCAAAACTAATTAGTGTGTAGTAATATAATGTATAAAATGATATAATGTATTAAAGTTACAACTTTCGATACACTTGAAGTCAGGTTTTGGACGCGCAGATGGTCATGGCGATCTCGTTCTGGGTCTACTAGCGTCCCTCGAAGAGCTAGTGGTGCATATTAAGCCTTCTTCAGTAGCACTCTCAGACCCCGTCAATACCACCAACTGTGAGCCTGTCACAAGGCAACACTAGTCAATACCGGCAGAGGATTCGTAGACCGCGACATGTCCTTAGCGACCCTCCCAACCAACTCACGCAGGAACTTCTAGACCTGCAAGCGGCGGCGTCTGAGCCGTCGCTCCCCCTTGTCAACCCCTAAACGGCAGCCTTCTGCTTAACCTGAATAGGTTCTCGTCAATACTGGCCGGTCCCACTTTGGAGATTCGTGCCTGCTTCTAGCGCATATACCCTCACCATGGGGTAGCGCTAACCGTGCCTCTCCTGAGGTGCGGCCCTCTCGTCAATAAAGCCAGTAGGTTCAATAGGACCAAAGGCTAGGCTGAGTTTAGTCGGTAGGTCTGTGTAGTCGAGCCGTCTCGACAGTACCAGGAGTCCGACATAATCAACGCATCCCTGCTTGCCTGTTGCGTTGGTATCCATGATGGATTCTCAGCCTCCTGTCCTGAGGAAAAAAAAAAAAAAAAACACTCTCAGACTGCAAATACAATTTACGCATTTGGATTCGGTCTTCGATTTTGTTGACATTACGTATTCTTTATTTTTAGTATGTTTTGATCCAAAATTATGTTTATATTTGTTAACAACTGGGGACGTCACGTCAAATCTGTTGTTAGTATAATTTTTTGCTGTTGTTTTACTTGTTTGTAAGCTTGTATGACTTTTCAATGTAATTTTGGTACTTTAATAAATTTCAGCAAATTTTCGTTCTACTCTTATTAGATTACAACTGAAAATAACTATTTATGAACAAGATGTGATTATGTGACAAAAAATAAAATCTAGAAGTGGTAGCCTTTTTGATAATTGTTTTAATATAACTATTACTAAGCGACAAATATTGATCATTTATGAAATCATTAGCTTTGTAATAACATTTTTTCACGTTTGGTTTGAATTTTTGAAAAGGAAAATCAGTAGGTTCTAGCATTATGTGGAACTTTGGAAAAAAGTTATAAATTATCCCTTAATCAAACCTTCCATTTTATGAAGTCTGAGCATTGGAACAACTAATTTATTTGTATTTCTTGTATTTAATTGAGGAATTTTATAATTTGTTTTGATTCCTTAATTAATTATTATTAAAATTCCATTCCAATTATTCAAATTTTATTCAATTTATAACAATTCTTATAGTCTTATTAGTTCAACAATTTAAATAAGATTCTCAGATCTCTGTATGAGTTTAAAAATTCTTTCAATATTCGTATCAGATCCAAATTGTACTAAAGTTTTAATATTTTTTCTATTATAAAGATTTTCTTTTAATTTTAGTGTTTTATTGATTCTTTTTACATTTACAACAGAGAAAGTCTTTGTTTTCATTTCACCTGATAGCAAATGACAATGGCCTGTAGGTTCTGACAATGTAAAAGGTATCTGGACACCTGAATCTTACGAGATTCTTCTTTCTTCTAATGAATAAACGGAATATAAATACAATATCAATATATAGCATAATAACTTTGTGAAACACGCTTGTAATGGATGCTCTTGGTTGTAATTAAGGTAATAAATCCAGAGGGGATAGTAAATCACATATTGGCATTATTGCCGCATACCTATGGTACAGTTGTAATATAAATGTATATCTAAATCAGATAAACACTGTTACTTTAGTATTTAGTATGCATAAACATGATAAACATTTTAAAATCAAAAAATAAAAAACCATTAATGCACAAGAGTTCTAAATATTTTTACTGACAAAAAGGAATTTACGCTTTTCACATTACTATACAAGAATACAATACAACAAAAACAACAAAACAATACAAAAAAAATGCAAATCATCAGTCACCACTTAAGGAATTTGTATCAACACTCACTGACTGTATTTAGTCACATGTAGTGTGATCAATTTTTTACGACCAAAAGCGTTTTCTTATACCTTGATTTTATTATTTTATGCTTCTGATATGACAACTCTGAAACACTTCATTTAAAGCTTTTTAAATAAAACCATTGGTAGAATTAATGATATAGCTGCACCTGCACCCTTTAAAAAAGATATCAATTATGATAAAAGTAATTTCTAACGTAGGACACAATGCAGATTATTCAATCCCGCGTAAGAAAGCGGGATTTAATCCCAGCAGTTTAATTATAGTGTTATTCCAACAGGGCCGGTTTGGGTTTGATGTGAACAGGGTCACACCTGACCTGGCCATTGTTCAATGTCTATTATATTTCAGATTAAATAATGCCACGTCCCGAAAGTTTTCCGTTAGTTAGTTCACTGTAATCTTTTTAAGGAGAAGTCCGCTAGGAATATATTATTTTATACTCTGGTTATTCTAGAAGTGAAACATATAATATGAAATATTTATCTACAATATTCTTTCAAAAACATTTGTGTCATCTAAAAATGTGCGTGTCTATTGCAGTAAAAGTCCGATTATATAGTTAAAATAATAAATAATTACAATTTTCTTAGATCGTGTGCGCTTATCACGGGTATAAGACTCGGTCCTTTATAAAGCATGCGTGGAGATAGCATGTAGAGACAATTGGGTAGAATCAATATATATATATATATATATATTATATATATATATTATAATATATATATATATATATATATATATATATATATATATAATAGGAGTTCTCTTTTAACTGAGAAACATTGTAGAACTAACAGTATACCTGCGGTTATTACTTTTGAAGATACATCGAAATGTTTGCGGCGCTGTCCCGGATTGCTCAAAAACGCTCCATACCAAAAACACTGCAATCGTGACGTCATAATCGGGTACACTGGCCTAATTTGTATGAGCGTATAAACAAAATTCAAAATAACTTTCATATTTATACGTTTATACGTATACTTTCTATATGAAAAAATGTTACATGAAAAAATGTTCAATGTGAGAGTGCTAGAAATGTGTTCGTCTCATTCGAATTACATAAAAAAATATTGCACATTTTTTAGATTTGAAAAAAATATTAATATAAAATTAAACAAAAATTTCTGCATTGACATACTTTCATGAGATATAAATTGCTCAAATTAGATAATTTCAGTATAAAAACGGCCATATTCGTTTGTAGTCATCTACCCTATTTAGCGAATTCAATGAAATCTATACAACTTCCAGTTGCATAAATGTTGAGGAAGATTGTCTACCAAACTGGGCTTGGGCATCTCCGTCTTACATATTTCTGCCGCAAAATAACAGTATTCGGATTGTTGTGTTGCGTGCGGGGTAAGAAACTCAGTGAAATTATTTGGTTCTGTGACTTTTCATCTTATATCATTGACATTGGCAAAATAAACTTTGGTTTTTATAGGGGTAGCAGATTTGCTGAAAATCTCACAAGCACCAGATGTCTACATGTTTATATAAAAAAATAAAAAATAAAAAGAAGACATGCTTCTTTGAGGTTTCAAGGCTTGTAGGAAATTAAAAACATTTTTTCTCACCTCAATCTCATGGAAATAATATATATTTTATACAATAAAGTTAAGAAAGTATTATGTCAGTATTAACAGGGTATGGTCCATGTACCTAACGCGACTTTACCAATTAGTGTGTTTATACGATGTCCTTTATTTTCTTATAATATATTCATCTTTATACTATATATAACTTAAATATACGGTTGACACGGCGGATGAGTGGTCGACTACTCCGCAATGGGTTGTGGGTTCAATTAGCGCTCAGGACAAATATGAGTTGCAGAAATTAGTTCCGATTTGCGCGTATCTACATATGAAATTCTATGTTGGTAACTGCACTCACATGATATAAATGCTACTTTGGGGCGACGTTTTAAAACATTAAGCACTGTTGATCATAGGTAATAGGCAGTTATATAGAAGTCGTGGGCATAACTTTAATGGAGAGGGCATCAAAAATCCCATTAGCATTAGCTAATTTATATTAATAATAATTGAATTATCAATCGAACATGCATGGGATGAGCTCGGAACTCTCGTTAGTTGCCCAAGAACCACATGTAATGCTTAGTATTTTATAACAAAAATGTACAGCTTGCTATTTTATTGAAGAATGGGAGAATATCTACCAGATCAAATTAAAGAACCTCGTCTTTATTATGCTAAATCGGTTAAAAGCTGTAATTTGAGTCCAAGGGAGCAATATGTTATATAGAAATACTGACCAAGTACAATTTATTTCGCACAGTTGTCCATTTTGCATTATCATTTTTCGATTTTAACAAATCTTTTTATTAATATATAAATCACAATAAAGATTGCTAAAAATATTTTTTATTTTTATTATATATCGTATAGATAGTTTTAACTTTATTATGGCTTTCGCAACCGACTTCTTATTTGTGATGCTTGCGAGTTAATTTGAAATCATTGACACACCTATCTTGTCTTTCGTAATAGCGGCGGATTTTGTAGTGGAAATGATTTTGTTTGTGATTTTGCATAAGATATATTTTCCCGCCGTAAAAACGATATATGCTGCGATCTTAAATTATACCTATACGTAATTTAATCGAATACGGTTCTACTGTACCGGAAATTATTACGAACATACAAACTTTAAAAGATATCCCCTTTAAAAGACAGTAGAATGCTTTATATGTCCATTTAATTATTGTTATGCTGTCATTCTTTCATTCATCAGATACCCACTATTGGACATGACACAGGCTACAGATCAGTAGGACTGATATCCATGGCAAGCCGAATTTTATTTTCAACGCCTTTTCGTTCTACGAGCAATGAACCCTGCTCTCTGACGCTTGAGCATTGTTAGCCTTTGGACTATGTTCATTAGCTGTGTTTAAATGATCACATCATTGTGATTTGATTACGCAGGTAATCTTTGGGCCAAGTCTTTTCATTACCTTTTCGACAAGTTTGAGCTTTCTTATAACACCATTGTAAGCAGCCACACTTTTTTTTTACCGTACTTATCATTGGTAAAACCCTCAATAATTTTATGTATATTATTTATCTTTAAAGCTCTGCGGATATACCTATTTCCTGATATCTCCTATTACAAAGTTACGTTGAAGATCTATTCTATAGGCATACTATCTAGATTGAAGATCATATAAGATCAGATATAAGATCAAGGTATATGTAATCACATAAGTGCTGCATAAGTAGAAGCTTGTTGAATATTACTGACTGTAATGTGTAATTGAATAGAGCACATGTACTTCTGAAATTATGCAATAGGTAACCGCGATTCTAATATTTCTCTTACGTATTGGTGCCGCAAAGCAGCAGTACTAGTATTATTTTTATTCCGTTTGTAATAATTTCAAGTCTTAATTTTTTACTCGCCTTACCCTTCAAACAGGAATAATAATATTTGCACCGCTATACATTACGAGTATATGATAAAAGTGATTTGAGTGCAGTATTCCTCTAATATTATTTTTTATCTTAGGGTGTTATTTTCCTGGACTTTGTGATAAATTTGCTGTTCGAACTAGCTTCCACTTAAGGGGAAAGATGCTAGTTCCAGGTGTAGTCGGTGGGCAGACCGCGTATAATTGAGGCAATAAATCGCCGCGACTTATGCCGCCGCCACCGCCGGTGCCGCGCCGAGACGCGACAATTAAATCACGCTGACTCGAGGAACACCACTAATTACACAACTGTTACACGTTTACAATTATCGTTTATTCTATGTAATAATAATGGTATTATTAAGCATGGGCTTATAATAATAATTTCGATCTTTCTTTATAGGGTTTTGCTGAACTAACATATAAAAAATGTAAATGCTAAACAAATGGTTATAGAAGGGAAGCTGAACTGCTGGCACCTAAATACATATCTAGGCGACTTTTCGAAGAACACATTCCAACTATCTAACTTGAAATCTGGCAAAGGAGCTATACTGAAATGAAATGAGATTTCCATTAGCATTGGTATGGTGGCTGCTGGCAGGCTAATAAATACGTTCAGGCACGAGTGCGAGTAAAGTATGAATAAATGTCGCAAAGGGTTAAAATCTATATTAAAAAGATAATATTTCTAAAAGGCACTAAATCTTTGTCATTGTATGGAAGAATCCATACTTGTCATAAACATTATCAATATGCTAAATTAGTGACAAATGTTTAAGTCATAAAGTTTCACTAGAATCGAAAAGTTTGACCAGGAATGCGAAAAGGCCATCCGAAACGTATCTAGAGGGGTTAACCTAAGAGCCCAATTAGGAAGGCACTAAGAAGGCACCACAATTGAAATATGCCAATATTGATATATGTAGGGCTTTTAAGTAAGAAGAAGCATGAAAAGCTTATTGTGAAATTGCGATAATCGGGGCTGTAGAGAGTAAAATTGACAGGGCTCAAGGTACTTACTGATGACTTCACTGACTAAAATGAGGGAGTCGTATGAAAAATCCTTGAAGGTTCGTTGTTGGGATCACCCCCGCCGCTAATTTAAAGAGATAAAATCAACATTTATACGTAATAATCGATGGCAATAAAAGTTATGGTAAAGTTTATTAAGGGAAATAAGCTTAAGGAAATTTAGTTTTATTTTGTTTAAATGTGTTGAAGTCAGGTCAGCTATTTATTATATATATATACATATATTGCTTAATAAACAAAACAGACAAATTAAAGAAAGAAAATCATAATATTTATTTTTGTATTTAAAGCCGTGAGGAAATTGAAGAGAAAATATTTTAACACTTTTACGAACACATCAAATTGGAGAGAGCCTATGTAACTTACTTATTT
This sequence comes from Scirpophaga incertulas, assembly GCA_036419045.1. Taxonomy (NCBI): domain Eukaryota; kingdom Metazoa; phylum Arthropoda; class Insecta; order Lepidoptera; family Crambidae; genus Scirpophaga; species Scirpophaga incertulas. Next base: position 15,240,760 of record CM071637.1, on the reverse strand, counting down.
CCACGTTCACTCGCGTATAAAAGCTTGACGTTCCAAAGATTTTTCGAACCGCGAATACTGAAAAGGGTTCGAGCCTTATATCCGTAAAATAAGTTTCATTTCAAAAAACGGAACATTTTTCTCATTGAAGATTAAAGAGATTAAAGGTTTGTATTTGTATTGGAGTTTAGGCTTAACTTGCTGAATTTCGTGGAAATTGAAAAGATAACACGTAAAGGCATGCGTGCGTCATAAAGTCACTTTACTTTCGGTGGGTGCTGTCATTAAGGCTATGAGCAGCCGTAACCCCTTGATGTCGGTCGTAACTTGTTTATAGTAACTTAAATTAGAGAGCGGTAGGTATGCATAAATTATGTCCACGGCTAAGTAACCTTTGCCACCGCTGGAGAATTCAATCTCAGATTAAAGCCAAGCTCATTAGAAGATAAGTCTTACGACGACGCTGAAAAAATTATTTGAAGCTGTAGTACCAACATTAAAGTTTTCGGTATAATCTTTCGCAGATATACCCTGAGATTGAAATATTTATATATAAATTTGAATACTTATGGTATAAATATTTTACTAAAGTACCAACCACCGGCTTTAACAAATCTAAAACATTTTTAATACTTCTTTAAAACGACTTTCTTTAACAAATATGGAATATAAAGAGTATTTTAAATTAATGTTTTCCCTAAATTACAATCGGACTATTTTTAATTGAATTATACAACGAACTTTTGTGCCGTATTAATAATTATAACGTTTTGCAAACGATAAGCAAATTTAAATCTCTTTCACAGATGACATTCCTAGCTATGAATTGAACTATAAAACAAATCAGTAATTTGATAAATATAGAGATGTATCTAGCCGGCGGAAAAACAAAACTCATTGGGCATTCACATCTGAACCTTCGTCAGTGTCAATTAACACAGGCATATGGAGTGGGGGCTTAACTCCGCCAACAAATTAGAAATTATGAATTGGCGGGCGAAGTCCTTAAGGCAGGTGTTTCTTGTGAGCTATTTCTGTGTTGATTACTGAAAGAAACAAAAATGTATTCTGCGTTTTGTCTCTCAAACGAAACGAAATATTTTATCATTTGTTGGTTTTGCACAAATATCATCTACAAAAATAATTTTCATTTAATATGTTGCTATAACGAAACATATGGTTTGCAGTCTCAGAAAGTTATCAGTTATCAGATATTGACCGAGAGGGGTATTCCACTTCTTTTTGTAAGTTATCATAACAATATGTTTTATTTTATATTTCGAAAATCTGAGAATGAATGGTTCTCAGACCGCAAGTACCTATATTAGCAATTATTTCTGCAAGATTAGGAAATAATTACCTGTGTTCACTTTTACACCTCAAACGAAATCTTCCAATTTAGAAATATGGAAATATTCTAGAAACTGTCACCGCTAATTCCTAGAGTATTGTACATCTAAATAGTACTGCTAGCTAGTGCAGTTTTGAACAGAAACCACATAATGTTTTGCGTGTTGGTTAAAATTGAGAATAATATCAAATGCATTTACAATTAAAAGAAAAGTATACGCGGTTTTAAAATAAAATACGCAAAATATTTAAAAATATTTCATATATTTTATCTTGGTTTCTATAAATTTATTTAAATATACAAAAAAAGCGTATATAAATATGTATACGCTGCCTCGTCGGTATTTTATGAAAATACGTAAAGCTGTTTTTACAAATGATGCTAGTGTGGAGTTTTAAGTTTCTAATGTTATACAAGTAATTGCTATTTTGTGACAATTTATTTGTAGGAATCCGCATACAACTTTTTATGCACAAGGTGAACTGGACTGTTCTTGAATTGCTAGCACGTGACCATTCTGTAATTTTGAATCTGAGTAATATATTGAGAATTTCTCAATGCAAACATTTTAATACTTTGAAAGTTAAAGTTTTATAAAATATACATCGATGATATTTTTTCCTCAGGGAAACAAAAAAAAAAAAAAAGGTGTCCTTCGACAATTGAACATTATGCGATCTCTTTCTATCTATTCGACTTACATAGTCTTAATCTTATTCGTCTTATTATTCGTATGGTATATTTAAAATATTTCAGTTATATAAAAAAGCGTCTATCTTCGTTCTCGTATAAACGAGATCAATAGATTAGGTCAGAACCGGATCACCGTTACTTAAAACAATTATGTTATTACTACTAAACACATATTAACTTTTAATATTGAACTATACATATAAAATTTTATAATACTCGTATTCAAATAAATTTATAATTCTTCTATATTTTTATTTAAAAAATCATTGATTTTCTAATAAGCCGATTCCATAACAGTGCTTTTAACATATGTATAAAATTTTTGTAAAAGCTTTATACATATTTATTTTTGTAAAAGCAACGAAATTTTATATCTTTTGTCGTGTCCGACTGTTGAAAGATTTGAGGCGGTACTGGCTTATATATTCTGGCCTATTATTACTTTTCTTGAAATGATAGTCAAAAATTTTGCCGCCTTTCTGTTAAAGAAAGAATCATTTATTTTCATAAATATATTTTGTCGTTCATTTTATTATTTCTACAGTAACTTTGTAAAATAATTGTGTATATCTTAAATACTTGTAAAGTAGGGAGACTAACTAATGTACATAGGTTCATGATTATAGGTTGTACCATAATTGTCTATTCGAGTTTATCCAATCAAGTATTTATGGCTGACATGAGTAATTGACACGGCGATTAGAGCACCATACAGCTCTGACACACCACTCAAGGATATTAATCCTATTACGATCAACACCAGCCTGGTTGGTGTTTATGAACGGTATGTAAATGAAATCTGAAACTAATATTATACGTCACGCATTAAAAAAATCTATCTAATGTCGAAATCAACTTGAGAATTATTTATCACTAGCTTTCTGCCCGCGGCTTCGCCCGCGTGGATTTCGGGATTGGGTCTATAGAGGGTTAAGGGTCATAGCTTTTGCCCACGGCTACATATGCGCGGAAGTCGGTTTATGGCGCGAAGGTTTTATCGCGCTTCCCGTGGGACTAAACAGATAAAAAATACCGCAAAACCTTGCTCAAGAATCAGTCTATCTATTGATGAATGAAATCCGCATGAAAATCTGTGCAGTAGTTTTCGTGCGAAGCCTTTATTGTGCATCCCGTGGGATCTGTCGATTTTTCCGGGATAAAAAGTAGCCTATTATTTAATCCGGACTTTTATCTTTACGTCTGCTAAATTTCAAAGCAATCGGTTCAGGAGTTACGGCGTGAAAGCGGAACAAACAAACAAACAAACTAACTCACTTTCCGATTTATAATATTAGTAAGGATTACACTGTTAGTAGCCGCCCGTGTTAATTTAGATCCCCCGGGAACAGATAAAAGGTGTCCTATGTCCTTTCTCGTTCCGCAGACTATGTGTATGCAAATATTAAATATTATTAAATAATTATATTGTTATTTCTTGCCCGTGGCTCCGCCCGTCGTTGCTCCGTCCGCGTTAATTTCGATCCCACGGGAACAGTAGCTACTTTCTTCCGGGATAAAATGTGATATCCTTCCCCGTACCACAGACTATGTGTATGCAAATTTTCGTGATGATCGGTGCAGTAGTTTAAGCGTGAAGAGGTAACAAACAAACAAACAACAAACAAATAAACAAACAAACAAACAAACACACTTTCGCATTTATAATATTAGTTGGGATTTATCATTTAACAGTAATATTTATGCTAACGAGGTGCTGACAAATAAAATACACTCATTAATAAAAGAACAGGTAGCAATCAATGCTTGTTAAGATCAAACACGAGTGAAGGAGGACCCTTCTGCCCTATCTTACAGTTCTTAAACATAATCACTGCTTGTCTGGCTCTCATCGAAGGGAATTAGCTTCCCTGTTCTGCATTGGTATGAAATCAAATGGACGAATGGACGGAAAATCATGAATGGACGGATGTGTGATGTGTCAATCTGTAGATATCAAATCAAAAAAATTTAACAAGATGTATTAATACTTAATTAGAAAATGGGTTTTCATAATATCATGCAAGTAGTTTTATTCGAGGGTTAATTCGCATAAAGTTGAAATTTCAAAAGTTCTTTTAATAGATAGAAATGGCTTTCATAGATAGAAAGTGTATCCAATCTTTACAGATATTTCATATGAATGTTTACTCTATTCTGTTAGTTTAAGGAAGAAGCCAGTTTTGGTGAAAATTAAAAATGGTACTCTATTGATTGATACTAATTTAATTGGAAAAATATTGTCAGCATAATTATGGTAGCTTCAATAAACCAAATTGTGGTTCTCGCCGTAGATTCAATAAATAATTTAGTGAATTATTAATTTAATATTTTATTCATAGAAGTTTTCTCAAATATATAAGCACGGTGTAACTTAGTCAAAATTTGCTAAAGCTCTCACGAAATATTATTTCATTTTTACAAACAATGCCCTTTTTGTTTTTAACAAAACCAGTAGAACTATCTTGCGAAATTGATAAACTGATCCGATTCAATCATTAATTATTTTTTGAAATTTTCTTTGATTCTATTCTTTTATGAAATGCCCTTCCTGAAAGTATAAGGATCTCTCCAAGTTGACTTAGAACTTTGGTACATACATTAGACACTATTCGTTAGTTACTAACGCACGAAGTAACTTAAAACTCTATCACTACTATCGATAGTGAAACCAGAACTAAATACAGAATGAAAGAGAAAATATAAGTTACTCCTACAAGTATTTGTGTCTGACATCAATCTTAGCATTTCCTCCTCATACTTTTGGCAGTATAACAATAGGTGTATTAAATCTTCTTTTTCGTTACAATCGTTACAATTAGGACTGTTAGCTATTCCCATTAAAAATAAAATATTGTTAAGAGGCAAATGAAATGACCGTATACGAAAACAGAGTACCAATTCTTTTCGGTTCATAAATTTATTTACATATTAATAATTTAATATGTAAATTTTTGTATACGATGTCATCTCAAATATAAAAATGATTTGATAATTGTGAAATAATCATGAAAAAAAATTAAACTAAAATTATAGTATTTAATGTTACAGTAAAATTTTTATTAATCTAATAATTTAAGTAATTAGATACCACTATTAACTAATAGGAATAAAGAAATTAGACCTATACTGCATACTTCCAAACCCTACATATTAATTCTAGCATTATGAAGGACCAATAAAACTTTATTTTAACGGTTCGCATAGACCCAAACACCTGTAATGTCAGCGTTACATACAAGATAGAGAGACTCACGTCCGGTTTCCGGCGCGTGCCGATTCAATTTACCGGCTTGGCCGCGACAAACATTGATTGTTCCGATATTCCGGTCACAGCGCCCACTCACACACTCGCCACTTTAATGTTGAACCTTGTTTAAGCAAAACTTCGGATTGTAACCCAAGTAGTCACTTAATATTTGTTGTGAAAGAGTTGATATAAATGTTAGTATCCATTCTTCACACCCCCTTTGAAGGGAGGAATTTTGTGAATTATACTCAGAATATGATAATTCACAACATCCTGAGTAAATTGAAAAGCTAAATATGGCATAACAAATTCAAAACGGAGGACTACGAAATGGGCGACTTTTCTATTCGACCGATTTTCTTTCCAGAATGTATTTTTTTTAATGTTATGCCAAAAGGATGTAATGAAAATTTTAGACAGAAAAGTTTATACCTATGTTAGACTAGAAATGAATAACCTCCTCCGCGAGATAATAAAACTCGTTGTGTATAATAAAAATAAAATGTTAGCTACCAACTTAAGTAGTTTTAATTTAAAAATCACGGGCTTTTGCAATAATCTACACACACGTATATCTAAAGTAAAGTCCTGTTTATTATATTTTATATTAGTTATTACTAAAAATATCTACAAATTATACGCCTTTTGTCGGATTCGTCTTCATCAAGAATAATGTTATGACAACAGTTGCTAATAGAATAGATTAATAAGTCAGGGAAGATGTCAAAGTTACTTCGTTTATTCAATGCCTTAAAGTTATACAAAATGTCAAAAGTTATACTCTAGTACAATATTACTCATAAGTGTGGGAAGTTCACACTGAACACGTGGAGTATCTTCCATATCCATAACTTGGTATTATATAGTTTATTTTATTTCCTGGGAAGAACAAGTTGTCCCCCACATATGCTTGCTTTCCGCCGGCGCCGACGAGGCACAATAGACAGCCTCAGTGATTTAGTTTTATTGTTATGCACCCTCCATTCACCGAACTAGATTATTCAAAAAGACGTGAAATATGCCCTTTAATACGTGCTTAGATATAATTGAAATGGTCTATTAGGGCACAGCTCTATATGCTATAAAATAGTTTGGTGAAAGTTAATTTGTGATAAGTTAGCAGTTAAACACTTTACAGTACGATATAAGTGTGTTAGTGTATATCAATGTATAGCATAGTGGTGCAATTAAAATTTGGCCATGTCCTTTTGAATTTATTTATTTATCGTAGTTATTTTAGAAGGCGTTGTGCCGCCGTAGTTATTTGGCGCGCTATAAAGCTGCCCTATCTCCGCTCCGCCTCAACACACGATACGTGCACTCAAATTCGACGTTTCGTAACAGATCATTTGATATTCACGAGATTTTATCGAAAGTCTGTATAAATAGCCATAGGTATTTTATAGCTTTTGCCGTATTCATAATGTACATTCAGCAACACATGAAACTTTACAAATGTACAACAAAAACCGCAATCATTATGAGCGACATTCTCAAAGTCAACATGACAAGTTTGACACATTAATATGATATTAAAATGTTAAATATTTTACTACGTTATATTAACATTTATGACGTCATTATTACTTAAATTTGATAATTATATAATATAACAATAACATAAAAACGTCCATATTCAGGTTTAGGAATATAGACCAACAATTAAAAATTCAATTACAAAAAACAGATTGACTTTGTAATTAGTAATCTTGTTAATCAACAAATTAATGAGAAACGTAAAAAGTAAGTTCATAACGAAAGAAGCCCCTAAACAAATTAATAACTTAACAAAATTAAGGACTAATTGAGATTTATCAAATTAAGAAATTAGAGACTGCCCAATCTTTTTTTCTCGACTGACCTAAGAGACAATCTGTACTTTGTGACATAAATATATATAATAATGACTGAAATAATAATATAGTATATTTCAATTACATCAATAATAATTAATTGATTTTTAATTGTTGCAAACTGCCCATCGTATGTTAAGTGGTTACAGTCGCCTAAAGTATAAATGGTTTCTGTGAAATTTGCACTAATTCTGCAACCCCCTGCAAACCAGCAAAACAGTGTACGTTACCAACATTTGAAATAAAATGCCACAGTACTCAGTAGTTTCAGTCTATGTTACCCTTGAAACCGGACCATAGAAATGCAAACAATTTTAGATTAGTAAAACGGAGGAATCCACAAACTATAACTGGTATAGAATCTCTCGGTAGTAATTTAATGCCACTATTACCACAGCCGACATATGTTCTACTGCTGTGTAATCTTGTGTGTAAATAATTTTGTTGGTTGTAATCATAGATGGAAATCACTTAATTGATACTACTTTGTTAATGTTGCTCCATCCTTTCTATTAAATTAAAGATATATCGTCATATATATAAATAAAGCATTAAAAGTCTATTAGAATACAAGTGAACTAAATTGAAAATTACGCATGAGGCTGATATCGAGCACGAGCCGCGGGTTCTAAAACCATTGTAGCTTTCTTACTAATACTTTTACCTATTTTATAGAACAGATAATGAAAAAACAATTATAATAATGCTATGTATTATGTTATTCATGAGAGTATGATTATTTGTAAAATATAATGTTTGTAAACCTTTTAAATTAATCTATTTCAAAAAACAAAATAAGATTCTAAATATAAAATATCTTTGGTTGCTATTTTATTTCTCTTATAAATAAAATTGTGGCTTTTTTTGATGAAGCTATTAACATTTTATTACCAAACTGTAAGTTGTTAAACTAAAGGATATTTTATTTGTTAGTAATGGAATACATTTTAAAATTAAAAAAGATGAAAAGATATACTTTACGGGCAACAGCGTTTAGATATTTATTAACGTCGTTGAATGCGGCAGTGAGACTGCACATCGACATTACATTAGACTAATTTACTTCAATCTCTTACAACATCCACGGACTAAAATAGAGCTTCGACAAGTGTATTCGCCGCCGTATTAGTTACATCAAAATAAATTTATTTATATTTGAACACAACAAAACAACCGTTGGCAGTTGGCACGTCCTGTGTAGCTGTTGGAGAGATTTTATTGGCCGCCCGCTCACGTCCCCACGAAAGATCGGTCACTTGGGCCGTTCAGCCGATACGGCAACAACGGCGATCAATCCCCGGGACAGATCGTTTTATGATTTTGACGGTACAATTTTTATGGACAACAGCGTGCAGCGTCCCGGCTATCGAATTTTCTGCGAGTGCTATCCATAACCATTTTTGAATACGTATTGGCAGCGAAGTCCGATAAAGGTGTGTCTGATAAGAGCTTTTTTTCTTTTCAAATAAAATATTTCACACTTTTGTTATTAGAAAATGCTATCAGATGCCTTACACATTACAAGCGCCGTTACCTAGTATTATTTATATAAATAGCATTTATTTTTATAGGTATGTGCCTACCTACATCACATCCACTTTGTATGGAAATGAGAACATTTTGATGTCGTCCTGTCAGTCATATTGCTTAGCTAATAAGTACCTATAACACGTTAATACATCTAGAGCGATATTCATAATATTACAAAATGTTTGATAAAAATTACAAATTAGGAAATGTACATAGAAATAATATCTATATTATATAAGCAAAGATTGTTTAGTCATTCATAAATATATACTTTATTTATACAATGTAAACGTAGGTTGATTTCAAACCAATTTCTCAAATTTGAAAAAACAATGCCCAATTTTGACATCAATATTTTGTAATGCATCTTGTGATGAAACATTTCATTACACTTAATAAAATTATTCCTTTTCAGTAAACTTATGATGTTTTTATTATTAGGATTACGAGTACGATTTTGACTTTACGCACTTAGATTCAGGTTTCATTTTATGAATACAAAAGCCCGACTTAATTAATGTTATTAATTTTTAGAGTTTTTATTGTTTATGATGTTCTATTGGTATGACACTAAAGAGAACCGAGTTCCCAACAGGAAAATATACTAAGAATGAAGATGTACGAGCATAGTATGTTTTGTTTCCCAAATAGTCACTCTCTAACGTTTTCACAAATTCTAATACCATAATAAGTATTAATAAAATAGATAATAAATAAAAGATAAAGATATATAAATTAAAGCTAGGATAAATATATAATAAACTTTCAATTCTTGTAACTCACATAATTATATATCTTTTCCTATTATTTATTTTCAATACATTTTAGTAAGTATTGATACTAATAGATATTTGAGCCTGTGTTGTATCAGTGAATATGTATAGACAGCAATTTGACAAATTATAAACAACGCAGTTGGCTGAAACGATGTTTGCGGGTAAAAGATATTATTAAATAAATAAGCTACATTTATATGTTATGCTAAGTATAGTTCCACCTATTACGATTTTCACCACATATCTTTTACAATCTTGACCGTCTTTTACCCATTGGAGGCTTTGTAGGTATATTTTGATAATGATGATGATATGACGAGGACATAATCATAATAAAGCATTATTTTGTTATAGTAGACAAAAAATGTAGATAGTTATAGCCGAATCAATAATATTACGTTATCCACACTAAGTAACCATTATGTTGATTTGAGTTGAGCAAAATTGTCCCCACATTGATTTTGAAAACCACATCTTCAAAATCTGTGACTAACTATTCAATCTCGCGTGGAAGCATGGTACTTCTTAATTTATTTTATATTCGTTTTAATTTGGAGAAGGTTCATATTCCTCTGCAATTAGTTATCATTTTGTTTAAAAAGATTCTTAGTGCAATTTCGACATTAGGTAAGTTGTTTTTAAGTTTAATTTCTTCCATAAGATGATATACGAGGGCTGCTTTTTAAGTTGTGTCGTTTTAAATAAGTATAGACAAACTAATAAATTATTACCATTATTGTTTTTCTAAGAATTCCCCGCGATATTTAACACACTTTTGGATAAGTTCAAACCAGTTATTATATATTAAAACATATTAAAATATATATTAAAACATTTATGTCACTCCGAAGTAGAGGTAGTCAAAATGGCCAATTAGTATCATCAACAGCTTCTTCGGGTGAGCGTTCTTCGCGAGAGAAACGTTGACCACGAAGACTTTGCATAATTTTGGGAAACGCAAAAAAATCGTTAGGTCTTAAGTCAAGGCTGTAAGGCGGATGGTCTAAAATTTCGACATTTTGGTTGGTCGACCTCGGTGCTCAAAAACATACTTTTTGGCGGGCGGTGTGCGAACTTGCATTATCATGGTACAGTAAGTACCATAGACGTTTTGGATTATTTTTTCGAAATTCGGTGATGACTTGTGGCAAACAAACAGTGGTATATCAGTCAGCGTAAACCGTCTTGCGATTTTTTAGTACAATAGTGATCACGCTTTGCCTCAATGGAGGCAAACATTTTTTTGAAGTGTTCCGTGAGCGTTTGACCTTGGTCTGTTTGGACTGATCCTGGAAGACCTAGACAGTAGACTGCTGCTTAGAATCTGGATCGCAAGCATGTAACCAAGACTCCTCTCTACTAACCATATCATAAACATGCTTTGACTCTCCTCGATTGACTCGCTGCAGAGTTTTGCGACACCAACTAACAGGGGCTGCTTTTTGGTCGTCGCTAAACAAATGTGGTATCCAACGGAAGATCAACTTTCTTACGCCAAGTTTTGCGTGTAAGATTTTTTGGACAGTGGTCCCTGAAATGCCCACAGACGCCTCTATTTCACAGTAGGAGGATTACCTACCGCACGGCTTCGATCTTCTCTTGCCTCATGGCTGTTTTTGAATGGACCTTCACGTGGCTTGTCACTGAGGCTAGACTGCCCACGTTAAAATGCCAAATACCAGCGTTCTATAGTTCTAAGACATGGTGCTGCAACACTAAACTCAGAAGTGATCTCCTCAAAGCATGTCGCGATAATTCTCTTTGAAAGTTATAGAAAATTTTCCTTAGACATTTCCATTTTAACAACCGTTAGTTTTATTGTATTGTCTATTTAAAGGTGACAAATTCACCTTTAAATAGACAATACAATAAAACTATTTGCCCCATCTAAAAACATTCTTTTGTTTTCGTATTCTAAATTCAAAAAGATGAAGAAAAAGCTTTTTTTTTATAATTGCGGGAGGTTGGCAAATGACACAACTTAAAAGTAGCCTTCGTATTTGTAATACATGTATGCAAAATAGAGTTAGAAATAGAGAAAAGCAATGTCTTCAATTAACAGAATACTTGAACATTGGTTGAGGTAAAAATACAGAGTCTATCGTTTATCATTAACATCCATTAATGTTTCAAACATTATCTGCATTTGGAAGTTTTGTGCTCTCAGTTACAGTTAAAAACAATATTGTATAATTATCACGGAACATGTCCCTGCTGTATATGTTATGAGTGAATGTTAACATATAAGTAGAGAAATTGGATTGTTTTTTTTTTCGATAAATCCAGTTTAAACTGATCAACATTTCAGCTCTTTTCGCTTTCCTTTGACTAAGTTGTAGATTTCAATAATAAATCTGGTGTATCAAATGCATTGTTAAGATATTTATTCATTCAGGTTTATAGTTGGTAGTTTTGACGCGATACTCCATATTAAAATAGATAAATTAAAGAGTAAATTATTTTTACGACAAAAAAGACAAAACATTATTTTCTATTTTCACTATTATCCGGAAAAATTATAAGTAAATATTGGAATTAATTTCAAGATATACAAGGCCCAAAGTTAATTTCAAAAGCCGCATAAAGTAGTAAATTAGCAGTATGGCTATGGTACTTATATACGAGAAAACAATAAAACTAAATCATCGGGAAGTAATCTATTTCCTGCTCCATGCGACGGGGCCGAAGCGGAAGATGTGCGTATGATCTACGGAGGCAGAGTACTGCACTAAGGACCGATTATAATAATATATTTTCAATTCTAAATCGTAGATCACTTTTAGCGGATTGAGCAAAAAGAAGTAAAAAAATGTGATTTCACAAAGTCGGCCTTAAAACTGTAATCTAGAACATATCTTGGGTATAATTTTTATGTTTGCACGAAATAATAAATGGGTTGTATCTAAAACAGAGCGTATCACGCTAACCTTGTCCAAAAGCTTGGATCAATTTCGATATTCTCATAGGTAACATACTCGTGTGTAAGGCAATAAAGTACTTAGAGCGATAAAAATTATCTAAAATGTCGCGAAACGCAAACCTGATATTTATCGAGAGTGACATTCACCAAATTACCCATCCCATTAATTTTCCATTAGCGATAATTGGGGCCGGATTTTATGCGAAAAAGTGACTTGTGAATCTCCTGTTGTCGGCGAAAATATTAGATTAATAACTGATGGTGTGGGAGGTGACTTTGTTTCTTCCAGCTTGCAGTATGTCGAATCCTTTGATTGCAATTGTTATAGTTATACAGATTTTCGGGCGTAAATTTAATAATTGTATTTTATTAGGTAGGTATACCTAATAGTATACAAAAAGGAAATCGTGCAATAAACCTTATATTATATTTCTTACTGTAGGGATAGGAGATATTTTTAGTAACGTTTGATAATTTGGATAGAGATATTCACTGAACAAATTCAAGAATTTAATCCAGACCATTAATTTCAAAGAGATTGTTATTTCTTTGATGTTAATATTATGTATATGTTTTTGAGAACAAAACCACTTTCTTTGAGAACTTTGCAGATATTTTAGATTTAGTTAATATACCGACATTGTCATATGGTTCAAAATATACAAATAGTATAATCGATAAATGTGATCAAAGTATGTGTTGGAGACTGGCTGGCTGTCTGGCATAGATAAGTACCTATTTGCTTTTATATGCTCTTTACTGTTTTTGATATTTCTATTATTATGTCATTGATTTATAAATCACTTCGTTGTCAATCTGTAACCGACCATACTGATACTATTTCCTTGTAATTTCTATTTAATTATATTTTATTGCTATCAATACGGGTTTTTCGTCTTTCAGTCCACACTAATTAATAAAAGTATGGTTGCGTACGGTAATTTCTATACATATCTTTTAACGTGCATTCGTTTATAACTTAAGTAACAAAGTCATACCAATTCAATTTTTAATTCAAGTTCCAATTAAATAACTTATAAAATGAATCCTATAATTTTACTAGGCAATTTATTAATTTTTTTCTCTTTATGGGATCAGTATTTAACGTAATTACACATAACAATCGACCTACAACGGCAAATGGAGTACATAGACTGTCACTGATTATATTTTTGTTGGCTTTAAGACTAACGTATCCGAATTCTGTCTATAATAGATAATTACACCCCGAGTGTAACGTGAATAAAGAATGCCGGATTAGTAAAATAAATCCACGTCGTTGCTTAATATAAATGAGGCGGTCAGGTTTAATTATTACCGAAATTAATAGTTACCAGATAACAGTTACATTTCTTACTGCCATAAATAACGGCTGGGTCGGTTGTCGGCGATAACTTAATTCAATCCTGGTTCCCTCGTCATCTGGCCGCCGCAATGTGGGGAAAAGAATTGTTGGATGATGAAACGTGATTTTTTCAGTGTGTCTTTATTTTTTCGACCTCGATCTTAATGCTGATCGCAGTAAGCATAAATCGTAATTGTTGTTTTATTCATAACTATTATTTTCTGTAAATTCATGCAGAATACACAATATTTTCCGTAAAATGAGTAGTTTACATCATTAGAACTGGTTTTAATTTGGCAACTGTTTTAGGAAATGTAATAATAATTACTATAGTGATGTAAATGTTTGCTACTTGTCTTAGAAAAAGATCAGGAGACCTCGCAGTAACATCCTCTTTCACGACAGCGCGTCGTCGCGCAGCAGCAGGCGAACGATCGACTGTTCGGCTACGTCAGACTTATAATTACTATGTGTAATTACAAAGCCACCCGCCGTATGGCCATGTTCTTGCGATTTTTATTTATTTCTCAAATAAAAGACAACTTTCAAGAAAAACATTTTAAGTATGCCGAGGAAGCAGTTGCTATGTTTCAAAAAGCCGCCGAAGAGTATCCTACGGTGAGTGGACAAAATGCTTTTCTCAGAAGTTGATCGGATGCAGCGATATGTATACGTAGCGATATGAATAGACACAATTTTGAAAAGATACAATTAAATTAATAAATTGTAACTTCTCAGATTTAGATTTTATATGAATTTTTACTTTGATTCTCGTCCATGATAACTATTGAGTAGAAAAGTTAAAAACCCGGCTACAACTATCAGGATCCTATTATATTTTACCTGATTATAGTTCTAAACTACTTTTTCCGCAATCAAGTATTGCCGTAAAGGAAATTACACGACTAGATGGCATGCTATGCAGCAATGCTGATATTATTGCTACAGCTGAAATATGTTTTGTGACTGAAATCAGACATTTATTATTAATTTTCCCGTAATACAAAATTATGTGGAATCACAAATGAGAAATACTTTATTTTTTACAATAAATGAGAATAGTATATTAGTCAAGTAAACATTCTAGATCAATAGGCTTACCCTTGAAACAAATTCTATCGCTCGAAATTTGAATTGGAATTAGTCGTAGACTTGATGGAACAGGGTAGCATCAAATTGGGTCTAAATGGTATCTTAAGAAAATAAAATAACACTGTTTGTTACGCTGGTCTAATTTGGCGTACAAAAAATATTAAATCAAATGTTGATCGATCGGAGTTGCTTTAAGAGAACAAGTATCAAATCCTCAACACAGTATCAAATCCTAGCGCAGAGCATTGTTTTCATTTAATAAAAAGGGTACCTATCTCAGTTTGTTAATGATCTTACATCAAGTCTCGACTTCGGGCACACTATCGTTTCAAGGTTAGACGACACTTCATGCTGGAACAGCTACCCATGTATTTTGCTCTGACATTGTCAAGACCGGTTATGTATAGAAAACTGCAGCGGCCTTTTAGGATGGCTCTGCTTTGTAGTAGCAGGCTACTCTTTAGTTTAATTCTCCCACAGGGTTAAGAGTAGAGAGACTGGTAGGAAACGACGCTCTTGTGAAAATTTTATAAATAAAAATTATCAATATGCTTTTAGCTTGCTCCTGTAAGAAAATTTTGTCAAATTATAACTGAATCTACGTAATTAAACCGGAACCATTTATTTTAAATATTTTCTTTATGTATTTTTTTTTCTTTTATGTATATATTTTACAACTACTGAGAATTTGTATTATTGTGTTTTTTACTTTGTATTACTTTTTCAAAAACTATCACGATCACGCCTTTCCACCTCTCCGCGTATAATCTCCGTATCACAAAAGTAACTTTTGTATAAACCTTTTGTATATAATAATTTTTATATGTAGCCCAATTGTCAATCTCAAGATTTTTTTACATTTTCAATATCTCACCTAATCGACAACCTAACGAACTGACAGATTTTTTCATATTTTATCGATTTTTCGATTAAGTTATTCAAAATATGTTTAAAGCTATCGTCAAGAAGAGTCTCTGTCCGATGCCGAAGCGAAAAAAACAAAATATGAAATGAAAAGAAAAAAAGCAAAATATGGAATTAATTTGAAGACGCGGCTATAGGTATCAAAAATTTTATTGTCACATCAAGGACGAGCAAGGTAATTGTCTGTCCTTCATTTGTCCACGGCTGAACAATGTTTGTGACTCGTCAGTTTTAATTTCCCCGCGTCACGTTCGTAATTACCAATCGGACGGTATATGACAGCATTTTAAAATGCTGTACATTGACATTTTGCGGAGTTTAAAGTGGATAACTTATTTAAAAACAATATTTTTCTAAAATGAGTACATATACATATTTGTTTAATTTCGTGCACGTTATTTGAAATGGTAGGCCGCTGTTTATGTAATTGGCATATTCTATGGACATTTTAATTAAATATTTGTCAATCTTTTTTTTATTTATTAACAACCAAGGAACATTTTTACTATTATGAAACTGTACACAATCATCAATGAAATATTTTACGAACTAAAAGTATATCGTAAAAAAATAAACTGTTTTCATTGCTTTCCAACGAATAATGTACAAAATTCTGGAACGACAAATTGGTGCTACTTTGACATTTATTTTTTTTTATTAAATTAAGAAAAATACCTGTTCTACTGCAAATAGAACTTGTATGATATGAATAAAATGTCATGTATTATAAAACAACTACCAAAATTTCATATTATTAATATTATAAGCGACGATCTACGATAGAAATAAATATTTCCAAAGGTAATCCTAATAATAACTTCTTTAACCTCATAGCGGTATTGTTTATATTGATCCAAGTGTAATTCTTATTCCGATTAAAATGTTGATATAATAAAATACAAAAATGTTTTCTCTATTATAAAAATCAAATCAATTTTAATGTAAATGTTATATTAAGATTATACAACAAGCACCTGGTAAGTTTGTGCCTATTAATCTCTCGAAAATCACAACTCGAGCATAAAAGCTAAATCAAATCGAATTACTGGTACATCGAAACAGACAATTACATTCAATTGGAAGCGCGAGATTTCGCAGAATGAAACAGTCGTGTCTCGAAGCCTTGCTTCTAATTCAATTGGAGTAAGACGGCGGGCAGCTTGTCTCCCTACTAGGCCGAAACAAGTCCCGGTGTAATCCCTCAAATCCAAATTAGATTTTCTTTCAGTGCCTCCCACTATTCACGGGTTTCGCGACGGGAGCCGCCGCGCCGATCCGGGCTCAACCTCAGCGTGCACTGTACCTAATTGGAAAAATGTAAAACGACTCTTTCCACCTGTAATTCTACCACCAACAAATCTGAAAATGATCTTGTGTAAAGTTGACATATAAATTTTATTAAGTTTAAAATAATCAACGTTCTTATTTGTACGTGAAATTTAATCTTAATTATATAAGCATTTCGATTCGATTAAGTTTACGTATTTTAGTGAGCTCCCAGTCCTCACCCTTGCACGGGTAATAAAAGGAAGGGGGTAAAAAATTGCTTGCTGAAAATACCGTCAGTCTTGCAATACCGCATGCCAATGTCTGATTTCATATTGTTGAAAGCTTATTCTACTTCTTTATTTACCATTTTTTCTAAATTTTGGGAGAGATTTATCTAATACTCATATGAGTACGCATAAGATAATTTGGGAGCTTATTATTATTCGTGTCGAATGAAGCTGCTCATATAATTATGATCAAACTTCACGTGCAGGTAAGTTTGATCATTTGATAGAATGGATTCAGAAAATTCATGAGGTACTTGTAACAATTTAACAATTATAATGTTTTAATTATCGATTAATGTGGGCGGATAAAACAGAAATATCTAAACCTAGGATGATTAAATATGATTTTTTGTCACTAAACAATAAATAATGTCATGAACGTAATTAGTTAGTTTTTTTAATATACTTAGTTAAACATCTAATTAGACACATACGAAGATTTATGTGGAAAAAAGATAATTACAAAAGTTGTAGCTCTGCGTTTAAGCACGTCATTTTTATAAAATTTTTCATAGAACTGTATAAAACAGCTAACTGATCATTTAACAGAAAATAAAATTAAAGATATAAACCAGTTTGGCTTCACCAAAGGACGTTGCACTATAGATGCTGGAGTTGCATTTCTCAAACACATTTTTAGCGCTTAGGAATTTTTAGGGATTGGTATTTTTTGTGACCTGCAGAAAGCTTTTGACTGCGTAGAAAAAAAAATTTGGACGACTTAAAAGAGCTTTCTATAAAGTCGAATTTTAATAAAGTAAATGTTGATTTTGATTTTGAAATTTGTTACTGTTGATATGGATTAGGTGTAAGAGATGATAATATTATACATATTAATAGAATTCCCCATTTGTGATTTATGTAATAATGATCTCCTGATAGTTTGACAGCACTCAATATTAGCGACTTGCTCAGCTCGTTTCACAATCTGAAAGAAGATTTGATTTATTATTTGTATCAAACCTTGTAGAGTGCGAAATTAGTTTAAAAGTAGACCTAAGTTTGGGTAGAGTAGAATGGAAGAATAATTATTCTTTATCCAAAATTAAATTTTGTAATATCAAAATTTTACCAAAACACAGTAAAGGCGTCAACAGCCCTAAAGTCTGGATCACGTTTCCAAGATACGTAATGGCAACTAGTACATCAAAAATTGCTTATGATTTTTTGATAAGTTTCATCATAATGTTCCCACTCAGTATATGCAGACTTTATGCGAGACAAGTTATAAACTGTTTGGTTATCTCGAGTGTTAAAATATGATGAAAATAGTTAATAATTTACTGCCAGATCAATATTTTTTAAATACATAATCAAGAAAAGCAAACACGTAACACGTATACCACAAACATTTATGCCGTTACTTAACGTGACAAGGCTAATATGGGCATACTACATCATAGGTGGTCAAATATTTAATTATTTATTTAAAAAATGCATTTTAAATGCACAGAATAACGCGCAATTACAAAATTATAAATACTTAATGTGACAGAGGTAACTATGATGACAACAAGCATCACAGCAGAATTTTATAAAGACCCTTTTCGTTTTCAATCGATTCGTTTTCGTTTTTCTATTGAAAATTTAAATACTCACTTTCGATGCTGGAATGAGAGTCATTATCTGAATAAATAAACACCCGTTTTTATTTTAATAGACATTTAAAATTTATATTATTAATTTTTATATTTTCATTACACCAAAAACTACGTTCGCGTTTTTTTTTAATTGGTGTATATTCAAAATTAATGGCACTAAAGCATGGAAATACAGGATGAAATTAGGATTCGAGATGCAAGGCTACTATTATATTAATATTACAAAGGTGAGGTATATCGTCACTCAGCAAGATTTTTACTATCTATTTATTTAAATATCTATGCAAGGCTTGAGGACTGACAGTTCACTACAACATGTAAGCGTAATCGCTAAGAATGAAGCTGAGAAATATAATGGAATATTGTAGAAGTTATTGATACGAGTAACGTGGATATCAAAAAACTAAAAAGAATGTAACCGACCAGCGATTTAACTGCTAACCACAATACAAATATGAATATGGATTGTCGCTTAAAACTAACCAACAAATATGCTAGAAAATGTAACAAAATAATTTAATAAACAAAATAATAAAAAATAAAAAAGTCAAATCATATAATTATTTCCACGTCGTTATATTTTTGTAGAGCTATGAATTATTATTTTTCTTTTCAATTTCTTATGTACACACAGCAACAGATTTTACATGTTAACCTTGAGACAGCTCAAATGTCGCTCGTAGTAGCGGTGGTTTTTGTAGTGCTAATGTGAAACTTAAGTTGTTGCTGACTGTACATGCTATATGACAGTGACACCATGAAGCAACCTTCCAAAGTAATTCAGAGGTGTATGTAAAGTTGACCATTCAAAGTCAGTACGACTCCTGCCTCTTGGTCTCCACCAAGACGTGTGTATACTAGCTATGATGATATTATTACAAATAAAACACCTCAAAGCAATCAATTGTTTATATGCTTTGGCCGACAATTTACTATTTTAAGTGTAAGTGTGAACCATATTTTTATTTTGACGAAGAGTTGAACATTACTATAGCCATTGATCGTAATTCCGATTTTAAATTAATATCTTTCTTTCTATGCTCATTCTATGCTTTTTCTGTCTTCTTCTATGTGACTTTATTACTAACCGTAGAGGCAGTTTTTAAGCAAATTGGTTTGGATTGCGAAATTATATGTTGTTCAAAGAATATTATATTATTATTTTTAATTAGAAATTAAAGTTGTTAATTATTCAGAGTATATTCCTATCATGTGCTTTTAGTGATTTGGTAATTTGTTTATTGATAAGTCAAGCCTCGACTTACTCTAATCAGGAACTATTGTATAATAATGAATATAATCATTTACAACTAGTTTGCCATACATAATATTTCTGTACACAGCTCCGGCTCAGCACGTCATTGTATCGCATGCCTACGTAACCGCCTATAAATCCTTATTTAACAAATTTTAATAAGGGTGGTCGAAAAATAAAAGCGGACGCCGTAACAAGAAGAAACAATAAAATAAAGCGGCGCGATGGTAATGAATAGGCTGTACAAATATTGGGCCAGATTTAACAGGGTGTAAGTCGATAGCGCGGCAGGCGATGTCGCGTGCCCCGCGGCCGTCTCCGCGCGCACGCACGCGCCGATTTAGACATCACTTATAATACTACGATGGTATACGCCAAATATTTCATTAAGGCTCTACTTATACACGTAGTAATTGGGTTATCTTAATCGTCACACCCTTGCTGGTGCTTGTATTCGCATTATTTAATTTTACCTTTTTTGTTGAAACGAGCTAAATAGAAAAATGGATTTTGTGCCTAAGACGAAACACGCCTTACACGGTTAAATTGTAATTTCTTTTTGTGAATTTGTTACGCTTACGTTTATTTTCGCGTAGTTAAGCGAAATAGTTGAAATAGTATTGTCATTTCCAGTAAACGAAACCGTTGAAATAACACATACCATAAGGCACTTTTGTAATTAGCCTTTTTCCAGTCAAGAAATTAGTAGCAACTATTAAAAACGCCTTATTCTTACGGTGGTGAGCAACCGGTGAATATAACCATAAACAACGGCGCTTTTCGTCTTTCGAAAAGGTTATTTATGATTTAGTAACACTAAATGCGTTTAATAAGTAAACTAAAAAAACGTAAACGTAAGTTTTAAAATGCTTCTTCAATGCGTCAAATATTAACTTCACAGAGTTGTTTACACGGTAATGACAAATGTCATAATAGGTACCGCAAGACATATTTCTGACAAATAATACCTACCTACTAGCTGACGAAAAATAGCAAATGGTTTTTATACATTTTATATATGTATGGATAATTTCAACCCTATAAGTGGGCAGATAAAGCTTCAAATCGACTGAGATAAATTGACAGTTTATACCTGATGTGCTGTTGACCGTCCCTATTAAAATTAAATTCCTATGATAAATATGAAATTGTTTTTTTTTTTTATTTTTACTGTTAAAACGCCATTTACAAGACGTAGGGGTACCTACTAAGATGGAGAAGAAAATAAAATGAAATGTCTTCACATCAATATTACATACAATACATTTTGTCGTCGGTAGATAGGTACTAAAAGCGTTAATCAATTATTTTTTTCATTTCATTTCATTTCATTTCATTTCATTTCATATTCATTTCATTTCATTTCATTTCATTTCAAAAAATTGTGAAAAACTATATTCTGGTCGTCGCTTTTTTAATGAGTTAGCACTAATTTCGCCGTAAGTATACAGACAATTCGATATTAGATTAAGTCAGATTCTACATAAAACTGTCTAAAAGAGACTGACGAACAACATTTACGTCTTTGTTGACGTCAATTTTACAAGAAAATCCAGCTTCTTTCGCCTTTAGTTAACACGAAATTCGACAAAATTTTATTAACAAAGCTACGGTCTGTAAGGCGTTTTGTGTCATAAAACGATTAAAATTTATCCATGATAGGTTGCAAATCATTTTACCGACCGCGTTTTCTAAGGTAAGCCCCGTGATATTGACAATACTACAACGATAGAAATCATAGAATCGAGTGTTGCCAACGTAATCGTCGTATTGCACAATTAAGGGGAAAATTGATGACTAGACCAAAGCCCGCGGCTCCGCCTATATTGGTTTACCTATATAATAAATAAAAAATATACAGGATTACTGACATCATCAACATTAACATCCTATTAAAATAAGACTAGGTATTCATGATTCATAGTACTTATCCCAAATATGAGGTAAATTTGTTGTCTTAAAAAATCTGCTGTTCCATACAAAAGAAACCAAAATTAATGAATCATAAATAATTAGGTCCACTGAATTACTTCAAATTTGAGGTAAGTACTATGAATCTTTAAGAGAAGGTACATCTTATTTTAAAAGGACTTCAATGTCTTCCCAGTCAATCTCAAGGTATGTCACTCCCTGGCAGTTTAGTCACCTGTATGCTAAACTTTATCGAAATTGGTTGAGTAGTTATTTGCGGGCAAAAACAAACCGGATAAATAAAAACACGTTCGGTTAAGTATAGAAAAATAACAAACACATTTTTTAAATTGAATTGTACTACTTTGGGCTAGGCTAAGTCCAGTAAGTGTAATAGCCCAAATTAAGCTCTGTTAGGCTTGTGTTATGGAATCTAGGGTAACGGATATATTATACATGGATAAATATTTATCATAGAAATATAATTAAAGAAGTCAGAATTACTTGTGCTCATCACAGAAATCAGTTGAGTAGTTTCGGAGGCTATTCAACACAAAAAAAACAGTCAAATCGTTCCACTTTAAATATTATTATACAGATCATAAAATAGTTAAACATAAATATTATCCTATTACTAATAATATAAATCGGAAAGTGAGTTTCTTTGTTTGTTCCGCTTTCACGCCGTAACTACTGAACCGATTGCTTTGAAATTTTGCAGACGTAAAGTTAGAAGTCCGGATTAAATAATAGGGTACTTTTTATCCAGGAAAAAGTTGATATTCCCCCCGAAAATTCGAATTACACGCGGGCGAAGCTGCAGGCGGAAAGCTAGTTATGTTTATAATTCTGAAAATCTTCCGTTCTGACAAAAGAATGCCGATCACCTATACCTCTGTCAATTATTTCAACTCCTTAAGAAATGTCATCACTGAACATCATGTAATTACTAGTTATTGCCGGCGGCTTCGCTTGCATTATCTGTCACGTAGTGGTATAAAAAATTCCTAATCCACCGAAAATTTAATGAAAATCGTTTAAATCGTTTCGAATAAGTTCAGTAAAAAACACAGCAACCCTAGATTTTTACATACCGATGTTTTTTAAAGTAATTCCGACATCTCTACATTAACTTGTACCTTCACGGATCGAATAAGCATACAACTTGTACACGGCTCAAAAAAAAATAAACAAAAGTATTCGGCAAAAAGCCGAGTAGTAAAATATTAGTCTGCTACACATTATCCGATTTATCCGTGTAGTCCTCTCCATAAGTGATAGGTAAAAACGCTTCATCGTGGTGGGTATTGTATTCTACTTCTGGCAACACTGATTTTTTGTCATTTCAGTCATTTTTATAAAGACGGCTGTGTCACGAGTTATAAGTTAAAACGTAGTGATTTACTCATCGGTACGAGCGTGTACGAGGTTATTGCAACGTATTTTTTGTAAGTCGTTGCATCATTATAATAATAGTTGTTGTGAGTAATGTGAGTTAGAGATGGCTGATCAATATACTATAGACCTTCTTAAAAATGGGATTTAGCTGTTCATCTGATTGAAACCTTCAAAAGTAAGTATTTATCAATATTTAATTAACTTTTCATCGAACACGACACTGACCGTTTTGAAAGTGTTGGTCCATTAACAAGCATGCTTAGCTTATCCATAACTCACTGATTCAGTTACTCGATTTTAAAAATAAAATAAACGCTCAAATAAGTGTCTAACTATAACCGGCATAGGGCTATAGCTAGAGTCGAATTCGAGGTAGAGGGGAATTAAAAAATTATAATTACATCCATCCACTTTTGCATTGTTTTAACTGCTTCGTCATTCTTTCATCTTCATTCTTTCTATATGTGCAAACCGGCGCATTCCTTTCCGAACCTTAACGCCTACACTCTCTTTCTTACATGAGTAGGTATTTCGAACACAGTCTGCGAGTGTTAGTCCGGCATAGACTCTCGTTAATCGGGCAGATATCACACTAGGGTTGTGCTAGTTTAGTGAAAATGCTGGATAATCTACTGGAAAATGATAGTACATATAATTTCAAGCCAAGAAACAAAATTGACAGTTTCTTTACTCCAATAGAACAGTCCACAGAATCTGCTTATCTCTCTGTTTATAATAGGCCTAAGACGGTTATGTATTTTTTTCAAGAGACAAATAAATCTCTTTTCGTCCTTAATTCAATACATATGTACTTTTCCCTTAAAACTAACTCGACTTCTTTTGTACTTTTTGTGTATTTTTATGTAAGTACTATGTACATAATATGTACATAGTACTTACATAAAAATACACAAAAAGTACAAAAAACAGAGAGATAAGCAGATTCTGGTGGACTGTTCTATTGGAGTAAAGAAACTGTCAATTTTGTTTCTTGGCTTGAAATGATACTTTTGGCAATTGTTTTTGTATATACAAGTATGTATCATGTCTCAACATGATTCCCTCATCACGCCCCTCTGAGAGCGCCGGATTACTAGAGTGACGTATTACTAACATTTAAGAATTGTTTCATTTAATTACAAATCAATGAATTTAAAATAAATTAGTGCAGTAAGTATTAGTGCAGTGCCGGAATAAAGAGGTTCTACTGGACCTAATATACTAAATATAGTATTCGTTTTTTGTATGTGATAATAAAGTAGTTTAATTTTGGCTTATGCACTATCAGATAGAAAGTAAGTAACAGAAGTAATTAGTTAAAATGTCCCCATTTTAATTTCAGATGAAATCTATTTTGGAAAGCAGTCACAGGGGACGAGCGTTGCTTAGAAGTGATAATGCCTCAAAAGGCATCCTCGATTACAGTCAACGAAAAGAGTTGGCTCATTTGATATTAGATTCTATGCTGAACGAAGATCCGAATGTACTTGGGCACAATTTCAGACATGAGCAAGGGTATTGGTGAAATGTTTTAAAAAAGAAACACATTTACAGACAATGGATAGCAGTTTGTTTGTTATGTAACGATGGCAACTTGATTAATTTACAAATATAATTTAATAATCTTTTAATTTTTTCATTCGTTTATACTTGCCCAAAAGAATAATGAAAAAAAACTACATGTTATAATAAATTGTTGGTTTATATTTAGAGTTAATTAAAGATTTTTATGTTATTTGTTGATTTGTCTTTGTTTGTTAATAGTTTCTTATTTTTTGGAACAAAACTTGATTTATTTCGATATTTATAAATTCAATTAATACATAGTTTATTTTAATATCCCACACTATTTTTCGATGTAATTTTAACTATATAAGACTAATAGTTATTAAGGTTAAGTCAGTTGAAACTAACAATTATAAGAAGTAATCTTTAATACATTTTGCAGTCTATATCACTGATTGTTCTCGCTATGTGTAAATAATTTCGCATCATTAGTAATAATAAGAATAATGAAAAAGCTACATATAATTAAGTATGTTGGTTTATATTTATTGTTAATTAAAAAGAGTTCTGTGTTAGTTGTTGATTTGTCTCTGTTTGCATTTAGTTTCTCAAACAAAATTTGATGTATTCGAATTCTTACCAATTTAATTAATACTATGTTTTTTTAATTTGGTACACTATTTTTCGATGTTATTTTAACTATATAAGACTAATAGTTATTAAGGTTAAGTCAGTTGGAACTTTAACAATTATATATAACATGTAATCTTTAATGCAATCTGCACTGTCAGATCAGTGATTGTTGTCACTATGGGTAAATTATCATCATTAGTAATAATAAGAATACATAATGAATAAAACTACATACAATTATGTTGGTCTATATTTATTGTTAATCAAGAAGAGTTTTATATTGTTGATTTTTCTGTAACATTCTCTGTTCTGTTCTGAGTTCTGTTTGTTTTGAGTTTAATAAAGTTATTTCGAACAAAATTTGATTTATTACAATACTTACCTATTCAATTAAATATAACT
Source organism: Scirpophaga incertulas (assembly GCA_036419045.1). NCBI lineage: Eukaryota > Metazoa > Arthropoda > Insecta > Lepidoptera > Crambidae > Scirpophaga > Scirpophaga incertulas. The sequence goes on along the minus strand of CM071637.1, from coordinate 15,214,788 downwards.
TTTTATTCTAACTTAGATTTCTAACAATATGCATTTGTTACAGAAATTTACGAAGACTGGAAAATATCCTTTAGATGAGCAATATTCTTCTCTGCAGATACATTTCGCTAAAGGTTTGATTAAATTGCTTTACTATCAGGGTTCATAATAAGGTTAAGGTTAACTTTAGAACCAGGGGGGGTGATTTTATGACTTAATCGGCAATCGCAATCGAATCGATTTAATAATTCTGCTCAGTTTAAATCCATTTTTAATACATTTAGCATTTTATTCAAGTCCAAGTGATATTTGTCATTTTAATAATTGGATGGCGCATAATTGGGATTTTTAATTCAAATCATTGATTTCGATTACAATTACCGATCATCGACGCGTTAGAAAATAACCCACCTGGAGTTTTTGCTGTCGTGTACATGCGCCCGCAAATAGACTGTACAGCAAGTAACTGTCCTGGTTCTAAAAGCCCCTTTTGATAGTAAAGCAAGTTATTCAGACCTTTAATAAACTGGGTTACCAATCGTCAGCAGGCTTATTCTCTGGTCTTCGTAGGATATTTTGAAACGTAAACAAGGCCTATCATACTTTACCATACTATTTAAAGAGCTGTGTGGTAATGTTTAATGTACCTGAAGGCACGTTTAAAATAACCATATGAAATGTTTTAAAATAAATTACTAGCAGGTTAATAAAGTTTTACTAGAAATTGGAATTGATCTTAGGAAACAGTAATTTTTATCATAAATACGATAGAAAACGCCTTCCAATCGGAGAGAAAAGACGTTACGGGTAGTTAATACAACAGAAATAAAGACATAAAATGCCTCACGACAAGGCAGGACTGTAGTGTCACCTTAAGAGAAGGTAAAGAGCATCTTCCTCGGCAGAATTTTAATATAGTAAGTACGTAAAAAAAGTTTCAACGGTAAGGCAGGAGATGCCTAGTGAACGGACATTATAACCTTAAAAGAAAGCATAAAATGCCTTAGATACGTTACTTGTAACTTGTACTTACCGTTTAAATCGCCTTACAGATGTCATATTGTATCGTCAGTACTTGTATATTTACCTGACTTACTACATTTATCGCTATTTCGTAAGGGTAATTAGTCTAATATTAAGGTTAGAAACGTGGTAGTAGAGACATATGCGTGGTATGCATGCATGTTCGATTCGCCTTCACTTAAGTTTATTAAAGTTTGCTGGTAGGAAGACGTTTTTGATCGTATTACGATTGGTCGGTTTTTCGCCTTCATACCAATACAATCTGCCGTTGTTCCAGCACTTTTAGCCTTAGATTTTTCTCAGTGAACTATATGTTATCAGTTATTTCTATTGGCAATTTATATTTTATAATAAGCATTACCATGTATGCTTTTCTTAATTATATATTGAAAAAATGTGAATCCAGGTGTTAAACTAAAATCGTGAGCAAAATCTAATAGGAAAACAGACTTCATCGTCATTGCCTTTTAGTCAACAAGTCTTACTTAGTTAAACTTTCAGTAAACAGTCTTGTTTAAATTTCAGTTGTTGTATCTTATCTATTCAGACGGCAAATAATGATTTTTCATTCTTGTACTTAAAGTACAAGTTCATAAACTGGTTTTGTTTGTTCAGTGGTCTAAGTATTTTTTTAATTTGTTTACTGACTTGTAAAAGTTTGTACAGTAATTATTTTGCTGTTCTAAGCGTGCGAATCATTTGATATTTCTTATAACCGTCAGAGTTGGGACAATATATCATTTCCAGAACCTGACTTCGATAAATTCCATGTCGATGATGGTGGTAAGCACTTTAGTTTTATCTGTATAATAATTATTTATTTATTCATATGCAGATGGTGATGTAGAGATATACAATGATAAATGTACACTGTATAATACATATTATTCATATAAAACTAATTTGAAAAAAATCATATCCTATTACAGCCAATTATGGTAAATATTAACCAATTATGGTTTATAGTGCACGGTAACATAATGTAATAATTTTGAAATATTGTAAGACTAAATAAATAAATAAAAAATCATATACCCTACTATTAACGAGCGGTGGACTGTATTGATGTGGAATAAATGTCATATAAAAGTATTTACATCAAAAACGGTCAATTGCCAACACCTACCAAAGGGTACGAATCCATCCTAACCTAGATAAAGCTTTAGTCAACCGCTACGGGTTCACCGATTTCACATTCACCTGAAGCTTCTTTGTATGCAAGGTGCCTCTCTATGTTCAACGTCACGCCAGTGAAATGAATAAATCAAAATTGAAATAAAATTAATACATGACATTATTGAACCCGGAACTCCCGTGTAGAAGGCTAATACCGAGAACAGAGCGCAATCGACGCTTCTATATTGATTTAAACTAACTGCCAATCTTTTGTCATAAAACACAGGGTCATGTCGTATGACGCGCATCCTTCAAAGAATTAAATTGAATATGAAAGGAAATTACAGCGGAGCGTATCGACTCCCGTCTCGCGTTTCAATCGAATTTCCTCTGAAAACAATGCCGAAACGGAAATTAAACCGACATATGAAAATAACTCAGATCTTCTAAATGGACCCAGATTTATGACAATATACAGACCGAGTGACATCAGAAAAATTTCAATCAAACCCATTATATACCTTTTTTTTGAGCTGTCGGAAAATATATTGTATGTACGGTAACTCATTGCCGCAATCAAACACGTCCATTAATTTTAATGCACTCACAGCGTTACTCATTTATACAGTACCTGCAGCTGAGTCAAAAGTGAATCTAATGGTTTCATGTTTTACTGAATATTAGGAATTTATTTTTATATTACTTATATGCAAATATAATATACAAAAAGTTACTTAATGCGACGTTTTCTGCAAGTTAACCTTCTGGTGATGCAGAGTTATGATTTTGTAGATGTGCCAAAAACATTGAAAATATATCAGCATATATATTAAATTGACAAATGTAATATATAAATAAAATTATATATATAATTGTCTAAATCTCATTAGTGAAAAATCTTAACTAACTCCAGCCTATTTCCTTAATTGCCAAAGTTTATTATTAATAGAACGAAGGGTTTGCGCAAGACTTTCCTTAAAGAAAGGCTTACACATTTTTTTTAAAGTTACTTACACATTTATTTGGGGTATTTGTCTTTTTGGAGGAAGTGGTTTCCATAAAAGACTAGACTTAATAAAATAGAATAGAACTTAATAAATTGATATACACTCTCATCCTGATTCTAGAGTGATGCGTGACTTACAAGATTACAGTTACAACTATTATTTTATTTACTATTACAACTACACGATCACACCAAATAGTACATCTTCACAAATAACTTGACTAGGTGGTAAATGTTGTAGGGCTGTTCCGATAAGAGTACCAGGTTTATCCACTAGAATCCCCCGTTCTCCTGAGGAATCCCTAATCACGCGCTAGAGTTTGCCTACCCAGTTGATCTGGATTTCGCCAAAAGCAGATTGTCCGAGAATACGCGACAATCTCCAGACGGAAAAACAGAGTGAACACTCCGGTCCGTTACAGATGGATAGGCAGGAAAAGGCAGGGTGTGTGTATACTCTGCCTTTTCCTGCATATTCATCTGTGGCGGACGGGAGTGAATTGAGGATATTTTTTCGCCGGCGCCCAACCCACTCTTCCAATAGGAGTGGTGAGTGCTTCACGCTATCGACTGTGCCTCTATTTTAATATTTATAATATTTAGTGGTCCATCCATCATAAATAAAGATTCTGTAGGAAAAATATTAGACCTAGTTGCCTTTTTCCTTTAAGGAACTAGATAAATATTTTATCGATCCTAAGTATCGACAGCCCTATATCAGCGTACCTACGCAGCAATCTATTGACTTTAAATATTGTAAATATTATAAAAATGATTAAAGATTCAAAAATTTGGTTGATTATTATCATTTATGCTTCTAGTAACTAAAACATTGTTTACTTTTAAATTTGATTTATACATATGATATAATTTTGAAGCCGGGTATTTTTTTTTTTGTAATTTTTGTGTTAACAGTTGAATAGGCGTGTCATTAGAAAGATTTTAATTTCATTTTAAAATCGGCCAACTAGGGAATGGTTTATATTATTAATTATTAATTAAGTTTTCCGTTCTAAGACGAGAACCTATGATCCATCTAATATCTTTATATATCAATTATGAAGTATTACTTTACAGGCCCTGAAAAACATGAATTAAACTGGGTCATACCAGACAGTATGGAGGAGGTAGTACGAAGCACCTCCTGAAAGAGTAAGTATTCCGTAAAATATGAAAAATGCGGTAAAGTTTTATTAAGAAATTACTGTATAGTTCTTCATTAGTTAATAATATTGTATTTAAGTAATATAATTTATGTTTAAAGTATAATGTAAAATATTATGTAGAATAGATATATTAATTTTATATTAATTACAAAATTGTATATAAAACAAATTGTTTATTAATTATATAACAATAATTGAATTTAGATTTCGTTTAAATAGCAAGATAAAGTTGTGTGTATGTATTATTGCTAACATAATTAAATTCGATAATAGTGAATCTTTCTCCTCCAGATATAAGGCGAAACACAATCATATCATGTAGCCAGCTTCAACATGAGAAAATCTAATCACATTTGAAAATAAGGCTACAGTAAGTATATACATTTAATATACCTTTTGTGAAGTTTAATTGTTCTTTATTGATTACTTTGCTACCGTTCATGGAGCCCACGTAGACATATTTTAATTAATGTTCTGCTCCTATTGATGGAAGTATAAAACCATATTTCAATTTGACCACTGAGTCAAACTGAAAGAGGCTCCTGATATTAGCGGGATTAACCAAACAAACTGTCTTCAGATTTCAAATATCAGTGTATAGATAATGTCTTAAGAAATAGCGACAACATATTTTAATAAGTAAACCAGCCTCGATAACTGGTTTTAATAAAGTTGAATTAATAAAACATTATCAAATCAGAGGATTGAGTGGTCCCTTAGGATATACTTATTTTTAATATCCTTTTATTTTAAGACATACTATATAGGTAAGTCTAGTTTGCGTCGTGTTTACACGAGATGCCGTGTTCGAGAGCTAAGTGATTGTAAGTGGCAGAGCGCTGGCGCCCCGCCGGAAGTCGTTCCCACGTGACGGCCGCCGGAAGTGACGCCGGATCGCGTTCCTTCGTTATGTCGCGCCAGCAGCGCCCTCCAGAGCCTTTTATCCTATATCCAAGGTGAGCTTACACAATGACAGTTCTTCGGAATACCTCTGAGAAGTTAATAGTGAGATATAAAAACATTATTACAATGTATGGAGAAAGTGTACCCAGTACGCAATGTAACGTTTGATATTTCAAAAGTTTAAATTAAGCAGTGGTCGATTAAATTTTCGCATTTTGCTCCAAGTTATAGTATCATGTGAAAAGGGAAAGCTTATATAGTTATTTTATTTTCAACTTACTAAGATAAAAAAGCACCCCAATATTTGACATACAGGTCATATTGCTTGACGTTTTTAATATATTTACACTTATGTATCAGCTATTTTTAACCTTTTATCGGATGTTTTGGACATCTATTAGATACAATTAAGAGGTTTGAAATATATCATTAAGGCAAACTTAAGTACAATATCCAGGCTCATTAAGGCGAAACGAAGTTGACGGCAAGAGCTAAAGCAAGATTTTATGATGATGACTCTAACTGATATCGGTCGCCGTAACCCCCGCTGGCTTAACTCTTCAACTATACTTATGTTTCCGCTACAGGTACAAAAATATGGCAATTTTCTTTTCGAAATTAGAAATAAGTGCCAGACTTTACATTACATTACAATAAGTACTTGTAGAATGTAAAATGGATAATATGTTTATCGTAGCCATAATGCCTAGTATTCATTGTTCTGTAAAGTGCTAACTCATTTAATTAAACAATACTTTGAATCACAGAAGATTGTTAAATTTTATATGCCAGTTAACCCATTTTACCCGAGATAATGGTATTTTAATCAATTTGGTATTTTAATTCATTTCATTGTTACACAAAATCACGTTTATAAGCAGAACAGTATCATTCATAAAAGATTATTGCTACGTAGCCAAATTTCGGGAACCACTTTAACAATTTAGGCTCACGGAATATTGACTTTCATAGAACATGGCTGAGCGTCCAAATTCACTGTTATCGCAGCACCGTCTCGGAATTAAGTAGTTGGCTCTGACAAAATGTTGAGTAATATGGGTTGAAGTGCGTCGTTGTTTTTGTAATGCCTTTTCTTATGACTGGCCCTAACGATTATTTCGCCCATTGTGAAATCCACCACGGCTGCCAAGCCCCGCCGAGAAAGAGCTAAACTTACAAAAGTTTCCGACTTGTTCAAATGGCCGGCTTTTGTTAGAGACCGACTTATTGTTCGGGACAGATTGCCAGGGATCAGCTACACTCCCATCTCAAATTTTAGTAGACACACACGTGAAACGTCTGAGCTGAGGATACCTTCCTTGTTGGGCTTTCTAGTTTCCTGGATCCTTGCCGAGTGAAAAGGTGTAATGTATATATTTTGATATATATTTAGATAGATAATAAATGACTTCTAATTTAAGTTTTGTTTATACACATAAAAAAAACATAGTCTTATATACATCATACTAGATTGTACTATAGATATTATTTTGATATTTATTTAAACTAATTGACATACAATCATTAAAAAAAAAACTAACCCTTGAAATGCAACAAAAAATACAATATTCATGCAACTGTTCAACAAAATTATAATGTTTTGGCAACTTACACATTTTTGTTAATATATATTCTATTTCTGTATTTTCTAAATAATTTCAATTGCTGTTATAGCAAAATAACATTTTATATCAATATTGTTGCTTCATTTATGGAATACATTGTATTAATTTAGCAATTATGCATTCGAGTTGTCTTTATGTAAGAGTACCTACAGATGACTTGTTTCTACATTTTAGTATTTAGTTATTAAATGAAATGTTTAAATAAATTGCTTTTTTTTTACTTGTTTCTCATATAACCCATGTATTCGCCTTGCTACACTCAAACGTTTTTGACACTCAAAGGAAATTACATTAACAGACATTCTTAACATACCATATTCTGTATAAGACCTGCGGTCCACTCGATCAGCACCAGCATAATCTATTATAGATTATAATATTCATATTAAATTAATTTAACAAAAGATAAACAAATTGTTTCTGATCTACTAAAAAATATTTTGTCTTTTTTTTACTCTTGTATCTTGACATATTTTAGTATATTCCAAGTTTTAATTTAAATTTACATATTTATTCAGTCCTAAGATATTAAATTATATCTTTAAAATCAGAAAAATGTCATTGACGTAAAAAGTAATATATGTTCTACTTTTTTTTTGTTTGCTTAAAAAATTAAAAAAACCTTCATACATTGACTTTTTATATCCCAATGATAGTTTATTTTTGACGGACGTATGCTGAAGCAGCATACGTCCTACATAGGCATCTATGTTCAACTTTACCTTAAGTGTGTTTGTGGAAGGCACACGAACGGAAGGTATGACTAACGGAAGGAACGAACGGAACTAACGGAAGGTAGGTATTTAGTAGTCGACGGTCAATGCTCTGACTTGTTGTCTGTGGAATGCTGGTGTTCCTCAAGGCTGTGTGTTGTCGCCTACTTTATTCCTTCTGCATATTAATGATTTGTTGCAAATCAGCGGCATTCATTGTTATGCAGATGATAGCACGGGTGACACATTTTATACCGGCCAAGCCAATATTTCTCGGGAAAACGTCATCGAGAGTCGAAACAAACTTGTGTCTGAAATTGAGACTTCTTTAAAGAAAGTCTCAGATTGGGGTAGACTTAATTTGGTCCAATTTAACCCCACAAAGACTCAAGTCTGCGCGTTCACAGCAAAAAAGCTCCCGTTTATCGTGTCTCCTCGTTTTGAGAGCACTCCCTTAACCGCCTCAGCCAAAATTGGGATTCTTGGTGTCGACATATCGAGCGTAGTTCAGTTCCTTGGTCACTTAGAGGGTAAGGCTAAACTAGCCTCGAAGAAGCTTGGTGTGCTCAATAGATCGAGGCGGTATTTCACACCGGCCCACCGTCTGCAACTTTATAAGGCACAGGTCCGGCCTCATATGGAATACTGTTCTCATCTTTGGGCAGGGGCGCCCCAATACCAGCTTCTCCCTCTAGACCGGATTCAACGGAGAGCGATTCGCATCGTCGACCACCAGGAAACTTCAAGTCGGCTTGACCCTTTGGCATTGCGTAGAGATGTAGCTTCTCTCTGCATACTCTATCGCATTTACTCAGAATGCTCAGAGGAATTATTTGGACTAATCCCTGCAAGTACTTTCCGACATCGTTCCACGCGACAAACCTTCCATCCTCACCATCTCAATACTTGGCAGTCCACCACTGTGCGTTTCTCTAGAAACTTTCTGCCTCGCACAGCTAAACTGTGGAATGAATTGTCGCCTGCAGTGTTTCCGAGGCGTTACGATATCCAAACCTTCAAGAAAAGAGCGTACTCCCATTTAAAAGGCCGGCAACGCGCTTGTGACTCCTCTGGTGTTGCGGGCGTTCATGGGCGGCGGTAATTGCTTACCATCGGGTGATCCGTCTGCTCGTTTGCCCCCTATCACATAAAAAAAAAAAAAAAAAATGACACCTAGCCTGCTAGCGACACCGGCGACCGTTCCGAGGTCGTTAGGGTTGGTATAAATCTCAATGTAAGTAAACAATTATCTACATGTTCATACCATGCCTTAGTGAATATTTTGTATTCATATATTGCGGCGTCTCCCATAGCAGTCAATGCCTGGAGGTCTCCCTTCCGTAATGATTTATTAGGGGACAGATAGGTTGACGGAACGATGAGAAGTGCGTGACCTAACATACCTAGCCGAATGACCGAAGCCTCAAGTTCACGTAGAGGCAATATAGGAGCGTTTAAAATAGATTAGACTCTATCGTTACAGACGCGGCGGTCTTTATCGTTACGGACTGAGTTATAATTGGCGATACACGGACCGCGGATTGATAGTTTGAGGAACGTTTCCTGTATTAAGAGGAGGAGGATCGCTTCTATTTGATCCTGCGCGGTTTCGGGCTTAGCGAGTAGCTCGTCGACCTCGTCGATGTCGGCGACATTGATGAGCCCGATAATCCTCAAAAGGCTCGACTCCGCGGAGGGTTTAGGGACAGAGGTGGAGAAAAAAGTTTAGTTTAGTTTGAAAAGAGGTTTAGAGCAATAGCATACACCAGTTTATTTGAAATATACCTTAGAGGTTAAATATTAAAAACTGCCTTTTAACTTTATACTATTGAAAGCAAAGCTGTAAAGCACAGTAATAGCTCCCATCCGCAAAACCAAAAGGCTTTAGTAGAATAAGAGAAGAGCAGAAAAGTATTATTAAGTTGCGAACACTAAAAATCCCAAAACTAATAAGATCATAATAAGCAGAAATATCACCGACATTGAGCAGGATTATTTAAATATGGTACAAGATGTGATTAACAAAAACAATAAGTCATTACCTGACAATGTTAAGCAACGTAAAGTTTCTGATGACGCAGATTATATAAACCTACCAAGAAGAAGAACTAGTTATTTAGATTATTTATTTTTAGTTAAATGATTTGCAGAATATATAATCATTTAAGGTTGTTATGAAAAGAAAAAAACCTGACAGGTATAATTACGTTGTTAAATAAGATTCAAATCCATATAGCTGATATCATATCATATCTGTATAAAAATAAATATAATAAAAATAGCTGATATAAAAAATACTTAAATATATAAGAATCAAAGAAATGGCGTTGGTGAAAAGTCATTCATTCATTCATTCGCTGTGCGTCTAGCTCGCGCACGCGATAACCACCCAGTGTCTTTTTTTTTGTTCCCCTGAGGAAAATGCATTAAATTGCATACCCGGCTGTGGCGAGCCGGCGGTTATGTGGAGCTCTCCTCCCCAGAAGGGGGAGGCCTACCCACTAAAAACCTCAAAGATGGCCTTCCTCAGGCATGTAGGGAATCCCCGGGAACGCCAAGCCTCCGCTTCCCTGCCCATACAGGGAATCCCCCCTCTGGGGAGGCTACAATACCTCCCCCGATCTTTTCCACCGACGACGCCCTTTCGACACGGAAGGGGTGCAGACCCTCCCGGATCGCCAGCGCGTGTCGCCGCGGATACAGCGACACGCGCGGCGCCGCAGCTGTGCTACCGAGCCCGGAGCCGCCTCCTTCTGGAGAATCCCTGCTTCACAGAAGGAGGCCACAGCCCTCCGAACTCCCTCGTCCGCCAGCATTGCCGCAATCAATGCCGGCGGAGGCAGATCTCTGCGACCAAGACTCGGTGCTCGGAGGCCCACGCGGGGCACTCCGCCAGCGTATGCTGGGCCGAGTCGAGGTCGGATGCGCAGTGGTGACATCGCGCCTCCCGCCCTATCCGACACAGATACTTACCGAAGCAGCCGTGCCCGGTGAGTATCGGAGTCAAGCGGTAGGTGACCTCTTCCTTACCGTGGAGTCAAGCTTCGGGGTGCGGGAGTACGGCACCGACGGCCCGCTGGCGTGCGTAAATTCGTAATTCGAGCACCGCCACAATTCGTTGGTGCCACTCCCGCCTAGTCACTTCCTGCACGGGTTCTGGGGCGTTCCCCCATCGCTCCCTCGGTCGACACGCCGCGCCGCATACGTCGCCGCGTACACGTCGGCCAGGATGTCGAATGGGGGGGAGCGTCCCAGAACCGTCGCCGCCTCGCCTCGAGATGGTACGGTAGCGTCGTACGATCCGTATGACCATTATCCGCTGCAGGCTATGTAGCAGAGCTCTGCAGGGGGGGGCCTCGCGCAGTCTCGCAACCACACGGGGGCTCCATACATGGCCATGGATTTCACGACACCCTCGTACAGGCGGCGGACTCCATCCCTCGGCCCCCTGAGATTGGGCAGCAGGCGATGCAACGCGCCCGCCACCCTTTTGGCTCGGGGGACCAACCGCGCGAAGTGCTCCTCGAAGTTCCAGCGACGGTCCAGGGTGAGGGTCAAGTACTTGATGTACACCCCTCCGCAACCACCGCGTCACCGACCCGGATCCGGCAGCTGGGTGGATTCTGGTGCCTCGGAAGGCCGTGGAACCATAGCGTCTCGGTTTTGTGAGGCAGCGTGTGATGTACGAGCGCGTCTCTGCCAGGGAAGGTGCCGAAGGCGTTAACGATGACTAACGACACCGCCAACACCCCCCCCCCCCCCGTTCGGACTGCAGAAACCACCCCGTACTTACCTAGTTGTATCAGTTATAACACGATGCGATGTTTGAGAAGACGTTCTTGCGTATGATTTGGATAATTTTGTTTCTGAAGAAGAAGATTTTCTTTTCTTTTATGACGTTACCTACTTTTAATTTCAAATGAGATTTCCAATGCGACTCAATAATGTCGACATGACATTATCACTCACATCCAATAGTTTTATTTTAATGAAAATGAGTAAATTTTGAGAATGGGTAACATGAGTTATTCCAGACAAAGCTTTTGACTCTTTATATGAACGCGTTAACATATAGGTGACTAACAAAATCAGAACATATGGATACTGATAGTAGTTAGCTTTGATTATGGACAAGTATATTATTTGAGACTTTAAATAGAAACCACGAATCTCGGAATAGAGATAGACTTCCCTAAGAAGAGCTGGCGAGCAACCTGGGGGTTGATCTTTTCAAACAAAGTCACTGTTTAGGATTTATGACATTCGGACTGCGGAACAGGAAGAGCAATAAAAAAAAAGATTTTGACATAAGATACGATACGATACGGTACTGTCGCTACGGATTTAACTGGGTCGCATTTTCCAGCATTATTAATTTGGTTTGCGTATTTACGGAAGTGTATCTCAGTGCTTAAATATACGGTATTTATATCAATTACGGATCAACACAAACAGCGGATGTTTAGTGTCTTGAAGACTGGATTGGAAAAGTGGACGACCACGCGTCCACCTCATTACACTTACAAGTATCAGATACCTACGGTACAAACATACGGTAGGGTACATTAGTACACAAACACAATACAAGCAAAGCCGCAAGTACTGACTGGTAAGTACAAAAACATATAATTAGAGAATAAAATAAATACAACAATTGCGGGATTACGGAACAGTTACAAAGAAAAAAATACAAAATAACGTGTAAATAAATATAACAGCTCAAGAGATAATCACAAAAAACAACAAATAGTAATTTTATAACTATTAGTATTAGAAAATCATTGAATAGTTAATGTGTACACTTACAGTTAAAGTTCATTAAAATTAAATACTCTTTAAAAGCTTTAAAATAACTCGAATCTATTACACGTATAAGGACAAATATATTGTCATTAACTATTTAGCATTGCTTTCATATCCGTAACTACATATCCGCCATCGTCGGTTTCTTGCTTGACCTCAGAAAAAGAAATCTTTTTAAAATTAAGGAGTTTTCGAAAGTTGACATGTAATTTCCAGCCATTTCACCCCTTAAACATCATGTTCACAAATAAATATTGGTTTGAATCCAACCAAATTTATATGTAACTATAGATAATATTTTGATACTTAACAATTCTTTACCATATTCTTACCATTGAACAATAGTTTTGGAGAATATTTTTATAGTGACAATAGCAAAAATGACTTAAATACCAAACCAAAATTGTTCACTCTCATTATTCAGCACTGATTTCGTTTTTTGATTTTGATTATAGATATATTATTTTTTGCTAAGCTCCACTGTTAATCTGAACTAAATGAAATACCTAAGACTATAGAGGGGACAAGACATGCAAGTGGCTCATAGCTATCATGAAATATAACAAAACAGTATTTTATTATACTGTAGAAAGAAAATTTATCTTTATTGTTTTCTATGCATCTGAGATAGCCGAGGGATGTGTGTCGGCACTAAAAAATTTTTGTCTTTTTTTACTCTTGTATCTTGACATATTTTAGTATTTCCCAAGTCTTAATTTAAATTTACATATTTATTCAGTCCTAAGATATTAAATTATATCTTTAAAAATCAGAAAAATGTCATTGACGTTAAAAGTAATATATGTTCTACTAGAATCAGTTTGCTTAAAAAATTAAAAAAACCTTCATACTTTGACTTTTTATATCCCAATGATAGTTTTTTTTTTACGGACGTATGCTGAAGCAGCAGATGCCTATGTTCAACTTTACCCTTAAGTGTGTTTGTGAAGGCACACGAACGGAAGGTTTGACACCTAGCCTGCTAGCGACACCGGCGACCGTTCCGGGTCGTTAGGGTTAGTATAAATCTCAATGAATAGTAACAATTAGGAGAATATTTTTATAGTGACAATAGCAAAAATGACTTAAATACCAAACCAAAATTGTTCACTCTCATTATTCAGCACTGATTTCGTTAAATGAATGATTTTGATTATAGATATGTTATTTTTTGCTAAGCTCCACTGTTAATCTGAACTAAATGAAATACCTAAGACTATAGAGGGTACAAGACATGTAAGTGGCTCATAGCTATCATGAAATATAACAAAACAATATTTTATTATACTGTAGAAAGAAAATTTATCTTTATTGTTTTCTATGCATCTGAGATAGCCGAGGGATGTGTGTCGGCGGCGTCACACCGACGCCGGCCGTAGCACCGTCACGGGCCGATTGCTGCCCAACCGAGGAACAAGGAACAACAGCTCTCTGAACTTTATTGGAGGATACGGTAATTCGTCCATAGGGCCACTATTCAAATATTAAGTTGACTTGTTTATTGTTTACGTGTATACATAATTAGATCACAAGAATGTCAAAATATTATACTAATGTGGAAATTTTATGAAATCTCAACAAAACGAATATCTGTGTTGTCATTACAACTCATACATGAGATTGAGCCAAAAAAACACGTCGGTACATGGTAGAATCGACCCTGGATATCAATATCTGTATAATGTAACAGATTTATCCCATGCCCTTAATAAAATAATATTTCTTATATAGAGAATTATAAGCCGTTTAACTCCCAAACGTGTAGCAATATATTTAGTAATAACGAAATAATATGTTTTCCGAAATAGACTTCATATTTCATAAGCACTCATACGCATAAGATATTACACAAAAATTGGTACTTTTCCCTTTATTCCGTAGTAAAGATAAGGGGCACAGGCCGATAGCAGGAGTGTAGCCGAGTGATGTCAGCTTCTTCAGATTCATTCCCCAGTATTTGCGTCACATAATATTTCACGGAAGCGCGACTGAATTTTATATGCAAGGAGACTGCGGGATCTCATTTGGCGTCTCCGGACATATGGCAGCACTTTATCAACCTACATTATTCTATGAAACACTGACAATAGCTTATGTACTCGTAGTTAAAAACAAAATCATGTATGTTGAGATGTACCAGTAGAGTCTGCATCGATTTCCTGCAGATATATATTTTTTCCATTCACTTTTTACACTAATTGTAGTAGGTACATGACATTTTTTTTATTTTATATATATAAAGGGTTCAAAGTTAGCCGACAAATATTGTAGAAGCACCGGTGTGCCACGGTAATTATGTTGTTGTAGACACAGCAACATGTAAGCGGCGTCGTCGTAGTTCGTACTAAAAGGCTCCATACTATACACACTGCAATCGTGACGTCATAATTTGGTAAATATGAGTAATTACATTTAAAGTGAGAAAGCTTGAGAAAAAAATGAACGTATTTTAGCGTTCATTTTATTAAAGTTATGTTTTACTTTAATAACAAATGTTTAACTTTAGAATTATTAATTTAATTATTTAAAAAATGAATCATATTTTCTATTTTGACATACATTTATGAGATCAAATTACTTGAATAAAATATAGACGTTTTTATTAGATAATAATATAATAAAAACATCCATATTTAGTTGTAGTCACAGCAATAGCTAAAGTTTCTGAACAATTTAATTTTGCTTCTTTCTAGCTCATACCGTTCAGCTTGACCTGTAGAGAGAATTCCTGTGTTGTACCATAGCCGTCATCATAATATTTAGTTCTCATTATACGAATATGAACATATGAATACGATGTAATATTAATGATGGAATATTAATAAACCAAAGAGAAAATAGGTAATTTCAACTTTAAGTATTTGGTGACAGAGTTACTTAGTCACAGGTGAAGCTAATAAAAACGTGTCAAAATCGATTGAAGCGCTAACCGATAAGAGTAGTGCCATCCACTAACTAAATCGGGAAACTTCATCCAGACGCCGAATATTAATTCAGTCACGTTTTGAACTTAGTCTTTCCTGAATATTTAATATTTGATGAACGCTTCAACTTCATAGCGTCGCTATAAACTGAGCGTATTAAACGTTATTACCTATTCAATAGTTCTCTTCAACATCTGTAAGTGTTATGATGGGCATAAAAACGTAACTCCGACTCTGCTTAATGTCCACTCTGACACGTACCGAAGCTGTAATAAAGAAAAGTTCAAAAATTATTTGTAAGATAAGATTAAGTAACATATTTCACCTTTATTATGTAATTTGCCACACGCCTCTTTTGTAACAAAAACATTCTTCTAAATCTGGCAAGATCGTATTAACATAACCGCTCCGTTAAATGGAGTCAAGATAATTTGTGGACAAAGTTCGGCCTGTAATACCTCGCAAATTGCCGAATAAGACTGTGTGAGACAACTGTTAGTTTTAATTAAACTGCTGGTTACGTTCGCGGGGAGTCCTCGGAATGAGAAAATTATTCTAATCTTAAAAGCCCGTCGGTGCCCCAGAACTCAAGTCAAAATTAATATAATGCGGGCAGGACCGTCGCGCGTGAGTCCCCGCCTATGACACGTTCGCGACACTGGGCTTTCCACGAGGAAATACAAAATGACTCTAAATCATAAGACAGCGGAAATGAGACGTTTGGTACTTGAGCTAAGGCGATTTGTGGAACTTTTGCGACGTCCGTTCAATTAGAGGTGGGATCAAATGGTCCGCAGGAGATAATCTACAGTATCAATTTGACGGAAACCGGTGTGCCTTGGGAAACGAGTTTCATTACATACCGACCAAAGATCAACTCAGTAATTGTGCTGCTGTTGTTGTTTAAATTAATATCATAGAAAGTTTACATTATTCGATGTATCTTTGAAATTGAATCTTTGAAAAGGCGTTAATATTTAGTGCGTGTAAAAAGTAAAATAAACAAATGAATATACTTGCAAAAGATTTAAAAGTAATATTTTTAATAAAAATTGGTATGCATCAAGCTGTCTTATGAAACTATGACTCAATACTTTTCATCACGATAACATGAGATAGATTGATTATTTAGTCAGTGAGACTTTACTTTCCAAAACTTATAAAATCAAAATCAAAATCAAAATCAAAATAATATTTATTCAACATAGACCTTTACAGGCACTTATTGACGTCAACAAACAAAACAAAAAAAAAGCTTAAATAATAAGAAAAAAAAAAAAAACCTTGTCCGTACGTACGAATAAGGAAAAAAAAAAGAAAAAAATATATTGACTCGACACCTGTTCGGAAATTGGGAGAGCCTTCTCGAGAAGAACAGGCAAGAAACTCTGAAGGTCTATTTTTTATCTCCTCTTTATAAGAAGTAGGACTGCTACTTCGGTTACAAGCTCTGCGTCGCGTGGACAGATTCAGTGGCAGCTGTTAGATTGATCCATATATTTAACAAATATAAGTAACAAATATGTATGTCAGCCTCGCAGTGTTGCCAATTTGTGATATAAGGTTTGACGCTTATAACTTGCACTCATCCGGTAAATTCCGTCTTCTTCAAATACAACAATGCAAGATGGACGTTACGGTAGTGAAATAACTTCGTCCTTGCTTTCTTGTAATTTCAAAAACTGGTAAATAGTTATATATTACTAGTTAGTATCATAAACAAATAATAATCGACCTCAGTGAAAGTAGGTTGGATATGAATCATGTTTATTTTATTTGTATAAACATCAAACTACGACGATTTATTTCCAGGCTCGACTGGGAGCATGGCATTGTTTCATGTTGCATTAATTTAAGTATCGGTCGATTGTCTTCTAGCCACGCTATGCAGAATTATTGCTGGCGTAGTTTAGCGAGTCGGACCGCTTGTCAAACTTTAGTAATTTAACTTGAAAGCAGGTTCCTGTCGGTATACTAGGCCGAACACTTGTTCAACCACATTTAGGCCCTAATGCTGTGACAATGATGTCAAGTATTTGGCCTACCAGACTTTAGCATAAAACAATTCAATACTAATTCTACAAATTACAATAATTAAGGTTAAGGCACCTTAGGCAGCTGAAGTTAAAGTACCACTTCAGGTACTTTAAATCTGAAATGCAATATAGGTCAATATCAAATAGATTTGTTACAATAAGTATTTTATACAATATTTATTAAAACATTACAAGAACATTACGGGAAAAACAGTCGTGTACTTTTCTTTACGCGGCAGCTAACACATTTTTAAATATATTTTATATATTTTTTATATACTGTTAAAACGGTTCCTGTGGTTTATTTTTATGGGGATCACCGGATAATATCGAGAGTATTTTCCTCTCACAGAAAATACCGATCCGTACCATTTATAGCTTACGAGCACTTACACGTACGAAACACTCGCTAAAATAATTATAAACTATTATAAAAATTATAATACTCGTATATTAATTTGATTAAAGAAATTATTTTTTTAGCTTTATTTGGTAATATAATAAATATATTGACTTAGCCATATATGATAGTTTAATGTTTGTATGTAGTAATTAACAGACTTCTATCATGATTTTCATAGCTGTGTAAGCATGATTTCATAGCATAGGGGTTCCTGGGTTGGAAGACTGTTCTGGGGGGCAGATGTCTGTGTGACGAATATGAACATTAGTACCTTAGTCATGGTAGTTTATATTTATCTAAATATTTCCGTAACGGGTCTTAGATCCCATAACACAAGCCTTACAGTGCTTATTGTGGGCTCGGATAATTGGTAAGAGTTTCAAAAATATTTATTATTATTTATTCAATAAAATAGTGATTAACATAATTTGAATACTAGAGCTTATATCCATTTTTAAATGTTTTCCACGAAGTATAATTAAGTTGCTTTTTCATAAATTTAAAGATCATATGAAAAAGACACTCATGAGTAAAGGTTATTTATAAAGTAAGCAATTATCTAAATTATAACACTATGGACCGAGGGATAGGTTTCATTAAATCATGCTTGGTTACAATGTAATTTATTAATAAAACTGTATTCTTTTATGATATATAATCTATATGTATGCATACATACGAGTGTATTATACTATGTATGATTTTCTGAAATAATATTGGAAATTGTTTCAACATCAATAAGTGCTTGTTTTGATTTTAATATTACTAAAAGCAAACTTAATGATGATTGCTTCAAACCTCAATGGTTTTATAAAATCCTAACTACACTATTCTTCTTAAAAGAAATAAATAATTTGGATGAAATAAATTTAACAACATTTATAATAAAAATGCGTCATCACATTTCAAATATATAGGTCCCTACAGAGCGGAACGAGCCTACTCTATGTTAGAGCGCTTAGGCCTTAGTCAATCACCCTGGCCCAATGCGGATTTATTGACTACATAAACCTTTGAATTTTTTCGCATGGGTACACAGGTTCTCAATTACAAACGTAGTAATTAAAAATGAAACTATTTCAATATATTATTGCCCATGTAATTCATTCATTTGTTATTTGTTTCAAGGTTTAAAGTTAAACTGAAAATTATTGGAGTCATGTTAGAATGAGTTTAAATCTTTCCAAATGTTTGTTGTTCTATATTTTAATCTCATATATAGCAGAAATTTATAATTTAATTAACAAAAAGAGTTCATGTATGTAGGTATTAATTTTACACTCAAATCAAAACAAAGTAGAACACAACAAAAAATTTTAACTGAAAACACTTTTTTTTAAAGCCATCATACCACAGCGGTCGTCAAACTCAAAGCGCGATAACTTTGGTTTTTTGTTATCCCCATACGAGTGAATTCAGCTAACTGTTTTAGTTTAGCCAGAAAGGCTTTGTTGAGCGTTCAGCTAGGAGTAAAAACCGGCTACATGGACGAGCCTTTTGTCGCAAGCCACCGAGTGTAAATTGATAATGGTTGTACAGAGTATTTGTTGTTTGGCAGCTCTGGCCTAGACATAGTTCAATTCAACTGATGAAAAGTTTTTAAAGACTAATCACTCACGTATGTTATAAATGGCTCCTTACTATTTATACATATTTATCATTTTCGCTTAGCACATTTGTATGCCCCTAATAATCAACAAAAACATTGTACTCTACAGCTTTACAAACAAACGTGGCATACACTTAATCTCAAGAATAACGTGAGAATAAGCAAGCTGTATACAAATAAACCTCGAAAAACGTAAACCGAGTACAACATTGATATTTTTATTCATAAAAACGTTATTCCAGCCCGCACCCTTATACAAGTCTAATGTAAGTAGGTTAGTATTCCTTTGCGGAGTCCATTTAAGGATATTATAATTAAACTGTATACAATTTAGTGCAATAAAATAAGTGTAATGAGAAATAACGCAATCAGTATTATGAAATATCAAAAAAATGCAAAAACATTAAAAATTCTAACAAAACTGATAAATTATTTGCTATGAATATAGCTTTTGCATACGTTGAGACGTTGACCGCTTTAAGATAATTAGACCGTAACTAGGTTAATTTTTATCTAGTTTATTGACCGTTTTCAATTTGTATTAATTAAGAACATAACATTATTTTAATTTAAAAAAAATATTACCATTTAGTAATAGAGCACTCGATTGCAAATGAAAAACAAACGCAAACGAAACTAATCGAACAACTTTTTTCATATCTTTTTATTGCATTGTTGCCAGATCGTGCATTTCGTTGTATAATTTGTTTGGGATTTCCTCATAATATAAATAATTTTATTCATATTCTTCCCTCAAGTTTGAACTTCAATATACCTCGTACATAATTTATCAGTCACACGTTGGTAAAGTTATAGTTACAATAGTTAGTAATTTCACCTTTTGGCAGGAATAGGTAAAGCGGAGATATAAGATAGACACCGATAGTTTTGCGGCAATCATGCGCAAACGTTGCGCTTCAGTACTGCGCCGCACGCGCGGTAGTCCCAACACCATCCAGGAGTAGGTCTCCTTTTTGAATTACGAATGCGACTTCGAAATCACCGTTGTGACTAATAATCACCGATTTTCAATAATTCTTATTTTTGAATATCACTGATGTGACTACCTTAGTCACAGGTGTGATTTCATTACGAGTGCCCTCACCCACTCGTAATCAAGTCATACTTGTGGAAATGTTATCTGTGTTTTGTTTGGAGAATATATATATATATATATTATATATATATATATATATGTATGTATATATATATGAATGTAGCATATATATATATATAATAACCATGATGGTTAAGCCGGCAATAACCGGCAGCGGCTACATTCTGCGTGGAACCGAACTCTTACATTTATGTGTGTACTTTATCTATGTTGGCAGCTCTCAAAAATTGGATGTTTGGGAATCCGTGACCTCAAAGTCACCGCTTAGACACCGCTTAGATGCACAGAAAATATTGTTAGTGGTCAAAAAGTTTGTGGACTATTGCATTTCGATTTTGGTAGTAATGAAAACCGGGCTATGTAAGAGACTCCGGTCACCTGCCTTCTCAAAGCCTTCTAATTGACTTTAAGTATGGCAGGTGGTGCGAAGAGAGCAATATTGGTGTGAACGGCTAAGGGTGTAGAGCGGTATGTCTGCGACAGCGATCGAGACGCCGTCGGCGTTATGACATTATTACACTTCCACCCTTCGAGCATCTGCTCTTACGACTCCACTCTGTCCTGCTGGTTAAGGCAAGATAGAGGCGGGTGGCATACGCCCCCCTGAAGTACATCGGTACCCTCGGTGACGCAACTCACCGACAGCTCGCTACAAGCTGCCCTGAGGGAGACTGACTGCACTGATGGGGCATTTATATAGGACATTAAATGCCCCACCAGCGGGCGATGGGGCCTTTATTATTATTATCATTATAATCTCTGCGGTGATAATAATGGATCTGTATTAAGTAATTTATCTTCGATTTGAAGATTTTTTCGATGTATATGACTTACGCAGTACTTAAGCGACATTGGTTAGCTTAGCACGTTGTCTCAAGCCCAAAAAGTACAATTAACCCTATTCTATCTTTACTTTTCATCGAATTATCATGGATTAGAATTCAATTCACTGAACTAAATTAAACTATACAATTTTATATATTTCAATAGATAGCTAGAATCAGTAAATACGTTTCATGCTTAAATCATTTTAAGCAATTAGAACAAACAGAGGTGCGGTCGCATAAATTCGCCACACGGTCCTGCGCATTCACTGCTCGACTAATTAGAACATAAATCTTAAGTAAATCCGTTCTTTTGCAGTAGACCTTATCTGATGTGGTATTGGGTATATATTTCATGTATTTTCAAAAATACCATGAAAATATAACAGGCCCAATTAAGTGCCTAAGATAGATGTACGGGTGGATTAAAAACTTGAGTAACTTTTAAATTTTAGAATTCCGTATTTTATGTATAAAAAGGTAACGTTTTCTTGTATATCAATCAATTAGCTGAAAGTCTAGGAAAATAACATAAGATACTACTCGTTGTTATCTCAAAAATTAATTGTTAGGTAAGTGAAAGAAATTGAATACCCATGTTTTTTACATTCCTTTGTGGTACTATTGAATTACCTTTAAATCTAGAAGGAGGCCTTATCGACATATAGTGCCAAAATCATGTTGGTTCGGTTATTAACTAAAATAAATGTAATAGATTCTCTTACTGACTGACTTTGTTTTAATAAAAATAGTTAAATAATTTGATTATATTATATTAATAAAATATCCCCCGGTCTCCCGGCGAACAAGAACGGGTCGCGTTAAGAAACAAGCTCGTTTTGTTAAGCAACAATAAATGGGAGAGAGGCCGTCAGTCATGATTCACGGACAGGTTTTCAGAGATGATGGAAAAAACCTAGGACCTGTAGGCACCTAATGGACTCCCTTGAGGTTCTCAGGCTAGCGTCAGTACTCCTTTAACACAGTAGCTTGTGGAAGAGGACTAGCAGAGGTTAATATAACATGTAACGAAGAAATAGTCTCTGTTAATTCTCCTTCACAATGTCAAATAATGGACGTTTTTTTTATGTTGAGTGCAAAAACAAACCGGCTGAACAGTTTTTTTTAATATTCTTAGAATATGTACGGGAGAGGTAAGACTGAAGGTAGTCAGTGCTGTGACTGTTCGAAAGTAAGATGGCTTGATAAACTTCTAGAAACCCCTAGATGTTAAATTGGCTTGGCGCTTAAAAGGTACAAATGAAATGATGACCAACCTAAATCTAAATTCTAATGTAGTTCAAAATCTAATACATTTATAATGGGGAAGTTAGAGGCGTAAATAACATAAGAGGAGTAATTCAAACTTGATGGCGATGTTGTTACACCTTTACGTTCGCTATGTTACAAGGATATTCTCCACCTTAATCTCACTACAGTAGAGATTTCCTTTTAATTTTAGAAGCTGTCTTCACGTTATTATTACAGCCCAACAACGAGAACTGGTCAATTTTTATAGAAGTATACAGCCAACCTAGCACGTATGGTTAATTTAAGAGTCGCAAATAAATGTGCAGCGACGTCGAGAACCGCATTACCATAAGATATATGAAGATATGGTGTAATTTCAAAGAACATAGTAATGCAACAACTCTTGCTGTGGGATAGAATTTGTAGAATCGGTAGAGTCGTGGAATAGAATCTCTCTGTGCCATTTTTACCTGTTGAGGCAAGGTACCCTAAAAATATTCAACAGTATAAAATTACGAATGCAACAAAGGTAAATAAAAATATATATTGGCAACTTAAGTGGCGCAGTTAAATGCGAGTGTTCGTTTTATATTCAGTCCACATCGACGCTCCCTGCGTTATTGCAGCGCGATTTACGGCTTCGCTCATTTTTAAAATAAAGCTATTCCCTCTAAAATATTGTCATCTACTTTAAATATTTCACTTTATGTGTCCCGTAGGCGGCGTTAAAAATTCGACCGGATAATCCGAATGAATGGTTCAATATATACTTGATTTAACGCTGCCCTATGGAATTGTTGGCTATAATATTGTACGGCTCTAATTTGATTTCCACCTTTATATCTTTCATCCAATATTTATATCGCGTCATGGAAATGTTTTCATATCGCAGCTGGAGTACATACATACATATGTATATGTCACGCCTTGTTCCCAATGGGGTAGGCAGAGACCACCTCTCTCCACTTCCTACGATCCTGGCACACTTCTCTTGCTTCCTCCACTTTCATGAGCGTCTTCATGCATGCTCGTCGGTTGCGAGTATAAAGTTAAATATAAAATATAAAAAATATGTAAAGTTTACGTTTATTATTTTTTTATATTGAATACTAGCTGTGCCCGCGACTTCGCCCGCGTGGAATAGTTTTCTGAAATAAAAGAATTTTTCTAAAAAATAAATAATAATAATAATAAATAAAATTAAAAATAAAAGTAGCCTAAGTTACTCCTTATTACATAAGCTATCTGCCAGTGGAAGTCCTGTTCAAATCGGTCCAGCCGTACCAGAGATTAGCCGGAACAAACAGACAAAAATTTTAAAAATATGTATTTTGGTATGTGTACTGTATATACATTCATATGCATCTAGTAGAAAGCGGTTATTTTAATATTAAAAACAGACACAAATTTCCAATTTTATTTATTTGTATAGATTGACTAATTTGTGTTAATTGGTCTTTTGAGCTTTATGTGACAAGAAATAGATAAGATTTTAATACATTAATAATAAAATAATTATTTTTGCACTATGGTACATTATATACTACATAGTGAATTTTCAGTTATTACTAAGATATTGTTAAAGGTTACAGAGTGACTGTGGATTTACTCTGGATTCTTGTTGAGAGCTGGAGGGCGTTCTAGCGAACTTGTGCGCCTTTATTTTAGGCACTGCTGACATACTAGACTTGATTCAAAAATTCATAAGTAGTTCCAATTGATATAAAAAATAACAATTTTTTATTATTTAAATTTTGACAAAAAGTACTGTCCGACTTCGTCTGACGGTTGTCATATAAGTTATCAATTTAAAAACGTTTAGATTTATTCAATAGAAAATTGTTGAAGTTATTACAAAAAATATATTGAAAGGTATAGAGACATGTAGAATATTTAGTCTGGCCATAAATACTATTTCAATTAAAATTTATATTAATAATTATTTTTTTTATTATGTTTTCACTTTTCGTGCCAATCGGTAGTCAAATATTTTTGTAATATAATATGGAATAGAAGATAAAGAGAACCGCGTCGTTGTGATTGCATTACCCAAAGTAGGTATAGAGCTAAATACAACTATTAATCACTTTATACGTTTGGTATTAGTCGAATGTTTGTCTATTGATAGAAATAATGCTACTTCCTCTATGTACCACAGAAAAAGATGTGACCCTTCACGTCCTGAATTTGATGAAATTCTGTCAGACCACAAAAGATTTTATGTCGTCAGATAAAGAAGTCGTAAATAAAGCCTTACTTACGACTTCTTAAAAAACTTACAGCCTATATGAGATATACTGGTCATTAATTAATTGATAATTTAATAAAAATAGAATCAAAATAACTATTTAAGCGGTACGCAAAGGGATGTCACAGCTTTTTTTTATCCGGATTATAATTATGGAATTTTATAATTGAGCAAAATTTCAACATTATATTTATGTTAAAAGCTCTAAAGAAGCTTACCCATTAGTCAACACGGTACAACGTGGACTATTCAACTGCAGTAATGATTTGCTTGGATATTAGTTATGAAGGAGTGACGGAGCTTTATATATGTATTAAAACATTGACGAAAGTATATCTACATGTTATTCTGGCGAAAGTGTTTAAGCATTTTAACAAAATAAAGTTTCATAATCAAGTATAGCCCTTTCTGTAAGACTCAGCACCGAGTCATAAAACTCGATCTCCTCCATACGAAAGTTTCGGATTTCATCAGAATTGAAGACTAGCCATCATCTAGTCCCGATCTTAATACGCTAGATTGTGATTTATGATTTTAGAGAGTTTTAAAAAGTTTGACTTGCTCTAAACACTATTATAATTTGGAGTACCTAAAACACAATATAGGTAATTAAAAAAAATCTCTTGAAAAGAGTGGGTGTTTATATTGATAACTGGATTCAACGTTTAAAGGACTGTATTGCTACCAATGGAGATTATTTCGCCTAAGCCTCATATATTAATTTTGTTTTGTTATTTGTAGTTATGGCACTGCTATGGGAGAATATACCGTCAGAGTATCCTACAAACAAGTTAGGTCTAGTGAGCAGTTTCCTAGGGCAATCCATGCCAACTATCTACAGGTGTTCAATATTTCTACACTCACTACAATAACTTTACATTCATAACATTGAATTATTTTACGAAATCAGCAAGCGTAGATATTTAGTTGCACAAGAGTAGCAAAAAATCTAAAAGATCGACACAATTTTATATAAAATATTTAAATATATTGCAAGACCTATAAATATAATTGAAAACATTCGAGTTGTATGGCTATACCATATTACAATATATATAACGAGATATAAAGAAGCTATTTGACAGGCGTGACTACTGGGAAATTACTGTGAATCAGCTCAGGAGAAAACTGACCTACCAGCACATACATAATTGTTATACAAAAAAATGTACGAACCTTACATTTGTCAAAGAAGAGGTGACGAACTGTGTATTTATTTTTGAATTAATTACAAGAAAGCCCGATTTGTCACGTTCTGTTTTAATGATTTAATTCCATTTACTTATTTTGTTTATAGCTGGCATCAACCGGCAGGTGCAGATTCCCACGAAGCAATTAACGTCGAGCCTAGTTGAAGGGTTGCCCATGGACCCCGAAAAGGAACTGAACAAAAACACTCAACTATTCCCAGACATTATACTGTTGTTTTGTGGCTAGTCTTTTTACTTCAACTACAAATTATGCTTGAAAGCTATTATTGCCTAACTATTTTTTTGGCGTTGTTTCTTCAATTACTGTGCTGCTTTTTTTTTTCGAATTTTAAAAATTTGAAGAGTTTGTTTTAATAAAACCACGGAGATTTTCTGCGAAGTCATTTCAATCCGCCATAGCTTGAATGACAATTTGTTTATAGCTAGTTGTAGTTTGAAAATGACCGATCTGAGATGCCTTCGTCTATAATACAGGGCAGTATCATCGACAAAAAGGGCTAATTGAGGGCCGCATGTGGAGATGGGTATATCGTTCGCATATACCACGAACAAAATAGCTTACACATAGAGTTACACAAGAGACTTGACTTTTTACACTTGTACAGAAACAGACGGTACGAGAAAGAAAAGGATGGAGGAATGCAAGTCAAACTGTATTTATTACTATAATTTGACTGATTTTGAGTTGGTATTATGAATAATATTTGGACAAAGTAATAATTGATAGACAATTTAGTTATTATTTATAATAAACCATTAGGTAGAATTTAAAATTTAATCACTTTAATATATATGTATATGCAGTCCAAAAAAGTTAAATACATACCATGTACCAACATGGCAGGATCGACCTCAAGCTTCCCGATCCAAACACTAGTGCCACACCAGCTCTGGTAATATCTAAGTACATTCTCATTCTTAATATAAGATCCATGTAAATACAAATAAGAATAATTAATCTTCACCTAATCGGTAATCAAGAACTAAAAAAGAAAGTAGCAATATCTATTATTTTTTTCTCCGCAGTCCAAGAAATCGTTATAATATTTTAATCGCAATATTAGTATTTTATATGTTATATTAAAATATAACTAGTGTTAATTCTATTCTATGATATCTGATACCATGGTAATATCACAGTTGAAGTCATGGATATCATTTGTCATTGGTGAATAAGTCGTATACGTTAAAAAATCAGTATTTTGTTAAAATCTACCAAGTCATTTAAAATTCGATGATTAGTAATAGATACTAATAATATACGTTTAAAAAGCATAACTTCAATAGTTTCCTTGGCGAATGTGAATATAGATTAATATAGATTCAACAAACATTAGTAATTGTTTTAGGAATGACGCAATATAATTTTTAGTAGTAAATTATAAAGAATAAGCTATTTGAAATAAAAATTTTAATAGATCATATCTTGAGTTATTGTTTACTAGAAGCTGCTCCTAGCTTCCAAATAGGTATTTAATTTTATAACATTATACAAAAACGAAGACCGTATTAACACTGCGTGTCGAGAATTTCTGTAAGAGCCTTGCAGCCGCGGTGTTAGCGCATGCAGTTGTAGAACTGGGCCATAACTTTACACGCAACATTAACTTGGGACGCAGTCGCGACAGAGGTTAACGAAGCTCTATAGAATTCTGAAACTGGCATTTATTTAATAATAATATTTCATACAAATAATGTTTTTATTTCATACAAATAATGTTTATTTTTTCAGCAGTTCATTAGCACTGTCCACAATAAATAAATAAGCGAATAGATATTATTGCATTAATATTTGTAACGTATGTATATTATAAGTAATAACAAATAGTAATTACGTATCATATGTTAGAAAAGTGTACATGTAATTAAACTTTAGACTGCCAAATTGCCTTTGACTGAGATACTTTCCTATAACACAGCATGTTTCGCTAAGAAATATATATTAGGCTTAGCCTATAAATTCAAACTAGAGTTTTGGTATCAATATTAGGTAGATACTATGTTAATACCCATAATCTGGTCAAGAAATTGTTCATATAGTTTTTCTATAAGCATTCTCTTGCTCTCTTGCGCTTCTTAGGAATAAAGACACTTACAAACCCAAGGGAAATCTAATACTTCCTCGAACACAAAGGGAAAATCTGATTAGAATGACGGTAGGTAATTCAACAAGTCTTAGGTTCAGTTAGAGAATCAACATTTCGCAACACTCGCGGGACTGAGTTGTGGTCTGGAATAGTTATTGTGTTGTTTGGATAAGAAAAGCATCTTCAATTTCTCTTGCATTCTATTAAAAATAAGATAATTATTATTCTAATCACCTGTGAAATTAGAATTCTCTTCATAGAAACGTAGAAATCTGTTTTATACTCGTACTTGAAACAAATTCGTGTTATTTACATCACTTATAACTGATTAAACTGGTGGCTGAGCTGATTAAAAAAAGAAACATATATTAGAAGAGTTCAGCTCCATCAAGAAAAGTAGAACAAATATGTCTATATTAGATAAAGGAGACAAATGTTATTAAAAAAAACTTAATGTTATTAAATAATATGTCAGTTATGGAATCTGGCAATTTTCTGCAGAAGGCAGGAGAGTAGAGGCAGAGGAGGAGAAAGTACCTTAATCAAGTTTCATCGCAACTATCTTCATTGTGTTCTTCTTCACTCTAAGAGTAGTGATACATGCAAATATACTCGTAACGTTCGAAAAACACATTGACAATTTGATGTTTCGCACTACAAAACGGACCAACCGACCGTCTTTTAATACTTTAACATCTCCAGTATCTTACAGTCACACCAAATAGATTAACGCAGAACAAAGACCTGTGTTATGGAATGTATATTAAAAATAGATTAATTTAATATTCATAGTACAAATAATTACCCTCACCGGGACTAGAAATCGGAACGTCAGAGTTCCGGCGTACAAATCACTTGGCTGCTGCGTACGTCAAACATTAGTTTTTTTAAATTATATACATATACTAGCTTTCCGCCCGCGGCTTCGCCCGCGTTATATTCGAATTTCCCACAGGAAGGATATGTTTTAACAATACTGCATACAACCTTTCACCCCCTCCTTTCAACCTTTTACAACCCTTTTCTGCTTTAAAAGGTAGCCTCTGTCCTTTCTCAGCCTCTAGACTATCTGTGTACCAAATTTCATTTAAATCGTTCAGTAGTTTTAACAATATTTCCATACAACCAATAATCCCTCCTTTCAACCTTTTACAACCCTTTACAACCTTTTTTGCATGAAAAAGTAGCCTATGTCCTTTCTCAGGCTCCAGACTATCTGTGTACCAAATTTCATTTAAATCGGTTCAGTAGTTTTGGTGTGAAAGCGGAACAGACAGACAGACAGACAGAGTTACTTTCGCATTTATAATATTAGTATGTATGTACGAGTATGTATAGTATGGCACAAAACAATGAGCTTTTCCACAAATACTATTTTCACAGTACTTTTGATTAAAATTCACCGTCTTCAATTTTCACAGATGACACTCCAGTTTTATTTATTTGATTTCATTAAAATGACGATAACTTTTTTTTAATGAACCGATTTTGATGAAACAAAGTTTAGATATTATTCTGAGTTAAAACAAAGCAAATAGTGAAAGTTTCAAGCAAATCGGTTCAGTACTTTCGGAGATAAACGTGAACATACATACAGACAGACAGACAAAAAATTCCAAAAAAATTTTTTTGCTTTCTAATAATCTATTTAAGTGCCCCTCTATCCATTTCAGTCAAAAATACTAAATGTACAGACAAAATATTTTTACTGTCTTATTATATGTATAGATAAATGTACACAATCTAGACTACATCCATGGGTTATAGAATTGTTGAGTTACTTTAGTTTGCTTTCTTTCATTTGTCATATTATTAATTAATATTAAAAATCAACTTGTTATCAAAATGTTGACACTTCCATACTGCATTCTAATTTGATGTACGGGCGATGCTGCGCATACATTCCCAAAAACTGTTTAGGGAATTTAGAGACAATCTCACAAATTGCTATTCGCCAGAACTACTTTCTGTTGGATCATAAAGGTTTATTGGGGAAATTTTCTGAAACGATATACAGAAATCAATTGAAGAAAAAAAGTTGAAACATTTTTGTTTGTTTTGCGAATAAAAATTAATATTGATATAATGTTTTAAGTATTGTTTTTGATTGCTCCATTGATATTTGTGTTCTCTTACATATAGGTAAACTTTTCTACGACAATTAAAATAAAACAATTCAAAACTAAATTTTTATCCTAGTATTTTAATGAATAACTTGTTTTAAATGATTAGAACTGATGCAAAATTTTGTGAGTAGGAACCATAAAAAGATTGCTTACTTGATTAATGTTTCCAATAAAATTTGAAACTTCGTGACAATGATCATCAAACAAACTCAGTAAATATAAGTTAAATAATAAGAAGATAATACGAAATCCCGTTTTGTTTTAGGTCCATGTTCTAGGTCGATATCGAGATCAAGAATTAAAGTCAAACAAAATTTGTAAATAAAATTTAAATTAATGACGTCGCTTCAAGAAAATTGTTTTTGTAGCAGTAGTGTTATTTATTTGATTTCTGAACGAACTATCAACGATGAACACTGGGACAGCCGAGCACTGGGATGGCGGCCATATTGCTATATTAAATCAACTGTCAATTGTAATTCAATCGCGGCCATATTGCGTTCAATCCTCACGTGAAACTGCGGCGAAACGCCTTAATTTATAACCCTCAATCGTCACTACGAAATATTCAGTTGTTACGTTGTTAGTGCAATCAATATTATTATATTGATTCTATAACAAGATTTAAGATTTAATTACGTTTTATTTCGCTAAATCTGGGCTATTCGCTCGACTATCCAGTATTATAAATTCTTGTAATAAACCCGAATTACGTCTTTTTAGTTATAATATAGTTTTACTTTAGTTAAGTTATGAGAAGATTTGGTATATAATTGGGACACAATATAAAATATCGTCAGAAACATATAGGTATAGTCAAAGAAAGTTGGTACACACAAAATTGTAATGGGCAAAATTGTAAAAGACAAAATATAACCTCGTTATGTTTTAATATCGACATAAATTCGTATTAAATCCATAAACGTACGTACGTTCAAGAAATTACGGGTGTATTTAACTTCATTAAAGGCAGGTATAAGAGCGATTGCGTCTTTGCGTTGTCTTAATTTATTCAGAAGTGGAATAGGATTCCGTCTGAGCCTTAACAAGATACATTAAGAAAATTAACGCTTGACTCAGTTCACTTTCGAGACGAAATTTCTTGATTGGGCTGCTTACGTAACAGATTTAATTATAACGTGTGACGAATATCATCGGATACCATACCAGCTTAATGGAGATTTGGGAACGGGTAATTTGTTGGGAATAGTGTAACGAAACAGTCAGTTCCCCACGGGCTATCGTTTAAACAAAGTGCCTATAATTCGCAAGAGTTTACCCTCAACCGCCCTCGGGAATCGCGCTCCGACGCTCTGAAATATTTCTGATGCACAGTTCCCAAGCAACATTTATTTCTTGTGCCACGGTGAAACTAGCATGTTCAGTCACTTCGGGGGTCGTGAATTCCAAATAGCTATTTAAATATCTCCGTTTGAGAGTATTGGGTTTCTCAGAGCATGTTTTTCAAGTTTGATTTGTTTGACTACATATTATCTAACATAAATATTAAATTAGACAACTTACTCAATAAAATTATTGTATGCTTTATTTCATTTGCTAGAAATAGTATTATTTTTAGAACGATTCCTTCCAAGTAATAATATAGACCTGCGTATAGCGCATATGTTATTGTCTATTAACTCATGAAATGTATAATCAAGTACCTAAGTAATTAGTTTACCTTAATAGTAACAGTTGTACATAATGATCAAGTTAATATAAGCGACGCAAACTATAATCAATTTAAAAGCTTTTAACAAATATGTGAGTTAGATTCAAACTAAAATAACGCATAATCCTACACAAAAACCACCACAATTTAATAATTTTATGTATCGTGTGACTAAATCTGAAATTAAATAAGTATAATCAAATAATAATTTAAAAAATCCATACGAACGTATGTATTGTGTATTTTGTGTATATGTATAACAGATAACGCCAAACATAGCAAACGAATTGCCCAGCTAAACGAGGACACCTATCTTGAAAACTTAAATGGCTTAAAGACAAATGTGTAAAGTTGCTATCTAAAATGTGAGCAACATAGATACAATACAACATCGAGACGCTAACTCTACTAATGACTTGTCAACGACATTTAATGTTACTTCTGCCTATTATTCAATACAACATTTTGTTTGGTAATCATGAGGAACCTGGATATCATTCATGCCTTTAAATTACTTAATAGTAGTGTAAACTTATTCTCATAAATAAAAACGGGATTTTGATAAAACTAAGTACAATCGTAATATAATTATGTAAAAATATCCAACACAATATCTAAAATATCTTTCTACAACGAAACACAATTCTAAAATAATGAAATGTTAATAATTAAAAAAAAATATCTTTGTTGTAAAGTCTTTCTTTAAGTCGTTAAGAAAATTCTGTGTGATTATTATTTCCTGAAATTCGTAAGATAATTGCTTTATTAGGATTACAGCAAAGTTTTGCTTTAAAAATTATCCTCCTAATTTACTTTAAATTTTCCATTTTAATGTCATAAATAAAAATAAAAGACAAATTAATTCAAATACAGCGTTAACATTTTTATATAAAAAGTTTTTCAGTAAAGCCTTTGTTTTGTAAATCATAATAAAACAATGAATTTAGATGACAATGATTTAAATGTTTGTTTTATAAAAATATAGGTTTTCACATTTATTAACAAAATGAACTACCATTCCTCAATGACGTGTGTGAATTGACTTCGCGCCCTTGAAGTATCCGCTATGAGATGATACCAAAAAAAAAATAAGACAATGCATTACTTATCTGGTTTTGTACGTCTAATTCTTGTTTTGATGTAGGTATATTTTGGTATGTTTGGTGTCTAATTAGTATTATTATTAGGTTAAGTTAGAGTGTGTATGATAATCATTAAATACAAGGTATTATAAACATGGTATCACGTGGTTAACAATAAATATATATATTATACTAGGTTTTATTCTTAGCTAAATTTGATGCTTGAGAACAAAGCAGTTGGTATATTACCTAGACTTCTATGTATTAGCTGGTCTTGTTTTAATATAAATCACTGTTAATTCATTAAAGTTAGGCATCCATCATTGAGTAAAATATTGATGGGTTGTTTTCGGATTGATCTAATATAATTTTTAAAGAACATTTTTGTCTTTAGTGGAACTGAAATAACTTAGTTCTACCACCGCGTTTTTAATAAATGTTAACTCAATTTTGGTCTATTATTAACGATATGAATATACTTTATTTGTGATTTCAACGATTTAATCTTAATAATTTCTATCTTATTCTCTATTAGAAATGTAACATCAATGTAACGACAATTGAGTCGGCCTGTGTACATCATCAGAATTGTGTTAGGGTTATTTCCGTACCCGACGCATCAAGGATCCTTCTACGCATCAGTCTGTAAAAGCAATCTCTGCCACCTACAAACATCACCGAAGCTCTGCAGAAGCGACGCAGCCCCAACAATACCCTGAACGCGTTATTATATTGAACATGAAGGACACTATAGGATTGGCCTGTGCTCATTTTACACAGCCTGTACATGCATAAAATATGTATAAAATGTATAAAATGAAAATCCTTTGTTTTACATTGACAATTTTTTCCAGTTTTATGAAACCTGCTTGAAACGGCGATTAAATATATATTTTTTTTTTAGGGTGCCACACGGGTGCCACACGTCTAATATTGCGTTTGAACCGTTAATTTCCCCGCCCGCTGTAGCCTTGACGTTGTGGTAGATAGCATGCGTATGTACACGAGGGTAAGGGCAGTCGGTTTTATTGGCGTCACTAATGAGTTGCTAATTCAATTTCACGGACGCAGCCCGCGCTGAGCGCCGCGCCGGTGCCGGTGTCAGCCCGTACTACCATATACTAAACTCAATGTCCACTAATAAATAATCCTATATTTGAAGTAGACTTTATATTCATTCGATAAATTTCATTTGTGGAATTAACGTCATAATTTTATAGATTTTGCATAAAAGTCTATCAGACTTCTAATTTAATATTCCCCGTGTATGTAGATTTTAAACTATATTGCACATATTATTATAAAAAATTAACTACTGTCAAAAAATAGTAGTTAATTGTAGACGACAGACTTAGAGTAATAAAAATAACAGAATAAGTAAGTACTTAAAACCTTTATGTGTTCTCACTCGTGCGTGGCGGTTTCTCGGTTGGATTCCCAAGTGTACATTCGTGTTTAGGGCTAGGTACATTTACAGCCATAAATTAAATTACATTGACCTAACTCACAGAATTCCGAATTTACAAAGCGAAGTAATTATTTAAACTGTCTTGTTGTTTTAAATGTACGTATTTGGAAAAGCGCAAATTATTTTTGTTTGATACTTTGCTATAATTCGTTTCATATGACATAATGTGTAAGAATATTAATGTGTGTTTGTAATAAAAATCATAATATTTTGCTTATACCAACTCATTTTAAACATTTGATTTTAATGTAATTTCTGTAGAGAGTACCGCGGGGAGAGGCGGTACAATTTGGGAATCAATTTCTTGAATTATTATGAAATAATATTAATGAAATTAGATTAGATATGATGAAATTAGATTAGAAATAGATAGAAATGAATAAGATTTGGTAGCTTATATCTTCGCGCGTCTATCTTTATGAAAATGTTTATCGGCATTATTATTTTTATTATAAATAAAATCCAAAATACCAATATAAAATTAACCTATAACAAGGTGCAGAAATAGGTCCAAATTACTCACCGGCTTGTATTATTCATAAGTTCGTCCCACTAATAACGCTTAGTCGAACACCGCTGCCATATATCTGATCGCTTCCATTAACTTAATGTACCGCATAAAACCTTTGTGTCTTCAGTTTATGACGATGTTCGCCTCGAAGAAACTTTTTGGCCGTGCAAACGAATGAAACTTCTACTCCCCCTAATCTTTGTTCAGAGAAAAAGAACATTGCTTTTTGTCTAATCATATTATGACAAAGCTCTGTTACGAAACTCCGCTGTAGTTACTGGAATCGTACGTTATGTGTCACGTATGTAATAAAGAGTGGCACGCAACGTAGCTAGCTGATATAGACTCAGCCAGCTCGGCAAAGTTCTCCGCCTACCGGGGAGAAATAACACACTTTAAAGTTAGTGAATTCAATCGCTGGGAGACGTAAACTTTTGTACAATTGTTTTCTTTTTCAAGTAGGTACGACTCTTAGACGGATTTGCACGGATAGTTGTTTAGTCGAGTCTATTTTATCGTTGCTTTGTTGTTGTTGCGTGTATTGTTTCAATGAAATTCATTTTTATCATTTAGTATGAAACTCGCTATGAACCTTCAATTTTATCTATTTTTAATAATGAATTAATACCATAAATAGTAATAACATATTGCTAACCTAGATATGCTGACGTGGGCAAATAATTTCAAGAACTACAATACAAATAGAATAGAAAATAATTTTATCTATATACGTTCTTTTCTGAGCACCCAAAAAATGAATAGTCACAAAATAAATGACTCATAAAAGCTTGGTAACAAATACAGTCCCAGGTGTTAACATATTACATTCAACTAATTAAATAAATTGTACTACTGCCAATTAATTATCGAAATCGATTATTTTTTATATTATGTACATTGTATGTTTTGTATTATGTATTGTATACATAATGTACATCGGATAATAAATAACAAATAGTCTTAAGACTATTGTTTACATGTATTTTTAGTCATATTTTACATTAATGTAGAACATGACTAAAAATTCATGTAGGTGAAATAAGATAAAAATTCAAAAACTTGCAAATGTAAAACACTACGCAACAACTTTCACAAAAAAGATATGTTATTATTATTATATACACTTCTCATTAGAACAATTGAAACACCTTGCAAGTTTATGTTTTGTAAAGATTATCAGAAAAATATGTATATTTAGAAATGAATAATAAAATTAAGGTTTTCAAATCTATATGAAGTCCGAGTCGAAACGAGTAATTTTTGCCCTGCATGTAGTAGGAAGGAAATGGAAAAAAAATGTAAATGATAATTGATAAAAATGTTATTTAATAACATGCATCCCTCCCTGAACTCTTATTACTGCTTCCTTACGGTTCTTCGTCGATCTTAAAAGACTCACGATTAAACGTGTGGTATTCGTTTCTAATCCTCTTAGATTGTATTTTGCAGCCGGCTAAGTTTCTGGCACAGGTTCTAAGAATTGGTTTCCTTTTTTCATCCATTTCATAATGTTCCATAATGACATTTCACAATGTCATCCACTACATATATATCTTTTATTTATAATGTCTTCTGACAGTGATATTTATTATTCTGCCGATGATTCCTCAGATTTGTGCA
This sequence comes from Scirpophaga incertulas, assembly GCA_036419045.1. Taxonomy (NCBI): domain Eukaryota; kingdom Metazoa; phylum Arthropoda; class Insecta; order Lepidoptera; family Crambidae; genus Scirpophaga; species Scirpophaga incertulas. The sequence goes on along the minus strand of CM071637.1, from coordinate 15,178,265 downwards.
ACTCAAGTTTTTCCTCTTCATCAGACTCGCTTATTGATTCACTGAATCAGGTATTCTCTTCAAAGAAGAATACGTGTCTTAATGTGTGTCATATTAATGCTCAAAGTTTGGCCAGTCACTATAGTGAATTTTTAGCCACCTTCTCAAATGTTAATGCTCACGCCATCCTGGTTTCAGAAAGTTGGCTTAAACCTAACCTTCCTACTGCTACTTACCCTCTTCCGGGCTTCATCCTTATCAGAAATGATAGGATTGGCAAGGAAGAGGGTGGTGTGGCTATATATCTTCGCTCTGACTTTTCCTATAAAATTCTTGCCTCTTCTCCTTGGCAATTTTCCGCATCCGCTGAATATCTCTTTCTTGAACTGATTGTGAAAGGAGTTAAATCCTAGAATCCTTTGGGTCAGAGTACACACATCATATTATCATGGGTGATTTCAATACAGACCTGTCATCCGGTGGTCCTCGTTCCCGTAAACTCCTTCATATTATTGAATCAGCCAGCCTCCACGTGTTACCTCTGTAACTTACCCATCACAATCTTTTTAGTGATGATACCTGGCTTGATTTAATCCTTTCATCCAACCCTTCCTTAACTTCCTCATACGGTCAACTTCCTGCACCTGGCTTCTCACGTCATGACCTTGTTTACATTTCCTATACCCATAAACCTCCTAAGTGTCGCCCTAAGGTTCTGCACGTGCGTTGTTTCGGTAGGATGGATTTAGACAAATTGTGTCATGATGCTTCATCCCTCGACTGGGAACCTCTTTTTGCTGCAGCCAATGTAGATGACAAAGTACGCATCTTTAATGACACTATCCTCACCCTTTATGATGTCCATGCTCCTCTAAAGACAATTAAACTCAAGAAGTCACCTGCACCATGGATATCGAAAGGAGTATGTATGGCAATGCGGCGGAGGGATCGAGCCTTTCGTAAATTTAAAAGGGGCCGTACCGCTGAAAACTGGAGCCTTTACAAGTTAGCACGGAATCGGTGTAACAAGATGATACGTGATGCTAAACGCCGCCACATTTGCGTGAGCAATGCGTGAGGTCGGGAAATGGGCCGTTATCGGCGCGGACTCGAACGCATGGAACCCGTGGTGGGGCGGAGTAAAAATGGACCACAGGGGCGAACAGCTGGCAGGCAGCATAGAAGAACTGAACCTCCACATACTCAACCAGGGCAAAACGCCGATGTTCTCGGTGTACAGAAACGGCAAGGAATGCACAAGCCATGTAGATGTTACCCTGTCCACCGAGGACATGCTCAGTCATGTGGCTCAGTGGCGGGTGATCCCAGACGAAATAACCTCGGACCACAGGGCAATCCTGTTCACCGTGAAAAAGAACCTCACAAAAGATAACAAGATTGGAAACAGCACAAGACAATACAACACCAAAAAAGCAAACTGGTCCCATTTTCATGAGAAAATGAGCCAGTTATGCAAAGATAAGAACATAAACACAGCTGTAATAGAAAAAAATCGATCACAAGCATGCAATCAATAAAATAATAGAAACTTACACTAACATAATAATAAAGTCCTGCAACAATAGCATACCCAAAATTAAGAAACATAGATGAAGAGGATTGCCATGGTGGAATGAGGAGATAGAGGAACAAAAAAGGGAAATGAAAAGAAAGAGAAGGAGAATTAAACACAGAGCCCAGGCTGACAGACAAAAGGTAGTAAAAGAGTATCTGGAGGCAAAGGAAAAATACATCCATGCCACAAAGGAGTCCCAGACAAAAAGTTGTAAGAGCTTCTGTGAAAAGCAAGAAAGAGAGGGAATGTGGGAGGGGATTTATAGAGTCTTCAGGTACACCGAGAGTAGCAGGGACGGGGTTCCAATGCAAGTAGATGGCGTGGAGTTGACCAGTGAGGAGTCTGCCGAATATCTGGCAAAGACTTTCTACCCGGAGGACGACCCGGGTACGGACAGTGGTTACCATGCCGAGACAAGACGCAGAGCGAACGCAATGGAAGTCACTAAAGAAAAAGAGGAAAAGGAAAACGACCCCCCGTTCACTATGGAAGAACTGCTAACAACAACGGCGACCTTCAACCCGAAGAAGGCCCCGGGGTGAGACGGGTTGACGGCTGATATATGCAGCAGGATAGTTGCGGAGCAGCCACAAGTGGTATTGGCGCTCATGAATACCTGTCTGAGGACATCTACCTTCCCGAAGATCTGGAAGAGGGCCATAACCATAGTCCTCAAAAAACCAAATAAAGAGGACTACACAACACCCAAATCATACAGACCGATAGGGCTGCTCCCCGTGCTGGGGAAAATTCTAGAAAAACTTCTAGTAAATAGAATAAAATGGCACGTAATACCAAGGATGAGCAAGGCTCAGTATGGCTTTATGCCGCAGCGCGGCACCGAGGATTCACTCTATGACCTAATAAACCGAATAAAAAAGGGACTGGGGAAAAGGAAATAAATTTAATCATATCATTGGAGATATAGAGGGGGCCTTCGATGCCGCGTGGTGGCCAGCCATAAAATGCCAGCTAGCTGAAACACGCTGCCCGCCCAACCTCAGGAGACTAGTGAACAGCTACCTGGAGGAGAGGAAGGAAAACATCGTGAGGAAACCTGCGTACATCTGCAAAGCGATTCAAAGGTGTACGTAGTCTCCCAACCCGCACTGGACCAGCGTGGTTGACTAAAGCCTAATCGCCCTAACGTAGAGCCTCAGGTATGCTGGGGCAGAATTTACCAAGCAGACCACCAAGGGATGCGTCCAGGACTCCATCGGGGGACCGATATTTTGGAACCTGCTACTGGACCCCCTATTAAAAGACCTCACCAACAAGGGGATAGCTGTACAGGCATTCGCGGACGACATGGTCCTTGTTTTCTCCGGCGGCAGCACCAGTGAGATTCAGGATCAAGCCAACATGGCCTTGGAATATACAAGGTGATGGGGGGTGGCGAATAAGCTTAAATTCGCACCAGCAAAAACCCAAGCTATAATAATAACCAGGAGACTAAAATACGACACACCAAGGCTCAAAATGAACACCCCAATTCATCTGACTACCAAGATGAAGATCCTGGGTCTCACAATAGACGATAAGCTGACTTTCAACGACCATACAGTAGAGATCTGCCGGAAAGCGGGAAATATATGCAAACAACTGAAGCGTGCAGCAAAGGTCAGTTGGGGGCTGCACCCGGAGATAGTAAGGGCAATTTATGTGACAGTCGTGGAGCCCATAGTACTGTATGCAGCAAGCGCATAGGCAGATACTACCCATAAATGGGGAACGCAAAGGATCCTCAACAACTTGCAGCGGGGAGGGGCCCAACAGATGGTAAAAGCATACAGAACGGCCTCGCTGTGCTCGGTCCTAGTTTTGGCGGGCGTCCTCATTGGACATCAGAATAAGAGAGGCAGCGGAGATATACCGAGTGAAAAGAAAGGGCAAAATGGAAGACATCGAGGATAGGGCGTTAGAAAAACCCATATTATACGCAGAAACATCACATCCGGCCAAAAAACTTGGCCTTAAATACGGCAGCGTGGTGGACCGCGTGGAGACGCTGGACGGTGCAGACAATATCATCCGTATCTATACGGACGGTAGCAAAATAGACGGCAAAGTAGGAGCTGCCCTCACCGTCTGGCGTACCGATACAGAAATATACAAACAAAAATTAAAACTTGAAAAATTCTGCACGGTCTACCAGGCTGAAGTTTTTGCATTACACAGGGCCACAGAATACATGTTAACCAGCACGGCAAACAACTTCCACATTCTCAGCGACGCTAGGTCGGCCCTAGACACTATCGCCAATGACTCAGCACCACACCCATTGGCACACGAAGCGAGAGCCAACATAGGCCACCACATAAGCAAAGGGGGAAAAGTCAAGTTAGACTGGATTAAAGCGCACGTCGGCCATAGTGGAAACGAAAAGGCCGACGAGTTGGCAAAAAGCGCCGCATTAAACACCAAAACCAGACCAGCATACGGGAAATGTCCGATCTCATTCGCCAGGAGACAGATTAGGGCCCGGTCTCTGAGGGAATGGGACGAAAGATACAAGGACAGTGACAAGGGCAAGACCACCAACCTATTTTTCCCCAAGGCGTCGTCGGCATACGCTACCATTAAAAAATTAACCCCATACTGACGCAGGCACTCACAGGGCACGGGGGCTTTTCCGAGTATCTGAATAGATTCAAATGCAAGGAAAGCGCAGCCTGTATCTGCGACAGCGAAACCCCAGAGAACATTCTGCACATTTTAACAGACTGCCCGGTGACTGCCTGCGCCAGGATGGAATGGGAGCATAGATAGGGAGCATCAATTGATGCAACAAATCTATGCAACCTAATAAGGGACAAAAATACACGCGACGCTTTTATAGACTTGTGGCGATCATCACTGGCACATTAGACGTCATTGACAAGATCTTCGTAGAGCCGATCTGGCCAGTCACACTCGATGACATATGTCGTGTCTATTAATTTAGGTTGGAAAAAGAAATGATGACACTTGGTTGACAGCTGCCGGTTTTCTAAGGATTTATAGATAGTTTACTGATGTCATCAAATTATATTTCTGTACATAGTTTTTTGCCAATATAATTGTATATAGTAATGCTACGTGTTGTGCTTTACGTTCCTGTATATAAGTAATATTTTCCGATAATAAATATTGATGTAGTATAATTCAACATAGGCTCATACTATACATATATACTACAGACTACATTACAAAAATGGCTAACACAGTTATCAAACGGAACAAATAACAACCATTGCATATATAATGGAGTATAAATGTATGGTACTTGAAAAAACCGATTTAACACGAATACTCGTACACACGGTGTATTCGCTCCCAGACTCTGTAGGACTATAGCGGGCCAACGCGCACCGCTTCGCCGACTGATGTACTCTTATAATGAACAATTTTGCTGATATAGACTATTTAATTTGTCTCTTGGCCAATTTAAAAACAAAATTTATTTAAAGCTCAAAAATAATCATATCATAAAAAGGCGTGAGTGTATGTATGTATGTATATTTTTTTATAATTAAGTTTAATTCACTATCTCATTACTGGTAAACTCTGTTGTGTCTCTCAGTGCTGGGCATTTAAAACAATATTAATGTTTCTATGTATTATCTGCGGACAATGTTGTTGATTACATAATAGTACTTTGTTTTATATCAACTCATTTTGTTTAATAGAATTATGTAATTGTTTGTTGTTCTAAATAAATAAATAAAATAAAAAACACTGTAAATAAACCCAAATGTAATAAATGTAGCAAAATCTGTAACTAAATATTATACTGTAAAGGAGAGTAGAGGATGTAAGCCTAACAAAAAAACAAAATGTATAAATAGGACCGTAGAATAAATATAAGAACAAAATGTGAAATAAAAAATGTAAAATAAAAAGTAATGATGTATAATAGATAATTGAGAATAAGTGAACTGTAATAATATAAAGAGATTGTAATAAAATGTAACCTTAAAATAAATGTAAGAATAAAACGGAAACAAAAACAGCAATATATTATATAAATGGTGTATCATAGATAATTGTGTATAAGTAAATAGTAATAAGATGAGGAAAATATAATAAAACGTAACCTTAAAAATGAATGCAAGAATTAAATGTAAGCAAATCGTAAAACGTTATGTAAACGATGCATTATAAAAAATGTACAAAGGCAAATTGAAGAAGAAAGAGAATGTAATAAAATGTGACCCCAAAATTAAAGGTGAAAAATAAAATGCAAAGCAAAAAAACCGTAAAATGATATGTAAACGGTGTATCATAAAATATTGTGAACATGTAAACCGAAATAATAAGATAAAGAGAATGTCAAAAAATAAATAAAGAACCCGAACCAACACCTAAACAACCTAAAAAACAACAAGCGAGAAAGATGACCGAATGCGAGAAAGAAAAAGAATGCAGCATGAAAGAGCGAATAAACGATAGAACGAAAGAAAGAACTATAGCAACAATAAGAGCTCTGACACACATCAGGGGAGAGTACAAAAAAAAAATCATTTCCGACCTATATCTATCCTTCCTTTCCTGTCCAAAGTGCTCGAAGCCTGTGCCCACGCTCAGTTTTCAAAATTTGTTCTTGACAATATCTTGTTAAGTCCCTACCAATCCGGGTTCAGGCCCGGGCACACTGCTCTCCTAAAAGTGACTGGCGACATTAGAGAAGGTATTGAGAAAGGTAAATTCACCATTCTAGTCTTAATAGATTTCTCAAACGCTTTCAATGCCGTTAGTCATGATCTACTTCTAACCATTCTGTCCCATCTTATGGTTTCCCCTAAGGTATCGGACTGGTTTATGTCGTATCTTCAAGGACGGCAGCAGTCGGTTCGCGTTGAGGAGTTATCATCTTGTTGGTGTAGCCTTACTGCTGGCGTTCCACAAGGCGGTATACTATCTCCATTGCTATTTTCCATTTTCATCAATTTTCTCTCTCGCTGTCTTCAGAGCTATACGCTTAGAGACGAGTAGACTGTTTATCTGAAGCCATTGATGATTTACACAAGCAAAGACTTAATAGCAATACACAACTGGAGTGAGAAATTTGGGGTAAGTGTGAACCCGACAAAGTGTCAAGCAATTATTGTTGGTAGCTCGCATATGCTCAGTAGGGTCGTAACTACTTCTCTTCCACCAATTCTGTTCAACGGATCAATGATTGCTCTCAGTAAAACTGTAAAAGATCTCGGGTTGCACATTGATTCTACATTAAATTGGTCGCTAGTGTAAGTCAGCGGGTTACCTGGACCCTACGGGCACTTTACAGACTGAAGAACTTTTTACCCATCAATACTAAGACGATGCTTGTGCAGACCTTATCCTTCCCATCATCGACTATGGTGACGTGTGTTACTTTGATCTGAATTCAGACTTGCTGAATAAACTTGATCGGCTTTTGAATTATGGCATTAGATTTATATATTGTCTCCGTAAATATGACCACGTTTCCGCCTACAGACAAGAGCTGAAATGGTTATCCATCCGGTTGAGAAGAAACGTGCGTGTTCTCACTACTCTCTACGCTCTGCTTAACTGTTCCTGTTCTCCTCTTATTTATTACCTATTTCCAATATCTATGTTCTACTCACTCTAAAACCTTACGGTCGACTAACAATCTTCTTCTTAGCTGTCCTCAGCACACTTATCACTCTGTCCACTCTTCTTTTCAAATTCAGTCCATTCTTCTGTGGAACTCTCTCCCTCATGAAATCAGGATGGCACCAACTCGGACCTCATTTAAACGGAAGGTCCGTAAACATTTCTTGGATATTATGGCACAAGCTTGATCTTGCAAGGATGTCGTTAAAGAATTGGCAGATATTAACTAATTAATATTTACATAGTTTATATGTTGTTATTTATTTATATAAATATATATTTATACTTGTATATATATGTTACTACTTAGTTTATTAAATATATGTATATAATTGTATTATATATTAGTTTATAATAATATGTATCCTGCAGCATTTTATTCATATAGTTACCTTCATATTTAAGCTATATATAAGTATAGACCTTTCAAAATCTCGTTGCACCTACACCACATCTCCACACCACCCAAAGGTTGGCTGGTAGAGAATACCTTAGGTGTTAAGCCCGCCTATGTACATTTTTTTGTTGCATAAAGTTTAATAAATAAATAAATAAAAAAAATAATGTTCAATGGGATTCATATCCGGACTTCTTACTGATTGTTTCATAATAGATATACCGATTTCACTAAGATGTGTGATCTCCAGTATTGTCATTCATGAATATGAAGCTGTTGTCAATAAAATGTTCATTGGGCGTCACGTGAGACTCAAGGCACTGTTCAACGTACCGATTACAGTTTAGTGCAGGCAAACGTAGCCCAGACACGAAGGCAAGCCGTGTCTTACTGTCAGCGCTGATTGCTCCCCAAACCGTCCACGAACCACCACCATAGCAAATCTTTTTTTCGATGCAGTATCGTGCAAAGTGTTCTCCATCTTTTCTGTAGACCTTGTTTCTGCCGTCGTTACTATACTGCATAATTTTACACTCGTTAGAGAAGAGATATGACCAATTTGGATGTTTCTTCTTCGATGGTCTGCAGTTAAATTCGCCCCATTTCATCCATTCTAGCTTGTGTGGTACCAGTCCACGTTTCTTTAATCTTCTTCTAATCGTATAATCACTTGTCACTCTACGTACAACATGATGCCGCTGCTGTAATTGAAAAGTATTAAGGCGTCGATTTTATAACGAATTTTTTACAATAAATCGATCATCTCGCTCAAAAGAAATCCGATACCTGCCTATCCTAAAAGGCGCGTGAACAAACAAGAGTCCCGATAGTATTTGTACACTCTATGAATAGACGACAGGCTTAGATGCAATCTTTCAGCCACAACAGGCTGATTAAGTCCGGAATCCAGCAATGCCGCCACTAAAACGACCTCAGCGGGTATCCATATATTCTAGGAAAAAAACAGCATCCCAATCTCACATTAAACAAATACAAATAAAGAACAAGATTTAAGATAAGCGCTAATTTTTTATTTTCAAAGGAGAAATGTTCTCCAATTTGAAACACACATTAGTTTCATAACAGTAATTAATTTCATTTATAGATACTCAAATTAAATTATAATTTTAAATATGTAATTTTTGCTTACCACTGCAATGGCCAAACTGCCAGCGTACAGCTGGCAGTTTGGCCATTCATGTGTTTTTACTACACCATGGACATGGACTAATGGCTAATAGGTTAGGTCTAATGGCTAGTAGCGTCATTGTGATCTCGGCACTGGTCTACGAATCAGTTGACTCGGGAGGCCTAGCTTTAATTCTGTCAGGTACCAATGTGTTTTTGGTTTTTCGAATTTCATAATATGTACATTTACCTGACGTTCCCACGCTGAAGGAAAACATCGTGAGACAACCTGTATACATCTGCAGAAGAAATTTATAGGTGTATATAGTCAACTAATCCACACTGGGTGATCGTGGTTGACTAAGAACTAATCGGCCTAAATAGATAAGGTAGGCTCCTCTCCCTCAGTGGGGCAATAATATCTGTATGCGTATTCTCAATAACGCAGATTTGCATTCGTCTAGGTGATCGATGCGGATCACTTCGGGGTCTGGATGTGAACAAAGCCCAATGACATAGACGGAATTCCTAATGTAGATCTCAAAACATGTGCTACCGAGTTGTATCTTCTTGTTGTATGTTTCGTCTCATTGTGAGCACTGGTTGTGTTTCATATCTTGGAAATTAGCTAATGTAGAACATTGGTTTTATACATTAGCTAATTTCCAAGATATGGAAAACTGAACTCGTATTTAGCCAATAGCGATTTCTCCCTTTTTTTATATTCCCTACCTAGAAAGTAACGACCTCCTCAGTATACAGTTTAGGATACAGTTTAGGATACAGTAATACAGTTTAGGATAGGTATATATATTAATTACCGAACCTACCTATTTCTATCGCAAAATAGGAATGTTCGAATTGCTGTATTCTGGTATGAAGGATAAGATAGGCAGTGAAGTTTTTAATGTATTATTCATTGATTTTATTCTGTGTCTGCTAACTTAATTACAAATATTTATAAAAATGTTATCTTTCCTGTCTTTACAATTCCAGATAACAATTTCACACTTACAATAGTTACTGTAATTACAACTGTACTCACAACCTGTACTCATATTTTTGGTACATAGTGTAATACTGAAATAGAGTTCTTTGACATAGTTCAATATAAACGTCGACAGTCATTCCTCTATAAAAGTTTTATGGCTATTGTTGTCACTGTGTAATGCATACGAGATTTAGTCAGATGTAAAATAGCTAAGCAAACAATTGTACGGGTGCGCGCCATGTTGCAGTGCCAAGAAATAATCTCTTACGCGACATTAACATACATCATGTACAGGTTGCTGCCAAAACTGTCTGCCAGAGTCCCGCTTCGCACTACTTACCAACTAAAACAATATTACTTAGCCGAGTTATCCCGGCACATTGCAAAGGAACTAGGCATTTACTTGAGGTGAATACAGTACTTATCTTACGAGTTGCCTTCCATATTATTGTTCCATATCCCAACACACTTGTAGGCTATACCTTATTGGCGTGTTGGGATGTGTAGTACGTATAGTGTGTATGACACTTCAATGCTGTACAGATTAACATTTTAACGCAGTAAAGACCTTCGTTTACGATAACAGACATTGCCGGGAGATGTAACGTACATTTTTTTAGCTGTATGTTAACAAGCATACAATATGTCCACCTGATATTAAATTATTACACCCGCCTTTACTGGTTCTCTAAGATTTAAAGTAAATGTACAAAACCTTGAAAAATGCTAGTGTATATTGCTACCTAGAAATAATACCGCGTACCTTACACTTCGTATCGGAACATAATAATGAGCAAACTGCTGTTTCTCAGCAGAAATACGTAAGAAGAGATACCTATACAGATGAACTTACAGTCTCATTCGGCTGGTCCTCGTGGACAGCTCCCGACTTTGTCTTAAAGATCATATTTTTGGCAAGCTAATTTAAGTAATTCTGATGATTATACTTTAAATATAATCTTTAAAAATAACACTTCCGCAATTTTCATATGAAAACTTTAGTGTTATAAATAAAAATCCTGCCAAGTATGTTTCCAGTTGCATTTTCTGTGTGATGCAGTTATAAATGTACAGTTTTCGGATATTTTCCTTAACTCGAGTTATATCTCATTATTTTTTGTCAAATTTCAAAATCAATGGTAGTGTCAAAATATGCAGTCTTATCTTTTAATTTTTGACTATTGCAAGAGGTTACAAATGCTGTGAATGTTATTTATATTAATGTAAATTTGATACTTCCACAAAATAATCTTGATAGGCAGACAGGCAGATGGACAACAAAGTAATCCTATAACGATTCCGTTTTTAAGTATGGAGTATTTCTGTACATACTTATATCTAGTACATGCGACTTATCAAGAAATTACCTCCATTCCTCACTTACATATCCGTCTTAAAAACAAATTAAAAATGTCTGTTTTTGTTACCCCTAAGCCTGCTATAAAATCGTGTCAGTTTTTTTGCAGTTTATTTTATTATACGTAATTAAATATTTTTTCAGTTTAATGTGTTAAATTTATCTTGATATATATTTTTTGCAAACGAGTGTACTTTATGAAATTCATATTTGCTTCTCATTGTTATCTTTTATTATTACCATAGAATAGTTTGTAGTAGTAGTAAAAGCTTATAATATCACAATATCGAATAATAATGAATGACTTCCGTATCCGAGTATTGGCAACCAGGAAAACCATTTCGGTCGACGGCAAAGGTATGCATTCCATTAGGATTTTGCGGTATCAACAGGGATTAGTATCGCGCAAATCTCTATTTTAGTGTGGGCGATCCCGGCGAACGGGGCCAATTAGAGCTTACGCGTACTAATCTCGGTATCGCCACGTATAATATACCTAGCCGTTAATATATTCAATGTTGAGGCTTGCAACGCTTGAATATGGCGCATCACTAATTCGCTTGTTCTCGCGCGCTAATCGTTCCGTTGACACTCTATCGTGTTACATTGGGTGACGATTTGATTAAATAAAAACTAGAATTAATAATATTTTAAAGTAATGTGTCTATGTTTGATTTTATACTTCAAATAGAGTTTCAACTGAACTCTTCGGTCACTTTGAAGTGGACCACTTTGAAGTGGGAAGTGATTACGTAACACAAAATACTAAAATGTTCAGAAAATAACCACAAATCGTGAGTTAATATTCGTCGACATCAAAAGCGTAAATAACTATATCGAGGAAACATAGTGAACTAAAATGTTTCTTGACTTGTAAAATTTACTATACGTCAAATGTCTATAGGAAACGATAGCAACTCGTGGTAGATATGAATCTACTTAAATTGAAGAAACCAATCAGGTGAACCCAGCAGGCGTATCACAAACCAAACTAAGAAGAATACTTAGCCCATAGACTACACCCGGACTATTACTATACCCGATATATTTATTGGAACCTAGTTCACAATATTTACATTTATCGAATATACCTGAAACCCTTGAATTATCCCCGATGATAGAATAAGCCCTTGTTCTGACATCGACAATAAGGAAGATGCAATATTTTTATTTTTGTGCGCGCGACAACGGACCTTTACTTCGTATGACGTCACTCCTGTTTCTCATTGTCACTGGCTCACTAATTGTACTGCGCGTGTCATTGTTGGCTTTAGTTGTTTTTGCATTTATCTCGACTTTCAAGGTATTATTTTGTAAAAATTTACAATGGACTATCCATCAACATCAGGTGATCATAACTATGCCATTGATACTCCGAAAAAAAGCCGTATGGACGTATGTTTTGTGCCAATGTGTCCTCTACTTCAAATAATTTCCTAATAAATTGTTTTTGACTGGACCTTCTGACCCAAAACTGAGAAAATGTGGTTTCAAGCGGCGAAGAGGAATGGCATTTATTCCCCAAAGACTTTATTTATTTGTTTATTATATTAGGTTAAATTAATTAATGGTATTATTCTAAATATTGTAGTCAATGTCAATTCTTTTAAATATAAAATAAAACGGAAATTGTAGTTGTCGCTTTTATTCAGTAAAATATCTTAGCCAATGTCGGGACTTTCAAATCTTATATATAAAAATGAATCGCAAAATGTGTTGGTAAGCTCATAACTCAACAACGCCTGGACCAATTTGACCAATTCTTTTTTGTTAATGTTCGTTGAAGTTCAAGGAGGGTTTTTACAATTTATTTTTGAAAATTCGAATAATTATCGGAAAAACCCTAAAAACAGCCCTTTTATTTTCCCATGCAAACGTTTTCTAACTAAAACGTACAGTCGAATTGAGCTTTATTATTATTGTATAAAGTTCATATTGCAAGCACTCACTGTTGTCTAAGCAATGAAGGTGTGTTCCTAACATCAAAGAGTCAATTTGCGCTTTATTAACGCTACATATAGTTGAAATTCAATCATATCTATCAAAACAGTGTGCGTGCGTGCGTTGGAGCACAGAATACATCGTTGGAGGATTTAATGTCACGTTCCAAAATTGAATAGCCACAAAATGTAATAGGTCATTTAGACTTTTTTTGCGATTTGGTTGGCTATGCGACATTATCTATAAAATAATTAGGAACAACAAACTGCCACTGTACAAATCTTTTTGACAGGACGAAGTCTGTCGGGTCCGCTAGTATAAAATAAAACAAAAACTAAAAGAAAGTTAAAAAATAAAAGAAGTGCTGTGAAGAGAAAGGAGTTTTATTACAATTATTTAATATTTATTTATTAATTTATTGATGCTGTGAAGACCACTTTGACGTAAGTCGGCGGATATATTTTGTGAACTTAGTTAATCTGCTTGTACACAAAAGAATCAGTTACCTACCTAACACTTACCCAAATATTGACATATATTGTACGTAGTACATATGTACCCAAACTTTTCAATGTCTTGGTTGTGGTTTAGTGTGAGGTTCGTGTGGACTTGCTTGTTATACTTGGTAAATTAACGAAAAAATGCAAATAAGATAATATCATATGTTCTATTTAATTAATATTCATTGACAACATCAAAAAAATCAATCATACTTGACATAAAAATATAGAAGAATAAAAACATAAACAATATCGTTCTACGGTTTCATAACAATCTTTCTGTTTAGTCCCTTTCATTTCTACACTTGAAAACTGCAATTTCGACAAAAAATGTCACTATCATGTCAACATTAACTTTTGGCAGAGTCCTAGAATCTGCTTTTGCCGAAAACCCAACTTCCATTTTTATTTAAAAAATGCAATTCGTTTTGGTTTAATTAATTGTTCGCTTTTACTAAAACTTATTACCTCAAATAAGTTGTTATAACAGGAGTGACGTCACTGAACGCTGATTGGTGATTTAAATCCGTTCCGTTTCACGTTACTTTTGATTCGTAATTACCTATTGTTAAAAAACAACATTATGTTAAATATAAACCTTGCAGTGGCCCTACTTTTATATTTTTATAGCATTTCAATAACAAAATTTTCATAAAGATTATAATTGTATGTTCCCCATTTCACTGGGAAAGTCGTTAAAATATAGGTAGAGCATTTTTTTTCAGTTTTATTGGATTAGTTATTAGAGTGAACATACCACTATGCCAAATATTGCTGTCCTTATATGTTTTAATGCATCCGATTTACGTATTTCGACTGTGAAATTATTTGTAAAAATTATATTATGACGTAGGTATATGTACACACAACAACAGCCTTTTCATTTTGAGCTTCAGAACGTTTTTATGTTACTCATAATACCGGTTTTCGATGTTTATAATTTAAATGTAAAGTTTAACGTGTTGCCGGCGGTACATGCTCTAAAGCAATATATTTTAGAATCAGACATAATTACTAGTTCGGTTAATTTTTGCTTTTTTGACAAGCTTCCCGGTTAATCTACTGAATCATATTTATAGATTATGCAAGGAGCTAAATATAGACGTGTAGCAAATAGAGGCAGAGATTAATCACACATTAAACCTCTCAAGGTGAAACTCCAATCCGTTCTCCCGCCTAAGAAAGGTGCAATAACGAGGGTAAATAAGGCAATGCCTTATTTACCAACTAAATAGGCAACGTAATTATCCCCCGAATCCCGAGCCAATTCCACTGTTTAAGAAAGATAAACGAGAGAAAACTATTCTGAGGTAGCTAGTAACTTCACCCCGATCACAATAGCGGGTGATTACTTTGCGCCAAACCCACTATAATTTTAATCTTACGAGAGAAATATAATGCATATATCTCACTCAAGCACATTTTGGGTTTTTCAATATATACGGTATGGAAGAGTTAATGATTTATTTATGTGTGATATATTTTATATGTTACTTGAAGATGGATTAGTTAATAAAACTATCCAAATAAATAGGAAATTTCTCTTAGTACTGATGTTTGTGCAGTTAGCAATACTTACTTTGAATTTTTAATTGTTTTTGGCAGCTCGTATTATATAAAGGGTCTTGACTATAGTTTGTTACCTGCAGTAATCTTTGGAGGAATAATTATTCCATTCACCAAAGTGGTTAAATACTTAGGAATTGTATTTGACCAGAGCATGACATGGCGGCCGCAGGTTGAGGCTGTCCGGAAGAAGCTATTTGCTGCATATAGTACTCTAAATAGATTTAGAAACTTTCTCCCGATAGCTACAAAAACAGTGTTAGCTCAGTCACTCTTGCTTTCCTTGATTGACTACGCTGACGCTGCGTGGATTAATTGACAGCTTGGAGCGGCTGCAAAATGTAGCCGTCAGGTTCATTTTTAATCTGTGTAGGTTTGACCATGTTTCTAACTATCGCTCTCAACTAAAATGGTTACCTATTCGCCAGCGCAGAGACTTACATGTTTTATCCCTACTTTACAATATTTTGTACCTTCCAACATCTCCATCCTTGCGTTCTAATTTTAATCTGACTCTGGATATACCGCCCGAAGTACTGATTTTTTTCATATTCTTTTTCGGCCGTATGTCGTCCGGTTGTGGAACTCTGTCCCGAAGGGTATTATGAGAGCGCGAACGCTGGAGTTCTTTAAGAATCAAGTCCGTGTTCACTTCCTGACCAAGATTCCTTAACTTAAACTAGTTATAGCCAATTGTCCTATCCAATTACTGTACCCATCCTATATTTAAGTCTCCTTTTAATACTTCCCTGGTCCTAGGTTGCCTGGAAGAGATTGTTGATTAGCATTAAGGCCGCCTTTTGTACATTTGTACAATAAAGGGTTATGTTATGTTATGTTTTACATTTGCTATTCTAAAACGGCATTTTAAGTGACAAAAGCTACCTCAAGATCATATTGATCAATCGATTGGAGTATGAAATGTTATATGTGTAACATTTTTTCATAACTCTTTTTCCCTGCCAATATTTGAATTTAGTTTGTATACCGGTTTCAAGGTGTCGCTATGTCTTTTGATTTTTGTGTGATGAGTTTGTCATTTGTGTCTTAGTCATATACAATAAAATATTTTTCTATGTATGATTAAAAAAGTCTATTCCTTACGCTAGATCCCAAACACAATATTTAAGAGAATTTACTTTGGGCTAGAGGATAATAATTATGAGTATAATACATGTTTCTTTATCACTGAATCAAAGACACTTCTACACCCTTACTCGCCCACACCAATTTTAGTTTGCTTTTTTGGGGGTTAAATGAGCAATCGGAAATATTATTAACATAAAAACATTAAAATAATGATTACATATAAATTGAACACTCACTTTCATTCCTAACATATATATTACTCACATATATGGGAACCAACAAATTGTTAAATTGTCATACTTTTCCATATAAAAAAATTATACACTATATATCACCTCTTTTTCCGACTTGATGGGGTAGGAGAGTGAAGAGGGGGAAGCTTATATATACATACATATGTATGAAATCAGTTTTTGTTTATATTTAACCTCAAAATGTATGAACAGAAGGCAAGTAACCGTTGACTTTTCCATAGTCCAGCTCTCATTATCGTAAAAATGAAAACACAATAGTTTAGTCTACCAATCACAGTAGTTCTTGTGCATCGCTAGGTATCTCTAATTACATTTCGCATCATGCTGATAGAAATTAGACCCAGTTGCCACAGTCTATGCACACTGATATTAAATTTGCTTATACGGCCTCTACTTATTAAATCTATATCTGTAACTGACCGGACAAATCTTGTAAAGACTGCGACTGCGTCTTATATTACCAAAAATTAAACATAACAAAATAAGTACACGGTTCGCTAGATTTCTTTCAGTGAGCTCAAGTATCACCCATATATCGATTTTTTACCTCCATTACTCCGAGCCACAAGGTATATATTTTTTTTTGTTCCCCTGAGGAAAATGCTTTAAGTTGCATACCCCGGCCGTGACGAGCCGGCGGTTATGTGGGGCTCTCCTCCCAAGAAGGGGGAGGCCTACCCACTAAAAACAGGGATGGCCTTCCTCAGGCATGTAGGGAGCCCCGGGGAACACCAAGCTACTTCCGGGAACCCCCAGCCTCCGCTTCCCCGCCGATATAGGGGAGCCCGCCTCGGGGGAGGCTACAATACCTCCCCCGATCTCCACCACCGACGACGCCCCCCGGCCACGGTAGGGGCGTGGTCCCTCCCGGGTCGCCGTATCCGCGGGCGTGAGTTGCTAGCGGCCGCCGGCGACCCGCGGCAGCGCCGCAGCTGTGCTACCGAGCCCGGCGCCGCCCTCTTCGAGCGGGATCAGCCATCTCCCGACCCCGCTCGGCGGCCTCATTCTGGAGCATCACTGCTTCACAGAAGGAGGCTACAGCCTCCAACCTCCCTCGTCCGCCAGCATTGCCGCAATCAATGCCGGCGGAGACAGACTCGCCCGATCTCTGCGACCAAGACTCTGCGCTGGGAGGCCCACGCGGGGCACTCCGCCAGCGTGTGCTGGGCCGAGTCGAAGTCGGGTGCGCAGTGGTGGCAATGTGTCGAACCCTCCCGTCCTATTCGACATAGATACTCACCGAAGCAGCCGTGCCCGGTGAGTATCTGAGTCAATCGGTAGGTGACCACCTTCTTCCCGTGGAGCCAAGCTTCGAGGTGCGGGAGTACGGCGCCGACGCGACGGCCCGTTGGCGCGCGCAGTTCCGTAATTCGAGCTGCGCACGCCAGGCCGTGCCACTCCCGCTTAGGCACTTCGTGCGCGGGTTCCAGGGCGCTCCCCCATCGCTCCCCCGGTCGACACGCCGCGACGCATACATCGCCGCGTACATGTCGGCCAGGATGTCGAATAAGGGCGAGCGTCCCAAAACCGTCGTCGCCTCGTACGAGATGGTACGGTAGCCTCGTACGATCCGTATGGCCATTATCCGCTGCAGGCTCCGTAGCAGAGCACTGCAGCGGGGGGAGAGCCACAAGGTATCTAGAACCAATGGCTTAAGTTAAGTTTAGTCGATAGGACGATTTTGATCTAGTTGGAATCACTGTGACCACGATTTATCTCGGTGATATCCTTGAGGATTCTCAGCTTCTCCAGAGGGGGTAAAACAAGCTTTTTTGTGTACTCAACTTCAAATGCGTCAAAAGTATATTGTAGTCAATTTCCAGTTTATCAGCTTGAAAACGCTTAAATCTATAGTGTTACTATGACGGGCACTGACTTAGGTACATAAATCTCAAAATTTTAAAATATATCTTCATTCGTTTCGCTCATTTGGGCTAAACGAAAAACCAATGACCGAAAACAACATTTTATAAATTTCATACTTTTAATATAATAAAACTAGTGAGACACAAATAGTATAGCCGAAGACATTTCATTACAAAACATACTACTAAATTTTACCATAAATATAAGGAAACATAACATTTAATAATTTTTAGTTTAATATAAGTTAGTTGATATATATAATATAAAAACATTTAAATATATTATACCTATGAAGATTTTTCGAAAAATAACCTTCATTCACTGCAATACAATTATTTAAAAATAGAAACAATTACTTCTTTTAATTTTAGCACCGTATTCTTTTAAATTATCAGTTGAGTAATAACTTGAACGTGTTAAGAAACGTACCAGTCTATAAGTAGGCTGCAAGTCCTAAGTCATCTTTTAAAATATGCAACATGGCTCGAGGTGATATCTTCATCTTGCGAGATAAAGTTTATATCTATTTTTGCTTTCTGAGAGGATTTCTTTGAATTCTTTACCTCACCACTCTGCAAATTTTTCGTATGTAGATTGGGTGGATAGGCTGATCTTTTTCTGTGTCAAACAGATGTTTCATCGTACCCATCAATACCCCACATTCGACTAATATCAATCAGATTAGAGTTGCAAAAATTTTAAGTATTTGTGAGAATGAGTTAAATAAATATAATAGTCATGACCAGAAAAAGTATACGCGCGGTGCACCTAAGTCGTCTGCTTGGATGCCAGTAAGTACCTCGGCCTTGCCTATTTCTTTATATAGCCGTGCATAACTGTTTTCCAGTGCGAAGGATAAAAGGCAGTGAACACTGTCACTGTATTGTGATTTTCACTTTATTTCATATGTTGGCAAAACATACTACGGTTTTCGTGGGTGGTTACAGATTTGCTAAAAATCTCACATGTACTACAGTGGACCGTAACCATTCAGTATTAGGCGTATAATCTGCTTGTTTGTTAATATATCACATAAAATGGAATAGCACGGTTTTACTAGAGCAGCTTCTTGGTGCATTAGTTCTTCCTGTGGTGTCCGTTCTTCATGAAGTGCTTATTGTAGTGAAAATATGCTAGTAAAACTAATAAATGATTTATTGTAAATATTAACTAAAACATTTTCTATAAGTTTTTTTCTGGCATACAATTTCAAGTAATAACAAAAGATATGATCTCTTTTTATTAATCACCATTATACTATCTTACGTTATTTAAAATAACGATTAAAACACATTTGAAATAATATTCATTTATAATAATTCTTACGATAAGCACTAGCACTAGAATTCGATTAATTATTTATCTACGAAATCATTCAATCAACACTGGCCTTTAACGAATTTTATTTAATTGTCAATCACGCTTAAAAATATAAACAAATGAATATTCTTATTCAGGCAAAAAACCGAAATATATCGGAAGTTTTAGTCCTTTGTAAAATTATTATATTAATATATTTATAACAATTTTGCAAACAATTCTATTAATAGCAACATCAATAATCATGCAACTCGTTATTCTTTTACAATAATGATGATGCTTACGAATAAATAACAAAAATAAAAGTATCTTAAAAGTAATAAATAATGTCCTTAGTCATGAACACAATATTAACAGTGCTTTTATATATATTTCGATTTAAAGAAATTAACTTTTTATACTAGTCATCTTCATAAATGTTTTAAACATTAACAATATCAGTCGCTATTTGTTTTATTTTATGTAGAAAAGAATATTCAAATGAAGCACTTGAAAGATAAAGCAGCATTACCTATATAAAACGTATGCTACATACTTTTTCTAGTATTACTAGCAAAAGTATCATCAAAAATCATAGTAATAACTTCAAGTTTATCGAAACACGAAGCCATCAAATGTGGCTTTTTCGAGGGCGCATGAATACTTTACCTAAAACGTACTCGTAAGTATACTTTTATAGGGAAATATAACACCTGCACTTATTCTCATATCATTTAATGGAAAGATGACAATAAAGTTTGGTGCTACTATTAATATTTAAATGGTGGTTATGTATGTTATTATTACATTTTTACTACCGACAATGTTTAACATTAAGAAATATATACAGTATCTTTTGAGCTTATCTTTTCTTTAGAAAAAATAAAACCACTATGTATTTCAATATTATATTTTTTTCACAAACCATTCGCATTGTATATAAGGTGTTGTTTTCTGACTTTAACTAAAGTTGACGATTGTTATCATAATATTATCACAACATTTAGAAAACTTGAAGCTTGAAGTATAATGTGAAACCCAAATTACTTATCAACTATTATTATTACTATAACTATTACTAATAAAATCCCACTTTACAAGCTGTGCTTAGAGTGGGATTTTTTTAATAATTCCGAATTTTTTTGTAATATGTTCTTTTCTGGAAATAAATTATTAAAAAGTTATTATTATTCATATATTTAATTAATCATCTTAAATTTAAGTTTTTTACAATATAGATATATAAAATAAATATAAATACTATAAAAAACTTAAACCTAGTATGCCGCCGGTAGCGAGGCAAGGCCCAAACAAACCGGTGGTTAGGGCTGCAGACAGAGAAATCTCCGGACAATACGTGCCGTGTCGAGAATCACTGCTTTTTGTATCCGACCCTTGATCCATCCGTCAAGTGAGAGCCTCTTAAGATGTTGATCGAGACTCTTTGCTATCAAGTCATTCGCAGACACAACTATCGGAACAATGATTGTCGAATCAACATCCCACATGGCCGTTACTTCGTATGCCAAGTCAAGGTACTTACTGGCTTTGTCCTTCTCGGCTTTTACGAGGTTCTCGTCATGAGGGATGGTAATATCGACGAGCATTGCACGGCGTGGGAGCGGTCGACCACCACGATATCAGGTTTATTGCACGCAATAGTCCTATCCGTGATGATAGAGCGATCCCAATAGAGCAACACACGGCCATTTTCAAGAACTGGCGCTGGTGCGTACTTATAGTACGGTGTCTCATGCTCAACAAGGCCGTATTGAAGGGCAAGTTGTTGATGGATGATCCTGGCTACTAGGTTGTGTCTATGCAAATACTCACCGTTTGCAAGATGAGAACAACCAGAGATAATATGCCTAAGTGACTCTCCGGGACGGCGGCATGCTCGACATATGTCGACGGTACCGTCCTTTAGGATATATTTTCTATAGTTGTTCGTCATCATTACTTCGTCCGCAATTGCACAGACAAAACCCTCAGTTTCCCCAAAGAGGTCACCGAAGCGCAGCCAGTTCACCGACGCGGGAAGATCTACATCAGGGCCCATTAAGGCCCGATAAAACCTTCCGTGCAACTCTTTGTCCCTCCATACTTCCCTGCGATTTTCGACGCTAAGCACCGATGGTTTACGCCAGTTCTCAACTGCCATAGAGAGAGGGGTAAATCCCTTGTCAACTGCCACAACGTCACAATGCATCCCACATTCGTTGTTTAGGAAATAGCTCCTGAGGCTGCACACTTCACGGTTATGGAGGTTTTTGGCATTTAGAAAGCCGCTACCACCACACTTCCGTGGAATGTACAGTCTCATAACAGACGAACGTGGGTGTAACATGCGATTTTTTGTGAGTAGTTGACGGACTCTCCTATCCAAGGTGTCCAGCTCAGTCTGAGTCCATCTCAGTATGCCAAAGGAGTATATCAATAAAGGCATCACCCAACCATTGAAGGCACGCACCTTATTGCCACCAGACAAAAGACTATGAAGTACCTTTGTTAAGCGGCAAAAAGAAACGTGTCTTCACCGATTCCTTGACATCCTTCACTGATATACCCTTACCGAGATACTTGTACGTTTCGACCTCAGACAAAGATCTGAGTGTCACTGTCTCTGAAAGTTGTAGATTTGTTGAATTTACAACTTTTCCCTGCCGTACATGCAAGACCGCACATTTGTCTACACCGAACTCCATCCCTATAGAGTTACTGAAAATCTGCGTAATTTTCAATAACTCTACAACGTCTTGGTGTTTCGGTGCAAACAACTTGAGATCATCCATGTACAGCAGATGACTAATGACCTCGCCCTGTCTACGTAGCCGATAGCCTAGACCTGAATCCTTCAGCAGAGTGCTGAGAGGATTCAGTGCTAAGCAAAACCACAAGGGACTCAAACTGTCACCCTGAAAAATGCCTCTCTCTATTTTGATCAAGTCTTGCGAATCAGAGGAACCGTCATCACTACATGGTTGACGAAGGACTGTGCTCCACTGTCGCATGCAGTTGCTTAGAAAGGATTTCAGAGTTGTATTGATTTTATACAATTCTAAAATCCTCTCCAGCCATGAATGCGGCACTGAATCATAGGCCTTCTTATAATCAATCCACGCAGCTGATAGAGATCCCCTGTTCCGCCGAACTTGTTGGCTAATGGCCATGTCTATAAGGAGGAGCTCTTTTGTACCACGGGACCCAACCTTACATCCATTCTGAGTTGGGGCCAAAATATTATTTGATACAATATGTGTATAGATTTTCTTGGTCAGAATGGAAGTAAGGAGCTTGTAGATCGTGGGCAAGCACGTAATGGGTCTATAGTTCTTGGGATCCATGGTACTTCCCGATTTGTAGAGCAAGAAGGTAATACCGGTGGTCATAAAAGTGGGAAGGGAACACTGTTCCAAGGCTGTTTGAAATTGTGTAGCCAAAAGAGCATGAGAGCATCTAAACCACTTAATCCAGAAGTTGTGCAATCCGTCAGGCCCAGGACATTTCCAGTTCTGTGCCGAACGGATGGCACAACTAATGTCCATAGGGTCTATAGTAATAGGCCCCATTGGTTCGATGGACTCGCATTCTCGTTTGACTACACGCATCCAATCACCTTCCACATTAGATATTTAGCTAATATTTTTTTTTTTTTTTTTTTTTTTTTATAGCATAGGGCAGCAAACGAGCAAACGGATCACCTGATGGTAAGCGATAACCGTTGCCCATGGACACCCGCAACACCAGAGGAGTCACAGATGCGTTGCCGGCCTTTTAAAAGGGAATAGGGGAATAAGGGGAATAGAGGGGAATAAGGGGGGTTGGGCCTCCGGTACCCTCACTCACTCGGCGAAACACAGCGCAAGCGCTATTTTACGCCGGTTTTCTGTGAGGCCGTGGTATCACTCCGGTCGAGCCGGCCCAATTCGTGCCGAAGCATGGCTCTCCCACGGTAGAAATTTAATGTAAGTTTAATACAATTTAATGTATACAATTTAATGTAAGTTTGATAATTTTTAGCTTAAAGACTTTTAGACGACTTTACTTCTGCTAGGATACGGCTTTCATCATTTTGATTTATAATTAGTTGCCTATCAATTAAACCTATTCAAATGCTATAAGTTTAAAACTCTCTAAAATAAAAATGTTGAACTCAAGAAATTTTGTAACACATTTAATATGTTTTGACGTAGTTGATAGTAGAAATAAAATATTTCCAACCCGTTCAATATTGAAGAATACCAAACTTTATTCTTATATTTGCACGAATTGGAATGAGAATGAGAAGGAAAATTATACGAGTATGGTATGGCAAAATTACTACGGTCAAAAATTCGAAATGTTGAAAATCGTACGAAAAATTTGGCTCTTTAACGACGGTCAACTGTACTAATAGTCAGAAATTAATATTATATTCAACATAAAAGCTTTTTTATGTTGAATATAATATTCAATCTCATATTTTATTAAATATGAGATTTAATAAAAATCAAAACTTGCACGTTAAAAAGTAAGTAGGTTAAAAAGTAATGAAAAATAAAGTTTTCTATTGCGTTTAAATTTAAAATTTTTAAATACGACAAAAAAATACGGCTATTCATAGTTAAGGATATAAATTAGATATTAGCTGGACCATAGGTGCTTGTTTAACAATTGAAAATCTAATATTCTTCGAGTTGACTCGAACTGTCAAACACCCAATTATCATCAGTGCTCCGACAATCGGAGGTTACTTCAGGTAAGTTAATCCGTTACTAATTTGTATAAGCGTGCAAAATAATAAGCCCGCTTTCATTTTCGACCTTATTATCACATACCACCAAGATGAAGGCCGTAAGTACCGTTTATAAAAAAAAATACAATATTATCCCAGTCGCCATAATGTTAATATTTATTTTACCCATTAACAGATACTTTACATCAAAGAAGTGAATCACATAATTGATCAAGGCGAGGCAACAAGCTCCGCTCTTAACTCGCTAATCAACGAGCTCATTCGATTACAGTTTGATTCGTCAGACGCGTAGGTAATTACCTCGCACTCAGAAAATTTTCCTCGCGCTTTGCCTTCCAGGTCAGACTCGGAGACTGATTCTAAATTATTAGAGTTGTCCTATTTTAGACGTCTGCACTGATCCCTGAAGTTAATAAAACTTTCTGTTTTCACTTAGAGTGAATTCATGCAAATATTAATATAGGCAGAAATAAAACTCAGTTTATCTTCATTATACTTCACTTAAGTTTATGTCATATTATTTGTACTGTACCTTTCTTTTGAATTATGTATGGTACAAGTGTTGAAACAACAATATCAATTACTAATAAAATGTTATAATTGAAATTAACATGAATGTGTACTAAGAATATTGTCTTAAAGATAGATAATATTTTTGAACAGAAAGCCTGCAAGAACATTCCACATCGAATTTATAGAACCTTATGGAACATTCCTTCATAGCTCTTTCTTTGAATTGATTACATACAACAATGCTTCAGACTTTACGTATTGACCTTGAGACAACTATGCCGTACGTAATAGCGGCTGTTATTGTAGTACCTGACGTGTTACTGAGTGTACATCCCCGTCTCGAATGTGAACACTACATCATGAATCGGCCCGTCATCGAGGCAAATAGCTGTCAACGCAGTTAGTGATTCATAACAAAACTAACCAGATTCCAAATGCAGAGACACACCGAATCCTAAATCACGAACTGATTTGTGCCCATTCAGTTAACGAACAATGCCCAATGAGTTCCGTTCCAGTCGCTTGTCGGATCTGAAGCTTACTGGGATTTTAGTTCGATAAACCATTGTTTGTATTCATAGCAAATTTAACTGGATCTCTGTAATTTCGTTAGTGCATATATTCGATGAAATCTATTGGTTTTTAGTTGTATCTAGGTCTAGCGATGTAGATAGTTCTGTATCTTTCTGTTGTTAGTTTTAGCGCTATATACCTATATTTAACAACTATCTGGCATAGATAATAGTCATAAATATATAATACATCTCTCATTTAATGATGGATGCTTCCTATGATTAGGTATATTACTCTACACACATTTATTATATTGCGCAACAGAGCACTCGTCATGGCACTGTCCGGTAGTCCGGGTAGTGTCCGGGTAGCCCGGCGCTGGCTTTTTCATCGAGAGAGGCCCAGGGTCGATCCTGCCATGTACAAATTCACGTTATATACATTTATCTGACGCTTCCTTGGTAAAGAAATATACAATAAAGTATGCAGGCTGCATAGACTTCACGCACACAGAAAGCCAATGAATCCCCACTGGACCAACGTAGTTAACTAAGGCCTAATCAACTTACAAAATACTCTTATACAACAAAATATACATCATACCACAATAATATTGATTGATATTATAGAAACTTATTTCTATAATACCAATCAATATTATTGTGGTATAATTAAGGAATTAAAGTTCCTTAGAACTTATTAATTTATTTATTTTAATTATGGGTACTTGGTTATGAAACTGCGTTAGTAAATAGACTATTTATAAAAATAAGACTTGTTGAAAACACCCGAACAAAAAAGCGGTTTTATAGCCAGATGACCCCGATATAGTTTATAATTTATTAATGCAAATAAATTGCTGCGCAACGCGACATGTATTAGGTTTAATAGGTGAGGAGTACTGGAGAAATTTACTACATACTTATATGTAAAAAAACTAGAAAACAATCTAAATGAGGACAATCAAATAAAAGCACAGACTAGACTAGTCCATGGAAGAAAAAATTAAGTTAATAAAAAAGTTAAGTAATACGAATTCACAAAAAAAATCTCTTACCTAAAACTAACTATTCGTTGTGTAT
Source organism: Scirpophaga incertulas (assembly GCA_036419045.1). Classification (NCBI taxonomy): domain Eukaryota; kingdom Metazoa; phylum Arthropoda; class Insecta; order Lepidoptera; family Crambidae; genus Scirpophaga; species Scirpophaga incertulas. The sequence continues at coordinate 15,151,878 of CM071637.1, read as the reverse complement.
AATAAAGCTCCGATTACCCTGTCTCTGTAATTTAGAATGTGTCTTTTCATAAGAATCTATGCAGAATTCTTCAATAAACGAATCTGCAACAAAAATCCTTCCTTTTAAAAGGTCTATCTATACTGAAAAAATATATTGATATGCCAGACATATAAATCTAAACGAATATAAAAACAATACAACAACTCTCCATAAAATTAATAACATAAACAAAATTATTATTTGCTTAATATTTTCGTCATTTTAAAAAGAAACTATACAGCCTAAACAAAGAGCTGTTTGAGCATAGTAATGATAATGTCAGTAGATTTTAATGATAGCTTGTTATACACATTTTCTCATAGATGTCTCTGTTTTTAATTAATCAATTAAGTACAGTAACTCACGTGTATAAATGTGTAATATTACCGTTATACTTACTGCCTTTTAGATAAAACGGCATTGTAGCTCTAGATTTAGTTTATAGTACATCTGAAATCCTTAAAAGAACAGCTTAGCTTATATTGCAACATGTTTCTTACAATTCCAACTGGAGGATATCAATAATCTGCAAAAAGTTTGTTAATTTACAGGCTTCAAAGCTAATATTGCTGTTACATTTACAGATGTTATTAATTTATCTTTTCACAATTTCAAATTTTATTTCATGTAAAATGTACTCTTATGGAAAAATATTAACAAACAGGTAATTACTACCAATAACAACAATGCATAGATTTAATTTTCATAACTTCTACAATATTTCCAAATGTATAATGATCTTGTATGGGAAGTTAGATTTAAACTATATATTTGTCTGAGGCCAACTAACTCTGTAAAAATATTGGATGTGAAAGGAAGTCTTATCCATCCCCACCGAGAAGCACTAGTCTACCCACTAGTGTAGGGAGATTAGGCCTTAGTTAACCACGCCGGCTTCACAGATTCGGATAAAAGTACATATGAAATTTAAAAAACGAAAAGCACATTGTGCATTGCAGGATCAACGGGATCCTATGTCAAAGTTTTGCAAAACTTATGGTACGAAGAACTGTGCTCTCAGTGCCACCGATACTCCTCGTGTATGGATTACCGCTATACCTTTTGTAAATCGGCGCAAACAATGTGATTGTGAATGTTAATAGATAGTCAAAAGAACATGAGTTTCTGAACAGTCTAGGTGACATGTATTGTTTTCTTCTACTGAGGAATCCTGTACTTAATATTGCCATATTTCATATTTATTATTTTTATTTAGATATATATTTTATATGTACTACATACAGCGGCAAATATAATATTGCAAGCATTTTCTTACCAGTTCAAATTTACACACCCAATAAAATAGGATAATCTAGGGAAAATAAATGGTATATGTACCGGAACAAGAAATGGCAAAACATTCAATAACATTAAAATATGTCATAATGTGAAAGATATGTCTAATTAGCCTAAAACAATCTGACAATGAGATAATAAAGTCACTTCAAAGTATATTTTAATATTGCTTGTAAAAAAGCCTACGTGTAATCCAACGTTTTAAAATTGTTTATTTTTAGTGCCAATCCAGTCATATAAAATATAATGTTCACTTTGTAGAAAACGCAATACAGTTTCGACTGACGCGACTGTAAAAAATGTCATCCACCAATAAGCTCCAGTTGTAATCCCCAAGTTCCCAATTATTTCTGTCGAGGGCAGTAATTAAGCAGCATAAAGTGCTTGGGCGCCATAATCCAACCACTTTTGTGATATTTAAACGAGTTTCATTACGCTTCGGTTATAAAAGCAGCGCTATTACGACAAATGGACTGGAAACATCACGCTCGAGTTGAAGTGACCGTAATTGTTGAGGCCGAAAATAAATATGGTCACAGGCACTTTGATTTTCAAACTTGTTCAGGTGGCCTAGCAATAGGAAAGTAAGAAAAGGTGGGTTAATGATGTTTGAATTACTCTATTCCATTTGAAAATATCCCATTAGAATTTCAGATGTCAGATAGAATGTGTCGTTTAAAGATTTCATCAATAAGTCTGTGATACCATTATCTGTAATAATGCTTTTTATTTATGAATATAAAAAAACGTACCAATGTAAAGACATTGAGAAGTGCTTCCGTGTTTATTTCGACTATGGCCATACTGATTTCTCGTTCACAAACAACTTTTAAATTGTTAACATTATAATGGGTTTATAATACAACTATACATCTATCGAATTAATTTTACGTGCTTTTCTTCATTTAATTATTAACACAAATTTAAATAAATATATTTTAAAAATAAATATTTGTAAGTAAGAGTATACAAAATTAGTTCAACAAATGTCCCTTCACACGCACCCAACCTAGAAAACAGCATGTGATAGTTTGGTTTCCTTATAAAATCAATTTTGAAGTACATCGAGACAAGCACTTTACTGCTCGATATGAAATCATATGATACCAATCTCATGTGTATTGGTGGTGACGTGATATGCCTTTGATATACGAACTACAGATCAGGATGTCGTATCAAGCATTATATTATTATGTCGGCTTCGAAAAGATACAATACGTGACAAGTTTAGAAGGCGAATGAAAACGAAATATTTTGCATCAATTATTTAATGACCATAATTTTTGTAGTTTTGATGAGTGTATTATTCTGTTGGGTTCGGGTATCTTCTATATGGAGGAATCGTTCTTCTAAAACAAGCTGGCCCGAGAAGTTGCTGCAAGACTTTGCTTCGAGATTGCCATCTTTTTTCTATCGTATATATTATATATGATGACTAATTAATTCTAAATTCTAATCCGCACGATCTGATACCATTTGTTAAAGCAACTGTGTCTCAAAAATCTTACCGATAATATTAAATTTATAATCTAAAACAATAAAATGTAAACTTATAAAATCACCGACAGATAATAAATATTTTAATAGCTAGGATAACGGGCGGCAATGATTCTAGTATATTTACATTAAGTCGGTCATGTGAAAGAAATTTTAAATTAATAATTTAATTAAAAATAATTTAAGAAATATTAAATTTAGTTACAAAAAAGTTAATTTCTTAGTAAATTAACTCTGCATTTTATAAATCATGGTTACACCAAACGTACTGCAACACATTGAAAAACACATATGTTTTTCGTTCAATTTAGCATGTATTACTATTTATTCAAAATAAAGTGTAGAGTGCGTAGTAGACAGAATTACCGAAGAATTCAGTGGGCAACATGTACCGTCGCGTGCGGTCTCATTGGGGTATTTAGCGACAGTAAACATAAATATTTTCTCGTCGTTATACCGGCCGAGCGCGAGTAATTAAATTCCGTCCAATCGCACAAATCTTGTGTGACCTCACCCTTTATGCTTAAAATGCTTGTAATGGGCTTAAAAAGATACAAGATTAGATACAATTCGATTATAATAAATGCATGATTCATGTTTTAACTTACGTCATTATTTATTTTGATTCATAATTCACAATCAATCACAATATTGTATTCTGCTGTAATAAATTAATCAAAAAAATTTATCCAAAAATTTAAATAAAGTGCATGGAAATTTATAAATTTGACTGTGTTTGGCATTTCCATTTTGCGAATAAATTAATGAGATTTGTCCCGTATCTCAAAAATAATACTTTTGAAATTTAATCACCCTTGAGAATCATCATTTCTCCCCACACGTTTTCTTTTCTAAAAGTTGCCGTCCCTGGCTCGTTAGCGAGGTCTTCCTTATTATTTTCTCCACGACTGTAATCTGGCCTTTCAGCTACTTCAAACGACTTGTTCTTTTTCTTATGTGTAATTGAAATATATTGCCGTAATATCCGCCGGACCGGAGTTGTACCTCTCGAGCACATCAGCTTGAGTTTTCATTACTTGGGGAAGTGATTTTTTTTATGCGACAGCATAATAATTCATTTCGGTACCCTCCGCTCGGAGAGCCCTCGAGAAGTTCCTAGTAAAAATAAAAAGTTGCGAGCGCGTGCGCGCATTAGTTAAATTCAAGTAGTTGCACTGCCCTTCTGAATTCATTGTACAGCTTAGCCTAGTTAGACACCTGAATCTCATGGGGAAATTTTTAAGTTATGATTCACAATGTATATAATGTAATGTAGTACTTATATATGCAATAAAGAGTTTATAGCACATATAAGGAAATTAGAATATTATCCTAAACATTGCTCTAATCTAAGGTATCAGTAATCAATAAATAATTGTCGTGTACTTACAGAATATTCCTACAAAATGATGCAGTAATGTAAAATGGTTGCGAAATAATTGTGCGGTGTGAATGAAGATGTATTGACTAAAATCGAGAAGGGAATGCTTAGATGGTTTGAACACGTAGAAGGAATCGACAAAAGATGCAGTCGTCTTTTGAAAGAAATTCATAAGGTAAATATGAAGGGGATATTCGGTAAGGGACAACCTAGATGAAATCGGTCCAAAAATGCCGCTACAACAAAATAACGTACTACATATTTTATCACAACTCCTCTAATATAGATATTGACTAAAAGGGCTTGAATACTATACACTATAATAAATTTTAAATTCAAGATGGCTGCCACCATAAAATGGTGAAACTGTAATCGGTAAGCGCTTGAGTGGGTGCCTATCGAAAGCGTAAAGTGTTTTAGTTTTATAACTTTGAATTTTAGTTTTTCTTTTTAGCTATAAAGTATTTTGAGAGTATTTTATTTACAGTTTATTTAAACAGCATTGACATATACATAATTATATTTTGATGTGTTTATGTTCAAAAATCAATCATAGGCATTTTTTTATGCATGGACCTAAATAGTACGCATTCTTGGAGGATATATTTGGATAAATCGTTAAAATACAACAAGAACATTTAAGGAACCAGGATAGTACCTTGTGGTACTTTAAACTATTTTTAGGAATCAGAAGAGAAATTCCTTAAAAAAATAAACAATTTAACAAATCACTTATAAACACAGTTAATTTGGCAACAAAATAATTTTACAGAGGAACAAAATCAGCCTAACGCCTACTTTACGAATTACGCAACGTTACGCAACGCAACACGTAATAACGGTACGACCGGTCTACCCGCTCCGAATGCCCGATGATAAGTAAGTCGCTAGCTTTTTTTTTTTTTTTTTTTTTCCCACGGGGGACGGTAGTGAATCCTCATAGGGGGCGCGCCACCACAGTGGTCGCTATTGACAACCCCCTGGTGCTCGGACGACCTCGCACCGGATACCACCCGCAACCGGTCTACGGCGGATGGTTATGTTGGACTCCAGCAGAAGGCCAGCCTACCAACTAAACACTACCTACAGCCTTTGGTCGGGCAGAAAGCCTGGGTGGGGGTATCGGCTTGAACTAACGCTCCCGCCCTCCAGAACGGGGCGGTGCACAAAGTCGCTAGCTAACCGCAGCGGCTTTTATAGGCAACGGTCGGTAACATTACGCAACGTATGGGGGTATCCGCTTATACGGCCTCTCCTGACATAGTGTCGTCCTCGACACGAGCCTCGGGGTTGTCACCCACTCAGTCATCCACATTCAAGCGTCCCCCTTTAGACAGTTGCCTATTCTGGAAAGACATTCGTAACCGTTCCAGTTATTCATCGACTTGGCACGATCGACTTCTTCACACCAATCTTCGAAGTTATGCAAATTAGGATCGAAACTAGAAATATAAAATATTTGGTTGGATCTCACCGTGCTGTTGATGGAGCGTATCGCGTCTACTATACGCTCGGTTACCGTGGCTGTGACGCTAACGTCACTGTTGGCGACCTCCGGCGCAGTCTCGGGCGGGCCCTCTGACGGCACGACCGGCGTCACAGGAACGTGCGGCGGCGTGTGCGACGGTCCCTGGCTCTGCGCAGGCGTCGTAACCGCACAGCGAGCCTCCAGCGGCCTCGCAGTCGTCGCGCGCGCCCTCTGACGGCACGACCGGCGTCACAGGAACGTGCGGCGGCGTGTGCGACGGTTCCTGGCTCTGCGCAGGCGTCGTAACCGCACAGCGAGCCTCCAGCGGCCTCGCAGTCGTCGCGCGCGCCCTCTGACGGCACGACCGGCGTCACAGGAACGTGCGGCGGCGTGTGCGACGGTCCCTGGCTCTGCGCAGGCGTCGTAACCGCACAGCGAGCCTCCAGCGGCTCGCAGTCGTCGCGCGCGCCCTCTGACGGCACGACCGGCGTCACAGGAACGTGCGGCGGCGTGTGCGACGGTCCCTGGCTCTGCGCAGGCGTCGTAACCGCACAGCGAGCCTCCAGCGGCCTCGCAGTCGTCGCGCGCGCCCCTTGACGGCACGACCGGCGTCACAGGAACGTGCGACGGTCCCTGGCTCTGCGCAGGCGTCGTAACCGCACAGCGAGCCTCCAGCGGCCGCAGTCGTCGCGCGCGCCCTCTGACGGCACGACCGGCGTCACAGGAACGTGCGGCGGCGTGTGGCGACGGTCCCTGGCTCTGCGCAGGCGTCGTAACCGCACAGCGAGCCTCCAGCGGCCTCGCAGTCGTCGCGCGCGCGCCTCTGACGGCACGACCGGCGTCACAGGAACGTGCGGCGGCGTGTGCGACGGTCCCTGGCTCTGCGCAGGCGTCGCGTCGTAACCGCACAGCGAGCCTCCAGCGGCCTCGCAGTCGTCGCGCGCCCATACGGCGCCGATGAAGCGGGTGCGCAGACGGAGCGCCGCGTAGTCGGGCGCCGCATAGTCGGCGGCGTGTGCGCGCGGTCCGATCGCCTTGACAGCGACGCGGCGCTGCGGCGAGATTATGGCGGCATGTGCCCGCGGCTCGGGCACCGAGGTGATGTTGACGACTGGTCCCTCACGGACCGGTGGGCGTCCATGGCGAGCGTCCGCCTCTCTCAAGGCATGGAGTCGGGATCGCATCGCCTCCATCTCTCGTCGTCGTTATCTAGCGCTACGGGCGGAAGACACACTTAACAACGCCCATGGACGGAAGACACACTTAACAACGTCCAAATTTATTTAGCGCTACGGGCGGAAGACACACTTAACAACGCCCATGGACGGAAGACACACTTAACAACGTCCAAAGTTATTTAGCGCTACGGGCGGAAGACACACTTAACAACGCCCATGGACGGAAGACACACTTAACAACGTCCAAAGTTATTTAGCGCTACGGGCGGAAGACACACTTAACAACGCCCATGGACGGAAGACACACTTAACAACGTCCAAAGTTATTTAGCGCTACGGGCGGAAGACACACTTAACAACGCCCATGTGCAGTCATATTTACCTTCGAAGACGCTGCACAAGTCTCTGGGCACCACTCTCCTCGCCACGGCACCATATGCTGTGCTGCAGCTTGCGTAGTCTTTCCGTAGGCTCCGCTCAGCAAGCGTAGCTCGTAGCGACCATTCGGCAGGATCCTGACTACTTTGTACGGGCCACGCATGCCAGGATCAAGTTTTCCTGTGCTCTGCGAAAACTTTATAACAAAAACGCAGTCATTTATATTAAATTTCCGTGGAGGGTGTCGTTGCCGGTTCACGCGTTCATCCTATGAACGTCGTATGTACCCCCGAAAATAACTGGCTAAGCCCATAAACTGACTTACCTGCTTAACATTTTGAGGTTCAGCTGAAATTCAAAAAATCAAAGCTCTAACCTTCTCCTGACTCGGCCTAACCTGACCTTCACTTATATTGCTAAGATCGACGCAAGACGGTCCATGATCGAATTCAATGTGGAATGAATAGCCAAATCCGGGGTATGTGACCTGCTTGAAGACCGCGATCTGTTCAAGCGACGATGATCGCGATCACGATTAGGCGTTTTTTCTGACGGTGTGAAATTTTCATTACGCGTCCTACTATATGACCGACGTCGCGATCGGCGGTTCCTAGTGGACACTTCGTGACGGCTACGCGACTTATCACGGGAACGACTTCGCGACCTACGGTCACTCCGACTGGATCCGCCAGCCATTATTACAAACATGAACACTAAAGTACGCAGAAGACTTTGTTCCTCGTAATTGTGGGCTAAGAGTTGCTTATCCCAGTTCTGATTTTAGGAATCAGAAGAGAAATTCCTTAAAAAAATAAACAATTTAACAAATCACTTATAAACACAGTAATTTGGCAACAAAATAATTTTACAGAGGAACAAAATCAGCCTAACGCCTACTTTACGAATTACGCAACGTTACGCAACGCAACACGTAATAACGGTACGACCGGTCTACCCGCTCCGAATGCCCGATGATAAGTAAGTCGCTAGTTTTTTTTTTTTTTTTTTTTTTTTCCCTCAGGTGAGGAGGCTGAGAATCCATCATGGATACCAACGCAACAGGCAAGCAGGGATGCGTTGATTATGTCGGACTCCTGGTACTGTCGAGACGGCTCGACTACACAGACCTACCGACTAAACTCAGCCTAGCCTTTGGTCCTATTGACCCTACTGGCTTTATTGACGAGAGAGGACCGCACCTCAGGAGAGGCACGGTTAGCGCTACCCCATCGATGGTGGGGTATATGCGCTAGAAGAAGGCACGGATCTCCAGAGTGGGACCGGCCCGTATTGACAAGCAAGTCGCTAGCTAACCGCGAGCGGCTTTTATAGGCAACGGTCGGTAACATTACGCAACGTATGGGGGTATCCGCTTATACTATATTAATATTCACATTCAAAGATCTATATGTTATTATAATTTTTAGTTTTATACAATATCATTTTAATTCAGTGCATTGCGTTGTGTTACCTACATATGATTTTATTAACTCAAGTGCAATGCACTTGGTATAAGTGCATATGTAGTGTATACTTGGTTATTTTGTAGTTTTATTAATTTTGCCTGTTTTTTATGAATGGTATTTAACTGAGCTCGTAAGTTGATATGACGATCAGGAGTGCATTTATAATATAAAAAAAAATACTAGAATTTTCATTACGTGCCAATAGGTTCTGCTAAACTTATTCGGTTTGTTAAATAAAACGCAAGAAATAAAACAAGACTCCGTTGGTGTTGATCTGTGGTGTTTGTGTAAATAAATGTATTCCTCGAGAAGTTTCCATTAGCTGCATCCGCAGTGTCCACATGTAATTTACATTTCCTGACCACACTATTTTCGATCGTCCAGACAGATTGATTTATAACCATTGATTCTCCAGCTATACGTACAAACAAACTTTACGATCAGCCCTAAATTTTACGGCGATCGATGGAGTTAACTTTTAAACTTAGTCAGATACTCAAGTAATTTTATAGCCAGCTTTTTTCAATAGGCCCCGACTTTCAATTTTATTATCCTTGCGAAATTCACCGAGTTTGGGGCTCTAAAAAGAAATCCTCTTACTGGAGTAGCTATTCGGTACAATCTACAAATCAAAACTAAAGTTGTTTAAAATTGTTTTAAGAATAAACAAGCCTAAATATTTTTTTAAATTTGCCTTAAAAATGCTTAACTTCATATATGAATATGAAACGTAAGAATAGTTTCCGATTAGAGAGTACTCGAATACGCTTCTTCAAAAAATAGTGTTTACGCTATAGGCAGACAAGTAAAGAAGTAGGGTCTAGCATGGTTGATTGTGGCCTAATCACCGTAACATAGAGTCGACTCGTGCTCTTCGGTAGGTACATATATATAAGCTATGAGCATGGTGGGAAATGTAGAAACAAAATATTATATCAACGAATTTTTATAAATGGATAATGACTAGCAAAACGAAGTTTTGTGAATGATGTTTGAACATCAGTATTACGATACAAAAAGAGGTTCATTCTTGAATAAAAAATAATCAAAAAGATTTTGTGGATTCTATTTAAAAGTTACAAATAAACTTATTCAAATAAACTAAAAAAACTTACCCTAAACAGAAGACTTAAAATGGAAGAATACTGATAGTAGCTATACTATCAGGATACATATGTTGAGATGTTAAATTAAATTAAATGGGACTATTTACACGAGATAATTTAATGATTTATTTTTAAAATACACAGTAATAATTAGATACAGATTCTGTGACACCCACAGTAGGCTAGACCTGACTTGTGGTTGTCAAAATTAAAGAAATTAACATGTTGTACCTAGAGGCTATAGTAATAAACAGAAAAAATAATATTTGTGAGATGCAATATACATGTATCGCTTTGTAAAGTGTGCATGTACGAGTAGTATGGATGAATAGGTGAATGTGTGTGTTAATCACCGACAAAGAAGCATACAAAAAATATAATAATAATAGTGGTTAACAAATTAAAATCTTAAACTGTAGTTTTATCTTCCTATACGAGAACCCTCAAATTTCGTCAGGTTGATTGTAGCTCCATTTTAGCCTCGTGGAGTTGAGCTTGTTTTAAATTACAGTTATCAACTAATTTATTATAAATGCGTGGTAACAGAAATGTTAAAGATTTTTGTTTCCATACATTTATAACTAACAGTTATAACTAACTAGAACGGTTCTAGTTGAAAGTATAGGTACCCTGAATACTCTCTTGGCGATCAAATATTTAAATACCTACTGGCATTTTCCCCCCGTCACTCCCTGCCAGATCGTTGTGACCGAAGCCCTCCCTGGCTTTCAGGGCTAAGGTTCCCTCCCGGTTCACCAAAGGGCCACATATGTCGCAATTTGGTGTAATCAGCTCGTCAAGGAGAACAACATATCCAAAAATCTGCTGATTCTGCCGATAACCACGGTTTTCTAATTCAGACTTCAGAGACCCCTAGCGGGAAAATCAGTCGTTAACTTTTTTTACAACAATTAATTTTTTTGCTCAGCTCAACCAGGAGAACAACATATCCAAAATTTTGACCTGGGTCCCGAAAACCACTTGGCCATATAAACAATTCATTTACTTTGACTTTGCTCAAAATATTATTTATCTTAAGTTTTCTAGAAAGGTAATAAATCCTATTTCAGGTCGCTTCCGTTTTGGATTTTTAAATATTTGTACAATATTATTGTTATATACGTGATGTTCGTTCTTTAGATACTTAGATAGAGTGACTTTATAATGACACGAGAAATGCAGATACTAGCTTAAAATATTAGAAACAATAGAGCTTAAAAATAAGTAATGCAAGATCAGATTAGCTGTATATGTCGTGTGGCTCGTGATTCAAACGTAGCAGTAATTATAGTCAAGGGGTTGTTTAAAGTAAATGCGGTTGCAGTTGATGCAAAGTTGAAGTAGAATATACATTAATGGCAGGTTGAAACAGCCTGTTATTGGCAGTTATCCATGGGTGAGCGCACGGAACATCACGTGACTGCATTCCCCTTCCTACTATGAAATACTTTTCCCCAAAGTTTTCCAGCTGCTGACCGAGGTGAAATTGTAGAAATTGCTTGGAAAAATATATAATAAGGATAATTAGCGGTGACTGTAAATAATAACATTAACTTTATATTTATTTTCATAGATACTTCCTTTCAACTTATTTATTTTTCTCGATGATGGGGCATCCATCTTCATGTATTTGATCATGAGTAATCGTAGCCTGTTTTATTCAAATGTAACTGAATTGTGAGATTGTCATATATATACAACATATATTTATAATTGACAGGACACAACATATTAAGACCTGTATGAGATTGAAACTCCAAGTCTCTGCTAAAGGCTTCTAATAAGAAACGGAATGCGCTATGTATCGAGTATATGCGTTCAATAGCTCAATCCCTCTTTATCGAACAGCGATTTGAGGTTTGATTATTTTTCATATTTTGTTTGTCGACTGAGTCATACTCAGTTTTCTATAAATCAAAACTCACTTTTTTAATTAATACCACATAATCGGTGAACTGGTTTCCAGCTACTCTCAGATAAGAAGGAACCCATTGAAGGCACACTTCAATCGCATTACGTATCGTTCAGTACATTTAATAAGGATCTACGTCTCACTTCTTCGTAGCATTTGCACTTTAGTCATGGCAAATAATATTTATATATTTATTTATGTTTATCCAAACCTATACTACGTCCATATATATTATGTCCCAGATTTTAATCATCTCATTTTGAATCTGAATCACGTATTTCAGGTTCATATTCACATATTCTAAAAGTTCAATGGAACAATTTAATTGCAAACTAGGCGACAGATTAAATTATTATTCTTAACAGCCATCAGTTCGTTGTCAAAATTGAGACGTGAGTTCGTTAATTAAAGATAAACAAGTATTTGTCTCTGGATTAAGTGCATAATACCGTAACACCTCCTTCATTTCTGATTTCCATAACACAATTATTATGGCTGCCTTAATCCGGATTACAATATACCTTGATTGCCTTGATATTGAGAAATATTTCATTACCTGACGCAAATCGAATGTATATAAAATCGTTATATTGTATACCTTCACATACACAATTTCGTACGTTTACTTGTTTAATAAAATAATAACATATTATTTAGGTGACGTCACGGAGACGGGGCTTAATAAATAACTGCTATCGAGTCCGGAAAAGATCATAGTGGATGTTTTTATATGTAGCAGATCGGTCGGGAAGGGTTGATGGATGAGGTTAGATGACAAGCCCAAACTCACCGTGATGCCCGTGACAGGCATCCCTAATGCCACCGGCGACATATCATATAGTGTGTCTTGGTATCTGGTCTGTACTGATGTAGCATCTTAACTCTGAGATGTGTTGGTACTTCCGACAAACAAATGACTTGTGAAATTTTGAGTGATCGGGCAACAATGTTACACCGATTGAGTCACAAAATAACTTTAATAAGATATGTTTTCTGTATTTCTAATTTATTCCGAATGTATATAATAAATAAAATAATAATAAATCCATTATTGAAGTAAGTAATATCGGATTACAAATTTTCACAACTGATTATTAAAAATTTTATACAATTTGTTTGTTAAATGTGATGGAAAGATGGATTAAAAAAATCGAAAACGGAATGCTAAGACTGTTTGTATACTTCACGTCAAATGTACAACATAAATGCAATAAATTATTTTAAATTTAAATATAATACAAATAGAAAGATTGGATGAAAGGCGACTGAATTTTTAACCATGTACAAGGCGTGGGGAACAACAATATTGAATATGTAGTGGATTCTTCGCCTCCATGTAAAAGCTAAACCAACTTTGTCCGTTAATATAGTCATTGGTACTCTTATTACTATTGTATTGCGTTGTGAGATATTACATGGCTTACGCAAGGAACTATAGTCTTAAAGAACTGCAATGCTAACCTAGAAAGTTTTCTTTCACTAGGATTTTGCACGTGTTTACACGTTGCTAAAATCTATGGCGGAAATCGACAAATATGGATTTAAATTGTCCTTCGTATTTACCTGATTTGGCACCATCGAACTTTCACCGATTCCGCCAAAAAAAAAAGACATGGATGGATTGAAGATTGCAAGGTTAAAGCAGCAGTATATTATTTAACCAACTAAGACAATTTTTAATACCGTTCTAATTGGCTTTAGAAATTGGATATAAAAATTGCATTGAACTACAGGGGATTTTGTAAAGATACAAATATTTAAAAATGTCTCAGTGTTTGATTTCATGGTTACGTAGCAAAATTTTCAATCTATCCTCGTATTAATGGGAATTTTCAATCTATCCTCAATCAAATGAGATGTATAGAACGTAGCAAGTGAAAAATTGTGATCTCTGCCAATTCATTAACATCTTACAATTTGCATTTTGGAAATAAATGATTTGATCTCCTTAACTTTTGGGCGTGTACTGCCAATCACTTCCAAATGATCATTGACAGTTATCTCTCTTGAAGACCAGATATTTAATATATTGTTGCAGGGTTCAATATACTTTTCACTATTTGAAACTATACAAAAGCTATAGAGTTTTCTACCTTCGAAAACCAAAGTAAGCTTAACCGAGGTATATTTAATCGACTACGGTCATACGAATTCGACGAATACCAGCTTTGAACTACTTAATAAATTTGAATTTGTGCAAACCTTGATTATTCGCGTATTTTATGGCTTGAAAAAGTACGATCATGTGTCCCAGTGTTGTAGCGAACTTGGATGGCTTCCAATCCGCCTTAAAAAAAATCTATATCTATGACCACACTTACTATTGAAACACTTATTTTATTTTCATCTAAGTTCTCCTTATGTTATTACCGTACACCTTATTTATTAATATAATATTTTCAAAACACAATTTACGTGTTTCGCAAACATATGTTTTCTATTTCATATCTATATTCACAAAGAAAATTATCGTGATGCATACACCTGCGAAAAATATAAAAATGTATATAAGTTCGACCAATCTGCACTGGCCAATGTGGTTGACTAATGCCTAGTCGCCATAACATAACTAGTTATATAACTCAAACTCATGCCCATCGGTTGATAAATTATTTGTTTAATTATTAGTTGATGAAAAATAAATAATTACATTTAATATAAACAATACAATAGAACTCATAATATGTACCTATTAAATAATATATTAAAATACATGCATATTATAAAAAATAGTCAAAACATATTAAGGTGAAAATAGATAATGCAAGATTGTATAATAACTGAGAAAGGGTATATAAATACTTATATAATGATGTTAGCTGAACTGCTAGCGCACGAAATGAAAAATATGTAGAAAATACATCGTGGTCGTCACGAAAGTACCGTACGGGTGGCGGGGTTAGTAGGCGGGGCCTATCGCAAAAAGTTTTTTGGGAGCCGGTTCTCAATCCTCATAGTTAGTACCTGTAATAAATAATAGGTACTGGAAACGTAGCGGTCAACCAAAATTATGAAAACAAGTTTCAATATGTGCGTTTTGGGCTGGCCGAGAAATGCGGACGATGTCTTTCTTTTTTTCCTAAATCACTTCAAAACATAAACCAACAGTTATAATTAATAGATCATTATCGTAACAATATCAAAAATGTAATTTACATCATGTAGATAACGCATCAATTTTAACTTGTGTAAAATTTTGCAAAAGCGATTTGACGTATTCATTTATTTAAATAATGGATTGGCGTTTGACGCGCTATCGTTAATTTTATTAACGGTGTCCAGCTCTGAATCGCGGTAGTTATATTATATCGCACCTAATAGAACAATTTTTTTTATGTTTTATGTTGACAAACAAGCAGATTGCCCAACTAATGGTAAGTGTTTAGTCGCCTAAAGTACTGTGAGAGAAAGTTCCTGTGAGATTCGCAACAAATCTGCAAACATCGTAAAGAACCATAGTGTACGTTACCAACAAGTGACATAAAATGTAAAACGCAGCACTCAGCAAATACCGAATTACCTTATAGTTGCGAAATTACCTTACATGTATTTAGCGATATTACATTACACTGGTTCTTACATATATTACAACCGTTGCAAATGTATTGCGAATCTCACAGGAAACACATACACAAAAGATGACGATTAAAAAAACCACAATAATTCTATCATGTTAGCCGGTTGAACAGGACTGCTCCAAGCATTTCCATGTCGATCAGTCCTGTGCTACTAATGTCCAGCGCTTCACCAAACTATTGATACCTGTCACTCAAGAACCTTACCGCGTACAGCTGTTGCGTCATACAGATGAGCAACATGTCCTACCCAATGCCATTTCAAGTTCGCAATTCTTCAAAAATGTTCTGTATTCGAATCAAATACACAATAACATGAAATCTAACTGGCACTGTCACAAATCATGCTCAGTATTCACAGTAAACGCCAGTCTTGGAATCTAGACTGTATTCAGACAGGTATTTAATTAGTTCCATAAATCGTAGTCGGTATGTAATTGTTCATACGAAGTTTCTATGTGGATTACTCTCTAACGACTTTGTATTCCAAAGTAATACTTCCTATTATAGGCATATCTCTTTATTACATACTTATGCTTGCGTATTTGCGGCATTTCACCTAGTGTTGTTCCTTTCACCACTTCTATAAGTCTTCATTACAAAACAAAGCAACTTGAAAGTAAAGCCTTCGCCAACTTTTATTGTCTTCACAACTCGGAAAGTAAATTACTCGAACAAATTCGCTCAGCGCTAAATCTGGAGCTTATCAGAGGGCTCGGAGATCCTTAAATTGGGAAGAAGCTATCGCGATTGTAGCGAGTGCCCCGCGTCGACACCTTTCTCGTAACAGTTGCTTCGATTAAAAAGTTTAATTACAGGAATTATAAATCCGATACGGCTACCTTCAGACAGATTATCAGTTACAAATAAATAAACTTAATTTGCGAATAAAATGTTTAGTGTGATTGTTACAGTTATTTATTTATTTATTTCTGCACAAGTTTTTATTATTTCTTGCTTTAATGATGAATGGTGATAATTCATCTGAATACCTAATAATGAAACTAGTAAATCCACTTTTTGTTTATGCTTATTAAACAGTTATGTATAATTTGTGCAATTAAGTGTATAAATAAAGTATAAATTAATATAAAATGAATAGGTGTGTCGCGGTGCTCGGTAGAGCGTAGGTAAGGTTCTTAATCAACAATGTTCAAACAACGGTTTGCTGCTTGAGGTTGGTTTATTTAAAAATGGTAAGCAAAAAGGTATAATAAAGAAGAGTCCTACAGCATTCTGTGTAGGACTCTTTCTTATAATTGTTATATTAAATTAATTCTTCAATATTGGCAATATGAATTACATTTTCGTAGAATTTATAAAACATAGAGTGTGTCAGCCTAGCTTAATTGCGTTGGCAGATTGACATATTTTGAATTTTGACTGACAAAAATCATAAATGAAAGAAATAAAACCGGTCAGGATTCCTAATATCATAGACAATGAGTACTAACCATAGGCAACATAAGGCATGTAACAGCTGCACTGTTACAGGTATACACACTTACTACATTCAGGTTACGATATGTATCGTTATAACTACTGAATGCGCTACGCATTTTATATTCACACGGTATGCTTTGTCCACAACTGGCAGGCAGGTAAAGCAGGTCAGTCCATCGATGACTCGTCTAAATAAATAGGCAAAACCATATCTCTTAGTCCTTTGGGTCGTTCATGCCTTAGTCATTCATGCCGGTCTAATGTAGATTGTTGAACTCTTGATATATCAGAGTTTCGTAGCAGACTACATAATTATGAATTCCTTCAAAACGAAAAATATATTGGTTCATGTCAGATTGAACCCCATATCTTCCGCGCAGAAGATCGGCACAGAGTACAGATTAATAAAAAAAAAACGTGTAAGTTTCTTCACGTCATGTGTATATCACATTCAAACGAACAATGATATTATTCTAAGCGAAGTTAATCCAAGACTAAGTACACATGGCCCTTGATTTGAATAATTGCTGTATGGGATGTTACGGGAAGCTTATTAACGAGTCGGGTTAATAGGATTAAAGAACGTAATCCCCGTCCAAGATAACGTATTCATTTACATTTAATTATTTCTAGCCCGCGTTTTGACGACTGACCCGTGTAACTTGGCCTAAGTAAACTCACGTTTAAACCGATGGCGAAAACCAGAGAAAAGGTTCTTTTGCGCTTTTATTTTTTAAAATACCATACAAATACGATTTATTATATCTTAAATATGAAATTGCAAGTATAAACAAATGTATAATTTGGCTTTACATTTATTTTATTTATTTTAATATTGAAGAAACAATGATAAGCTTAATATTTTAATTTAACACTGTTGTTTAATTCTTAACCTTTTCTATCAGTAAGGTATTTTTTTAATAATGACGCAAGTTAATAACTTGCAGTGTGACTTTATAAGAAAATACTAATATTAAACTGCGACAGTGTTCCATAAATAAAAAGTAACTACAATAACAAGGTACGACCCTTTTTGTGTAAACGGTCGGTTGGATATCATAATAGAAAACTAAAATAGAAAATTAGCAAAGCTAACTGTTGTCATTATGGCACCCAGCGGATGCGACGCTCGCCTCATCCGGATTATTAACAGTTATAGGGCTCGGCGGTATAAGACTGGATTAAATCTGTGTCAATTTGCATTTTATTATAATGACACAGCCCTTGAGCTTTAACTATTAATACGGATTTACTAGCTTACTCTGATTTTGGAACGCTGACGTTCTGCGTCGGAAATCAACGTGGAATAACTCCTTGTAGTTTGAAATTCTGTCTTGCTCGTAAATTAGGATCACGGTTGTGAAGCAAAAGGTAGAAATGAAAGAAACATTCAACGTTGGCAGGAAAGCGGTAATTTATGTGGTTCGCAGAGGAGAATCAAATAAGAAGTACGAATGTACACGTTAACAAAACAAACAAGAGTGTACGTGTTGGATCACTGGTGTGTAGTGGCAATACTCGTATGTGATAAAGCTGACCCGGCGGACAATTCAGTCAAAAACTTTTTAGATTGATATTCTGTCGATATCTACTCCGTAAAATTTTGTGTGGAGAGCAACTTGTACTAGTTCTAAAAGAAACGTTAGTAACGTTTGACACTACGTCTATTGCATTTGTGACTTAATATTTTATACAAGAATGTTAAATAAATGGAATTTATACATTTTTTTAGCTCCATGGATTTATGTTTTTCCATGGTAAAAATAATGTTGCGACTTTCCCCATATCAAATAATTTCATGAGAATTAGTTAACTTTTTATATCGATAAGAAACATTATATTTTATCGAAAGAGGTATTTAGTTATAAAAATGATATAATGAAATAGATCCACTTACGGAACTTTTGTTTATTTGTTTATATATGTATATATATTGAATGAATCTTATTCTTATAATAAGAAAACAACATATATATATGTTATATACTATAAATGTAACCATGAGTAGGTATATAATAAAATAAGGATCGGCGCAGTAGATCTTTTTCTTCCATTCCTCTCTATCAGCCGTCATTTCCATGCTTACTTGCTTACATAAAATAAGGATAAATATACACACTAAAACAAGGACTCGAGTCTTTGCACCGCTTATGAATTAAAATTTAATGTTAACGATTTTTCTTTAATTTCTTGTAGCATGATATAAACTCAACTTCAAAGAAAGATAGCACTTTTTCGTGAAGGCTATTGCTCTATTTCTTGTGTGGAAGTCTATTTAAACTCTTATTTCACATACACTAAAGTGCAGTGCATAAAATGAACTAAATTATTAATTTTGTTCGACTACCTTAAATAAAGATAGTTTCAAAATCAATAAATGTTAAAAATCTATAACAATAAAATTAGACACTAGCTCCGGAATGATTTAGTATTTCTTAGCCACTCCATAACATTTTTTTGTAAATTAAATAATAATTTTATTTAGAATGGAGAATGGGGTGTGAGATCTTATAATATTTATGCCATCTAAAATTCTGTGGTTGAAATATTAATATTATTACTATACTTATTTAATTACTAATTAAGTTATATATCCCTATACTCAGACAGGGCGTTTATCTTCCTAGATAGGACACGTCTTGTTGGTTTTAATAGAGGGGGTGTATAAGACCGGCTTAGGAGTAAATTTTCCGTTTATAATAACATGCAAATATTTTATGAGACGGTGGAATAATAATCTCAATAAAATAGTAATCGCCGTTAGTTGATATTTAATATACTCATGTTAAGATTGTTTACATTATTTATTACATTTTAACACTTACCGGAATATTTAGTTTTTTGTTTGTGATAAGGCTAAGGCTAAATTGTTTGTCTTACTTGTACTATCTAACGATTATGTAGCCATAACGATACTCTTCCGCTGTTGCTATGGCAACAAACTTTGGTAAGATGTTGTTATTATGCAGAAAACCTTACGATAAGTAGGTAGCCAAATAAGCACAAAAACATACATCGCACTAAACTCAAATACTTTACTTATTGTGACTATACTACATTTCAATAAAATTTACAAACTTGCAACAAACTAGATATTAAAGGAGGTATTTCATTTTAACCCTTTATGTTAAGTACAAATAACTGGTTACATTAGATTGATTTCTCTTAAGTACTTAATTATAATTTTTGTAAACATATTAGTCTGTAAAATTCTATTTATCGCCATCGTAAATCATTGTTATAATTCAATGAAATAACTTGAACATTAAAAACTCTATCAATATTACAAAATACAACATAAAAGATCGTCGATAAAACAGATGTTAATACACAATCACAAGGGGTGTTTGTCAAATCAAACGGTTTTGATAGCTGTCTAGTTGAAAGTGATCGATCATCATCAACTTAGGGGCTTGTTAAGCGGCCCATCAATCGGTTCACTTACGCCGTGCTCTGCGGTACCACCCTTCAGTTCAATTAGACTCTTGACGAAACAGCACACACGCGTAAATACTTCCCTGAATGCGATTGCATATTTACGCTTATAGTAACGCTACGCTCCAACCTTTTATTATGTGTTTGATCTAGTTCCTAGATCCACTGATCCTTATCTGGGTGCAATTAACTCTCCAGGGATAACCTGTAACTTAACTAATATTCTGCGGCAGTAATAATCGTAATTGTTCATCTAGTATTGCTAGCACTACACATTGAAATAAAAATAAAACTCCGGACTTTCTCTACACGTTATATTTACACGTTACAGTATGTTGATTTGTGATCCTTTCAAGGTTTCAAGTGAATATTTCAAACGCTTCCCAATATTTGGTGGCATAGCATGACTGAAGGTCAGATTAGGTACTAGTTGATCCGGGTGCGTCATCAATCTCATCGTGATGCACCCTGGGCAACGTCTTTTGACGGCTAATGATCTGACATAGAGTCGCTTCTTCATTAAGAGGGGATGTGACTGTCACTCAGGGTATCCATTTTGAGTGGAGGATGTCAGGAACCACCCGAAGGTGGCCGCTACCTTCGGATGGTTCAGTGTGGATGATTTGTCGCCATACGCCGACGTGGTCATGGTAGTTGTCCCGCAAGGGCTTCCATGGTCTCGTCAAGGCGCAATGCAGTTCTCCTTCGGGATGACGCGCTTGCGCCCAGGCATAATAGGGGGAATCACTGAAGTTTTTAGTGATTATGCCTCCCCCTTCTGGGGAGGAGAGCCCCACATATCCATTGGTTACAGCGGTATGCAATTTCATGCATTTTCTTCAGCGTTAAAAGGTACTAGTTATTCAACTGATGATTGCACGTTGGGTGTTATAGAATAAGGATAATAAAAATCAAAGAACATTGGAAAATAACTATTTTTTATGCAGCATAGCATAAATATTATATTTTTCAAAAAAAATGTAGTAAAATGAGAATTAATAGTAAAATATATATAAAATGTTGAGCATGTGTACAATTTTAGATGTTATGATTATAATTGCAAACTCCCACTTCATCATCATCATCATCATCAGCCCCTCTTCGTCCGCTGCTGGACATAGGCCTCTTCGAGTGTACGCCACTGAGATCTATTTTCGGCTCCCACTTACATAACAGAAAATCAATTTTTTTGGTCTCTCACTACCTACTTAATAGTGAATAAAATTATCTAATATTATCTAATATAATACTATTCCTAAAATAACTTATTGTCCAAAAACATCGTAAACAGAAGATTTTGAGTCAGTTTCTTTTTTTTTTCAGTTCAGCAGTCGCATTGGGAGATATTGCCAGTCCAGAAGTAGACCAGGATCATGTGATGAGTGTGTGACATGAGAAATCAACAACAAACATTCGGAGATACAACACACAATAAACATTCTACAATACACACATACATTTGCAACTATACAATCACTTTACTGTATCTGATACCGTAAGTGCAATCGACAATAATCACGACCATCATACATGAATGGGCAAGCAGCCACGGACTGTTGGTAAATCCATCTAAGTCACAGGCAATTATTATTGGAAGTAAGATTACAAGGAACCAAATAGATTTTTCCATTATTCCACAGATATGTCTCAACTCGTCAATTATACCTTACTCTGATAGCGCTAAAAACCTTGGTGTCATCTTTGATAAACATCTTTCCTGGGGTAAACATGTGGACCTTATCTCTAATAAAGTACATTTCTCTTTCCATACCCTTAAGCGACTCCAGTTCTTTCTTCCTTTGCACACTAAAATCTCGCTTACTCAATCTCTAATTTTACCTATTATTGATTACGCCGACGCCTGTTTTTTGGATGCGAATGAGGATCTTTTAAATAAACAAAACGAATTGAAACGAATTGGAACGATTGCAAAATTTGTGCATTAGATTCATTTTCGGCCTTCGGAAATTTGACCATGTCTCCAAATTCCGTTAGCAATTGAAGTGACTTCCGATAAAACAGCGCAGGAACTACCACGTTCTCTGCTTACTTTTTAATATTCTCCATAATCCACTCCGCAATACCTTAGAGATCGTTTTAGTTTCTTGCGTCCTGCTGATAAACTTAGTAGATCTCAATTACGGACGCTTCTCCACATTCCTTACCGAAGTACTAAAACTTACACCGAGTCCTTTACTGTTTTTGCTGCACACCTATGGAATCAGTTACCTGCCTATATTAGAGATTGTACGAAAATATCCACATTTACGGTGTCCCTTAAGGAACATTATTTAAAACAATGTCACGAACCATAACAGCCATTATGTAGTTTTGTATACATATATGTATAGTAGTAAGTATGGTATTATAGATATTTTTTGTAATATTATTATGTATATGTGTAGGTATATAATTTGTATGTGTATGTATGTATGTATATATATATATATTCTCTTATTTATGTGATGCTTATATATTTATTTATATCTATTTTTAGGTAATATTTAGTATGTTTAGAAGGTAGGTACGCACAGGGTCTAACCCGTTATGTTCACCTGTCCACCCGGGTCTTTCTTAGGGACACACATTTCACAGACAGAAATTTCTTAGGGACATATGCAGTACCTTTTGCTAAATATTTTAAATCAATTTTTCCTTTAATGTATGTGTGTGCAAAAATTAATAAATAAATAAAATACATAGAAACTCGAACAAATACAGCGAAACTCACGTCGATTCAATTCTGCGGTTCGAATTTATATTGGCGTTCTGAATGAAGTGAATCGTGTTGATTTTATTATGTTCAATAAAGAGTTCCTCTTAAATTTTGCCGTTCCTCTAAATCAGACCAGCATCGACAAGACTAGCTTGAAAATAGCATAGAGGGGACTCTACCCGAGAGCCGTTTGTAATAGTAGAAGGACAACGAGAAGAGGCATCCACCGCAGAGTACACCCGTCCGGTGAACAGACGCAACATTCACCCTGGATATATTTTTTGAGCCCTATAACAGCGCACCGCAAATTTTCCCCTGATACTTGTCATCAAACTGCTTAACATGGCGAGCATTAAGGTCGAGGCCTGACGTGGCAAAAAAGGTCCAGCACAATGCCACTGCTGCCAAATCTTTCAGCGCTTCTCTGCTAACTGCCATTGATGCGACGGTACGTGTTAGATATGGGGAAGAACAGACCGCTAGAGATTGCCTACAACTACTATCCGCCTACCTGTGTGAATTGTAAGGGTTCGCTAAACTACTCAGTATATACCGACGTAAAGCCCGAAATAAAAAGGCAGGTTCCGTTATAAGAACCAGATGTATTCCTACTCACAACTTCACATAACACTATATTGAAGAGAACCAACTGCTTTCCACTCATTAATGGCCGCAGAAAATAGCGGCGACAAAAGGACCACACCCAAGCCAAGTAAAAAACAGACATTTTCAAGTCGACCGAGGGTAAATTTTGCCAACGGTGTTATATTGATTTTCTGTAAATTCGATGTTTGGACCGACTGATTTTTATACTGCCTCAATCTGTGAATGCAAAGAACCCAAGAAGGATTCATACCTACAGATCTCCAAATAATGATGGTAATTCATTACTAGAGACGCAATGAAATGTTTCTAGCATTTTATTCGTCCGAGCAACACGCACGATAAGTTTTATCTCAATAATAAATTTAATGTGTAAAAGACTCTCAATCTACAATTGGAAGATAATGATTGAAAAATCGACTCTTATGGTTATTTTTTAATCGTTGGCTATTTTTTGTACCTAATATGCTTTAGTGAAGAAAATATATCTAGCCTTTATATTTGGTACGTTGAGTTTGATTAATTTAAAATTATTATTAATTATCTATTATTAATAATAATTACCTCATTGATAACTATGAATATAAAGTAATCACTTTTATTTGTTGTAATTATTATTAATTATTTACTGCTTTCATGGGTAAAAGTAATGAAGTAATATTAGAGTCTGTCGTATTTATGTCTAATTGTAATCACAGTATTACCATTAATTATTATTCATGTGGTTTCCAAACTTTTAAATGCGATCGCGTCGCCACGCGGCTTTAAAAGCTTTTTCACACAACCACAAAAAAAAGTTAGGTTAGGTTTGTCATCACTGCTATAAGGCTGGTGATACTGTTCTGACCACTGTCCTGCTTGGACCGCACAGCTCCGTAATCTGGCGGTCACTATAGATAGACGAAGAACTACTGCCCGGCATGGTTGGCGATGATATGGTTAAAACCACCGGTTGTTCAATAGGAGGTTTGGGGCTTGAATCCAGATTCTAACATATTTAGGTAAAGCTATCTGTCTCCGTTGCCTTTGAAATAAAAATTATGAGCTGAAGGTCAAAAGCTTTCCCTTCAAATGGAATAATAGCCAAATATATACGGAGACATGTAACTTTATGCTTAGTTACTTTGTTCGTTATAAATATTAATACAGAATAAATTAATTAATTGTTCACGTTTTGACTAATATCGATCAGTTATAGAATAGGTATAATAGTAAACTCAGACAAGCTCTAGAAACGAAGTTGGTTTGATGGGAGATCAAAAGATAATCAAAATAACGTCTCCAAGGTCGAGTTAAATGAAATCATGTTTTCACGTTATTGGCTTTACGAAAATCCTGTATGTTCTACATATAACTGCTGAAGGAATATTAAACGAATTTCAGATGGAAACACTTATATATCAAGTTGTTTGGGTTGGTTTTATTTAGGCGCCTCGGGTGTATTTTATTATTCCAAGAATCACATCACAAAAAATTATAGTTCTGATGATAAAATATTGTTTAGGATAATTGAAATCTTATGTTTATATTTACTCTTAAGCGTTTTCTTTCACTAAGTGCACATATTTTGTAAATAACAAACTGTTAAATGAAAATATTACCAAGCTAATTATGAATGACGAAGTGAGATCATTCAATTGTATAACAATTCCTTGCATTTCTACTTAACATGTGTAGCCATGTTATAAGAATTTTTGGTTGTTGTTGGTCACATGTTCATTCTATTTCATTGTATTTTTGGGGGTTCTAGATTTGCTTCGAATCTCATAGAAACCATATGTAACTGGTTACTATGTGTTACTATAACCACAGTAACCACTTACAATTAGGTAGGCACTCTGCTTGTTTCTCATACACAGGTTGTTTCAGGGTCACTGAAATAATATTTAATATGTATCCACTAAAAGTTGAGATTCTGTAGAAAAATATTTATTCTAATGAAGGTATTTTTTCCCATAAAATATCTCACTGAATAAATTATTTTTTGATACTACCTAAGTGTCGCAAGCCTTTTTTAAATATATGAGGAATACTATGCAGAAATCTATTGAGCTACTTCACGTCTACAGATAGATAATTTGTTTTGTATTTAATAGCTGACTTGTATCATTTGAATATTTTTGGTGGTTTAATCGTTTGAATTAAACCAGGGTGACCAAAGCCCGATAAATGGCATTCCTCGTTGAACTGACGGTCGTTGGGGCAGATAAGGTAATCTTCAGTGATAACTTGTGTCTGAAGTTTCCCGACTTCCGATAAATATATATTTTTTGATCCACCAGAAGGAATCAAATTAATTTAATTTAAAAATAATACAGAATTTTTAAGCATTAAGGGTCTTTGCAGTTTGTGAAGCATGCCGGTGTTTTTGACCGCAGCGCAGCTGGAAATGACTGATTTTGTTCGGGATAGAATAGTTTGAAATAAATAAATAATTAAGTAGAATATAATTAATTGATAGAAATGTATTACATATATAAGATAGTTAAGAATAGTACTAAGCGTAGATAAGAAATAAAGATAAACGTAGCTTAGGAAATGAATAAATAAACATAGAATAGGTTCCCTTAGTGATAAGACTACATATAGTATGTAAGATAGGTATATATATTGAATAATAATTCTTTAAATTCCTTAGAAAAAGACAGTAGCGTAAGTGTGTAAACATATGAGTTTTGTGGAAAAAGTATGAGAGATATATGAAAATTGTTATTGAATTAGGGCATACTATATGTAAATGCATTAAATGAACAGTATTACGAGTAAATAGGACACAATAAATTATAAAATTGTAAACAAGCAGCCACTGAGAAATCACAAAATGTATGGAAATGTCGGATTAATGTCCTATCGCACGCCGATTAAAGTGCATATATATGTATATCACAGAGCATTCTCAGTGGTAGCGAGTTAAGATATAGTATCGGATATACACTCCGAATACGTGCCCTAAAAAGTAAGGACTTAAAGCTTATAGGTAATTTGTGGGGGGTAAATTAAGCCGAAAATAGGGATGAAAACTCACCCCGTCCGACGTATTATCGAGTATATCTCGAGGACTATAAAACATATAGTTGTATTGTAAACGGCAAAATAAAGGGAAAAATAAGCCCCTGCAGATTACCTATGTATGAAAGGGATGAAAATAAGGGAACACATAAAGAATAAGAATTTATTGTAAGAATAATAGTAAAATAAAGGGCAAAATGGGGTTCGACAGGTGCTTTCTGTACGGTATAACCTCGCCAGGGGGGTCTCGAAAATCCCATTTTTTGGTAGGGATTTTCTCTGGAATAAATTGAGGGACTCCCCCGGCTCGATACGGATTACGACGGGGACCTTCTACTGAAGCGGACGACTCCTGAAGACCCTGCTGGCCGAGAAAATAGGTGCACAGATTTCATGACATATGAAGTCGGCCAGGCTGGTGCTCCCTATGGAGGAGGGAAGGACTGGCGACGTTCCGTCTTCGTTCCGTCCGATCTGCATGCTGAACGAGGCGGAGAAACTGTTCGAGAGGGTTATCTCTGCCCGTATCAGTGAGTCGAGCGCAACCTATCGGACTGCCAATTTGGATTCCGGCGGGGCGATCAACGCTCGACACCGTTCAGCGTATTGGTTCCCAATTCCCGGACTCTGTCGGAGTCCGCAGTCCGAGGGGGGTGGGGGGAGCGTTGGCGATGTCGTTGAACGTATGTTGGCGGAGTGCCCCTGGTGGGCCTCTGAGTGCCGAGTCTTGGTTGCAGAGATCGGCTTGGTTGCAGGGTTCGGTAACACAGCTGCGGCGCCGCGCGGGTCGCCGGAGCGGAGGCTGGGGGTTCTCGGAAGTTGCTTGGCGTTCCCGGGGGCTGCCTACATGCTTGAGGAAGGCCAAACCTTTAGTGGGTAGGCCTTCCCCTTCTGGGGAGGAGAGCCCCACATAACCGCCGGCTCGCCACAGCCGGGGTATCCAATTTAATGCATTTTCTTCAGGGGAACAAAAAAAAAGTTTCAGAATTATGAGAAGAAACGTAATTATGGTCATTCGGCATCTCGATTTATTTATTCGACACATATCTAAGAACGTGCGAATGACGTGTAATAGGTACTTTTTTATTAGTCTAAAATTACTTTGTTCAAAAGTAAAATAAATCATTTGAAGCTCGTGATTACACTAACACTTTAAACTCAGTCTTTAACATTTTAATGCATTTGTAGACATCCTCCAGCAGTGCTGCTGGGAAAAGTTTTTAGATGATGCAAGTTCCTGCATCCGTGTGCATTGTATTCAAGCAGATGTTTTTGCTTGCGAATTAATTACAATACATTAGGATCAAAAGTTCCCGACATATTGCATTTGTTGCTCAGATACGTTCAACTGTACTCGGCTCTAATGGGAAATTTACTGTAATATATAGTGAAGTCTGAAATACTTGATTTACTTAAAACGGGTTAGAGTTTTGGTTACTAATTTAGTTTAAATAAATAACAATTGTTTGTGTATTTGAGATTTTTCAG
The DNA here is from genome assembly GCA_036419045.1 of Scirpophaga incertulas. Classification (NCBI taxonomy): domain Eukaryota; kingdom Metazoa; phylum Arthropoda; class Insecta; order Lepidoptera; family Crambidae; genus Scirpophaga; species Scirpophaga incertulas. The sequence goes on along the minus strand of CM071637.1, from coordinate 15,123,906 downwards.
CGCACATGGAAAGTAACGAAAAGTTTGTTTCAGTCACGCTCAACAGATTATGTATATATAACATTAAAATACATTTTTTGTTCTAAAATTATATTAAAATAAATACAATCGTAAATGTGAATAATATCTTATCTAAATAAGCCTACTAAAACATTTTGTCAATCTTAGCAAGCGATATTTTGATAGATAGAAAAATATAAAACATACTATGGTGGAAGAGTAATACCAAAGAAAATGATACAGCTATCGCATATATACGGGCAGGGTGATAGAAGAATCGGAAAAGCCGCATTTAATATTTATTACACTTCGAGAACTTTAAAGAAATCTTGGCACCAAACAACCCTCGCCTTTCATTCCAAGACTTTTATTTGTTTCTTCGCTTATATTTAGCTTTGTTATTATTCGATTAAACGATTCACGATTTTGTAAGTTTCTATAGAAATACCTATATAGATTACAGATAACTACTTACATTGCATTTTATTTAGTGGATACTAAGACAAAAAAAAATGAAATACGTAGAGAGTACAGTCAAGGCGAGCTTATCTCTACAAAAGATATCAGCCAGAGTAGTTAAAAGGTATACAGAAGAAGGAACCTTCGCTTAAATCTAAAACTTTCTTCCATTTTCCTACATCATTTCCGCCTGGTTTTTTGTCTTCAGAATTACTTTTCTATTCGTCAATAATAAAGTATATGTTTATATAGATTTTTTAGTTTACAATTAGTTTTTTCTTATACTATTTGCACTCGTTACGGTACATTTATTTATTTAAACTTTATGTATATGTTAAGAAACCTGTGACTGTGACTGCGAATGTATTATAAATGCAAGGCCACTGACTTATATTAATAGCGATAAGGCTATTTTAGAACCTTTGACACCAGCCCATTTCATTCAACCGATTCAAAATACCGATGTCATCGATTTGGACTGTATTGACTGTGTTAGTCTCAATAGAAGAGTACGATATCTTCAGAAACTTAGAGAGGATTTTCGACAACGCTTCAAGAATGATTATTTATCTGAGCTAGTACAAAAGGGGAATGAAAAATGTGAAGAATTAAAAGTTGGCGACATAGTGTTAATTGAAACTCAGGAAAAACGATTTAAATGGACTTTGGGTTTAGTTTATGAGTTTTATGCTGGGAGAGATGGAGTTAATAGAACGGTAAAGGTGAAAACAGCTTCAGGATTCCGAATAAGACCAGTACAGAAATTATATAAGTTAGAGTTTTCGCAAAAGGAGGTACCATCAGATAGTACGTGTGACTTAGAACATAGAAAGAGTGGAGAAGCTGTACTTCGTACCCGATGTGGACGAGAGGTGAGAATGCCCAGTAGATTTAATACAGTAAATAATTAGATTAGTTTATGCTTTGTCTGAACTTTTAAAGTGAACCTGTCAGTCATAAATTGATAACTATACCGTATGTAAAGTGGGTTTTAATGATTTCCTTTTGTTGGGTTTTTTTTTTGTCTTGCCCGGAGGATGTTAAGAAACCTTTTTATAAACATACCATACCATAGCCGACAGGTTGTATTTTTTGAATAGTGAACATATGTCAATTGTGCTTTTGTTTTTTTGACAAATTGAAAAAAATAAACAGAAAAACTGAATCCGATCTGAAGCCTTTTTTATACCAAAAATCCCTTTAAATTTCCATCACGGTAGGTCTTTTGCTCAAAGAGTACCATTTCGTTATAGTATAAATAAATATTGTTGTACAACATTACTTTTCATTGTACATTGAAAAATAAATATTTAAATTTAGACATATAGTATAAAATGAATTTGATGTGAATATATAGTATGTTATATAACCAAAGCTTTCTCAAAGGATAATTAAGAATAAATAAATTATTATTATAATCATTGTATAATATATCTATATAGGTATTTTATTATCTAAGTAGTACTTAGTAAAGAAAGAGTAGTCTCTTTCTTAACAATCTTATCATTGTAAATATGTTTAGTGTATGGACAATCTGGCGCCATTTGCGCCAGATTGTCGGTGTTATTGGCTACCTTCAACTGCCTAGTAGGCCTGCGTATCAAATGGAGCGGCATCAATCAATCTCTCGTAGTACGAACTTATTACTCCATTAGAACGGAGTCAATGCACATATAATGGTAAAATGAAGACATGTGCGGCTCTGTGATTTGCTATGGTTTTCCATAGGTATATGACGTACAGAAAACTACAAAAATCATGTCAAACAATGATCTAAAATTTGTATAATTTTAGTTTTCGTCAGAGGTGCCATTCATATTTACAGTCTCCACTTCGACTGCAAAAGTATGTAAACTCATGATAACTATCATAGTAATAGCTATTAACATAATTAAGTTTCACTTCACCATACTATTAAACTTAATTCCGTTCCTTAATATATTTACAAATTTTCGATGGTCATTGCATAGCTAGACATCAACTCAATAAGCTGTTAACAAAGTTAATATAACATATACAATTTTAAGTTGACTTCTAATAATAATATTAACGGAGTATTTGACTTCCGTTACTCAAATCCGATAACCATTAATCCAATGCGTGTAAGCCGTGCCACGCCATGTAAAAGATATTCTGACAAGTGGGTTCTGGCCAGTCGATAAGTACAGAACGACGCCGGCGCTTATACACTGCCAGCGCAACTAGTTGTCTAAGATGGCTAGACAATTTCTTCTTGCGTTAAATATTCCGAAAAGTACGCTTTAATGTTTAACAAAGTGAACTATTTAAATAATAGTGTCCAAAACTGATCATTTGATTTTTACTTCAATGTTTTTATATATGTATCCTATATCTGAAAAAGTATAGTGTTTTAACAAAACAGTCCGTCTTATTCCAGCCATAGCATATTGTTCAAACCATATCTTAAGCGTCTTAAAATAATGGTGTAATAATTAGAGAGTGTCGGCATTAGGTCAGCAATTAATATCAAAATGAACGCTAGGTTCAGCGAGCATGCGGTGGGATCTATTAATTTGGCAGTAAAGCGGCCGTTACGGCGAGTCGCCAATTATTCCCTGCCCCGAGTAATTAAATCCTATGACGTTCTCGATCTTAAACCTGGCTTAATGTACAAACCAGTAGAGTTTAAATCATTCGTAAATCAAACCATTTAGGGTATACCTAGTTGTTCTGTATTTATAAAATAGATTTGTGGTACCCAAAGTACACTATTAGATTTGATATTTTGTATCAGTAAGAAGGCTGATTTACACTATGTATATATACTATATATACATAAAATACTGTAAATTGATTATATATATATAGAATTAATTTTGTTATTTGCAAAGTAGCATATTATAATCAATTCTCGCCTAAAGAAAACAAAAGTAAATGATTCCACTAATAGGTAAATACCTACCATTCAATTTTTATTGTTTATCGTGATAATAACTATTAGATATTAGTAGTGTTATATAATATAACTACATAGCTACCATTACAGTATTTTATAATTATTTAATAATTTAAGTTAAACCTACACTTATCTACTTTTATTGCTATCGGAAGTAAGTGTTTGTATTAACAATAAATAGGTTATAAATAAAATGTATGCTTAATGTGATTGGTTTTCTAACAACTCATCAATAAAACTACGCCGTAATTAAATTGTATGACTTGAACAATCCAAGAGAGACAACGTTTACGATACATTGAAGTTACGGCTTCATTGATCGTAAAAAAGATTTCAAAGACTATTACTGTGACGCCACAAAGTGCATGTAATGAAGTAAGGTTTTCGTCGAAGAATCAAAAGAAATAAACATTTTAATGGATCGTTAAAAGTTAGTTCTGCATTTAATTCCAATATTTTTACGTCTCTTTAATGAACCAAGTTGTAAAATATCGAATAATTTCACGGTTTTATCAGTATGAAAAATGATTTTTATATTTTTTATATCATTAAAAGTATGCCGAATTACCCACTTGATTGGCAATTAAATTTGATGCCATTTTTGTCTCCCATCTATTTACCCTATATGGACTAATTTATAACTTTAGTTTCGATAAAAAACAAAAACCACATAAGGTAAGGTAATTGTGTTAAAAGATTGACTGACGATGTTTTTCTACACATGCGAAATTTGACAACCATATTAGTACTTGGTAGGCATGCTCTCCGGCTTATTATAATTCGATTCCATCTTCGACCACTTGGCATTCTATGTCGGCATCATAGGAGGTGAAGGTAATTTATTTTTGTATAAAATAGGAAAACAACAGAATGTTAGTCAAATTCAAAGCTGTTCTATTACTGAAAATGGTTCAGTTCAAAGTCTATCATTTCCAATATAATGTGATAATAAAATAGTGTAAAACAATTAATACAATTTTTTTTTCATGTAAGATATGAAATTGGATACAGTTCGCTTAAAAAAATGTCGCTATGCATTTGTTGTTCGACTGAGGTGTTAACAAACATCAACATTTTAAAAGTGGCGTATTGGATTGTTTTTCCATATTTTTTTATAATGTGATTCATATTCATGTAAACTACTTTCAGCTAATGCGCAATTTCGAAAAACGTAGGTTGTAATACTTATGTATGTCGATTTAATTTACTTTTGCTTGCTTTTCTTATTTGGCAAAGGTGTTGATATTCTTGTGCATTTTATTAGCTATTCCACATTCATAGGATAATGAGATGGGACAGCATGTCAAACACACTAAACACAATCATTCACAGTCAAACACACTAGTGAGTGGTCTATAGTATCGATATGTATATTATAGGCTTTTGCTGTGATTATATTTTTTAAGAAAAATATGTATTTGATATTGCAATACAAAGATGATTACATATTCTGTAAGATTTACTTAATACTTAAGTGTCCTAGAGCTCGCGATAAAACGAAGTCATTACTATCTTTATCACTTTAAAAGATAATTAGCCCATAAGTAATGAGTTGTAACTCATTACTTATGAGCGAAGTATAAAAAACCTTTTTACGATTATAATTTTTCTTTCATGATCTGTAGTACAATTTATCTTTGATAACTTATGACGGATGACATAGTATAACATACATTTTCATGACTCTAGCGCAAAATAGTTCCTCTACAAATTTATTCAAACCCCAGTGTTTTTAAACTATGCCTTTCAGGGGCCATCTGTCTAGCTCGTATTTCCAGATGGTCAAACTTTCACAAGGTGAAATTTTCAAGTGGTTAGACTTTGAAATAACTAACTTGGTACAGTCACTACCTTGGTTGGTTTTGGTATAGCATTTTTGTTTGTAAACCATGTAAAACTTTCTTACAATTTCAGTTTTGTGATAGGAAAAATTTAAAGCCAAGCTTTCTTATTGCACATAAAACCAAAGTTGACTTACTTTGAATCTATGTTATGTATTGTAATATATACAGTACTGATGCACTTACCTAAAAAACATACATTTATCTTTTTTTTGTTATATCTTAGAAATACCTTTTCTAAAGGTTATCTTTCACCTAGCCAAAAATTATAACGCAGCTTTCCATTTCATATTAGAGATATTTTCAGTACTAGAGTAGTAACTTATATATCACTTATTTATGACACAAGCAGTAGCAATTGAATTGCTGCATTCCAAGTTATAGCATAAGACAGATAATAATAACTGGGTACGATGACTTTACATCTTATGTTTCAAGTTGGAAGCGTACACTATAGTCATTGAAGAGAAGAGATCGTATGTCTCAGATTTTACATATAATAAATAAATAAATAAAATAATTTAACATCACAACTATTTAACATACAAATATAGTCCTTTAGTTGTGTTCATTTATTGTCGGGCATTGATCAATCACTTGAAGTGGTTACAACAAACTGACTTTCATAAAATGAATTGCAGAGTGAATTTGGTAATACATTTCACGAAAATGGACTTCGTGAGGTCTTATAGAATTAGTGTGTATCGGATTAAAAAACTTTTAAAATAATAAGGAGTAGGTAAGTACAGTAATGTTTATCAAAATTGGTTTGTATGAAAATGTAATTGTACTTTTCATTTACTTTACCTACATTAGTGGGTAAGTAGATTTACTAAATGAAACAACAAGAAATAGTTCTAAAATAATTTATTTCTGATTTCATTTTATAAAACAATTGCTTATCATAAGTATAGTTTATTTATTTTTACAATAAACAAAATCGCAATTTAACCTACCATAACCTTTATTTACAAGTTTTTATTAATTTATATAACAACCATGAAAACAATAAGGTAATAATATATTGTTGGAAAAGCATACAATAACTATGAAAGATGCCGAAACGGGCAAATGTACAATTTCATTGCATAAATATGAAATTTTATAAGTGATGAATAATTTTTAACTAACTCAAAATGTCATAACTCCTCGTACTCAAAAGAAATTCTGAATTTCTTAATATAAAATCCTTTTTTATCTGAAATGAAAACAAAAACATCTTAGACGAATTTCTCTACGGCTATAATACTTACTTAAGGTAGACATATGCTCTGCAAATGTAATACTGACCGCTCTCATAACAATGGAATATTATTGCTTTATTTACGCATTACACTGAATGATCATCTACTTATTTTAATATTGTACAGAAAAATATTACGTACCTATTTTTTTAATAATTTGATTAGGTTTCTAATAACCGTAAGCATGGTTCACAAGGCACTATACTAGCGAGATATATATAATCAAATCAATATACGACCAACACAACTACTATTAAATTCGGTTTCATCGTCCGAAGTCGGGCCTAAAATTACATTTCTCGGCAACAAACCAATATTCTCTTATAGTAACACAAATAATGTAATACCTTTTATGCGAAGTATAACTGTGGTCTTAATACGTGTGGCCACGCGTCACTGGGTCAACAAAATATATCTAAATAAATGCTATCAAGTCTATGCGTCATCTTATAGGTACATTATATAAGCTTTCAATATATTCGCTTACTCTAAATTGGCGTTCATATTGCTCATTATTTTACCTTAACTTTGAACTAGATTAATTAAAATTATTTTTATAATGTTCTTTTATAATTATAGAATTTGTTTTGCACTATACTTGTATCTCTCATAGCTCTCGTACAGATGAAACGTTCTCTGTGTAAGTACGATTTCAACATCCAATTCATATATAACAACTACGCCGACACATCATTATATTAAATGGCAATATTCCAGCGAAACTGATATCACAGCATTTTGTTTTAGTGGAACCTTACCCTCAAAAATTTTAACCAACACTTTCGTGAAATATTTACATTACAATTCCTACAGAAACACGAAATTCTTATCGACAATTACGAACTCATTCATCAAAACGCTGACAAAAAGTTTCAGCACAAAGTTCTCGTCTTACAATAATATTACTCAGTCGCTTTCTTCAACAATACTCTAATAATTAATCTCGCCGATTGCTAACATGAACCATTCGATATTATTCCGGTCGATTTTCCCGTGAACAAAGAGAAAGTCGTAACCGAAGTTGAGCAGAAGTCAGTGATCCATCAGGCAGCCGTCTCCGGAACGAGTAACAAATCTATTTTAACAGATCCTCACTACATTATCGTTCCCCTTACAACCATTGCCCTGACTAATAATATTCAACATTATTGAGGCTTATTGACTGTATTTATTATTGTATCGTTCGTGAACTTTGAATAACAAACCTTTTAAAGGTTAAGGAAAAGTTGGAATATGGAACTTTATATACCTAAGTACTGTACATCTTATTTAATGTGCTTATAATTGTATTTCTCTTAAATCGCACACCGATTCTTGTTTTATATATTGACCATGCTATTGACCATAACATTACACCATGCCACTAAGACATCCGTGTCGTAATTTAACACCAATGATTTGCAACAAGTGCAAAAAAAAATACTTGCTGTTCCTAGTATATCGAATAACGGTGTATTGATGCAAATTATGATGGCTTAGGATCTCGAAAGTAGTATTGAAATCTATATTCTTGTATTATTATTATTCTAATAAGTAATAGTAAAAATTTTAGAATAACAACATTACGTTGTTTTGCATTCGGATACGTTAACTAAGTGGTTTTGTATGCAACAGATACAAAATATCGCATAGTATTTAGGTAAAATCAAAGATTAGAATTTCAAATTATTTTTTAATCATATCATATTTCATTTTGTGTTTAAAAAATGCGGTATCTCCTTATGAAACATTAGTTGCTATACATTTTTTTTAATTGCATATATGAATTTATTTGCTGTCATTAATAAGAGTAAGTATATTTTTATGGCTGACTTAATCATGAGATGTATGGTCATTAAATAAAAAATAAGAATGTATATTTCATATATAGTGATTTAAAATTAAATGTATATAAGGATAATATATGTAGCCAGAGAAATCTTCTGTTAATATAATATGTAATATGATTACACACAAGCATTCTTTAGGATAACTAAAACCTATAAGCAATAATAAATAGAAGGGCGGATTTCTATTTTTAGTTATACTATACAGTTACTATCAATTAGTCACAAAAATAAACTGTCGAACTCCATGTTTGTTTTGTTTGTTTATCCTCACGATGAAAGGCATAGTTTAGCGAGAAAACACTCTGGTCTCTGGTGTGTGCGTTAATGACCGATGGTTGTATATCGGATGGCGTTGCTAGCCATTAACGGCGAGCTATCACCGCAACGTCGCCACGATCTCGTTCGCCATGCTGTTTTGCTGGCTCGATGCGTTCAGGTTTTTGGAGCATTGCTGGAAATTGCCAAACTCGTTAACGGCCTGTGGTTACTTCTCGTGCATTTATGTTCGAATTACCTCATATATCTATGCTCAGTAAAAGGTTATCATGTTGTTAATACTCCATTTCAATTATATTTTTTGCCTCACTTTTTGTTATAAACGTTATTAGCTTAGTATTTTTATGAAAGAATACGTTTTCAAAATCATTATTTATTCAACTTAATGTACATAGCTTAATACAAAATTAGCTATTTCAACATAATACAGATCCTTTTATTTTGCACATGTCCAAACAAAAATTGCAACGCATATTCTTATTAATTTAAAATAAATATTTACATCTTTGATAATTGTAATTTTCATAAAGTTCCTACTTGGTATTTGAAACTTACTAAATGTATAATAAATGATAATGGTAATATTTTTAAGCTTGTGATGTGTAAAATTTATCAAATGACAGTATCTATGACGTTAACTCAGGGCAGTTAAACTCACCAGTTGTTTATTCTCCCAAGCTTTCATCGCACTTTTGTATTTCTCGAATTCATGACACCAATCCGAGTACACCTGTTTGTACTCCTGGGTTTTACTGGGCTGCGTACACCTGAACAGATTAGGTTTATTTATGAATTTAATATTATCTGAGTAATGTGTTGTAAATACGATATATAACGTAGTATATTCCTATTTACATTTAAGTTTCTACTCGTACTACTCCTATTAACAGTTGTTTCTATTAAAAATAAATGAATACTTTATATAAATATTTTGAATATGGAAGAATGAACTTTTTTGTTTATGAAAGTATAGTTTCTTATTATAGTTTTAAATTAGATCAAAATTAAGTCTAATAGGTTATAAAACTTTGATTACTCAAATTCTAAATAATTCATATCATTCTGTTGTGTACATAAATTTCATTTAAAGGCGTGGTTAAAATAAGGTAGCTTACACTGTTAGGGCACAGCATTTTCATTTAAACGTGTTCACAACATAGTTATTGAAAATAGATCTACAACTTTATAATATAAATAAACGTATTTCCATTCTTTTTTATGGTTCTCAAATACAATAAATGAATCTTTCTCTTTAAACTTTACTTTTATATGAATTTATATTAGGGTCATTTTTAATCGTTAGTTTACTTATAATTAATATTATTAATTATTTGTATAATAAAGTTTCTTAATTTGAATATTCCACATGGCAGTGTGGAATATAAATAAAAGTGTAAGTTAACAGCACATCTTGTCATGTTATAAAGTTATAAATGAATCTACTCAATAGTCAAAATTTTACGTATTGCATTAGGCATGTCCGCTTCCTTAAATTTTGTCACAATATCATTATTTATGTCATTTGTGCATAGCTAAATGAGAATAAATTATTATTTGGTCATTGATAATATTTATTCCCATATTTCAACATTACTTAACAAGGAAATAATATTTTTTTATTAAATACCTAATTATTATAAAATATTATTTAAATATTATTGTGATATTAATAGTAACTTAAATTATTAATATTATTCAATTTATATATACATTTACTTTTTATTAAAACTATTTTATTATAACAATATACATATATTAATTCTTCTCTTTTGTGATACCCAGCGGAATGTATCTACATTTTTAAGCATTACATTGTTGAATGTATAATAAAATTTTAATGCACCCTTATTCCACGGTCTGAATTACATTAGTTTTATTCCTTACAATTTATTTAAATTGTCTTCTTTGAGGTATATAAATATTTGTTCTGATACATAATTTATATCATCATTAATATTTATTAAACTACATATAGTTTTAAATATTATACATATTATTTTCTTGCGATTTTCGATTCGTTCTTTCTCAGCCGAAAGCTTTAACCACCTGTCTCAATTAAGTGTTGATCAAATTAAATTAAATAGTTTATTGCCAACAACATAACTGAAAGAATGATTACTTTAAAAAAATGTTTGTAAATGTAATGTAATATAAAAACCTTTCTGTGTTCAAAGTGTCATTGTTTCACAAATTACCTATGGACGTCGATGTCCAAGTTATAAGAAGCGAGGAGCGTCGGGCCATAGTAACACTCGTAGCGGCCGCGGTCGCCCTCCGTCACAGACAGCAGCACTAATCCGCGCTCCGATGTTTGGAGCACACGCTCCCAGCTATCAAATCAGTGTAATCTAGTCAATTGTCTTTATTTTAAATTTAAAATAGTTTTTAAGTAGGATTATGAATTATTAATTAATTAATCTTTATTAGTAGAACGACTGATGGATGAGATTTCCACTCCTTTTAAATATTTGAATACCAAAACTAACTAAAAAATACTAAAAAACTATATAGTAAAATTAGAAACCCTTATATGACCCTTTTCTACTGAAAAGCACATCGAATCATGAAACATCTGAAGTCATCAAATAAAATAATCAAATTCAATTAATTACAGTGACTGATCATTCATTTACTACATATATTTACATCCAAATAAGATTGCTTTACAATAGCGATTAATTAGCAATTAATTTTGTAATGTCGATTTATTTTGTGTTTCCTATTTCATACTAGTTCCCCGACTATACGCATATGTTATTTCAACAAATAGCATTAAAACTAGAGTCTTAATATTTAAAATATGAGGGTAAATCATCTAGAATAAAAAGGCCAAACCATAAGGTATTATCGGCTTATTCACTATTTTAGTCTTTTCATCTTATATCAATTCCTTCTATTGTGTACCTACAGCCTATACAACCGTAACGCAGTAGGTTTTTGGGTATATATAATAGTTTGTGTAAATACTAGCCTAGGGAGAAAAAGATTACAAATATAAAAAAAAAACTTTATAGGATACAACAGTAAATCTTATTTCCTTAAACAATTACTATCTTACTGTAGCAACTTACTTGAAGTTGATCTTGTACCGCCCTTTCTCTCTCGAGTGGTGGTACCAGACTACGTGTTGATCCTTCAGTGCCTCCGGGGTTCGAGTAAAGGCGGCGAGGTGCACGCTCTGGCCGTAACCCGCGCGCACGGTATGTAGGGGTGCATTTGCCTCGCAAACTGATGGCGTAGAGTTGGTCGCGTCATGTAGCAACCCTGGCACGTATGGCCGGCAAATGTCGGCCTCCTTATCCCAACCACAATACGGATCTAGGACGCATCTCACGCAGCTGTCATAGCTATTAGAAAATAATTAAAAAAATATTAAATTTCGTTGTTTGAAGAAAACATTCGAGGTGAATATCATAGTTTCAAAAATAGTATCTGAAAGAGGAGGAAAGGGAGAACCTGAATTGAAAAAAAAAAGTACGTACGCTGCAGTACGCTGAGCTCCGGACATAAAGTAGGTACAGTCCCATGTTGGGAGCCAAAACATTTTTGTAATGTACAATCAATTTGAAACGGTTTCATGAACAAAGAATATATTAATAACTAGCTGTATCCACGACTTTGTCCGCGTGGAATCGTAATTTTAGGTAGCACTTTTAATGACTGAGAGTGTTATAAACGTAAGAGTAGACAAATATAATCAGAGAGCTTCAAACTGCTAAGCTATCGGGAATTATACGTGTTATTATGAGTCAACCATAGAAGATAGACATATGCTGTCGTGGGATATTTTTTATATAATTTTAAGGAGAACATATCTGTCATACATTATTTCTATGTAGCTTTAACCATTAAGCTTGCAAACGCAATGGAAGGTTAAAAAATGGAATAACTTCTCCCATTTTCCCAAGATTTCCCTTTACTGCTCTGCTCCTATTGATTGTAGCGCGATGAAAAGTATAAGTACTATAAACCAGCTCAGGATTATAAAATGTAATTGTACCAAGTTTCGTTAAAATCCGTCAAGTAGTTTTTGTTTCTATAACGGTTATACAGACAAACAGACTGAGAAAAAATTTATTGAATGCATTTTTGGCATCGGTATGGATCCCTAATCGCCCCCTGATAGTTATTTTGGAAATATATTTCATGTATAGAATTGACCTGTCTACAGATATATTATAAGTATAGATTACTTAATATCCTCTCGTGGATGTTATACTCGTAAGAACCGAGTAACCGAGTAAGGCAATTTACACTAATTACAAAATGCCCGCACAGTGAGAAAATTAAATTATATTGGAAATAAAAAAAATGAGTTCGAGATTTAGTGTTTAATTCGACCATTGCCATACCTTTTCGGGAAATGATATTTAACAAAAATATCATATACTTCGTCATATTTACTTTTAAAGGAAACTACGATAATTTTATACAGATTTTTCGGGATTTGTGCCTGGCAACGGATGTAGAATTTTGGTAACAAGAATATCAAGCAATCAATTTTATGAAGAGAAAATATATTTTAATTATTTTTACAATTTCTTTTCATTTTCTTTAAATTTTATCGAGATTAATTTGAACCATAATCGAACTGGATCCCAAACGCTGATGTTGTAATATTTTTGTTAAACTAACAACGTCAACAAACTAATAAGCTTTTATTTCCTATCCAGTATCTACATTAAATAAACATAAATTCTATCAATATTGTGATTTAACATAATTGTTTTATAGTTAATTATCAGGCATCGTAAGTAATTGATACATACCTTATAAACTTAACATATATATACTTATATATACACAAAATCATATATATGATTTTGTTTATAATTATAAACTGTGTTAGTAACATATCTGAAACTGGTAGTGAATAAAATGAGATGTATCTAACCGGTGTGCGCAAACGCGTAATGGTAGTTGCCGCAGGCGGTAGTCTGTGGCGAGATACAACGAGTGCGCGCGACGAGACAGCGCGAGCGCGCGGATAGGCTCGGCGCCCGCCGCACGCCACACATCCGCCACGCGCGACCCACCGCCCGCCCACTGCACTATCTTGTAAACTTCACCAGCATCTGATGAAACATTACAATGTTATAAACTGTCTCTGTTATTACATTACTGGTTGTGACACATACACTTCAATCGACTCTATTTCCCCATTTACTCTACTAGAGTATTTTAATAGTGTTTTGGGCCGCGTGTGTCAGATAATTTTATTTAGTCTGTTGGACATTATGACTAATATATAAATATAAAAAACCCCGCTTTATAAACAGATATTTTTCACAATATCTGAGCAAGGGATTCTCTTAGAGATTTATTTAAAAAGATTAATATAATGACTTTAGGGGGCCAATATATTTATGAAAATTTGATTTATGTGTATAAAAATTGTATATAAGTATAAGTGTGCATACTAATTTTCAAATGCATAACTTAAACACAAGAAATAAAATAAACATTCCGTTCCAACGTACAAGATTCCACATAGTGTAGCTGAATTGCCTTTTCATTAGTTCAAGGTACATGTTTAAAAGACGCTAATGAGTAAGGGCACAAAATCAATGATTATTTAAATGATGCCAATGCTTGGTGTTGATTTGAATACATTACATTCTAAAGTATAAATATTTGTTTTCCCGTATACATTGTAAACATATATGTACATTGTATGATAACGACATAATTTATTGTAGATGTTGTAATTACTTTTGATAAAGCTGATAAGTTTGTTTAAAGCTGATAAAAAATACGTCCTGAATGGGTGGTAAGAAAGAAAAATTTGGACGATTCAAAAGAGTTTTATATAAAGTCATATTTGAATAATTTTGCTTTTGATTTAAACTTGGTCATAGAGCTTTGGAGTGTACGTATGTACAAAAAGTGCTCTTAAAAAATTTTTCCACTAGCTTATTACTATAGTTGAATAAAAAAAAACGAATACGATACAGAAAAAAAATACTGTTTACAAATACTAAACATACAAAGGGTCATGCCGTCGGGTCTCTTACCGTCGTCGCGACTAATTCCGGCCGGTTCTAGAACAGAGAGACGGTAAGCGACCCGACGGCATGACCCTCGTGCAATGGGACGACCACTAGTTTGGGACGCGACATGTGCTGATACTCTAGCGCAGTCCCATCTTTGTGGCACCGCAGTTAGGGCTGGGTCTGCTGCTAACTCGGATGAACTCCTCAAACGGCGCAAGTATACAAACATAAATAGTGGTTGCATATTTGAGCCTTTTGGGGTGGAGACTCTGGGGCCCTGGGGGGAAAATGCCCACAGAGTTTTCAAAGAGTGCAGCTGTAGATTGACCGAGGCTACATGTGACCAGAAAGCTGGATTATATCTAGCGCAGCGAATCAGCATCGCCATACAACGTGGCAATGCTACTAGCCTTATGGGAACGTTGCCTGACGGCAGCGATTTATTTGAAATATTTTATTTATAGTTTAGTTTTTAATTTTATTTAAGTTTCATTATTATATAATTTACATTACTTTAATGTATTTTATTATTCATCAAATTATTTGAAAAGGTATTTAAATATAAATTAATTTTATATTTTAAAACAATGTATTCTCCAAACTGTCGTTTAATATCACTAACTATACGAATTTATTACACAAGCCGTTGCCGAATGCAAAGGCATGCCATGTGTTGATAATATTATCACCAAACATACAAAATATTTCAGAAAATGAGAGTTGTTAATACAAATGATATAAAAACGAGATACTTTGTGAAGACTTGAACGTAAATATACTTCAATAGCATGCTCAAACATATTTTGATAAATTGCAAACACGTTGCATTTGAAAGTAGTGTAGAAAAATGAAGAATTTATGTAAAAATAATAACAACCCCAATCCCACACTACAAGAAAAAAGACTGCAGCAACGATCTATTATTATAATATGACAGGTCTATATGTTAATATATTTTGGATACATGTATTTACCAAAACTTGACCTTGCTGATTTGAAATAAAAAAATTGGTTTTGGTATTACTTAAAATGACTATGAAAATATAAAATCATTTTTATATGTAAAATAATGAAATTAAAGCAATTCAATTAATATAAAATAGATATAAAAAAGCTATAATTTAATGGCATGGACATTCAATAATTTGGATTATGCAACTTACTAGTGCCGGCGTAGAAAATAGTATAGGTGATGTCGTCTCCCAGCATGTCAACAAACTGCCGGTCTACTACCAGCGTAGTTAGCACCAAGTCCCTCTTATAAAACGCAGGTGCATCGCCCTCGTGCCTTACAGCCGAGTCCATTAATGGATGGGACCTGTTGAAAAATAAAAACAAATCTTTATAAAAGTATATAATAAAATAATCTATTAAACCGAAAACTATGGTAACAGTCGCTGTGATGATTATGTTATAATCAAATAAAAGTTATGTAATTGAAAAAATGTTTTGGAATACCCCGTAGAATAGTTAAATGTCAGAGATGGAAAAATATATAGGAAATCTCAATTTTCGCCACATTTATCTAAATTTGAGAATGGTTCAAATCGTCTGTTTTATGTTTGTCTTTTATATTTGGATAAGATAATGAAATTATAAATGGTGTTATATTATAGGTGTAATAACAAAAGAACTTATTATCTAATTGAACTTTTGGAGCTGTAATGTTAATTAAAGTTCTTCGTGGAACATTTTAAAAAGTGGAAAAATTGCAGTGGCTCTTATTATCCCAAGGATTTCAAGGATTCGCTCCCACTCAACTAATAAAATATAGATAAAGCAGTGCAAATGTATGAAAATAATAAAAATATGTGTTGGTATTTTATAAAAATAGTAGCAACAAGTATATATAAGAAATCGACAATACACTACACATATACAAATTGGAATAGGATAATATTTATAAATATTTTATAA
This sequence comes from Scirpophaga incertulas, assembly GCA_036419045.1. NCBI lineage: Eukaryota > Metazoa > Arthropoda > Insecta > Lepidoptera > Crambidae > Scirpophaga > Scirpophaga incertulas. The sequence continues at coordinate 15,107,430 of CM071637.1, read as the reverse complement.
TAAACATATATATATGTTTATATATATATACCTCATAATGATTTCCTGTACCTTATAACATTGATATACACTACACTCTGGGTTTGGACTCAGACCTCTTGATTGGAAGAAAGATCTTCGAGACCGCTGTACATATAATGAAAACAGCAAAAACCGAAACACTCAAAATGATAATTCAATGTTTGACAATGAACCTTTGATTAATCCGGTAAGCTTTCCTAAGGGAAAAAGACTGCTAAGCCAGTGACTATCCAGATGGTTCCAAGTAGAACGGATTTCACCACTTCATCAATTAAACCGTGCGAGTGTGACCCAATTAAGGAAAACACACACGTTGCGAAACTAATGTGAGGTCTTATTGAGATTACTCCCGGGGGAGCAAGACGAACGTTTTGGCTTTTCAATAACCTTCACAAGAGCTGTTACACCCGCTACAGGTAGCATTACTATTCAGTGCTTGGTATTTAATTAAAGCTGGTATCTGTGCTATGCATAATAAGCTATCGTAAAATCTAAGTGATTTATTAAAAAAACATTTTTTCTAACATTTAAATAGTCATTCTAGACGAATACGAATCCAAAAATAGGATATAAAAGAAGATAGGGGATAATTTACAAAAATTCAACATTACTGTTATTTCACAAATAAAAAATTAAAAAAACGTGTTTTTATTTGAGAGTTCTTTTACAAGCCTTTCCTTTTTTATATCATAAACAATAACCAAAAAAGTTATGCGTAATATGTATTATTTGTTCCAGTGGTTAAATAAGGGTCAAATTTTATTACAACACTGAGTTATAATTGATGTGACTAATAAAACTTTGTTTATCGTATAAATGATTTTCCATTTTTCTACATTTAATTAGAAATAGGATATTTCCTCAGTTTCAATTTGTAATAAAATCAGTAAAGATGTCTTTTGACGGTAGCACGTAGTTATTAATATGATTAGTATAATTTGGCATATTGATGACACAGATTCGAGTTCTGCCCTACTCACATATTTTTACTGCATTTTATTCATATGTATACATATATTTTAACTAGCTTACCACTGTCACTTACGATTCATACACTCATCTATTGATCAACTTTTTAAATTGTAGATTTGCGTTTATCGGGAAATACCGGATACCTAGAACTAGTTTTGAAAACACAAATTAGGAATTAGACAAAATTTTGGAAAGACTAGATGCGATTAGAGTATTCTATAGTTGATTAATGTGAAATTATATATATACGAGTATATATATATATTCGTGTGTGTGTGTGTGTGTATTCAAGGCGGTTATTGGCAATAAAGTGATGATAACAAAATTAAAAACGATATTACATTTCTGTTTCTAATTAAGTACCTTGTAGCGTTTTATTTATGGTATTTAAGAAAAAAAGAAATTTGCCGGCTAAGATCAGGGTGTGGGTATAATCCTTATCGGAATCGAACCGACCTGGTGATATATGTAGATATTTAGGATTAATGATATGGGCGCCTCCACATAAATACAAACAGACCTTCAAATGGTTAGGTGATAAAATTAAACCAAGAAATTAATATAATGTAAGTTTATAATTACATTTTAAAATTATTACATGTAAATACAAAAAAATATATATATTCGTCCACAAATCAATGGGCACGGTATTTGCACACGTTACACATTTAAAAGTTCAGTTGAGCTGAGCCATCCTCCATTCGTCACCCAAGGTGAATGTCATCAAAAGAAAAATTAATTCCTCCAAAATACGGTGGTTCACACACGCAAAACGGTATAAATTGTAAGAGGTCACCTTATACGTTGAGATTCCATCGGTGATGGCAGGGATTTCCGCTGATAAGTAAGACAATCTACATCACCGCATGGCTGGGTGCATGAAGTCGCGTTGGGATGAAACGGCCCAAACGCCCTATATTTGTGATGATTACGAGGTATACCGTGAACCCTACAACAATGTATAAAAGATTTAATTTCTATCCCACGAACATGTGGGGAAATCTTTAAAGTTGAGTAAAAGAAGAAAATACAACTCACCATTATCTGGGATTGCTTGATGAAATTAATTAAGGCATTAAGCCGTTATTAAAAAATATTAAAAAGAAAATACATTTAAAAAAGAAAAACTAAATTTTATATCACGGCGGCCTAAATCGGCACATCCGCCAGGAGAGGAACGCCGAAAGACCCATCCTTCGCGTCCTCCTCGCCGACGTCAAAATGACAGCCATAGACTCGAGATAGCTAATAAATAACCACGGAGGGATCACCATAGATCAAGCCGTCCCGTTCCGAATTGGAAGTATCACAGAGTGAAGAAAAGCGGAATTGACCAACAAGGAGAAAGAAACGAAAACTTCTTTTAATAAACCAAAACAAAAGAATTTGTTTTAAGTAAACTCCTAATAGATAATATTAGGTATATATTAGTTATGAAAACATGATAAGGTTTACTATTACAGTCTATGGCTTCACCCTATCAAATCTCTACAACCATAGATCTGTATATTGAAATATTTAGTTTTAAATTACAACTTCAACTAAAACTCCTATCACAGACTCAACACCATCTGTACGTTAATTAAATGAATGCAGAAACTAAATGTTTTGTCCCTATGTCCATCTTGTTATAAGTAACTTTTATGAAATATAAATTAAGACAAAAAAATTGCATTAATGCTGAGGCTGTACAGGTTACGATCCCTTCACTCTTACTTCCACTTAAAAAGGTTAACAAAAAAAATCCTAATGGAATATGTAAACAAGAATTAAAATTGGTAAATTAATAATGAAATTAAAAGTATTTTGTTGATTAAATTGTGCTGAAAACAATAGTAAAAAATAACACGTTACAGTACCGTTCCAGGTGGGAAAAGAATTATTTTATTTAAAAATTGAAAATTTTTAAATAAAATAATTCGTAAAAAATACGAAGTGTAAAGAGTATTTGTGGCTGACTGTACTGAAGATAGTTACTTCTATAACATCTCTCTTGCTATTTAATAAAAGAACTCAAAAAGCAAACTAGGAAATCACTCAATGTCAATGAACTCATAATACACACTAGTACATCCAATGTGTAAATACTATCATGTTAAAATAACTAATCTTAAATTTCCTAATTTCAAAAATACTTCAACATCATCCACTAGGTTTATACTCTAATAGAACATCATTACAAGTAAAGCAAATTATATATTTGTTTGTCTTACAAAGTAGGACAATTAATGTAGGTCAACTACATATTAAATTTTCAGATATGTAAGAATAAGATTTCTAGTATGTAATTTAAGTACAAACTAATAAGTATATTATTATCAAGAAAAATCTAAAAGAATGGTCTAACCCATCAAGGCAGCTACATGTATTATTAACTTTTTATAAGTTGTCGCCTAGACAAAATGAACAAGAACGCTCAGTGCTGCAAAATAATTACAGACTTAAATGGCTTCAACTCAAAGGAAAGTATTCATTAATTAATACAAGGCTGAATACACTCAATGTGTAGAAACATAGGTGTATTAAGTATTTATGAAGAAATAGATTAGTGTTAGAAAATAAAAAAAACTAACACTTAACTTTTTTAAGTTGTCGCCTAGACAAAATGAACAAGAATGCTCAGTGCTGCAAAATAATTACAGACTTAAATGGCTTCAACTCAAAGGAAAGTATTCAATTAATTAATACAAGGCTCAATACACTCAATGTGTAGAAACATAGGTGTATTAAGTATTTATGAACAGATAGTTAGTGTTAGGAAAGTAAGAAAAGGAAGACCTAACACTTAAAGGTAGCTACATGTACTATTCAACTTTTAAAGTTGTTGCCTAAACAAAAATGTTTATGCTGCAGATAAATACAGACTTAAATGGCTTCAACTCAAATGAAAGTATTCATTGAACAATACAGGCTTATTTTAATGAAAAGTAAGTATTTAAAGTGCTTGGAGTATCTACTCAAGACACTTAACATAGTAATAGTTAATGTGTTTATCATTTTCAAAGTGTATAAATATTAAGATTAATCTAAATTAAATATTATTAAGGAATGCTCAAAGAGTCATGAAAGGAAATACATTTTGATAACACACTTTAAAGAAATTATTTTAAATTAGTAAGTCAGTAGGACATTCGCCTGGTCTGACTATATCTTTTATGTGCCAGCGGCCTAAGGGTTTACCTTCTACTGTTTTCAGGGTGAAAACCACAGGAGAATGTTTCTCTGTGATGACACATTTTTCGAACTTGGGGGCTAGCTTAGCAGAGAAGTGTTTGGCTGCATTAGAAAGAGGAAAGCATCTTTTAAAAACTATTTGCCCTACTTGAAGTTCGACATGACGCCTTCGCAAATTATAATAATGAGAATTTTTTATATGTGAATTTTTAAGATTGACCCTTACCTTATTAAATATTGTATTTAAGTCTTTAAGAGAATCAGAAAATTTATAAGTGTTGTCTACCATAATTTTTCCAGAATCTACAGGATAATCCAAATTATAAAGTGAACCATCCAGGATCATCTCCCTACCATGTGACAAAAAGAAAGGGGTGAATTTAGTACCATCATGGATTACAGTATTGAGAGCACATTGCACCTCAGCTACGTTCTTATCCCAATTTCTATGATCAGAACGCACATATGATGCAAGAGATCTAACAATTTCACGGTTCACACGCTCCGTCTGGTTAGTCTGGGGATGATAAACTGGATTATAAAATAAGTGTGGAACTTTATATTTAATTATTAATTCCTTAAATTCTTTAGAAACAAATTGAGGGCCATTATCAACATAAATATACTTAGGCACCCCATGCGTAAGAAAACAAAGAGAGATGAAATCCCAAATCAACAAGACATTTCATATATTTATATATTACTCTATGCAATATAAAAATTGAGTAATAAATCAAAGCATAAGATATCATATACAAGCTACAATCCATCAGCTTGTAAAAGAATAATAAAGGTCACTGACATCAGCGCCTCTTCACTAAGTGTGTCAGGAAGTTAAAGTCAACAATTATGTATTCAATTAATTAATACTCACAACAAATACAGATACTAATGTGTACCGTTGTTAGTTATTATTAATAAAAATTTGGCAAAAATATGCATAATTACATATTGGAAAATTCCCTGCTTGTGGAAGTTTATCATTGTCACACACCATACATATTGTTAATAATGTGCAAACCAGTTTATATTCATTCAGATGAATAAAGATTAATAAATACATTTGTTACAACAAACCATTTATTTTAAAGAAGTGCATTTCATAGATGCACCAAAGTCAACAACTATGTGTTGAATTAAATAATACTCACAACATATACAGATAATAATGTGTACAGTTGGTAGTTATTATTAATGAAAATTAAGCAAAAATATGCATAATTCCATATTAGAAGATTTCCTACTAGGGGAAGTTTATAATGGTAACACACCATACATATAGTTAATAATGTGTAAACCAGTTTATATTCATTCAGATGAATAAAGATCAATAAATACATTTGTTGCAACAAACCCTTTTATTTTAATAGAAGTGCATTACATAGATGCAAGTTTAGCATTACACTTTAATTACATATGTCAGTGTAATAATTAATTCAAAATTAGTTACCAAGCAGGTTAATATTTGAGATGAAGTTGACATTTAATAAACCTGAGAACATGACTGAGTTCTCAGTCAAAGATATTTATTTAAAAGAAATTAAGTTTCATAATTTGACAGGGATTCACCTTCGAGACGCATCAATATTGAAATCAAAGTAGACTTGAGTACCACTATATCTGGATTAGGGTCGACTACCCTTGACAACCTACACAACAGATAATTACTACGAGACACTAACCTTTTCAACAGACGAGATACAGTACAACTATCACCCGGGATATCTCTTTCAATGTCTGAAACCTTCGGAGTACATATTGTCACCTCCTTAGACTGGTCACAAACACCAAACTGGTCAATGGATTTGAGGCTTCCCTGTGTGTCTGAGGAACTTCCTTAGGTCGTCCGTTGAGGAAGATGGTTCAGCTGGTAAATGTCTGATACTGAGTTCGTGTAACAATTCATCTTTCAAGAGATACTCAACAGAACATCCTGCAGTGATAAAGTCCATGATTAACAATATGCAATGAAATAGTTAAACATTAAAATATAACAGTTGTGTTTTAATACAAAAGTAAGTTAATTATAAAAAATTAAAGTTTAAGTTTAAACTATAAAGGTGATTAAAATTAAGTAAGCTAGATGACACATAATATTACACAGAAAATGTGTTTAAATTAAGTAAGCTAGTCCACGCTTAAGGATACATAAGTATGAGATTTAAATTAAATAAAGTAAGGTAGACAATGCTAAGGATACACAAGTATGTGATTTAGATTAAATTAAGTAAGCTAGACAACGCTTAAGAATACACAAATATGTGATTTAGATTAAATTAGGTAAGCTAGACAACACTTAAGAATACACAATTATATGTGATTTAGATTAAATTAGGTAAGCTTGAAATTAAGACACAATATTATTATTACACATTACATATGATTACATCTGTTCTAGATGTATATTTTTAAGTACAAGTATTAAGATTTGTATTACAACAAAAGTTAAATCACCACCATTTGAAGTCTTCCAGGCCTAACGTTGGGTACGCCAATTGTAGCGTTCTATTTATGATAGTTAAGAAAAAAAGAAATTTGCCAGCTAAGATCAGGGTGTGGGTATAATCCTTATCGGAATCGAACCGACCTGGTGATATATGTAGATATTTAGGATTAATGATATGGGCGCCTCCACATAAATACAAACAGACCTTCAAATGGTTAGGTGATAAAATTAAACCAAGAAATTAATATAATGTAAGTTTATAATTACATTTTAAAATTATTACATGTAAATACAAAAAAATATATATTCGTCCACAAATCAATGGGCACGGTATTTGCACACGTTACACATTTAAAAGTTCAGTTGAGCTGAGCCATCCTCCATTCGTCACCCAAGGTGAATGTCATCAAAAGAAAAATTAATTCCTCCAAAATACGGTGGTTCACACACGCAAAACGGTATAAATTGTAAGAGGTCACCTTATACGTTGAGATTCCATCGGTGATGGCAGGGATTTCCGCTGATAAGTAAGACAATCTACATCACCGCATGGCTGGGTGCATGAAGTCGCGTTGGGATGAACGGCCCAAACGCCCTATATTTGTGATGATTACGAGGTATACCGTGAACCCTACAACAATGTATCAAAATTAATTTTTTATTTCTATCACGAACATGTGGGGAAATCTTTAAAGTTGAGTAAAAGAAGAAAATACAACTCACCATTATCTGGGATTGCTTGATGAAATTAATTAAGGCATTAAGCCGTTATTAAAAAATATTAAAAAGAAAATACATTTAAAAAAGAAAAACTAAATTTTATATCACGGCGGCCTAAATCGGCACATCCGCCAGGAGAGGAACGCCGAAAGACCCATCTTTCGCGTCCTCCTCGCCGAATGCGAATCTGAAATCGATTAATCGAAGAAATCGATTTTTTGGGCCACCAAGATCGATTTGTTTAATCATATGTAGTACTGAATCGATTCGGTGAATCGAAATTTCACCCTTGAAAATCGACATTCGATTTTTTTTGTATAAACATAAAACTATTTACAATTAAAAATGAATGTAAGGTTAATTATAAGAGTCTGCCGGTTAAAGAATTAATTATTCAAAAACTCGCGAGAATGGCTGTATGTTTAAATTCCTTCCCATCTGTGAATAAAAAAAGTTACGTGAATAAATGAAAAAAAAAGTCAATGCTCCAGTCTAATGTACTATAAATCCTAGTTATCTATTAACTTTGTAAACGATTTTTTCTTAACCATATTTCTTAACTCTGTAAAATTTCTAAATGTAGAAAATAAATGTCTTAATTTTATACTTTATCTGTTTGTTTAACATGAATGAAAAATATTGTTTTATTATCGAATTACCTGATTTTACTGATAAGAGATTCGTTAAATTAATATAATTATTGTACCTTGTTTTTAAATAAATCTATCTAACTACTATTATAAAGGCGAAAGTTTGTAAGTTTATGGATGTTTGTTACTCTTTCACGTAAAAAACTACTGAATGGATTTGAATGAAAACTTTACCACAATATAGCTTATACATCAGAATAACACATAGGCTACAATTTTTGAGTTTTATTTTTCTTAGACGGGCGAACCTGAAGTCCACGCGAACGAAGTCGCGGGCAAAAGCTAGTATTACAATATAAACAAAAACTTGAAAAAAAAAAGATCGATTTATCGGAAATCGATCTTATAAACCTCGATTTTTTGTGAATCGATTCTTTAGGTCACGATTCGAATCGATCTAAAAATCGATCTTTTTCGAAAAGAATCGCCATCCCTACTTCGCGTCCTCCTCGCCGACGTCAAAATGACAGCCATAGACTCGAGATAGCTAATAAATAACCACGGAGGGATCACCATAGATCAAGCCGTCCCGTTCCGAATTGGAAGTATCACAGAGTGAAGAAAAGCGGAATTGACCAACAAGGAAAAGAAACGAAAACTTCTTTTAATAAACCAAAACAAAAGAATTTGTTTTAAGTAAACTCCTAATAGATAATATTAGGTATATATTAGTTATGAAAACATGATAAGGTTTACTATTACAGTCTATGGCTTCACCCTATCAAATCTCTACAACCATAGATCTGTATATTGAAATATTTAAGTTTTAAATTACAACTTCAACTAAAACTCCTATCACAGACTCAACACCATCTGTACGTTAATTAAATGAATGCAGAAACTAAATGTTTTGTCCCTATGTCCATCTTGTTATAAGTAACTTTTATGAAATATAAATTAAGACAAAAAAATTGCATTAATGCTGAGGCTGTACAGGTTACGATCCCTTCACTCTTACTTCCACTTAAAAAGGTTAACAAAAAAAATCCTAATGGAATATGTAAACAAGAATTAAAATTGGTAAATTAATAATGAAATTAAAAGTATTTTGTTGATTAAATTGTGCTGAAAACAATAGTAAAAAATAACACGTTACAACCTACCTCTCCTTTATTCATTGCTTTGATGTCAAAGTTATGAAGCTCGCAAAATCTGCTTTGCAGCGTTTTAGTACCTCCATTAAACCGTAGGTTAGTTACCTTATGAAGTTAAGCACATTGTCAGGTAGCGCCTCGGTGTTGTTGACACACGTACCCGGACGGGGTTCCGGGACCCGTGCCCTCAACACGGGTAACCACGCCGAACTCGATGTTGCCTGTAAGAGATGAAGTGTTATCAAGATTCAAGCTTTGTTTAATTGTCGTGTGATAAGGTCGAGCTGTCTTGAGAGGAATGTCAGTGACTGACGAAAGCTAATTTAAATATAATTTACGGTATATGAACTCTTGAAAAGCTTGATTATTTCTAATCTTGCGATGCTCAATGAAACCAAAGAAAGCTCATTGTAAGTCAAGGGAAGCTTTTTTTATATATATTGCGTATATGAATGAAGCAACTTATTATGTTGCATTTATTTTTCCAAAAACCGGCCAATTGGGAGTAAAATACTAAGGAATTTTGGCAAAAATGTTTATCATTGCATTTGTTTATGGTACAACTATTTGTGCTATTTGATATTACTTCATGCCAACTTTCATAATTCTTGCTCAACGGGAACAACCCTTTGATTGATACTACCACGAATCACCAAAAATGATATAAAACAGGTTTAGAAATACATGAACCTAACCTAACAAGAGCCAAAATCTCATCACACTAAATTAAAAGAAAATAAATAAAATCTATTATATTAAATAACGTCAGAAAAAATTAAGTTAGATAAGGCAATATAGAAAATGACACGATCCTGAAAACACATTTAAACTTTTTGCTCCGACTTCATTATGTTGATAGAGTGAATTAACCTATAAAGTTAACGACGCTTGCATTTAACCTACAAAGTATAAAGGCCATAACTTAGACTTTAACTTCAAAGTTTGTAATTATGTAGGAGCATTTGAGATAATAGGATAAAAATCTATTCATAAAATATGATCTTTCAGTATTATCTTGATTTTTTCGCCAAACAAGCCCCTGAAAGTTAAAATACTGTGTAACGATAATATGTTTATTAATAGAACTGTAATAGCTTTAATATTAATAACATTTCTGAAGAGACCTTACACCAGTCCAGTCTATATTTCTAGGATTAATTGACTTTAACACGCCCATAACAATCTTTACTCGTACGTACTAATAACAATCAAAATTCGATAAAAACTTTCAGTTTAAAATTTTTATGTGCTAATTTTATATTACTGTATCATGGAGACAGATGGATGGATTCGATATACATACCTGCTTTTCTATTTTAGTTATTTTTTTTTGTACGGAATCTTAATTATTCCAAAAATAAAAGGATCTTAAATATTCTTTATTATACAAAATCAAACAAACATAATAAACCTTTTTTGCTTTAAATACCGCATTGTTTGTAACTATACACACTATGTATAAAATAGATACAAACAGACACTTCAATGTTATTATTATACCTAGGTCGGAAGTATTTAATAGTATCAATTTTCAAAGAAAAACGGAAAAGTGCTTCACATTCTACGTAATTGTTACACATAACGATATATTAATTGTACGAGATTTGTTGAAATAAAAATTTGCTTAATGAAGTTCGAAGTAATTAACAAATGAAACATCAACATATTCTGTATAACTGCTATAAATAGTGTATGAAATGTTTTTATAACATGTTATTTTGAATACTTATAACTAGAAAAATATGTCTATTTACATAGACAATATAAATCCTGCTACTAATAAATTTTAAGACTATATATTTTTGTAATATTATTCATATTATTTCAGTAATATTTAAAGGAAAGTACAATTGTAACGTCGTTTCGATTAGGAAAAATGACTTGGGTTTTCACAACGTCAATAATCAGAATAATATGTTCATGCATAAGATTCAATTCTAATGTCAACAATAAAACACATACTTGTTCCTTGAAGCGACCACCAAACGCCTCCTGGATGTCTTCCATAGTGTAGGTGCAGATAGCTGAGCCCACCAAACCGTCACTTGCTCCCGTGGTGAATGCAGCGTAGAACTTGCTAGTGTCCCCCGGCATTTGATATATGCTTTCTGATTTGATTAAAATTCTATTTAAATAAACCTTGTACATTTCAACCTTATTTGATTGTATTACCTTAATTTTTATATTTTATTATAGATGATACATGTTCATATTGTGCGTCGGTTAAAAAATAACCCCGCTTTGCATGTACATATCTAGCTGTCTTTTCATGATTCACAAAATTATTTTTAAATTTAATAAATTACACAGAAAATACTATACGAAAAGAGATAGCATTGACCTAGCCAAACATATAATTGAAGTGAGTATCAAGGTCTATTCCGGCTATTATTCTGCGATTGAATAAAATTACACCGATTGCCCGAATTCAAGCGGTACAGTTTCGACACGCCAATATCATATACACTTCTTGTTTATGTAGGCTGTTGCCGTTGACATTTTTATGTATAAATATAATCTGCAATTTAATTATAAATAGCCAGTATTTACAAAATAGTTTATTACAAAAGTGGATTACAATACCAATCTGGTTCAGATTAAAGAGCATAATGTTACAAAATGATACTCTATTAAACTGAATTGAAGCTTATTTATTGATCATAGACCACCAGGTCTGGTCAGGTAAATAAATTAATATTAATGATATTTACCAAACAATCAGTAGTATTTATTGTACAGGCAATGTCACATAAAGCTGTGATGTTGCTATACGCTAAAAATACGTTTTTGATGCCTCTGGTGTTGCAGGTATCCACAGACTACGGTTTTTAGCCACTATCATGGTATAAAAAAAGCTATTCATATCTGTGAAATTGTTTTAACCGACTTTCAACTTAATGAGAAAAGTTAATCCTTACTTATATTATAAATCGGAAAGTGAGTTTGTTAGTTCTACTTTCACGCCGTAACTACTGAACCGATTCCTTTGAAACTTTGCAGACGTAAAGATAAAAGTCCGGATTAAATAATAGGCTACTTTTTATCCCGGAAAAATCGACACATCCCACGGGATGCGCAACAAAGGCTTCGCTCAAAAACTATTGCACAGATTTTCATGCGGTTTTCATCAATAGATAGAGTGATTCTTGAGCAAGGTTTTGCGGTATTTTTTATCTCGGAAAAACGGATAATCCCACGGGAAGCGCGATAAAACCTTCGCCCCATAAACCGACTTCCGCGCATATGTAGCCGTGGGCAAAAGCTATGACCCTTAACCCTCTATAGACCCAACCCCGAAATCCACGCGGGCGAAGCCGCGGGCAGAAAGCTAGTTCAATTTAAATTAGAAAAAAAGTATTTTAGTGGTGTCTTGATATGCTTTCACATTATTGACAATATCGGTACAATACATTGTAAATTCGAGTATGGCTTCCATTACTACCCACCCACTAACCAAACTAAATATGCATTTGCATTTGAATTAATTATATCATTTCAGAGAATTTGGAGAAGTTAGTTATATCCGACTTCCATTTAACTATATTTATGCTCATTTCATTTGTACTATTGTGTAATAAAAGTTATTTTTAATTTACGTTAATTTACTGAATTTTTCCCATGAACACCAAATTACTAAACAAATCGATAGTGTATATCATCACACTTACCGTATAATTAAGCAATCGAAGAAACGTTAGCTGGGGACGTTTTAATTTGATAAATTCTGGCAATACCACGATAAGAGTATTATACATAAGTAGTTCAGGCAATTAAGCTGATAGGCAAACTGCTTGTCAGTTATTGCCTAATCTATTCGGTGTCATGACAAATTATTCCGACAAAAGTCCATTTAATGTTATAATTAGCATTTCTTTTTTAATACTATATTTCCCTTTTTCTAATTTATTCCATTTAATCTTTATTGACCCTATAAATTGTAACAATCGCAGACTGGCATATCATTATGTAAGCTAAGCTAGACTGCCTTATCTTATTAGCTACAATAATTTACTTAGAAACTAATGGCAGTATATAGATATTCTAAGTAACCTACCAAATAAAATTAAAACGGGACGCCTTAAATTGACTCTTAAGTCGATTAGCGTCTGATTCAAATCGTCCAGTCGAGGCAATATGTATTTTAAAATGATAGTTAGATATGACATTGTATAGTTAAAAAGTTCACAACTTTATCTCGAAATTAATTAAAATATGGATTCATACCCCTCATTTATCATTTAAAAAATCGAAATTTAATCAAAATTGTTTTTTTTTTTTCAACCAAATAACGAAAATTTCAATGTTACTATACCATATACTGATTTATGTTATTGTGAGATATCGTGATCAAATACTCTTGATATTAATAAGTTGGGAATAAAATATAATTATTTTAAATCACAACTAAGTACTTACGTATTTCATCAAAATAGAATGGAAATTCCCCGGGAATGCTGCAGTTAAGCCTGGCTTTTAAATAAGTGGCCCAGTTCTGGCTGAGTATGTGTTTCCCTCCCGTGTCATGCTTGCAGACTCTGGCTACCCTCGAATATACAGCTTTACCACAATTCATGAACTCGACGGCAGTTTCTCGGAAGAAGAATAAAACGTACTCGCCGACGTCAAATGATCCCACGAAATTTGTTTCTAAAACAATTTAATCGTAATATATACGTAACTGTAATTTATCCACGAGTACGGTCTGAATCGAATAATGGTTATCATTATTAAATAATATGGTACGTAATTAACTTAGTCATAATGGTCATAAATACTGTTACAATTAAAAATAAACATTGTGATTAGGAGTTCATTGTGTTTTCTCGTTTTAGCGTCAATCGAATATCAAATATTACCGTCATATTAAAACGTAGTGGAATTATAAAGAGAATAGAATCACTTTCCATTTACTTGTTATTAGTTCAATGTTTATGTATCGGGCTATTGATAGTTACAACGAAACTTCCTCTGTTTGTAACAGAAAAAGAACTGTGTAGTATTCGTACCAAAAAACGCGATCAAATCAATAAGAAGAAAATTGGGTAGTAAAATCAAAACATTTTCATAAGCGATACGCTAAAGGAGGTCACACATTTTTTTTTTGGTAATAGTTATTTTTGTCATAATAATAATTGTTTTTATGATGAATAATTGTTTTTATTATTGAGCTATATTTTAATAAGCAGAACAACCGTGTTTTGTCTAAAGCTCTAAAAAAGTCGATAAGTCAGCAGAGTACAACGTGAACATTATCCAGTGAGATAATTTGGTGGGAAATGAGCTATGAAGGAAAGAAGGGCCTTATTTCTGTGAAAAAAGTATCAGAACTAGGCACAAGTGTATCATGATATCGTTCTTGACAAAGTGGTTAGCTCCTAAACAACCCTAGGTTCCATAACCAAAAATGGTTAAATGGTCAGCATGACTCGGCGCCGAGTCACTCAAGCTTGGTTGGAAACGAACGTCGCCTAGTCCCGATATTAATCTGCTGCATTGTGATTTATGGACAGATTTAGAGAGTTACTCTAAATTGTCTAATAAGTTGTTGTCTCTAAACAATCCATAAGATTGGAAGTAAATAATTTTCCACTAGCAAGAGTGCGTGCTTCTATTAATAACTGTACTTAACCTTTAAAGGACTGTATTGCAGCAAATATAGATTATTACGAATAAGACTCATATATATTTTTATGTTGTTATTTTAATACATTAACTACATACAATAAATAATAATATAATATGTAATAAAGGAAAAAAAAAGATTTTTCCTTGTAACAATATTTATGACTAGTCTGAGTATACTTAACAAATAACAAAACTATCAATTACCAAAAGTAGGTCTCATTATGATCAGTGGTAATACAAAGAACTTATTTATCATACAAACTTTAGGAATTTAATTCTCATTATTTCCTACAGTATCTATTATATATAAAAAATATTCTACGTGAAAGCCATTATCAATCATATTTGAAAAGTTATATCCTTATTGCAAATCAATATGCCTTTTCACTCTCAAATATAAGTATATATATATATGTACTTGATATAAGTACAAAAAATAAGCAAAAATCTTGTTAGAATTCCGTTCTATTCACAAAGCCGTTAACTTTCTTGTTTAATCACGTAGAAAGAAGTACTCACTGTCTAACCATTTAGAGTCATATTTCAGCGTTCTCTTAAAATTAAATTTCTTTTGGCCCGTTCTAAAGTCGAACAGGTCGTTTCTAAAGATAACTGGGTCGGCCTTGGTGAACTCCGCGTTGGTCCCCGCGTACAATGCCGGCAGCGCGCCTGGGTTACCGTTGGTTACCCACACTGCTGTACTATTGTCCGCTGGGTCATATGGGCACTTCGCTACCCCAAGGCCGACGCCCGGAATGTACTCGTGTCGCGGCAAATGTGTCAGGTTAAGCTGTAAAAAAAAGTAATTGAAACTTTTGTAAAAGAACATATATAAAAATATACTAAGGGGTTTTGCTGCCGTTTCAATAATATCGTATTACTAATTAAGTATGGTATTTTTCTAATTAAGTAATTTAAGTAAATAAACTAACAAACAACATTAATTTATTCATTCATATAAAGTCGCTAATCTTTTTTAATATACTATAGCACTCAAATGTGATTTCAGCACATAGTACCATAATTACTGTTATTATTAATAACCTTTTACTTAAGCTACATAACAAAGATATCATCATTTGAACTCACATAGACAACCCAGTCCTTTGGACTATGCGCATTAGTGCCGCATATGTAGAGCCGCTCGCCGTCTCCGATCGGCTGCAATACTCGAACGTGGTTCCGGCACTCGAACGGCTCCGATTTGCCTTTGCTGACGCACCGAGCCACATTGCTAGCTTCCAGTAACAAGGCATCTCTCTGTTGGAAACAAGCTCACTATATAACGGATGAGTAGACAGTTATTACATATTTACAAGTAGTTTACCAATCAGATAACATACACTAGTAACAAATATATGTAGTATTAATTGAGATAGGTATGACTGTTTGTACGTATCTGTAACAAAACGTTTGTTTAAAAGCTATTATAATAACTGTAAATATATGTAGATTGGCAAATCACCCCTGAAGTATTGTTTATTAGAAGCATAACTCCGTAAATAAATTAGTAGCTTAAAATTTCAAATTAACTTTATCTTTTATAGAAAGAACTATCCTCATCATCTTATTAGGTTCAAGAACATTAATATCAAGTTTGAAAATAAAGTATCTGTACTGTACATACAGACAAAAAAAAAAATTTTTTTTTGAAGTAAACAAAACAAAATAAAATGCCTTTTTGATTTCTCTTATAAGGAAAGTGAATTTGCACGTTTAAAAGTGCAGCGTTTACGTAAGAGTTTGGCTTTTCAAAGGTTATGACACTTACGTGGAAATGTAGAGAAGTTTTATGTGTCAGGCATTAACATCTACTGTAGTACCGGAGAAGTGGTCTTTCTAAACTTTCCTTCTTAAAAACGGGAAACTAACGCTATATTTTTATGCACTTCCTATGATATTAGAGCTGTATTCCACAAACTTAACAAGACGTATCTACTTATAAGTACCAAAATAAACTTTCAAATATATTTTTGCTGCTTGGAAAACTAAACAAGATGTGATCGATATATTCTGAGATCTGTCCAAGTCTTTTGACTGCATTAATCATCGAACACTTGTACATAAACTCTAGCCATACATTGCTCATGTCATGCCAGACATCATAAGTGTCTCGGTGTCAAAGTAATTAACGTTTTGATCATATTGCATTTGAATCATGTTTATCTTATTCAACAGAACTCTAAAAGTTATCATTAAGAAAACTTAGTTGGGGCACCAATAATTAGTACTATTTGCAGATCTTGCTTGCTTCGTTATTATTTAAGGTAGACGGAATGTCTGCGTCAGAATCTGTTCTGACGTTGTGAATAGTACACTGTCTAAAGTGTTACACTAGTTCACATTTAATAATTTATCATTTAACACAAATAAAACTAAATGTGTCATATTGTCATTGCGCAAGAAAAGAAAAGTGAATAACATTATAAAAATTAATTGTAAAATTTTGTAGTAGTTCAAATTTTTTAGGTATAACACGCAATCCTCGATTACAATATTAAGTACTTGGCAAAACATACTTAGTTCTGTTAATGTGAGAGAACTTTATATTGAAACCTTATTAAATATTACCCTATTTTAGTTATTTTCATGGCGTTATGCTGTATGGAACTACTAAGGTAGAGCTGCCGCGAATGTTGAAGGAAATTTTGCACTCCAACAAAAAGAGTAATTAGCTCTATGTATAATTAAAGAGGGCGATAATCCCTCAGAGATTATTTAAGAAAATAAATATATCATGTCAGTACATTTGTGAAAATTTAATTTTGAAATATAATATTTTTTTTAAATCCGCCATAAAAATTCCAGAAATAAAATAAAACTTGCAGTTCCTACTAGTTTAAGGTACTAACTAGTTTTAGGGCTCAAAAAAATAGTTCGTTCATGGCGAAATATCTAACTTTCTACAACACACATTCCGAAAGTGTTTGGTTTTCTTTTTAAAAATTTTAAAACACATATTTACAATACTCTAATGAAAAATAATACAAGTGATAAAAATGCTTGGAGTAAATTTTTATAAATAATTTAAATGATTTTGTAATTAACAAATACATATCTGATAAATTTTATTGTGATCTGACATTTATGATTCTGCATTGTATACATAATTTCATTGTACTTGTACCAGAGTTATGTATATCAGATTTGTTTGTGGTTATATAATCGTATTATTTTTTAATTTTGAAGAAAGGGATAACAAGTAGGTCTAGTACCTTCAGTATCTTGCTTGTCATGAAAGCTCCCCCAATGTCCTTATAGGTGTAATTGTTTTCCGCGTATAAGGTTATGCAGCTCTAAAAGTCTTTCAGTCCTTTAAATTTTTCATGTCTCACGTTTTTTTGACGTCAATAAGTGCTTGTAAAGGTCTATGTTGAATAAAGATTTTCTTGATTTTTTTGATTTTTATTTTACTTTCTACTCAAATACATATTGCATACTATATCTAACTTTGAAAAAGTCATATTGCAACTAAAAATAAGACGCACATTTTAAGCTCATTAACTTTTACGTGGTTATAAAATCTTGATCTGTTTGTGTTAGTTATACTTGTTTAATTATTTTAATTGGGTGTTATATTGAAATACTAAGCAACTCACCTCACAATGAGACTGGCTTATATCAGTCATATTCAGCTTAAACACGCGATCCCTGCAAACAAAAGTGCTAAACAGATATTCGTGAAGCAATATTGTATTTTCAATAAAAAGTTCCCTGACAGCTGTATTTAAATTGTGGGAAATAAAAGAAGAATATAGTTAGAGTAACTAGACAATCCGCAGCGGAATGAAACGAATGCTACTTTTTGTGGCCGGAGGAGCATATGCGCTGAATGCGACCATTCTATTTATTTTATTTGCTCAAGTCTCGCTCAACGGGCCGTATAAATTACGCAGAACAGTCGGCCGATCCATGTAGCAAAATAATTTGTTCTTCATCATCAGCTAAGCTGTGTATGTAACAAGCGACATCAAATCCACCATTGTTTGAGAGACAATGGAATCTATCAATGTTAGAATAGTATCGTTGTTGTAGTGTAACACGAGTAGACAGAATATTCAATATGGTCATTATTATGAAGCGGCATTGTGGGTAAACTTAATCATATTGTCTACCTGTATACAGTTATTGACATAATATTGGTTATATAGTTATAGGTAACTAGCCGTAACATTATTATTAGTCCGCAATGTTCGTTTCAGAATTTTTTTTTTTATAAATAATCCAAAACATAATTCTAATTTCGATTATTTCCAGCATGTTATATTTTATTATTTAATATATTTCATATCCATTCATATCTAAATCACAACAAATGCTGTCTCCCACCATATGCTGGCCCAGTGGACGTCATTAGACACGGCACAACTCCATCCGTTATTAGGTAAGATTCCGTAAGGTATTATTTGGAATTTAATCTTTATTCCTAATATATCAAAGTTTACGATCTATAATTATCTAAAATTACGGTCAAATATAACAATCACAGAAATAAATAATACCTTTCGAAAGTATAAAAAACAATTTGTACTTACATAGCACCAACGTACAACGTATTTCTCTCCTCACTCATATGCAAGGTGCGATAAAACAGGTTACCGCAAGAAAATTCTCGGATGTTATCTGAAACAAAGAAAAGTTACTTCAGCTTATACTACTACAAGGACAATTGTGAAGAATTTCAGATAGTATAATAATAATACTCATAATATGGGTATTTTTATTTTGTTAATTAAAGCATGTTAAGTAAAAAATAAAAACAGAACGCTCTGAAGCTTAATTGAAAATGTATATCATAGCGTTATAACATTTTATATATTATAACATTTTATCGCAAAAACTAGTTTGCAACAGTAAATTTTCTCCTCCATACAAGTTGTTTTCCGTGCAAAAGTCCATTTGACTATGATGCATTTTTAATAAAACTTCGCCCACGGGAAACGAGCAAAAAGTTAAACTGAATGCAAAGTCAATTATATGATACCAACTACACTATGCAGCTACATTCAAAATGGCGGTGCCGAAATAGCGTAACGGTTCCGCCTTACAATCTAATGTACTTTTGCTGAAATATTTTTTAGGGAAAGCCAAATTGTCTGCAGCCAAATTGTTTCGTTATATGAATTCATTTTAAAATTTGTAATTTACTTTCTGTATTTATTTATTAAACTTTATGTTTAATAATATCATCCAAATTAATTATATAGGTAATTATTTAAAACATCAGTTTCCATTTTCATTTATGAAATTTATAATTATAATGACGTATATGACTTTTATATTATATTGCATTATGCATATATTTTGGTTACACTAAAACAAAACAGAATCTTAAAATTAAAAATATTCAATAATAAAAAAATATGTTTAATATAAACAATTATACGAATCGACCCGTTGTGTCATACATGCAATCTGACGTGACATCGACCACCCCTGAAACGTCAAACAACAATAACTACTTAAATTTATTAAAAAACATCAGATATAACGGATATCCTTGTAATTACTTTTTATCACACGTAATTATAGGTATATAAAATAGGGTTTTAACATGAGATATTATCGAACAATGATCACTATCAAAATAATATGATACACGAAACAACTTTATAACTTCAATAGCAATGTTTATTTGGTAATTTGGTTATGCCCCAAATAATATATATTAAATCTTGATAAATATTTTTCAAAATATATAGAAATAAATAACTTTTCAATACCAACATTAAAAGTACCTAACTGAATTGATATATATTTAAATACCTACATAATAACTGAAAAAATGTTCATTAAAAAATTGAAGTAAGAACTAACATTGTCAGGCTGTTGGATAGGCGATAAACGTCTAATCAAATTAGATATTCAAACAACAGTGGCATAAACGAGAAAATGTGTAAAATTGAACAGGACCCTATCCCTATAACAGAATTGTAAAATAACAAGAAAAAAATATTGAGAAGTTAAACCACTTAGTGGCAATGGTTCAATAATCAACCCTGTTATATTAGTCGTGTGCGGCACGATGCAGCTAGCGTACACGCGACAGTGGAAGATGCTTTAATGATCAGAGAATATCATAATACAGTAACTGAGCTGTAAAGAAATGAAATTATTGTACAAAAAATTAATAAAAGTATTATAAATGACTATATCTATCTATTAGCGACTTACAAAGAATAACTAAAAATAATATCAATATCTAACTGTCTAATGTAGTCAGTGCCAAATATGATTGTACTTGAAATAAACTGTAAGAAAAAGACAGAGAAACTGACCTCAATATAGAAATTATATTATTTTGTTTAGACGTCCATTTTTTATTGTTTTCATCCGGGATACAATCCTAAGCGCGTGTTAATATATTTATGTATTTATAACATAACATTTACTGCTATTGCATGGTTACGCTTCATTACCGGAAAATATATATAATTTATCAAACGAACCTAGTGCATCAGCATTTGTATATATACTTACTTATACATATTTAACAAAATATTTATATTACTTACGATAATTATTACAATTAAAATATTATGCCCTTTTATATATTTATTTTTGCATTTGAATGTAGGAAAGTGTAGACTTTTTCTCACCAAGAATATCAAATCGCTGTTGAAAAATTTACAAAAAATTTTTACATGTATCTCTTAGTTTGGTATCTCTATGTGACACAAGGGAGACTTTAGTTACGCACTTTGCCGCAACATGGTAGGGATTCTGCCGCTATTTACGTCAGCAAATGGAAGCAAATTCGTTCATGTTTATGCTATGCAGTATTTCAAAATGTGTGAGTAAATATATATATCAATTTGCACTATATATTTCGTTTCTCTGTTTCTACACATATTATAAATCTGCAGCTATAACAATTAAGTTACACGTTTTATCGATTATTAACTTCATATGTTCATCAAAAATATTAAAACCATAATATCATCGGCATACCGTATCTAAGAACTTGATGAGGAAATCTTATAAATTTGTTCATAGGTAGAATTTTGTTAATAAAAAATATTACAAAATCCCTCAGATAAGTATAATAATACATAAATGAAATATATAATTCAATATTATGAAATATAGATATAGTAATACGAGTATGAATTAATGAATTTAATACAGTTGAATATGGTTTGATATGGGTAGTGTCCTTCTGAGTGGGAGGTCGCAGTTAGTTTGCCATATACCAAAATATTTTTAGATTTGCGATTTTCATATTAACATTTATTTAACGCATTTTTGTCAAGAAAAACATTGCGAAACAACCTGATTACACCGACCATAACATTCAAATATATGTAAAACCGATCAATTCACACTAGTGTCGTCGACTAAGGTTACTAAAAATAAAGATTCTATCTATTTAACTAAGATCTAACCGCCATTTAAATATTTCGTTAAGGCAGGTTGAAATTGAACTGAACGATGTTAAAATTTCAAGGTCTAAACGATTTGTCGAGAGTTATTGTCGAGTGAATGTCTATACAAAAATTCGGTATATATATATATATTAATTTATGCACCATAGAATCGTAGTCTGCTGTATCAATAATATTTTTTCATATATTTTTGTCATTGTTGCGTTACGTTTTACATGCCCACAGTAAAATCAGGCTATTGTATGTCTTATTTTCAATTTTAAGTGTACGTGCACTGAATATTGCTCCCGATCAATACTATATATATTTTTATCTTCGCCTAAAGTTTTTTCAAAAAGTACTTTCAATACGATGTACCAAACTGACAGCTAGAAAATGGTTAATGACAGTTATTTATTGTTCCATGATAGCTAGGAATTGTTCTCAACTGTAAGTGTGGCTGTGTGGTCCATGCTATTAATATTATAAATGCGAATGTTTTTAAGGACGTTTATTTTTGCTCTTTCACGCAAACCTGCTGAATAGATTTAGACCAAATTTGATATCGGGATGCTTTGAAACCCGGAGAAGAACACAGATAACATTGAAAATACGATATAACGTGGGCAAAACCTTTAAAGAAAGCTGGCATATTCATTTAGAAAAGATGCGGTCCAAAATTTATTGTCAGCCTTCATTGGTGACATTTAATATCTACCTTAACGTAAATGTTAAATATATGAACGGTTGATTTGGCCTGTGCATAATTTCATAATTTTGCGACCCGACATAGTCAATAACAGTTTAAGGGGCCTATTACAATTCTTCATTCTGCGAGATTAGATATTTCGAAGCGTCCCGACAACTCACTGAAGGTCATTTTTATATTTATATTTTTATGGAATAATTCGTTATTGCTATATATATCGTATATGAAGAAACACATTATATGAAGATGATATTATAAATAGGACAGATGATAATGTTAAAAAAATGATTACTATATATTACCTAGTATGTTATTTAGCAAAAGACGGTTTTAGTTTTAAATTAAAAATAGGTCAGATTAAAAAAAAAAACTAGTTACCAATTATATAAGAGTACAAATCATCATAAAACAGAATCACCTTGTTGGCGAATTTCCATCAAAGCTTTAGAAATAATAGATAAAAATAATATGTAGAATAGAATAACTCTAGAAAAAATATGAAATAAAAAAAAATAGTTTAAAAGACGCAAAAAAATAATTTTAGTTACGTAATCAAAACTGATAATCGCGCTATACACTGACACTCAACGGCACGATCACTGGATTCGCTCGATGTTGGCGCGAAGAAATTCGACATAGATCCGACTCTGAGGAGCGCTCAAGCTCTAATGAATTCGGACCACAGAGTACTTTTTATAATTCGGACGGCCTGTGCATCGCATTTTGTAGTAATTTTGCAGTATGATTTATCATTTTTATTAAAATAAGATAATAAATTCATGGTTAAAAAATATTTATTTATAAAGTGACATTTAATCTGGTATAAATTTTAATTATAAATACTATCGTAGATACAAGATATTCACAGTCAACTTAAAGCAATTTTCGTAGTTTTTTCGTTTAGAATAAGATTTTTTTTATATATTAAATCAATAATATATCAAAATTCCGAGGCCGCTACGAACTATATGACTATACAAGAGAAAAAATTATCATTTTTTAATTTCATTTATGTAGAACAGTAGTTCAATCCAGGAGCTCAAAAAAGTGCCTTCGCGCATTTTATGAAAATCTTTTTTTTTTGTCAAGCAAAATTTACATAAAGCGAGGCCGCTACGAACTATGTCAATAGCTATTCTGCATTATTCACTAAGTCACAATTGTTAATGTATCATTGTTTCTGAGATCGAGAACGCTAAAATTGACAATTTTACGCAAAAATCGCGTTCGAGATGTATATGGCTCTTAAACAGAAATTATATTATATGGTCATCAGAGTTGTCAATTATATACTCACCGTTTACATGCAAATAATGTTCATAAGCACTAATAACAAATATTGGACCAATTTCTTGATATTTGAGTAAGTATTTTATTCAGAAATAAGTACACTCAGCTGCAAGTCAGATTATACATATTTATCTTAAAACCGCCTCTATCCCCTAAGTGTTAAAATATTGACGTGTTACCGATTGTAAACAATAATTCCACGTTCAAAGACAAAACAGGCTTTGACAGACATACTTGGAAAAAGTGTTATCACTTGACCATGCGCTTGTATATTTTACTACTGGCAGGGTATACCGCAATGATTACAACACTAATGAACTTATTGTTTGGATATGTAACGAACGAGCAATATATCCAAAACACGAACACATCGACCAGACAAGTGACCTCCATTAGGAGGCTTACCTTATACAAACTGGCAAACTACGGCATAGATAGCATAGTACAGAAAATTTACATCGCTTATATATGTATATTCATACGAAATAATGTGAACCAAGTGCGGTAAAATGTAAATCCGGTCCATAATAATGAGGTGAAGTATCGCGACGCTAGTACCAACTGACGACCGCATTATGTACATAGCAAACTGGTTAAACACTGCAACAAGTAAAATGTCGAATAAAGCCATTGCAAATTGATTGATGAACGTGCATTTATTAATAACAATCAGTGCTGTGTAATTAAAATGATATGTTAACCTAAAGATATCAGTTAATGCAGGCTATATAAGGACGGTCAAGCCATAATAATATTAAAACCTAATTTTTTACATTACTGCACAGTTATTGCCCACCTGGCAGAATTTCTCTTCCGTAATTCAAATGTAATGCTGAGATAATTAGAAATAGCTGTATCATTTCACTGCAGCGAAACTTCTATACTAGGGTAAGATGCTTAGGTACCTTACCTGTTTTTACTTTGCAGTGATTCGGCTTAAAAAGTGACAAAGGCAGTGAAATGTCTAGGTACCTTGATTTTTCATCTCATGTTACGGGTTGACAACGTACGCTATGGTTCATGTGATGCAAATTTGCTTGCAAATCTTGCATGATCCACATACTCGTATACTGTAAGCATCTGTAATCACTTAAACTTCAGGTTGGCAGTCTGCTTGTTTATCAATGTATATCTAAAAAATAAATTACTATGCGCATTGGGAAGCTGCTTGAAAGGCAATCAAATAGCTTCTAGAAAAGGCTTCTAGAATGCTAAGTTTCGTGATAAGAAATTCCTAAGGATTCAAAAACAAATCCACCAAAATAATGTAGGCAAAAAGCATTGTGGACTATTACAGTAGCGTGTGGAGGACGCATTATGCAATACATTTTAAGTCTGGAGTGAAGACAAAAGATATTCTTATAGCATTTAGCTTTTTCTAAAGGTAAATAAAAGAAGTTTTCATCATATAAAGATCGCCTTCAATATTTTAAGATACCAACATTAAAGACACGTGGAGAAAGATCAGATGCTCTTCTGCTTTTCAAAATTATCAGGAACTATATTGATTTTCCAGGCCTACTGCATGTCCTAAAGTATAGGGCTCCATCACGTATACCACGTAATCCCATCTCACCTCTCTATGTCCATCCCTGTGCCGAACAGTGCTTATTGCTAATTCACTCATTCCCAGAATGTGTAAAATAGCAAATAGTGGGAGCGATTTAATTGATATACACCATGACACAGCTTCTAAGTTATAGAAAGCCATTAAGTAATCTCACCAATAAGAATACCTAATTATACTTAATTTGAAATGCCTTGTCGTCATTGTCCTTGAATGCAAATATATAAATAAATAAGTAACATATTTATTTACTTTTAACTTAATTAATTCTAAATTAGATTTCATATTGTAATTTAACTGGACTTTTCATCGTCATCGCAATATTTAATTTTAAATTAATAGTAATTATATTTAATGTACGATTTAAAAGAGCATTCTATAAAGTCATATTTGAATAATGTTAATTTTGATTTTGTAATTATATTTTATATAATTATTGCAAAGTACCATTCAATATAATTTTTACTATTTGTAATTAATACTAATTATCTAATGTGGTGTTGAATGTGGTGTTAATCTATAACGGTTGCCACAAGGGAAAATATATATCATATGAAAAATACAACAATAATATGTATGTGTAAGCAATCGATGATTAACCTAATAAATAAATATTCTAGAATTTATCTGATTATACATTAGGCAATTAAAGTCTTCTAAATTGTTAATAACGCTCGAATACCAGATAATTTATTACCCTATAGTTTGGTTTAGACAGTGGCTCGAAGATTAATTAACAATTACAATATAGCTGTACAGAACGTTATACACAGAAATGATATGAGAGACTCCAAAAAGACAATCCATGTATTCACATTCTTGCATCAACTCACTTACATGTATATTAAGCCTTAACCAAACTTTTCTGATTCTATTCATTATATAACCCAAAAGAGAAGAGTGATATAATAACCTAAATTCTTGCAAAAACGGTAGTCACCTCTGGTACATGGATGGGTCAAACAAATAAAATATAATAAAGTATTCAAGGCTTTCGTAACAAACATGTAGAAATCAGTTTTTTGATACAGTGTGAATATATTAATATATTATCAATGTGTACTGAGCATCGTCATACAAGTTTCTTTTTCGAACTCTTTTTGGTTTTCTGCGGACTCTTTGCTCCGCACTCTTTTTTGTTTATGTTAGTATTTTTACATTTCCTTATATATTATTTATTCTGCAAGTAACATATCATTTGTCGATCAGGAGAAAGGTGTTGTTCTCCGTTTTGTTCTCCGTTTTGTGTGGACAGATGGTCTTGTCCCCCCACAGTCGTAGCCCCATCTATATCTATGTCATACAAGTTATGAATCTAGGATATTTGATGAGACTATAGTATTGTAATCCTATATAATAGAAACTGCAATAAGTGGAGGGTCTGTAATTTAAATAAACAATGTACCTATTTCGTTAAAAGGACATTACCCATTTTAATGATAATGAATTGGTCTCGCCATAAATACTGTTATCATTAAAAATATACAAAAGATTACATTTTAATTTGGAATCTATAATTCTAATATGGCCAATCAGTTTTCAAATTTTCAATTTTCGTGATATGAAATCGGAGTGGGGTTGAAAAACTGAGCCGAATTTTCCATCGGATGTACCGGATTATTGATAGGAACAAAAAACCTCATCTATTACATCTATTAGTGACAGAAAAAAAATTGCTATCTACGTGGTGTTCACACGAAAGACTATGAAAGCATACAATGATATCCTGTCAGAAAGCAAAAGATTTTCTACTTAAGAAGTACTAACAGTAGCTTGTTAATTTAAATTAGCTTTGTCTTTCAGGCTGGTGTAGTGCTGCTGCAAGTTAGTTATTGGTCCTGGAACGGGGTCAACATGCTGTACTGAAAACAATGTAGGAAAAACCTCTGCGTCTTCCCATCTCTGGGTTATTTCAGGAATCACAAGTCCTAAGTGTCAGAAGACTATACATTCTTAAGATCTGTCTCGAGAATTACAAAGAGGTACTATCAGCATACACTTGCCAGATGAGCCATTTTTTCAGAAGGCATTTTGTTTATATTAAGTTCCTTAATATTTTTGGAAACTAACTCTTCGCCAGGCGAGACTTACATTAAATGCACAGCTACTCATTTTGTGTTGTGTGTTATGATATCCGTTAATATTGTTGTAATTAAATTGTCATTATTTATTATCCCTTGTTTTTAGTTTTGTTTGTCTATTCACTGAGACGAAAAGTATTTTAGAGCTATTTAACCTGACTGTTAAAATTCCCACAGGACAGGCACAGCCTAATGTGAGATTTCGACTAATGCCAATTTATGTAAACGGAATTAAAAATAAAATAATATTATAGTTAAATTGTGGGTATCTGATTATGAAACAACTGTGTTAGACGAGTGTTTTTAATAATTTTATTCACAGCGAAACACCCACAATTAAATAATTGAGATCAATCGCGTCTATCCAAACAATAACCTTGTATTCTATAAACTGACTAAAGTAATATTCACGTCTGTTATTTGCTTAGATAACATATTTTTCCAATCGGTATGGTAACAATATTATACTATGATGTATTTACTCAGTATTTACTATCAGCACAGTGTGCAATTAGTCTGTATTTGACACCATTATATTAATTCTAAAGTGGGAATGACGTATAAATATATAATTAACCTACTTTAAGACGGTTTTAAATGAAAAGCTTCGAAATAATATATTTGCTAAGTACTAATGTAGATGTAAATTATTTACTGGGAAAATTTTTCAGTGATCAGTTCCTTTTTACCTATAGAATAAATATGTTATTTTGACATCAAACGATTTGATTTTTTTGCATATTGTTAGTTTTCATTAATAAATATTTTATTTTATCCTAACTCTTATACATTCATAATTGATTATATTTATGTATTCTCATATCATAGAATTTACGTTATATATTGTTTTATAGTTTATTATATTAAATAATTGTCTTATGTATTTATTCATATTTATATACACGTTAATCATACTTCTCAGCACATCTCCTATCGTCGGTGAGCTGGAAGAGATTTGTCATAGGAATAAGCCACACCTTTTAAACCTCATATTTTAATATGTTGTTAATTTTTGTTTAAGTGTACAATAAATTGTAAAATTAATTCAACAAAACTTTTATGGTAATATAATTCCTCGGATAAAAATTATTTGTCGATCAATTAATTAAGCCTGTCGTTAAAAAATAAGGTAAAGAAACTAACAAATGAAAGTATTTATCCAAAAGGTAATGAGGGCGGAAAAGTAATCTATTGAAATAAAAATTACTGCCACATTATCTGTTATCGAATTTTACCTTTATATACTGCGACAGCGTTTTTTTTAAACGCATGTACCAGTCTCATTGTATCGCTTTTGTTGTATCAATGTGTGGCGATGCGATAGTGGTAGCCGAAACGGTACACATACGCGTTTTAACCGATGCATACGAACGTTCCACATGAATAACCGCATGAATGGCTTCTTTACTTGTTTAATAAATAGATTCACACAATATTTACCCGGTTCTTCATGTTTTATTTTTAACAGTAATAATAATAATATTTATTTTATATATCTATATTGTAAAAAACTTAAATTTAAAATTATTTATTAAATATATGTATAATAATAATAAAAAATAAAATAAATGATAATAAAAATAATAATACAGCAAGAGTGGTCAACTGAATAATATTGTCGCAATCGATTGCTCCTGCTGTATGAATGCTGTATCATTACAGTACTTCACAATTTTATATATTATTTTGTTTCATATTAAATTTTGTTCAACAATATGTTAAACAATTGATCATCCATTCACAACCAATTTTTATAACCGAGCAAATAACCATTGAATCAGAGGCATATGATTAAATTCCTTTTAATGCACCTTCTTTTATTTCTTCCTCTTTTTAAGTTTAACACTTTTTAAGGTTAACACGTAACGTGCATGAATATATATATATTTATATAATATTAATATTATTTATATATATATATATTGTTTATTGTTTGGATCATAGCAAGTGCAAAAATGTGATCTCTACCCATCGGAAAGAGAGCATATATGTACTATTCAAAAGAAAAAAAATAGAGTTTCCGAGTTTCTTGCCTGATTTTGATGCCTAAGAAGGTTCTTTCAATATTCATACAAGTGTAGTCATTATTTTTCTTATTCAATAATACGCGACTTTAGCGACGAACAAAAAAACATATATTTATATAGAGGTTTAAGATCGATTATTGCAAGCGCATTTGAGTCAAAACCATCAAGTGTTCGAAATAAAAAATAAAGTCTGATATGTATTGAATGAACCTTGTAAACAATTAATTTCTATAATTCATTAATGGATACGTGAAATAAAACCAAAATGATGCTGACATTTATATCATAAATGCGCAAGAAATAAAATTGTACGTTAAAACTAAATCAATAACCAATTTCCACAATGTTAAAAATGTATTTTTCAATGTTAGTTATAATAAATGCATTTACCAAGATTCATGGTGTTCTATAATTTTGCCACATTTATAGAAACCGCCATGTTAAGCAAGACGAAAAAAAATCGGGTGGGGCTGTGCTGGGGCACATGGCCGTTGGCTTTAACGTGAAACGTCTATGTTAGGGAATCGCTTTTAACGTAAAAGATTGAAATAAAAAAAACAAGATTGACGGTGTTTTAAGTATTTTAATAAAAAACTCAATGTCACAACAGCGAGCTGACTATATAAGTGAAATATTCACACCACATTTTTGTTTCTAAGACTAATAGTTTTTTAATTATTAAGGTTCGATAATATAGACCTTTTCGTTACGGTCCACTTTTTAAACCTGGTACCCGTATGTTTCGGCGCGATTTTAAAGACGTTTCACGTCAAAAAATACTTCCCACAAAACCATCTCCGATGAACCCATGAGACTATGAGTCGGACAATTATTGAGTTTTACAGTTCTTTTTAACGTTGTAGTTCAACTTTTGTTCCTTCTATGAATATGTTTCGAGACTAACGAACGTTGAAGCGAAACGTTTAACTTACTCACAAAAGAAGTATAACATAAATCGATTGTGCACTCAAAGCAGAAATGACGTTTTCAATGTTACCTTATTAAGTAAACCTATTAGTTAAATAAATTATCATAATATTTACAATATTTATAAAATATAATGATTTTAACTTTCCGATATATTTTGTTCGTGCTGCTTTAACAATTTAAAATGGACTCTGAATGGCGCTACGCTCGCCGACATTTTAACTTAATTATAACCATTATCTTCAATCCTTTTTTTTGTTCCCCTGAGGAAAATGCATTAAATTGCATACCCCGGCTGTGGCGAGCCGGCGGTTACGAGTATGTGGGGTTGTCCTCCCCAGAAGGGGGAGGCCTTTTTTTGTTTGGTCCGCTGAGGAAAATGTATTAAATTGCATACCCCGGCTGCGGCGAGCCGGCGGCTATGTGGGGCTCTCCTCTCAGAAGGGGGGGCCTACCCATTAAAAACCTCAGCGATGGCCTTCCTCAGGCATATTAGGAGTCCCTGGGAACGATAACGACTTCCGGGAGCCTCCGCTCCCTCGTCGATAAAGGGGACCCTCCTCAGGGGTGGCCTCCTTCTGCCCTCCAACCTCCCTCGTCCGCCAGCATTGCCGCAATCAATGCTGGCGGAGACAGATCTCGCCCGATATCTGCGACCAAGATACGGCGCTCGGAAGCCCACGCGGGGCACTCCGCCAGCGTGTACTGGACCGAGTCGAGGTCGGATGGCGCAGTGGTAGTTTCGTGTCGAACCCTCCCTTCTTATTCGACACAGATACTCACCGAAGCAGCCGTGCCCGGTGAGTATCTGAGTCAATCGGTAGGTGACCTCCTCCTTCCCGTCAAGCCAGGCTTTGAGGTGCGGTAGTACGGCACCGACAGCCCGCTGGCGCGCGCTGCTCCATAATTTGAGCTGCGTACGCCGCCACAATCCGTCGGTACCACTCCCACCTAGGCACTTCGTGCATGGGTTCCGGGGCGTTCCCCCCGTCGTTGCCCGGTCGACACGCCGCGACGCATACGTCGCCGCGTACACGTCGGCCAGGATGTCGAATCTGGGGGAGCGTCCCAGAACCGTCGCGTCGCCGCCTCGTACGAGATGGTACGGTAGCCTCGTACAATCCGTATGGTCATTATCCGCTGCAAGCTCCGTAGCAGAGCTCTGCAGCGGGGGGACCTCGCGCAGTCTCGCGACCACACGGGGGCCCCATACATGGCCACGGATCGCACGACGCCCTCGTACAGGCGGCGAACTTCATCCCTCGGACCCCCGAGATTGGGCAACAGACGATGCAACGCGCCGCCACCCATTTGGCTGGGGGGACCAACCGCACGAAGTGCTCCTCGAAGCTCCAGCGGCGGTCCAGGATGAGGCCCAGGTAGAAGGGGGAGGCCTACCCACTAAAAACCTCAGGGTTGGCCATGCTTAGGCATGTACGGAGCCCCCGGGAACACCACAAGCGATTTCCGGGAGCCCCCAGCCTCCGCTCCCCTGTCGATACAGGGGAGCCCTCCTCGAGGTAGGCTACAATACCTCCCCCGATCTCAATCCTATACTAATATTATAAATGTGAAAGTAACTCTGTCACGCCAAAACTACTGAACCGATTTAAATAAAATTAAAACCTGGTAAACAGACAGTGTAAGAAATAACATAAGTTGTTTTTTTAATGCAAAATAACAGTTACCAAGAATTGAAAGGGGTGATGAAGTATGCAAGTATCGTTGTTTTTCAAGCGAGAATTAAAATATTTTTTAGGGTGTTTATTCAATATAACTAAATATGAAATTCAAAGTTTATACACTTCTTTTTACTTTTAATTACTTCTTGACTTGACTATAACTTTTTTTGATAATAGCCAAATGTAGGTAAGTTTAACAATTTTAAATTTAAATAAATTACATAAAAATAATGTTCGTCTGACCAGTCGTGGCGCCAGTTGAAGCCTTGAATTTAAATAAATCAGTGCCCGGCGGGCCTTGTTCAAATAATGTCTGCGTATTTACAAAGTGCTCACACGAGTGTCGGCGACTTACAGAAAGAGCCTCTCTCATGTGTACTTAAAAAGAACAATTCTCTTGCAAAGGTTTCAGCAACATTTGAGATAGAGCGGCTCCTATTACATTTCCAAGCCATGTTCAATTCCAGATTTCATTAGATTCTACAGGTTTAAGTAAATTGGTTAGGTAGATATTCGATGGTTTAGTAAATTGGTTTGATATGTAATACTTTTTACAATGTTACAACTGCTTTTTGAGTTTATGTATATTTACGTTAAGGTCTTAAATATGTATGCTGTTTTTACAATAATTAGAAACAATTACATTTTTTTATTTTATTAAAATTATTATGTTCTATCCGGTGTGAAAAAGCACACATTTTGAAATTATTTTGTAAATTAAACCTTACAGATTACATTTCTAAAAAAGTTTGTAATAAAATTAAAAAATCTATATTGAATAGATATATATAGATATTTTAGAAAAAACATGTAAACAAAATAATTATGATAAAATGCTAAAACAGACAAGTTTGATTAGTATGATCAAATTCAGCCACGTTGACCTAATTACAAATAATTTAGTGTGGCCCTGGACAGTAGCAAAAGAAACATTTAACTTTTTGCGCTTCGCCACTCTTCCAAAAAGATGTGGCGATACGAAGGGGTGAGCGTAAATCTGTCCAACTGACCATTGCATTAGGGTTGTCAACCTTGTACAAATAGCTACTATAGCAAACGTAGTACAAAACTATTACAAATAGCCTTAAGCTAGTGATTAATTGAACATTCCCGAGTTAACGATGCAAAGGCAATCCAGACGCAAAGATGTTAGGTTTAGTCTTTGGAAAAAAGTATTAGATCAAATTATTACTTACACTCAGAAATGATGTCAAAATTCAAATAAAACCTAATCTTAAGTTTATTATTTATACGATTATTGTGCGATTATAAAACAAACGTGGCAACCCTTATTCTTGTTAAGATACAATCGTACACTAGAACCGCACTGTGGATTCTTAGTTCTATTTCCGAGTTCGAACTCTCATGTTGATTTATAGTCTACTGATAACGTGCTTTTGTAATAATTTTTTTGGGAGAGATTCCTATTTTATGGAAGGAAAACATCACAATCAGCAAACATTTGCAATAAATGTCAAGGGTAACATCTACCTATCAACACCGGGCCGATGTGAATAACTAAGGTGTAATCACCTTATCATAGATAGATATGACTGACTGATATTCTGGAACAAGTATTATTATTCAGAAAACTGTTTTTTGTTCACCAGATTTAAGAATTCAAACTGTAGTTTGAATTCTTAAATCTGGTATCCCCCCTCTCGACCACAGACAGGTGAAACAATAGAATCTGGTTTCTGGTTTTAGCTACCTTACGTTTGTGAACTGACGTACTCTTCGACGAATAGCATATTGCAATCAGTAAATAATTTACCTATTAATATTTTAATGGTAAAACCACTATATGATAGCTCTGACTGAAATGATGTTTTATTGTGCCTTGCCTTTCTTTTTACTTTTTTCATTACAATTCCTCATTTTTCCTTTCATTTACAATTTCCATTTACAGGTTAGCCAACATTTTAACATTAGATTAACAAAAAAATAAGAAACCAAGAGACCAATTTATCTACAATTTTTAAATAAAATGCAAAATGACAAATACAAACAATCCATTAGTTATCCAATCAAATTCGTATGTCTATTTCATATGCCAATTTATTATTGACATTTCACTGGTACGAAGCATCCCATTTTACTTTTCCACGTAAGTGTGTAAAATTGAATTTCCCCTGCGGGCCAATGTCGCTCGGGGCGCTCATTACCAGCTCGGCGCCGCGTTGTTTTTACACGGATTTCGGCTGTAACAATTATGGAGCAAGGTGACGACGCGACGCCTCGCTTAATTCAATTGCCGACATTATGCCGCGTAACTCACTCTGTGATAAAGCTCTGCGGCACCACAGGCTCGCAATTTTCCACAATCATTAGAACACCGCCGATAAAATGCGCTGGAGCCTTTTTTAAATTCCTTTGACACGCAGACAGGCATCACGCATAGTAGATGCGCTTAATGTGACTATATTCTCGCAATTTAATAGATATATGAATTGAAAAAAAAATATATATACCAAAATATCACATCCTTACGTCAAGAAAAAGTTACACATCACTGATGTTTAATACAGAACAAAATTTATGATTTTAAATTCGATTTATAAATACTTTTAAATAAGCTAAAATAGAGACAGACGTTTAAAATGTCAGAAATTCGTCGAATCCGGAAATATCGTGATTATCTGTGCCAAATAATGATCAATTTGACAAAAAAAAATAAAACGTTAGCCTAAAAATCTGTTTTTACCACTCCAGTGTAAAATTTATTTATTTGACTTGGGCTGTGTTGTGTGAGATAAACAATAATAAATACGGTAGAGACTAGTACAATCTAATTTGTAATTATTTGTAATGTTACTCCAGATTCGTGGTCACACTGTGCTTTTACATGAATCAAATGCGATACTTTTGTCTATTTTTTTAACCTCCGCATCCGCATCGTATTTTTCCTCCTGGAATCCCCTCTGGGCCGTATGCTTTTCTGTAGAATTTGGTTGATGATAATGTTTCTCAGTTCATGTTGCTATAACTTCCATTATATTGCCTAAGTTTATCGTCATATTACTAGTATTAATAGCATGTTCCAACAGTTAGATAAAAGATAACCAGTTCCTCACTTATTGAGAAGTCTAGGTAAAGCTTCTAACCGCTCGCTTCTAACCGGTCTTAATGTTATATACCGTAAAGTGACATAACGAAAAAAAATATTTAAAATAAATTTCTATAAGACTAATAAATCCCATTTTTAGTCCCTTTACTCGTCTATCTAATGTTCGTTTTAAGAGATATATCCTATTAGTACTAAATAGTATCCTAATAGGAATAATATTATAAACGTGAATTTAACTGTATCTGTCTGTTACGTTTTCGCGTCAAAACGGCAGAAACAAATTTGAAATCTTAAAATTAAAATGTATTTCATCACCTTTATCGCTATAGAATTCAGAGTATTCAGTTACCAGACCTCTACAAAACAAAATTAACAAAAATAGCGCTACAGCAAAGGAAGTACGTCGCACACAGTGGTGAGTCACCGCAGCAACGTTTGAGAGTGGAAAACCGCAATCCGCCGTTTTTGAGCTCACCTACATTTTACAGCGTTTAAGCCCAATAGGAACTTTTATCGAGAAGATGCGATCGTTAAATCGAGCGTGAAGTACTCCATTTTTGAATTTAAGAAGTATCCGCTTCTTAAGAGTTTCAAACTACAACTAAGCAACTGTTGATCAATAACTAATAACAAAATAATTTTAATTGATTAAAATATATTCAGCAAAGCAATTCTTTGTGTAGTTGGTATTATGTGCATATTTGCACACAATACCAACTACATGTCTTCAGTGTCAATATCTTTAAGTGATTAAGTTTAAGAACCTTAATTGAGTATTAGATTACGTCGTCATGTTTGCGATTCAGAATTAGGTCGTTAATTCAATATCATTTGATTAATAATTCATGCCACAATGTTCCTGGACAACCGACACAAGAGTGCTTTATTTTTACATTTCTTCCAGCCTGTGAAGTGAACTGATGTTTTTGATTGATAATTTAATAAAGCTAACATTTTCATATTACTTATGCAATGACAAAATAATTACATGAAATTTCTGATCAATGCAAAAATGTAAATTTATAACAGAGGATTATGTTTCTAATAAGATTCAGATAATACGACGTAGTTTAGGACCCAATATTGAACTGAATTCGAATCGGTTATTTTTTGATAGTTACTTACAGATTCATAAGACACGTATCGATTAAAACAAAATAGCACTTATATTGTCAGTTGCAATAAAACATTTAAAATATACATAGATATAAATGGCAATCATTAATAGGATATAGTTTTATTACTTACAATAAATTGCCTTTTGATCGAAAATCCATTTATTTAATGTTCATTAATGTAATGAAATGTTTTTCCTCAGCTTAGTTAGATCTAGTCTTAAATGTAACTAATAATAATCACATTTATTCAAGGGTGAGTTGCGCAATAAGGTTAAATGATTATACAATAACTTTTTTGCACTACTGTTCTCACCAAAAATATATTTTTATCTTGTGGATATTCATATTACATATGAATAGAACCATACATTAAACTTTAACACATACTCGATACTAATAGAGTTTCAAATCAATTTCGAACCCTTACGAATTCCTTATGAAAATTGATATAACACAATTAAACATATTGTCATATTAGTTAACTAATTTACTCGACTTTGATCTCTAGTGATTGCTATCACAAGACAATAATTGCTTACGCTGATTGGTTCATTGTTTGGGTAAAGTTATGTGTTCAATTGTGTACCTCCTTATAGTTATTAATATAGTTTCATATGAGTAGGTTTTCTCCGTGATATTATTGAAGACTCTAGATGAACTCAAAGTTCTTAAATAAAAGACATTTAAACAATTATTTTATATCGCTATTAAATTTTCGCGTTGTTAGGTTACTAGCTCGTCAAATCGCAATTTTTTAATTAACTATTCGAACAAACATTACAATTTCCCGCCAAATAGTATGTTATTGTTATAAAATGTAATATAAAGTTCTTTAGAAATCAAATAACGACTTCGCACATTTCCATTATTAAATTTTACAGAAAACAAAACTAATAAATGTGGCTAATTTCAAAAAATATAAAGCTCACATCATCGTAGAACGTGTAAGTATTTAATAAAGCACATGTATCTTCTATGAAATTATTTTTTTAGGTTTCAATCCTTTCATAAAGATTGCAAACACTTTTTGAAAAAAAATATAGCAACATTTGCTTTTTTATTTGCGACTTTATGTTTTCTCAGAAAATACCTACTAATTAATGTATTCCCGCAGAAAAAAGAATCGTTTCTAGACATTAACCAAAATAGAATTTATTCAGAATACATCTAATTAAAAAATCTAAGGATTGCTTGAAACTGAATTCTCTCAACTTCTTATCTATCTATCTAATCGCGATTGTTGCTATTTCGGTTTGTAGAAAAACCGAGTTCAAATCCCAAGATTCATTTAATCAATTATAAAGTTATTTAACAGTCTCAATTTAAAATTTAATAAGATAAATTTATATTGTTGTAATTAGTTTGATCGTCATATTTAAGGAATTAAAGCGATCAGTCGAAGATTACATCAAACATCCCAATCCACAAACTTTACCTCTTTACGTATATTATATAATAAAGTATAGACGGAGACCTCTTAAAAACTGTATGTCCAGAGAGACATAATTTCCTTTAAACTAAACCATAAGCTGCAACTATTAAACTAGCAATTTCAACTCCATTTGATAAATCTCTGAATCTCCCAAAATAAAAAAAAATATTCAGGCACCCACAAAACAACGAATAGTACAGAATAACTTAAATATATATTTTGACAATATTTCCTAGGTGGTTAATCAAAGCCGCAAAGAGCAAATACATAATATAACAGATATCCAAATAACCATATGTTGATTAACACTTTTAATTTAACAGAACAGAGTTAAAGGACAAGTA
Organism: Scirpophaga incertulas; assembly: GCA_036419045.1. Lineage (NCBI taxonomy): Eukaryota > Metazoa > Arthropoda > Insecta > Lepidoptera > Crambidae > Scirpophaga > Scirpophaga incertulas. Next base: position 15,069,120 of record CM071637.1, on the reverse strand, counting down.
GTATGTTTTTAAAATTGATATCAAATAAATTTGTCGGTGTATTTTTTAAATATCTGACAGGGAAGCTCTTGGTATTTATCGCACCTCATTACGAGGGCTGCTACTTATGTATTCGGAATAGAAAAATTAAACAAACGTATATGGCTAAATATGCGTTTATTGTTTTTCAAAGTTTTCTCCGCGATGATCAAGACACTTTTGCATACGTTGAAACCAATTTTTATTGCATTTTTTCCACTCTGATTGCGGTATCTCTGAAACGTGCTGTTTGAACTCGTCGACGGCATCTTCACCGGTCGAAAAATAATAATAATCGTATAATATATCGCGATAACAAGGATAAACTAAGACAACTGTCTTAATGCTAAACATTGTTATTACGACTTAAAAGTCTAGTTAAATGTATAGAAGTTGATTTCCGATCAGAGCATAAACAAACACAACAAAATTCTTTGAGTGTCTGTCAAATAATATTTTCTATTTGAATTCACATTTGATACATGTTCAGAGATTGGAGTCATGCGTACTTCGAATTTTCAAATGTGAAACAGGCGGTTGGACTCTTCAAAAATCATGTCTATCACATTGTTTGTAAATAGCGGTGGTAAACGAAATCTGCCCTAAGTCACTAGCAAAGTGCACTTCATCTATTTAGAAGATGTCTGTGCTTTTCAACTAATAGAATTTTTAATCAAGTTGCTTGTGGCGGCGGCGCCGCAGCTCGAGTACGCCAGATTAATGTAATTGGACGACGCCGTCACAAAGGCAAATTGTAATCCTCCTCTTTCATTACATGTATATGCCCGTAATATAAAACCCAGGAAATGTACTATGTTTTTGTTAAGAATTATCAAGTTTACAATGACTCTATTAAACTTTTCAATGTCCAGTCCCAGATTTATTTCAATGTAAGCATATGATACACATACGAGCACTGAATAGTTATAGCTTACAAACTTTATTTATTTGAGTACTTGCATCCAAATAGTCGCAATGTAAAGATCTACTCGTTGCGTTAACAATATTAGTTGGTATACTGGCGGCCATATTGAATAGTAATAAATTATGAATGTTCTTATTGTAAAAGAGACTGAAGACTTGTTCGTGAGATAGAGTGTTTATATAATTTAAGATGAAATATAATAACTACTAAAAGTAAATAAAATTGAAGAAAGTACATATATAGGTATAGCTGCAAAGAAATCAAATCGCAGCATAATATTCATTAAATTTATCTTCAGTAATTTCTACTCGTATAGATAAATGAAATATTCGTCTAGCTCAACAATATTAGAATTAATTGTCTACATTTATCTCTTCACTCTCTTAAATATGCAATACAAGGTTAAAGTTACATATTACGTTATATAACTACGGAACAAAGCTAATACCTTATCCTTTTTAATTAATTAAATAGATTTTTTCTATTTATTAAGGTAGGTAGATATAAAGACGCACACATCTTAATTTGTGCTACTTTTTCTTTATTTTCTTTTAGAAAAAACGTCGCTTCACACTAGGATTTTGTTCCTGTGTCGTGGGTACAGCTACAAACATAAAATTTCAGAAATATGAAACAAAATATTTGTCTCGTGCAGAAATCGAACCCTCGACCCGTGGCGTAGTAGCCGATGAATCGACAAGTGCACCAAACGTGTCATCATGTGACTGTGAATTAGGCATTTAAGATTTAAGATGATGCCGACTAATGAAATCGATTAAAAAACGTCTTGAGTGCTCACCAGCAATCAGAACAGATACCAAGCTGTGATTTGCATAACGTCATCTTCGGGGTGGCATGCGGCAGGCGTGGTGCGCGAAGCGTGACCGATACGGTCTCAGCCGCAGCTCACAGCAGCCCCTTAAATCGGCCGATTGCAGCACAGTCGTTAGGAGTGCCGGAACAATTAAGTTGAAGCGGCGATTGTGACCGGTGCCAAAGCGGATATAGGTCACTACGAGCAGAGTGCTCTAGCACGCTGAGGTGACATCGCGTTCACTGAGCATCCATCGCTTGCCAACACATACTTGCCACTTACCATTGCAAAAGGAAAACAAAATATACGTAAATTGCACAAATGAACTTCATCAATTGTCTTCATAGGAAGTTTTGTACGGAAGGTTGTATGATATATTTATTCTGTATTGTATTGACAAGATATTTATTCTGTAATAGTATGCTAACAGAAAATTTAATCACCCCTCAATCCCCTACCTATAATGAGATCTATACATACTACCAGTAACAATATGAAAAAATGTTTTTTTTTTTGTTTGAATGCCCTAATATCAGGAACTATTAGTATGAATTGGATAATTATTTTTATATTAGTGAGTCCACTGATCAAGAAATGATATAGACTATGTAGAATTGATATTATTAATATTATTATTGACCACAGTACTAGTACAGTACCAGATGATGTGTCAGATGATGTACCAGATGACTACCAGATATAGTATCAATGCAAAATTACTTTGCGTAATTTTGGATTGAAACTCTACCCCTACATAATTGTGTAGAATAACCCGAATTTCGTAAAAGCTTACTTATGCAAAAATAACGTATATCGGATTTGGTCCCCTTTTAAAGTCCAAAAAGAGTTAGCTACAGCATATAGGTTTATCTATATTTGTTACTGTAATCAAAGATGTTAAAGTTGCGGAGGACATATTAATTAACTATAACATTACTAACAGAATACAAGTTTTCTAAACGAGCGTATTTTTACCAATACTTTTTGGTTTTGAGTCATGCATTGGACCATTATTTGATATTTTTGGTTTGTTTGTGAAAATGGACAAAATGAATACTTTAAAGGAAACGTATCCTTAAAACGTTTCTATTTTTCACGTCATCAGAATTACTTGAAAAAAGACACGTGGAATCAGAATAATAGTTTTAGTATTTGACCAGGAGCAATTTTATTTCTAAACGATTCATGAAAGAAATGAAAGAATCATTTTATTTAGATAGAAGCAATATCGACGAAACTAGATATCATGTTAACATTGGTATTAAAATACTTTTACATCTACTTCATTCAAAATATAAGAAGATATTATAATAAAACAGTTCCGTCGGAACAGTATACCCCGATATAGCGAACATGTACATTAAGGCAGCCCCTTTATGGATTATAAGAACATAAAATGTTATCTTCTCACTTACTATAGATGCATTCTACGGAAGATGTCATTTATCTAAATAAGAAAAGGAGATAAGGCGGTTTAGTGCACTCCTGGATACATCGTGACTCCACGATGCAAGGTTTTTAATCCGTCTTTATGTTGGAAAGCACTCCCAACTTTGAGTGGCCATGGTGTATGTTTTATTGAAAAATAATAAAAGTGTAGATAATCCTATTTGAAAAGAATCTTTTTTTACTTTACTGTGGTTTCTTTTATGTATTGAAAACTCCCAATATTTAACTTGTAATTTATATGCTACATGTAACAGAAATAAGTACCAATCTTGAACACAATAAACGTATAGACAGGCATTATTTTTTGTGAAATAAATTAATTGCACTACTCCCGTTCTTTCCGAAATTCTTGGCAATGGGTTCATTAATTATAATTATTGTAAGTCCAGTGTAATATGAGGAGAGTCTATTGCCATTAGCTGGGCATGAATTACAGACACCCTGCAGATTCTTTCTATTATAACTTTTGTTTATAGGGCATTTTTTATAACTTTTGTTTATAGGGCATTATGCTTAAAAGTTTTGCCTATATTGACTAGTCTTCAATACATCTAACAACTTTCTTCACGTTTGTTTCAAAATCGACGAATAAATGTGAATTATAATCGAAAAACTATCACGGAAGTAATAGGGATCTGTGTCCGAGCTGGTCCTACTTCAACACACTTGTACACAATAAAGTTATAGCTAGATGTACGATAATAGTGACGATGATATATCGTAATTACAATTGAAAAATATTTTTTTGTTTGAACATTTTTGTTTATTAAATATTTAATATTGTTGTTGTCGTATTAAGTCCTCCACCAACACACATGTATATAGACACATGTATATAGACTTACTATTAATACTAGTAATAAAGTACGAAACTAAAATTGCAGTAGCTGGTTTTCACCACCATTTGATGGTTTTCACCACCAGTAAGACCAGTGTACCGATAATATGGAAGCAATGTATAATATGACAGCTGAGAAAAGTGGCGTAAATATGCATGTAAAACTGCTTTCGTTCTTTGTCCTAGCATACATGTGAGCATACATTACGGCGATACTACTTTGTTGAATAAAACCATAAAATGTGCCCAAGCAATTCTGAACTCTACTCGTAGATGATACAAGCCTTTGAATGTCTTTATAGGATATATTTACCGTGTTGCAACGTATCTTTTGGATAGTGTAAAATATGAGTGCGGCTGGCGTGAAATGAGCTTCATGCTTCCTGTCTCACAATAACGCGATGCGCTTTTCTAAATTTAGACCCAAAAGTTAAAGCAGCAGAAGGTCTTACACAATAACATCTCATGGAATTGATAAACACGAACACAATATACGAATATGTTAAAATATATGAAACTAAGATCATAACGGAAAATGTGTCATTTCTTTATTTAACTCTATATAAAAAACAGAAATGATAATGATTCCGTTTATACTAATGAATAATTTAAAAATGAATACTTAATCAAATTTGACAAAATAAGTAAAAATATTCTTTTTAGGCATACTATGTAACTCCAAATGAATTATCAAAAATTGATACAAGAAACTTATCAGCTTTGAAACGTGAAGGACACAATATCTCTACACCCCTAAATAGGTTAGCTGGAAGAAATATTAATTTGTGTGACAAATATTTTATACTTTATAATTAAGTTATGGAACACTTATAAGCATGTATTATTGTAATCTACATATTACCTATAAACCGATTATTACAATAAACTATGATTACATTCACATTAAACAGTACACATACATAACCTTATAATAATAATAAAAAAGGCTTACAAACCCAAACTACCCCGACTCAGGATCATTACGGCTACGACCGCTAGTAATATTGGGGTAATATCGGGCCTCGTACAAAGGTAAACACGGCGAAATGAGTGCACATGCGGGCGGCGTCGCGACGCACAGAGGCAGCCAAGCGTGGCGCTGATAGCCCCCGAGCAGGCTGCAAGGCTCCGTAAGTAATAATACCATAATAGGACTGCTTGCCGCATCCGAACCAAGTAAACATACAGAGCAAGCACAAACATTAGCCTAACTCGCTATTATACTCTACCAGCGAAACGGGATATTCATTTGACTCCGACACACTCCATTTAATAGTTATAAAAATTGAATATTTAATTTGTGTATGTTGTGTATAAGTACTTTTTTGGTCTAAATTCTCTTACTTATTGTGCAGACATATATTTATATCGCGATATTTAATAGCGATACTTGACATATTCAACCTTCTCGACGGCTCTACTAGAGACTTTGTAATTTAAGAAAAATAAACACTGTCCTCTCCCTTCTTTAAAAGGATCGTGAATTCAAAGTATTATTCAATAAAGTAGGTCACATAGATAATGGATGTAAATCAACCGTTGCCCTTAATTTTAAGATTCTTTAAAATACAAACCGCCTTTTTACTCGGAGTATTTTACTTTATTCCGAAACAGCAACGGAACTCGTCAACCCCCCACGGATCAATTTGTTTTATAGGCCATCCTGTCTTTAAAAGACAGCATTCTGGCCATCGCTCCAGGGACTGGACTTAATAATTTATGAGCTCATTGAAAATACCAAATGTTACTTTATTGCTATTGGCCTTATAACCTACATTGTATACATTAATTTTCATTAACGAATAAAAATTATAGTAATATATAATGAATCGTTTTCTCAATTTCAAATATTTTTTTCTAAGATTGCAACATATATTACTGAAATAAAATTGATACTTAATTGTTTCGTGTCTGTTAGGAATAGCAAAATTAAATTAAAAACATAAATAAAGCTTTGTAGATAAATATTGAAAAACTAATCTCCACAAAAAAAATTTGTCGCAGTCTGTTCAATAATCATAAAATATTAATTTATTAAAGTGATTCGTACAGAAAATTTATTTGAATTCGTTCCATCGACACAGCTTGGAATTCTTAATAAAATGAAAGGGAATTCAAGAACACATGGTGGGTGATACACGCAGGGCTACACAAATTACTTCAATAAGCACGCATGATGTAGGACGGGGTTCCCGCGAAATGGCGGAATTCCATCCAACGTGGATGCGCTACTGAATACAAATTCACATGTGCTCCAATTATAGGAAAACGATTTGGTACAAATATTCTTGGCAGACTTGCAAATTTGGTCTCGAATCAGCAAAATATATTTATTTTGTTCGCCGGAATGGTCCCGCAATGAGATCGTGACTTTCCTTTTGTAGATGAGCGCCTTGGCCCTCCGAGAACTGCCTTAACCGTCGCCGTCCGATAATAGCTCGTTTGAATTTTGAATGAACGCAAGTTTAGAAGTAAGCCCCACTTCCTCAAAAGTGAAAGAAGGAAATCATAAAATTTGTGACAATACTTAATCTGTTTTAATATTAAAATAAGTAACAAATGCGCAAGCGCATTATCATATCTACATCTTATTTAATAAAAGATAAGTATCCAAAGTGAATGGCAGTAACAATTGTTTAAAGTGTAATAAAAGTAAAGCGAATAGAACATTGAATATGCTCAGTTTTTGCAGTACTGTATCTGCGCTATTAATTTACTCTGTATCCTTCGAGCTTGGCCGCTAAAAGCTATCGGCAATTACGAAACCTCTCTCACTGGCTGCAGTCATAAAACTTCATATCTATTGGTACTCCAAAAATAACCCACAAAACATGTTGAAAAACATTGGGTGCCAACAAAACGCTGTTTTCGGACATTAATGCTTATGAATGACTTGTTAGCGGCATCGGCTAACTTCTAAATAAAGGTCTAAGCTCAAAGCCGCATCCCTTGTGTTGGTATTAACAAAATATTTCTCTTGTTGTCGGTGAGCACGCCTCGCGCAAAGTTTATTACAATGGATGTCACGTGCATGAGACACGTACGATGGGCGGACACAAAAACGAGTTGTAATTTTAATTAAAACGTCACAACTTCTGAACCCACAATACTATATGAGAGTGCGCATGAATTTAGCTACATAACAATAACATGCTATAGTTGTTTCAAATTCTAATTATTTATTGGACAGTTATAAAATTATGAAAGAACAAAATTTGTAATTAGGAAACTAACAGGTATCTGTAAAAATTTCCAACAAACAATTTAATCTCTAGCAAGCTTTTTGAAATTGAATTGCAATTCTTTTAACTACTGAACTACTGTCTATTCATCACTTCGCATATATCATAATATGGTTATTAGCTTAATCAATCTCTAAATGATTTTACATTAGCCTTCGCAATTAAAAGGGACAATATACTTTTTTTATTGTTATTCATCGTGATATATAAAATTTGTCATTACATCTCAAATGATGGGGTCTGCACCAAACTCCTCTTCGAATCGTCAAACTTAATGACAGCTTATAAAATGTATGTAAGAATACTGGAAATGAAACAAAGGCAGCTAGTTTGTCAGTGTGAACAGTAGTTTCGTGCCAACATTTTAATTAGCCCTGTACTGAGAACCCCGTTGCTTGTTTTTTTGTGAGCCGTCACACAAAAACCTGAAATCGTGATTGGAAATATTCTTAGTTCAGGTTGCGTAAAATTTATTAATGATATCTAAATACGCTTTAAACTTAATCTGTTTTAGAATAAGAATGAGTTAATAAAGATATGACGACAATTATTTGTTGTAATAAAAACTATATCTTACCAATAATTTTGTGTAATACCTTAAAATTTAATTAATTTCGACTTTCGACGTAATTTAATAAAAACGGATTTATATTTATCTTTTATAGTTATTGGTCCATATAAGTAATACATACTTAATGCTAAGCACATTAAAATGATGATTTCAAGTAAAAACTTAATGTTATTAAAATTATGGAAAACAAGTATATCATGAATTACTAAAAGTAGGTGAATCTGGGCAGGCGTTATATACTGGGAGTGCATTGCGGACCCAAGGCACGTCTGTAATCCGACACTTGGCAGAGTCCGCGTTCTCGCGGCTGCTCAACAGAGAGTTTTAAGTTTTAATTACACTTCTTAAAACGTACTCTAAAAGAATATTTTTGTCGTAAAAATATTATTTACATATATTCATTATTGAACTATAGCTATAGCTAAATATTCTAAGTATATTTTTTTAAACTACGCTATTTCTTTTAGTTAAAGCATAATAAAAAACATGGTCATTATTATTGTTGGTTAAACGCATCTAAACATTTATTAAAATAACTTGCTGGCGAGCTATTCTGATAGATGTCTCACCTTAATGATGTCTCAGGCATCACCTTAATGATGTCCCCGTGACCGAATAGAGTTATCAATGAGATAGTTTAAGCAGAACAAAGGTCGACTCAAGATTATTCTAACACCATAAGGATGAAAATAAAATGCGCTGACGGCTGTAGCAAGACTTCCAGGGAAACAGTTTAGCCACACTGCTCTTAACGAAGCTTTTATAAAAAAATCTCGATTGTCTTCCAAAAAAAATTTATAAAATAATAAATTCTAACGAGATTTAAATAACATTTGGAGTTCCTTTTTCAAATTAACTTTATCTTTAAATTAATCTTATCTCTTCCGTTGTTCATTGTCAATATATTTTTGATTACTACTCGTATTAGCATGAAAATGTCGAACTGAGATATTTTTAAAAGTCTCCATGTATAAACAATCCTATCATCATGTCGGATGGGCGCACAAGAACCAACAGGCTACATGTTCACTACAAGTCGTCTAAACTTTTAATTACTACGTTCTCATGTTTTTGTTGAACGTAACGTAAGCATTCATTTTTAATTATATATACTATATGAGCTTGCCATTCATTACTGTACAACTACTGTGAGCTTGCATTCACTTGGAGTCGAAATCGATAGTTATGCAGTAGATACCAAATTTTGCATAGAACCAACTAAATTTGACCAATTTTAGTTAGAGCTAGAGCGGGCAAAGTTGACGATAGCCGCAAACTAATTTTTAAGATGACGGTTAACATCAATAGATGTTAATACATAGTTATTATAACTGGCTATAGTCTAATTTAGTTGAACAAAGTAATTCCCCCTATACTTTGTTTTTGATTGCGACGAATAGTGATGGATGAGCAAATTGATTAAAGCGTGTAGAGTGTAATATTTTGTCGGCGCTTAGATTATTGATTTATGCATATATTTATAAATAAAACTAATATTCACAAACACGACGCAATAGGTAATAAAATAAAAATAATCGAATCTTATTTCAAATTTATCTACCGACAATTTAGTTTTGTGGCAGTCGCGCTGTAGTGCAGTTGTAACTAATCATTTGCACAACTATGCCAATATGTTGGTAGAAAATGGTTTTTGAAAGTATATTAGTTTGTGCAATAATAGTCAGATAGGATAGAATTTTGCATTATTTGATGGGTCTATACAAAATTACCAAAAAGTCACATGTCAATAAGCTGCTTGCTTAACCTTCAACGATCGAAGTAATCGTCTAATTGTCAATAGTGCACTTTGGCGCTTAATTGATAGTCGTGACCACTACAGTTTATATAATCCCTATCAAATCTATCAAAAACCATTCTTGTCATTATAGCAAAATTTTTGTTATCATTTTCAACAAGTTTTATTGATTTTTAGCCAACAAAAATAACATTCACAACATATATATTTTTATACACATTAAACTTCATACATATTGAAAACTTCTAAGCTTATTTTTCTGAGCTATGTATTAAATCAATACCGTAATCGGAACAGAGCGGCTACGAGAACAAAACTGTGAAATAAATAAAGCGGAGCAGCGAGGTCCGTCTAGGGCAATTTCTACAGCGATAAAACGCGAAAGGAGCGGTATTTAAATTGAATGCGCCGTAAATAAATGCTAAATGAGACAAAGGACTGTGAGAGAATTTGCAGTTTAAACAGGAATAAAAGGAGTAATGTATCTTTGATGAAAGAGCGCGGAAGCCGCAGGCCACGTTCAGTCAGCTGACGGTGATGGCCAATTGTCACGGTATTTACGGCATTCTTTTTTTGCTTACCTGCTGATGTCAAATCTATATCAAGACTAACTACTTTCCTGACGATCGTCTCATCCTTAGTCAAGACAATAATACTCTAGAACTCCTTGAGAGAGCCAGGCAAGCTACAAGCTGAGTATTAAAGAATGTGCCAACCTATTCTAAACTGGGCAGGTGTACGGTACGGTACGGAACAGGTGCCTAAGTTTGGAAACAAGCTAGAGAGTTTACGACAGTTGATATAAATTTGGCAATATGTCCATATTGCGAAACATACTACATTAATTTTAATAGTATTAAAAACTATCTATGATAGTCTTATCCATCATTTTCAGTTATGAAAAATTGTTGGTAATTTCTTACGAATTTCAAAAACTGTAGTTGATACACTCTAAGCTATAATAAGTATTGTTTATATAAAATGTATAACAATGTTATAACCTACACTTATAGTCTCAGTTTCCAAAATCCTCCCTAACTCTGTGACAAACAACATAATATTCCTAGACTATATAAGTACTATGGACAATAAGCCCACTGCTGCACAATGAATATCTTGGGATTGAGAGTGCTAATTGAGTATTGAGCAACTTTATATGAAATAGTCACAATTTTTTTTTTCATTTCGTTACTTCACTTAGACCAGAAGATCTACAAATAAATAGGCATAATTAAGTAGTGTCAACATTTTACCCTTTGCATAATGTTTAATCTGCGATAGTTCATTACGTTAATGCCAAGAAATAATTCTCAACTAACCTTCTGGGCACACTGCCAGAGGTGAAAAAGTTTGCAGGCATTTTTATTTGCAAATATGTATATTAATAAGGTTCCTTTATTAATGTATATGTCTTTATATAACAATTTTATAAAAAATATGACAAATATATACTTTGTTTTTAGTGTAGTATAGTTTAGTTCCAGTGTACTTTTGTCCTCTACCCATTGCGCTTCAAATGCTGCTCCACTGGGTACAAATTAATTAAAAGTATTTATGTTCATCATTGATCAATAATTCAAGAGTCACTTTGTTAACAATGAACTAACTTGACTGCGATTATCATAAAATAATATTTTTTTTGGTTTCGTAATTACGTTGCATTTGATTAAATCTGTGTTTGACACACTTAATTTACATTATACTAATATATCTACACTCTATAAGTATATTGGGAATTATATACTAAAACCATGGAGAATTTTGCACAATGCGCGTGGGCCTTAATAGAGATTTGGATTTTAAAATTAATAAGACAAAAGTTATGTTAAATTCCCTCAATATAGAAAATGGTCCTCAGATATACATAGTTCTATATTTATGGACATCGTAAATCAATCGACTTCACATATCAGGTCGTAGTATTTTCTTTGTGACAATACCGCGGTACAATATTTGAATTCGAACAATGTGAGATCAGGGTTTTATTAATTTGTGAATTTGTAAATTATAAAAAAAATATGATATTTCTTGAAACAGACATCTATTATTTCAAAGAAAACTACTTTTGTGTTTTATATTTGTTGTTTTTAGAGTCATTCCTAAGTGTAGTTAAAAATTAACACATTCAGCCCAAAGCTGAAAACTGGTAGATAAACATGGTATTATCTTGGAGTTAGTCAGAAAACTTACTTAAAGTAGAGGTAAGCAAGCTTAACACGTCCAAAGTAATCCATTTAAAAGTTACAAAGCAAACCGATGCAATCGATTTCCACTTAACTAGCTGGCTTACGGTGGCTCATCCATAGATGCCTAATTTAGCTTTAGTTAGAAATATAGCTATCAATCATTTCAAACATTTATAATATTATAATAATAATTTAATTCAGACAAAGTCCATACATTTTATGTGTTAGTAACAATTTGAATACTTATAAAACTATTTGTTAGTAAGACCTATCAGCAAACCTACCCAATGCTTTTGTATAGGGCAGTCAAACCTATCAGCAACAATTTATACTCAAAAATGGAACATTTTAAATATATATTTTTAATTAAAATTAAAGCCTAATTTTTATTACATGTTTATTTAAACATGTATATGAACCACGGAAGTACGTAAATAAATTAAGGTAGGATCGAGTTCTGTATCAATATCGAACTACGAATGAACATCCCGTCTTATCTTCGAAATATAGGGAATGTTTAAATTCCATTTGTAAGGGTGATGTTAGATCTAAATCACTTTCTTCGAAGTCCATTGGCTGGTACACAAGGAATGGCTAATGCATTAACGATTCTGCTGATAACCGACGACGAATACGAGAATGATCATTTATTATTCGTAGTAATCGGATATCAACTCCGATAGTAACATGCCGGCGCCGCCAACAAAGTTTAAGAAAAAAACGTGAAAAGCTTTCAAAACTTTCCTGAAGTTTACTTTGATCGGTAAAAAACAACTCTGCCCTTCATTTGGTCTACAACAAAGATGTTCTTATTAATAATTTATAATATACATAGAAATAATAATTTATCTGATTGAGGTTTTGAATCTGCAATCATCAAAAATGAGTTTTCCATTTCTATAACCAAACTAGTACTCTAGGACGGGATAAATAATAAATAAACATTTCTTACATTCACACCAGCCGTTCACACTAATGTTGCTCCCTTTTAGTGGGTGGCCTAGGGGCCCATTTAATGAGCGGTGAGTCACCACCTGCCATATTAAAATCAATTAGGGGGCTTTGAGGAGGCAAGTGACCGGAGTCTCTTCCCAGCCCAGTTCTCATTACCACCAAAATCAAATAGTTGACAAACGTTTTGAACAGTGACAATAGTTTATGTGTATTTAACTGGATCTAGCTGCATTTCTCATTGTGCAGATAGAGAGAAGTCTCAATTGATACACTACACGTTACTTTCAATAAATTTCGACGCGTTGGATTTGCATCTCCGCGCACGTCGTATAAAGGACGGTGTCTTAAAGACACGTGATATTAAAAGTATTTATATTAATCATTTATAGATAATTATTTAATTTACTTATATTTATTTTGTTGAATGAATGAATATACGAGTATATTAACAGGCTTGACTGAAGTACAGATAACCGTATTTATCATACAATCGTCTATCACCACCGGGATTCACACTGGAAACCTCAGAGGTGGCAACTCCAAACCGGCGCACAGTGGGGTATTTGACCCAAAAAGCTGGCCAAAATCACTTTTTTTTAAATTAGTGCTACCCCTTCAACGCAATTTTTTTTTTAAATTAGTATAACCCCTCCATACAATAACAATAAAGACAAAGCTCTAGCGCCGCCCAACACGACGTAAGCTCAGTCGGAAGTTACCGTTCTGTTAAAACCAATGCGGAGTGTCTCAAAGGATACAAATGGAATATGCGCCTTACTGCTGAGGAGAAACAAATAGTCGAGAACAGAAAAAAAGAAATCCAAGATAAGTTCCGCGAGCAACTTGGTCTATTAGTGGATATACCAAAAGCAAACTTTGGCAACACCAATGATGGGAACACGAGTAGACGCTTTTTTGTTAACTATAACATATCTGCAGCAATTACCGGAATAGACTTAAATTTAATTTACAGATTTAAAATTATTTTAGACACATTGTGCTGTGGTTTAAAGATAAACATAGAGAAATTTGAAAATTATTGTCAAGAAACGGCTAAATTGTACGTTTCTTTATATAACTTTTACCCTATGTCTCCGACCTTGCATAAAATATTGCGCCATGGGGCTGAAGTAATAACGGAAGCCATTCTTCCAATATGACAATTGTCTGAAGAAGCTGCAGAAGCACGCAACAAACATATTAGAATGTTCAGACACAGCTACACCAGAAAGTTTTCCCGGGTAGCTTGCAACGCAGATGTTTTAAACAGGCCCTTCTTAACTTCTGACCCTGTCCTGACGGGCATGAGGAAGAGGAAGAATAAAAAAAAATACAATTTTCAGCTGATCTTGTAAATTTATTAGTAGAAAGTGACATTTCAAATGTAAGTTTTGAAGATGAAAATGAAGAATAAATGATTGTATATATTACGTATGCCTTTTTTTTACCTTATTCAAGCAAAACCTTAAATAAAACATTGTTAGGCAGCCATTAAAATTGTAAAATATTTTTGGCCAGCTTTTTGGGTCAAATACCCCTCTGTGCGGCGTACAAACCGCTCATTCAAGGAATCGTCAATAATACATGAATGATCACTCACTGCTTCCCATGGATATCAATCGTAATAGACGACTAAAGTAATTTACCACACTCATCATTGCAAGATCCCTGCACCTGTCAATAGGCCCGCTATTATTTCTATTACACTGATTAGGTACATCTCTGTAACCCTTTGGGTAGGACAAGCGTGATCAAATGTATGCATATCAGAAAACAAGTTCTTATTTAATAACCCTGGTTAAAAGTATAAATTATACACAATTGAAATCTACGAAGAGACAGAAAATTCGTATGTCGACCCGTACATCCAGCGAGACAGCGAAGATCAGTTCTCCTAGTCTAAAGGGAGGATCGTATTCAACGTGCCCAGCGGTAGGACGTAAGTATTGTTAATTATTATATGCTTTAAAACCATATTCCATAGCAGCTATCATGTTCCAGAATACTGAAATCAAAAACATATAAAAAGAACTTGTGTCAATGTAATAGTAATACACCCATTTTCTCCAGTATTAAAAGTTCGTACTTTAATAACATAACTGTGTTAGCTAAATAATGGCGGAGTATTTCTTTTATCCACTATAGTAGTTTTATTTAATAAATTTAAAAAACAATTTGCTCCATGCTTCATGTCAGCTGACAGATTAAAAGTAATCAATTAAACGCGTGTACATGTTTTATGACGGTCCAATATGTTTTTTTGATGTAAGCTTATCCCTCAAGCTCGTTCAATAAAAATAAATCATCAATCAATGGGCGCATGAGATGCATTTAATTAGACAAAGTTTATTAGACGGCACTTAGTGGTTTTATGATTAAACTCTTTGTAGAGTATGATTATCGCTTTCATTGATATCAACAAATATACTTACAGAATATTAAGCACATATGCATTAGAAGACATCAAAG
Organism: Scirpophaga incertulas; assembly: GCA_036419045.1. Lineage (NCBI taxonomy): Eukaryota > Metazoa > Arthropoda > Insecta > Lepidoptera > Crambidae > Scirpophaga > Scirpophaga incertulas. The sequence goes on along the minus strand of CM071637.1, from coordinate 15,053,898 downwards.
AAGAAATTATAACCGAATACCATATAGCAATAATAAAAGTATTTCGAAAATACAAACTTCGTTGAATCGTATACATCTATGAAATAGTTACACACAGTAAAATATAAATATGAATGAGGTCACAGTGTCATTGGCATTGCAGATCTCCATGCGCAAGAGTTACCTAATATTTGCCTTAAGGCCACTAGTTCGTCTGATAACAAAGTAAAACTATTACTTTTCTTTGACGTATAATTAAAATATTTAAAATATGTATGTACATGTATTCTGAATACATATATATTGAAGTAAATATTGAAAATATGAGTATATGTATACTGAAGTCAAAAATATATTCTACGCAGAATCGGGAAGCTCGACTCTGTTTAGGATACAATTTACAATTGAAAGTCTTGGATCATAACCAAAAATTCCGGATGCATTTACTCTTGAGTATCTTTGTCGTATCTATTTTATCCTAAAGCAGAATTGTGTCGTTCTATTTCGGATTGAAGGCTCGTTCGAGCAGTGAAATTACCGTGTACGCTGAACATATATTTTATATCACAGGTGACAACTGCCGTCTTTGGAAGATTTGTGATTTGCGAATTTGACAAGAACCAAACAATGTTATGATTCTCTGTAAGACTCGACAAATAAACAAATAACTTCTGTCTAATTTGATTCTTTTATTACCCGAGTTATGGGTTTGTGATACTTTGCTATTCCTTAGTTTATATAACGTACAACCCGGTACCCAAAATGTACTGTTTTGCCCCAAAAGAGCTAGTAACAACTCGAAACTTGCACTCCCTGTGGAACTTCTGACAGGCTTCGAAGCGCTACCATGAACTGCGCTAGATATGTCTTCATTCGTAGTTACCGCTGCAGTTCGTAAACGTTCGATGTTCGCAAACAAAAGTTAAAATTAGAATTATACTTTATGAAACATAATGAGACGCAGAATATAAAATAATAAAATAACAAATGATTTTTTTTTTCATTTGTGCTGAAACCTAATTGGTTAACAAATAAATATTAATTTTCGTTCATTTTACAATATACAATAAAACCTCGTATTTGTCAAATAAAATGCAAAGTATCTTTTATATTTTTATATATTATAGTAGCGTGAAGCGTGAAGTGCTTTAGTTTGATATGATGAAAGGAATATTTGTATGGAATATCTTATTTACAGCTTACACAACGTTATCATTTCGCTGCGACTGTGCCTCCTGGAATTCAGGCCAATTTATATAGCAGCGATAGTGAAACTTTTGACAGCCTTCGAGATGCTTCACCGCTATTGATCTCTGTATCTACTATTATAGATATGCCTGGTTCTAGGTACCTTTTAAGCATAGTTTATTTCTAGATGAACTGTCATGCTTGGATTACACATTACTTACCTAGAAACGAAGGCATTGAGAACGTCATTTGACTATTCCTATATCATTCATTAATCTATTAAATACTCTGCAAAACATTTAGAAACACAACTTAAGCAAAGGACTGACTATATGTCCTGCCAAAATCTCGGAGTATACTATTAAAAGATAAAAAAAAGACTTAAAAGATAAGAAAAAGAAAAGATAAAAGAAAGTTTAATTAGACACCGACACCTTATAGCCACCTAATAGTTCGACCGCGCGTTTCAATAAACTTCGTCTGTATCAATTTGGGTTATCTTGAGCCAGATTTAATTAAGGGCAGCAAGGATGGACGCTCATGCGGAAGAGTAAATGGCAACAGTGAGATCTATCGTGAATCCCAAGCAGGCCTGGAATTACTTCCGTGAGGCTGAATCAATCAGAACTAGGTGCCGCGGGCCTTGAGGGCTCATTGAGATGCAAGGGATCCATTTATTACTTCGCATTCAATTTACGATTCCTCCGCTTTCTTCTAAAGAAATGTTAATGAAAAGGCCTGTTAAACGCCCATTGTTTATATTAATTTTAATAAAGTTCACAAGTGGCTTGGCTATGTCAGCTTTGGTTTTGATTAATAGGAAGTGTAATGAAGAGTTTGCGAGAGACTTCTTAATTTGCAATTAAGGCAGAGTGCCTGTCAGTTCTGGTTATAGACAAGGAAACTTAAACGCTAAAACGATACGCTCTGTATAACACAAACGGAACTTTATGATTTGTTATCTGAAGTGTTGTATAAAATGTAATGGGCTTTTTAACGCGAACTTTGTTTTTAAGTCAAACTAATAAGCGATTTCGATTTAAATTACTTTTTGTATTAAAAAAGTAAAGGTTTCTAGTTGTCCAGAACGAGACCACGGTTAAAAATGTCAATTCTTCATTGATTGACATTTTTTATTTGTAAAAATAAAGTTCTTGTTAGGTACCGCTTTATAAAGTAGGTATATCACGTATTTAATAAAAATAAATGTGTTACAACATTACCAACAAAGCTATTAAAGTTATACGTCTCCATAATTTTAATATACTATCATCCTTTTTTTACCTTTTATTTTTTTCTCTGTTTGTTTTACTCCGTTTATGTGAAGATATATATTTTTTATAAATATAGTAAAGATATTATTCACAAAAAGATATATATATATATATTGGTCACAATTCCAAGCATGTCTAGAATTTTTTTTAACAGATTTTGCAGTACAATATTCTGAAATAGTGCACTATAATCTAAATGCTATGCTTTTATTCTATTATTTAAAAGAATTATATGTATATATTTTAAAACACAATAATGAAATAATAGAAAAGCTAAATTATAAAACTAAAAATAGACTCAAATTAACAATTCAATAAAATTTTACATTATGCGTAGATCAGGAATGTGATTTAGTGGCACTCATATAAAGTTATGAAATTTAATGGCCACTTTAGAATTGAGTCCATTACTTAATTTTTTATTATTGTTGTTTATTATATACAACTGATAGTCATGCATACAAATAATTAATCCTTTTCATTTGGTCTCCGATAAGGTGGTTAGATGTTTATTTTTAATGTTTGTACTGAAATTATAGCTGACAATTTGTTTTTCAAAACATTTTAATATATAATAAATAAATAAATATTTCTTACACTAACACCAATTAGCCTAGCCCAAAGTAAGCTCTATAGGGTTTGTGTTATGGGATCTAGGGTAAATAAATTTAATACAAATTATAACAACCATGACCAATTAAGTAAATTTTATCAATTGGTGCCGATAATATGCCTGGTCGGAACCAAAAGTTTTCAGCGAATAATCAAATATTTAACATATTTAAAACTGGATCTTTCTTCAAAACATTCGTATTAGACACTAGGATGACATAGGAATATTTCAAACATTATATTTTTTAAATGTGTACTACTCAATTCGTACTATTGAGGGAGTGCAAGGCAAATGGAGTGCCAGTCTATAAGTTATAATAGAGAAAGACGTGCGAGGATATGAAGATATATTCTTCTGAAATGTCGATCGATTTATTGCAGATATATTTATAAAAGTTATGGATAATATATCTTTATATTTTGTGACATGTTGGTAACGTACACTATTTTTTGTTACTCTGGTATAGGGTAAGATACTCCGTACGTTACAACAGCAATCAAAATCATCACTCCGCCGGATTTCTATCTAGCAATATACCAGTATATTACATTACATGCTGTAGTAAACGACTAGCCTAATGCATTGTTAAAGCATTAAAAGCGCCAAATGAGCAGAGTGCATACATAGCGAAATAAATTTAACATTCGTTTTTCGGGATTTGCAGTGATACGCGGGGTGGCTGTTGTTTATTTATACAGGGGATTAAACATGAAGCGACTCCAAATAGTGGTTCGCGTAGTGCCTGCTTAAACTTTGCTAAACGGCAGCTTCGCTGAAAGCCTTCTAAACTCCCACTGCGTTTTGGCGCTCTACATTTTGTTGGTTGAAATAATATTGGTCGAGATTATGGCCATGGCTAGACCGTGAGTTCGTTTTGGCAGTTGTTCTAGTAAATTTTAAAATTTTGCCGTGTAACTTTTTTAGCACTTTTATATATAAGAACTAGCGACCCGCCCCGGCTTCGCACGGGTGCAGTGAAAAAATGGTTATGGTGGGTTATCCCTAAGAGATAGACATATACCATCGCGGACTTTTTTGTGGATTTTTGTAAGTTGTACAATACTGTAGTACATTATTTTGGTCTATCTCGTTTGCAATATAAGCGCAAAAAAACGTGCTTATTTACGACATCACATTAGAAACCTTTAAATTTATCAGTGTTTCTCTACTATATTATGCATTTATTATACATACAAACCTTCCTTAAGAATTACTCTATCTATTAAAAAAAACCGCGTCAAAATCCGTTGCGTAGTTTTAAAGATCTAAGCATACATACGGACATACAGCGAAAGCGACTTTGTTTTATACTATGTATTGATATTGATTATAACAATAATACAATAAACGTATTCAGTGCTTATTACATTGCTAACTTTAGAAATTTTGAATATATTGAGGATTTTTTTATAATTTGCACATGCAGTACATTATGCAGTACAATTACACAAAAAATACAGTTATTATAAATAAGTTGCTTTTTTGGAGAATATTGTATAACATGTGCAATATAGCGGACGAAATATACCTCTTAACTTGACTCCTATTTTAAACAAATTACTACATTTATAGAACTCATTTATAGACCACAACTATGGCTCTCTGCTTCAGTGGCTACGCATTGCCCGACAGAGAAAATGTGTTCTTTCTCTTTACACTATCTTTACACCGGTCCTATTAGTTTAAATCCCGTTTTGTCCACTACTCAACTATCGATTAGTCACTCGTCTTTTCTCCCCATTTCTCAGTATTTTTAGACAAATCTTTTACTGTCAAGACCATCAAACTGCAATTCGTTACCTGAAATAATAAAGCATTCATTGCCACTTCATGTAAGCTTAAAGCTTATATGTGTTTATTATTATTTAGACAGCTCTAAAGTATAAATAAATCGATTGACCGAATCAATCTAATCGGTTAAATTAGAATTTTTAACGCTACATACTATAAAAAAATATAAGAAGTATTACCCTTAAAATCACTAATAGAATTCGCAACTAAACAGTACATAATTAAAAATTCATTAACAAACTTAGCATAAAACTGTAATGAAACAATGTATTCTTAATGAAGAAATGTCTCGAGCCACTGCCGCGGGCCGTTTCGCTCTAATATACGGTACATCCTACGGCTGTACTTCACTTTGATATTATGTAAATGCTTTAAAATTTATACTTTAGTTTTTAAGCTTGGCGTAATTTGAATTTCTTGTTAATTTAATAATTAAATTATTTCTTTTACCTGAACAATAACGGACCTTAGACTAAATTTAAATAGGGAGTCATTAAAAAATTTGTACTTAGCAGAAATTTATTGAAGTTTTATGAATTTACCTATTTTAAACATAAACTTTGCAACAAGATTTTTTTTCGACTTGTGTATCTTCGACAGTCATTTCAAAATGTAACCGATGTAAAAATATCATTTTCAAAATTTGTCTTGTGTTATTTTAGCATATGTCAAAACATTTGTTTAGCATTATGAACCTTACGCATGTTAGGTTCGTTTGCTTTTCACTTTCTACACTATAACGTTGTAAAGTATATTTTTAAAAATTAAATGTTTTTCTAAAAGAGATGTATATGTTTCGTTGTCCAACTGGCGCTAAGTCTGCTCTGTGGTTCACAGATATAATTTTATACTGTGGCACCGCATTCCTTTGCCGTTTTTTTCGCTCCGTCGACGAATAAGCAGGCGGCCGGTAACGGTCTGGCAGAATCATTCTAGACACTTACCGAGACCTACGTTACGTTCTTCTCGTGTCAACTTTTAATTTTATAAACGTTCATTTTAATAGCGATCGTTGCTTATTTACTATCATCAAAAATAGTTTTTATAAATATTAGTTTTTATGTGGCAAACCCTACTTATCTAGGGTTCAAATTTACGGTTGGCCAACCTTTGTTCTTCAACTACCTGAACGTCCTCCTTCTGGTTTGAAGACCTGGGAACACCTCGGCCACTCCTCGCATTGTTGGACTTCGTCGCAGGGGAGTAATAGGCATATCTACCTTCCACCAGATATAAAGAAATTGTGACCGGTTTCTTACTCCAACCCGTTTAATAAATTTGTGTGCGTAAGGAAAATGAATCTTTCTTTTTAATTGATTCCCTTAACGCCACAACACAACCATTATAAAGAAACAGAACCATCTAGGCTTATTTTAATTAAAGTAGCTAATTGTATACAATGAAGTTTAAGGACATTGAATGCTATACTGCAATAAAGGTAACTAGAACAATTAAATCTATAAAAGGATAATGAACATAAAACAATCTTGACCCGAGTATAAAAATCTTTTTTTTTTTGTATAAAAATTAATATATTTTAATAATTAATAAACAATATTAATTAAACGAAGAACATAATGTATTTCTTAATTGAATTACATTATATATCAACAATATGGCAAATAGTTACTTTAAAGCGGTAAACTATTTGCCATTTTATAATGATTAAATAACAGAATATATATGGAATCTAGTAAAACTTTAGTCAGAATCATTAGGTATATCGTGGAACAGCGACATGGAAAGCAAGGCTACTACAATATTTTAATCCGAAAAAAAAAATATACTAATATATACTATAAATAACTTAGAAAAAAAGTTCCTTGATTTATAAGCAACCGCATATTTCATCATAAAGCTAAGGCACTTAGAGCGATACAAAATCCAAAGTAAAGTTTATGCTTCCATTATGTTCCTAGAGAAGATAAGCGAAATACACCAAGTGCTTTATTACTGACGATATTTCCTAGATATTTATGGAGCATTCATAAATCGTGTATTACTCGTTGCCTCGTACCAACTGAACGTGCAGTGCAAAGGCGGGTCGGCTGGTTTCCTTACCCTGCATCGTAAACTGGGCGGTCAATTTATGGACTCTAGAACTTGCTGTGATGCAGTGAGATTTACGACTGGCTTTACAGACACGACACATGTCAATCACATCGGAATTAACACATAGCAGCGTGTACAAAGTACAGTGCAAATTACAATTATAAGATTTTATATTTTTGTCAATTAGGCGCGTCAATTCTGCACTTTGATCGCGACCTACAAATATCAGTGCAATGAACTGCGGTCTGTTGCCGTAATGGTTAAATTGTACATAGTGTTTATTTTAGTGTTCAATTAGAAATCGTGACAACAACTCTCGCCTTGCATTTTAATTTATTCCTTTTTGGCACTCATTGACATTTGACAATAGTTTAAGTTGACATTTAGATTTAATTGACATCAATCCCCAATCATTGGTCCTTCGATCCACCTTAGATTAATTCTTTCGTGCGAGTGCATTGCGCTGAGAGTTTTTATCGAGGTTTGACACGAACCGTGACATCGCGACCGCGAGTGATTCAGCCACGCGACCGCTGACACGTGACGACTGCTGCAGCAATATCCAGCAGCCAGAGCAGCCTGTTGGGAATCCAGGGAGTTCCAGTAATTCAAGTAAGATCTTTCCATAATATCTATTGCAATGGAGGCTTTGATCGCGCGTCAGGCAGCTATTTTGTCGGAGATCAAGAGAGTTCACACCAATTTTTTGAAAGATTCGGCAAGTAGAAAAACAAAGGAGTATGTTCGTGTTCGGGTGACTGCCTTAGACAACTTGTGGGCAGAGTGTAAGCAGAACGACGAACAGTTATTAGAACTTGATGATAAGAGTCACGAGTACTTCACCGATGGTATCATTCAGGTAATCCAGGACTGGTACGAGGGTACCCGGAGTGAGATCCTGTCTTGGGAGATGAAACTTCATGCCAGCCCTGCTCCAGCTCAACCGGAAGGTACGACATCGGCAGGTACTGAATCCAGCAAAAGGGTGACGATTCAGTTTGACAGCACTCGTTTTGAACGACCGAAGGTGATGGACACATTAACGGAGTTACAACAGCTGCAGAATGCGAACTTCCGAGCATTTAAAAGGTTAGCTATTAATATAAACATTGACAACTTGACAGAGAAATGGGAGATTGAAAATAAGTTAAAAAACTTAGATGCCCGCTGGAATTCAATTGACAAACTACATTTACAGATTGACGGTATACTTGAAGGGAGTGAATGTAGCTATTATGATGATTTTTCAGCCCTTGAAAATCAATTTGAGTGCATTAAGAGGGAATTAAATTTAAAATTAAATGCATCAATATACCAACAGCAGACAATGCCTAAAATTGACATCCCTTTGTTTAGTGGTAGTTACGCACACTGGCCAACTTTTATGGACTTATATTCCGAAGCCATACATAAAAACACTGCGTTAACAAAAACGCAGAAAATGCAACATTTAAAAGGAAAATTAAGGGGTGAGGCTGAAAGATTAGTACAGCATTTGCATGTCACCCCCGAAAATTATGACACATGTTGGGAATTGCTTAATCATCGCTACAATAATAAATATCTTTTGTTTACCAAAAATTTTCAAACATTTATGCGACAACCCAATTTACAAAAGCAATCTGCGTTTGAACTGAAAAGATTGTATGACGTAAGTAGTGAAACCATTCACGCTATTCATAACTTGGGTATCAATACAAATGCATGGGATCCTATTTTAGTATACATCTTGTGTGAAAAACTTGATTCCGAAACGTATACTGAATACATGCAGCATAGAACGAACCCACGTGAAATACCAACATATGACAATTTTATGGACTTTATTGAAAGTAAATTCCTTGCATTAGAACCCATACATAAAAGAAAAATAGATAATATTCCTACCAGATTTCCAAAAAATCAATTTAATAAAACGTCATTTCCAGCTAGTAAAATCAATAATCTGCCATATCAGCAACCTACTAAGAGTTCATTTAATTCATCTCGCCATCATCACACGGCAAACGTGAGTCAGTTTAATAAAATAATTTGCCCACTATGCAATTGTGATCACGCATTATACCAATGCGCACAGTTCATTGACATGACTGGCCAAGAGAAATTGAAAGTAATTACAAAACTGAATATTTGCAAAAATTGCTTGTTTGTTCATACGAAAGGTTACTGTGCGTCCCAAAAGCGATGTAAAGAATGTAACGACAAACACAACACCTTATTGCATAATGCCCTTATTGCATCACAGCCAATGCCATCAACATCAAAAAATCAACCCTTAAATGACAATAATATTAATTCGAAACAAGTTCAAAACTCTTTTGCTTCAAACAATGAGGACGAAATTTTGTTAGCCACTGCCCTCATTGAAGTGCTGAACTCTAATGGGGAATACATTACTTTACGTGCATTATTAGATCAAGGGTCACAAATAACATTGATAACCGAAAATGCCGCACAAAGGTTAGGGTTGAAACGTAAACAATTCAATGCGAACATAAATGGTATAGGCACATTGTCGAATAAAAGTAAAGGCAAAATAGACTTAGTTTGCAAATCAATTTACAGTCAGTTCCAATTTACTACTGAAGCTTTAATTATGCCACGAGTAGTGAATAATTTGCCTAACAGTACATTTGTCAAAAAACAATGGTCACATGTCACTAACATTTCTCTAGCCGATCCTGATTACAACATTTCCAGACCCATTGACATACTTCTAGATGCACATATATATTCCGAAATTTTGATGAGTGGTCTGATTAAGGGTAACAATTTGCAGCCGATGGCCCAACAAACACAGTTAGGGTGGATTTTATCGGGAGCCGTTAAAACGTATAACTGTCACGTCGTCCTTAACAACATACAGGACATAGCTCAGTATTGGGAACTTGAAGATATCCAGTCTCAATCTGACAACACTTTGTCGTCGCAAGAGCAATATTGCGAAGATCTTTTTATTTCAACTACAAGGCGGCTACAAAACGGTAGATATGAAGTACGTTTACCCATGAAACCTAACTTTAATCAACAATTAGGAAAATCCAAACCACAAGCTATTGCACAATTTATACAACTGCAGCGAAAATTTTTAAAAAAATAAGGAACTTTCTTTTATTTATTTACAATTTATGCAAGAATACCGCGAAATGGGTCACATGGTAGAATGCAAAGATGACCGTGAACCTTGTTTTTACTTGCCACATCACGGTGTCTTAAAACAAGAATCACAGACAACCAAATTAAGGGTGGTCTTCAATGCTTCACAAAAATCTGATACAGGATACAGCCTTAACGATTTAATGGAATGCGGCAGTAAGCTTCAACAAGATTTATTAACTCTGTTGATTGGGTGGAGACAATATAAATATGTGTTTACTGCTGATTGTGAAAAAATGTACCGTATGATTCTAGTACACAAAGATGATCAACAGCTACAAAAAATAATCTGGTTGGATACGGCAGGAAGACTTCAGGAATACAAGTTATGCACTGTGACATACGGGACCAAAGCTGCGCCATTCTTAGCTTTGCGAACCTTGAAACAATTGGCAATTGACGACGCATACAAGTATCCATTGGGCAGTAACGTCATACGTAATGAAATGTATGTTGATGACGTATTTTCAGGATCTCACAGTTTACAACAAGCACGTGAAATTCAGACCCAATTGATTAATATGTTGCAAGGTGCAGGGTTGACACTTAGAAAATGGGCCAGTAATGAGCCATCCCTGATTGAGACTTTGTCATCTGAGCTTAGCCAAACAACCATGCATTTTAAACGGGAAGGAAATACCAAGGCTCTTGGCCTTCAATGGAATCCAATAGATGACACATTTTCATTTAAATATAAAATTGACATAACATCTAATGACAAAATGACAAAACGTAAATTACTTTCTGACATTTCAAAAATTTTTGACCCACTTGGATGGTTGACCCCATTAACAATTAAGGCGAAACTATTGTTTCAAAAAGTTTGGTTAATAAAATGCAATTGGGATGACATTTTACCTACTGATATTCAGTATGAATGGAGAAATTTTACATCTGACATACCGAATTTTACCAAATTTAACATTCCACGATGGTTAGGTGACATGACAAGGAAAATACAAATTCATGGATTCTGCGATGCATCAGAGAAAGTCTATGCGTGTGCCATTTATTTAGTCACTTTGAATGAACAGGACGAGTATGTAATAAGACTAATTACAGCTAAATCGCGATTGGCACCAGTCAGCAAAAAAATTACATTGCCACGATTAGAGTTGTGTGGAGCTGTTTTGCTTGCAGGTCTCATGAAAAAGGTCTTACAAGCCTTCAAATGGGATAAAGTACATAACCATACATATGCCTGGACGGACTCTATGGTTGTTCTATCCTGGTTAAATGGTGACCCAGCAAAATGGAAGAGTTTTGTAAGCAATCGGGTACACCAAGTGCATGAAATAATCCCAAAAAGTCACTGGAATTATGTCAAATCTAAGGACAATCCTGCTGATTGTGCAACGAGAGGGAACAGCTGCTTACAATTATTGCAGAATACGATGTGGTGGCAAGGACCTGATTGGCTTATTAATTACAATAAGAAGGCCATTACACCTTTAGTTATTGCTGACACAAATTGTGAGTCGAAACAGAAAACAGTATGCGTCATACAGTCTGCGCCGTCGTCTATAATTATTGAGTTACTTGACACTCATAATAGTATGACTCATATTGTACGAGTTGTCGCGTGGATAATGCGACTTATCTATAAACAAACGACAAGCCAATTAACAACATTTTTGACAAAGGAGGAATTAAGGAGAGCTGAATTAATGATTGTCAAACAAATTCAGATTGATGCATTTAAGGACGAATTGTCAAGTTTGAAGTCTAATAAAAATATACGTTGTAAGAGTAACATATTAAATTTAAACCCATTTATTGATAATAACAACATTTTGCGAGTGGGAGGACGATTGAATAATTCACAACTAAGCACGAATATGAAAAATCCAATCCTCCTGCCTCACAGTTCTAGATTAACCGATTTAATTATTACACGAGCTCACCTTGAAACACTCCATGGAGGTCCCAAATTGACACTTGCACATTTAAGACGAACGTTTTGGATAATCGGTGGATATCGCGCCGTGAAACGTGTATTACACCATTGTGTCACATGTCGCCGTTTTGCTGCTAAGTCACGGAACCAAATCATGGCAGATTTACCTGAGCCACGAGTAACGATATCACGTCCCTTTTTACATACCGGAGTCGATTTTACTGGACATGTAGAAATCAAGGCCAACAAAGGTCGTGGAATTAAAACCTTATGGGCGTACGTTGCCGTTTTTATCTGTTTAGCCACCAAGGCAATCCATCTCGAGCTGGTGACAGACCTTAGCAGCGCAGCATTTCTTGCAGCATTTAAAAGATTTTGTGCACGGCGTGGTAAACCAAGCGATATGTATAGTGACAATGGCACAAACTTCATTGGAACAAATCGTCTACTTTTAAAGCAATACAGGGATGTTTTAGATACATTTGACATACATCTACTCGGAAATTTAGCACAACTAGGAATTAAATGGCATTTTAACGCGCCTGTTTGGCCTAGTGCTGGTGGACTGTGGGAGGCAGCTGTAAAAAGTATGAAATACCACCTGAAACGAGTCCTTGGAGAACAACGACTTACGTATGAAGAATTTACGACTCTTCTATACCAGATCGAAGCATGTTTGAACTCAAGACCTCTATGCCCTCTCACAGAAAGTACAGAAGATATAGATTGTTTGACACCTGGTCATTTCCTCACTGGCACCAATATATTGACAATTCCTGAAAGTGCCACAGAGTATGTTAACATCAGAAATCGATGGCAAATGGTACAAAAGATGACAAGTGACTTCTGGAAAACGTGGTCACGTGAATATCTACAACAACTGCAAGTCCGATTGAAATGGAGGACACATAAGACAAACACTCAAATTGACGATATTGTGTGCATCCAGGATGAGAAGTTACCAGCAGGAAAATGGGCTTTAGGACGGGTAACTGAATTACACCCTGGAAAGGACGGCAATACTAGAGTCGTGACATTGCGAACTGCAAAGGGTAATATTAAAAGACCAATTACAAAATTAGTGACCTTAGTTGATGCATCAGATGATAATTGCAAGGTAAAAAGTGACACGAGAAAAGGGTTATCATGTAAAAGCTTAATTTGTTCGACTATATTATTTCTTTTAATGACATTTATCACACCCACTCTGCAAACACAAACAACACGTGACATAAAAATAAACACAATAACTGGCAATCAAACCATCTATTTTGACAAAATAACAGATATTCAAGAGATAAAAGATGAGTGGAAATTAGTTTTCTTCTACAACATGACTAACTACTGGAACAATATGGCGGCCTTGGAAGAATATGTCATACATTTAAAACAATTTCAACGTGACGACTGGGCTATACAATTTCATCTATTAATAAATCAATTGGAACAAGGCATTAATGAGCTTAACTATTACAATAATCTTCTTAAAAATCAACATTTAATGCATAATCGTTATAAACGAGGTTTGATTGACGGAATTGGTTATGTCGCAAATACGCTATTTGGAGTTTTAGACCAGCGTTTTGCTGACAGGTATGAAAATGACATGAAACACATCCAAAATAATGAAAATCATATTATTCAATGATAAAAAACCAAACCAGTATCTTGGAAACAGAAAATAACATCTTACAACGCAACGAAGCAACTATGATTAAACATTTTAACTTGATAAATGATCAAATGAACTCATTAAAAGCTGACTCAATAAAGGATAAATTATTTACGGAAAGTGGATTTTATGTTATTACATCATCCATTGCAGCCGAAAGTATGATTCAAAATTTAAAATATATTCAACAGACTATTATTAATACATTAACCAATATGTACCAAGGGCACATAGACATTCATTTATTATCAGCTAATCAATTGCAAAAGGAGCTCGATAAAATTGCTCGTTATTTGCCACGGGATTTAGCATTGCCAGACATACAGGATGATGTGAAAGAATTATACAAATTATTTCGAATTCACGCACGTATAACTAAGCAAAACCTCTTAATGGAAATTAAAATACCCCTGTTGAGTAATGATTTATATGAATTAAGTAAATTAATAAGCATTCCTCAACGTGTAAATTCAACTCATATTATAAATGTTATTCCTGTCACGGAATTTATTGCTTTCAACATTAATCGACATTCCTTTATACCATTACAACAGTCAGAGATATACGAATGTCAAAAAATTCATGAGCAGAAATTACTATGCAAACTAAATCATCCTGTATATAATTTAGGCAGCCACACTAAATCTATTTGTAATCAGCAAATAATTCGTCACAATGAACAACATGACCTTTATTGTGATATCGAACTAAAATCCTGCATCGACAAGTGGATCCAATTACATAAACAAAACACGTGGTTCTATTATTGTTGTGAGAAATGCATCGTCCACATAATTTGTTCAGACAGCATGTCGTCGGAAACATTAATCAGTACTGGATTGATTACTCTCGGTCAAGGATGTGTTCTGAGAGGTGACACATTCATGTTATATGCACACATGGAATATGCCAGCCAAGCTCAAATCAGTTCAGAAAAATTGATTTTGTCTCCTGAAATATCACCAATAAATAATATTGTTAACACCTCTATAAATTCTTCATTCCATATAGAGAACCATAATAAGCTATTTAAACATATAGAAAACCAAATTGATTTGTTAAAACAACAAGCTGACATTTCTGCTATAGATAACCATGACCTGCATCACTATGTGATGATATACGTTGCTCTGTTCATATGCATTGCGCTGTTTGTAGCTTCCGTTCTTTATTGGAGAAGAACTGTTCGAAAGGCTTTGACTACCCCGAACTGCACCGAACAGGTAGAATTACAGACAATGTCCCGGAGTGATAAAGAAAATGACACCTCAGTGCAACATAATGTAAACGTCAGTTCAATTGAAAGAAATGAACGTTCTTCCAACCATGTGAAATTTGACACTAAAAGACATAGTGATGTGTGTTAATAATTTGTTTAGAAAATCATGTTTTAGAGACTTTACTCATTACTATCTTAATGTTTTTAATAAGTTTTATACAGTTTTTTCTTATTATTATTTTACTACTTCTAAATAAGTTTTACAGTGTTTTCTAAAGATCATTATTGACATATTTTCTTGCATTTAAGGTTTTATAGGCTAGACTTTTTGCATGTTATTTAATTGTTTTCGATTTAAGTTTTTGTATGTTTATTATTTGATTCTTTTTCTTTTGGAGTTGGCAATATGTACAAAGTACAGTGCAAATTACAATTATAAGATTTTATATTTTTGTCAATTAGGCGCGTCAATTCTGCACTTTGATCGCGACCTACAAATATCAGTGCAATGAACTGCGGTCTGTTGCCGTAATGGTTAAATTGTACATAGTGTTTATTTTAGTGTTCAATTAGAAATCGTGACAACAACTCTCGCCTTGCATTTTAATTTATTCCTTTTTGGCACTCATTGACATTTGACAATAGTTTAAGTTGACATTTAGATTTAATTGACATCAATCCCCAATCACAGCGTATACCGGAGTAACTTTTTAAACAAGATTTTTATGTCAATTCTGGTGTGAAAGCATAGACTTTGTCGCAAAACATCGATCTTTGTCACTTCATAAAATATCTGTCAAGCTTATAGATTTTTGTCAAGTACGAGTATGTTGTGAAGAGAGATATCAAATTTGTTGTGGTGCGGCGTTCAATATTATTATCACGGAGTTTGTCAATAATTTAAATGTAAACGGATGGTCGTGTACCAAACACTATTGCGGTACGACATTTTTTTAAAGCAACTGTAATATTGGCACTAAGTGATGTGATCCGTTTTTTGGCCAGATTGAAGCCGAACAAAGTGAACATTCAATTACACATGAAATCTTAAAAAATCTTGGAACTAAAATTATCCATATAGTTAAATCCATTTTACTGCAATCACAGAATTTTCAAAATGACGCTACAATGTGAAAGTACTTTAAAGTCTTTATTTATTTATTTTTTATTTATTTCAGTTTACAAAATCCACAGCTCTTAAATAAAACTATTATCCTAAGAATACAATACATACAGCCAAAAACGGATTTTCATTATTTAAATAAGCATTCTTAATGCAGTTGACTAACCTATTCTATAGAAACAAAAACTAAGAATTAAAATTACACATGACACTAAAAATAAAAACCCATTAGCAGATGGGGTTATGACTGTTTATGTGTGTGTGTGTGTGTGTGTGTGTGTGCGCGCGTGTGTGTGTGCGTGTGTGAAAGAGTGTATGTGTGTGCATATGAGTGCATGTGCCATATACTACACAAATAATATGTAATAATCTAAATATACAAATACATACATACATACACATATACATACATATATATACATACATACATATATACATACAAATATATACTCATTCTCCAAAATCGCTCAGCAAACACAATACACTGCGCCTGAACTCCGCTCTCCCCATATGAAAAATGTCAAAGGACGAAAACAACTTATTGAATTTAGATTTAATACGATGCGCAATAGAATTCTGCACATACCTAGACCGAGTCACGGGTACGTGAAATAAAGTAGTGTGTCTAGTGCGTGTTTTTGGTGCATTTAACCGTAGAAAAATACACGTGAGTTCAGGGGCATCAATAACTCCGTATATGAAACAAATATGAAACAAATTTAGTTTTCAAATGTAGTTTTAAATTTATAAAACATTTTAAATATATTGTTATAAGTGAACAATTCCGGAAACTATTAGAGTAACTAATGTATTCGTCCTATCACATTTTGTATATATACAAATTATTTACAAATGACTACATCATAATTACTAATCCACTGAATATAAATGAAATAAATATCTACATATTAACACATTAATTTAACTGCTAGACGCATGCCCACAGTTCGGGTAATAATTGCTTCATAATGTGGGTCGACTATTAAATAAATGTAGCGATGCTTCCCCAAAGGTATCTCTTACTTAATAAATTTATTCTTCGTATTGCCCACATGTCGAAATCAATAGATTCACGCCAACATTAATGGAGGACATAGATATTATCTGTGTCACAAGATTGTATTACATTCCTATTGAAAAGCTTTGCGTCTTATCAAACATTCGGCCTTTTTTCCGATATCTAATGTTGTCGTTGTGTATGTTTTATATAATTAGTATGATCTTAGTGATCTTAATAATAGTTCTTGTTTTTTATCTACCGCCAATATTTTATACCTACTACAATGTTGACTTAAGCTTTCTGATAACATTTTTTTGTTACTTGTTACTTTAATGTCGCTTTGCACAAATTTAAAAGTTTCATAAGATTTGCTATTATATTATCAAAAAAGAAAACGTTAGTATCCATTTTTTTTTAAATCT
This sequence comes from Scirpophaga incertulas, assembly GCA_036419045.1. Lineage (NCBI taxonomy): Eukaryota > Metazoa > Arthropoda > Insecta > Lepidoptera > Crambidae > Scirpophaga > Scirpophaga incertulas. Next base: position 15,036,512 of record CM071637.1, on the reverse strand, counting down.
TAATACAAAATAACAATTCCATAATTTCATCAAAAACAAATATTGTAAAAAATGGTAAGAATAGTATAGGTACCTATATTTTTCATAATATTTTAATATTTGGTACAATAATTATCTAATTTTAACACTGTACGAGTATTTACATATTAACACTGTCATTTTTCCAATAAAAATGTTTGACCAATACTTACAGGCCTTAATTGCCTCGCGGAACGACCATCCTTACAAACTCAGTAAAATAGGTAGGTGATTCTGTAGCTCCAAATGGCTGATCTAATCACCCCTGCTCAAATTGATGTGTATTGAAAACGAATAGGCATGGATAATGTAATGTGCGTCGCACTCATTGTAAAAAGAATCCATTTTGTGTTTCTTGAAACGGCTTTACACCTAATTAAAATTTTACCTACTGATTTATTATTGTATGAAGTAAAGCTGATATAAAAATGTTTTATGAAATGATAATCAATGTGGGTCTGGTACATTAAAAATTATATATTAAAAATAGCGATAAACAATAACTGCACACATCTCATTTTTAATATCTGTAATAAAAAATTAATCTAGTAACTACGATTTTATTTTTTTATACCAACTTGTTTTAATAGGTTTTCGTCAGTAGTGGCATTTGAGTATTGTGAATTTAAGTTATGGGATATTTTTTTAAATCGAATTTTTGTGTTCAGAGTCCAGGCACGTATCCTGTATCGTGTAATTATATAGTAGGCTATAGCCTTAAACTCCACAAAAAATATTTGTACGTTGAATAGACGTACGCAATAAAATCAGACATTAGTAATAATCGAGTAATTACATGTACAATATAAAACGTTATTATTAGTCACGAATATATTATAAGTTGATATCATGTAACGATTTGACACAAAATTATACAGCCGTGTGCAACCTTAAACTTGGTCAAACACTTATATATAAATAAATAAATAAAATAAAGGGTAACGGTAATTTGAATCTTAAAAATAAATATTTCAGGAAGTTGTAGGGAGAACAGAAGCAAGAAGGCTTCTCGTGGTCAGTCCGACCGCAGTCTCTGCAACAACGCACAAGCCACGGCACTTACCCGAGCAGAAAGCAATTTCCCATCGCATTGTTCTAAAATTGCATCGCTCTCGATTCTCCGTTCTGTTGGTCAATCTAATTCTTGGAAACAATGCACATCTGAGGAGTTAACGAGTAACTCTCTATAGAAATCCGAAATATAGATCTTAGAATTTATCAAAGAATTATGTAATTTAATCCAAATATGATTTATGTGCGTCACGTAAAATGGTACATTTTGATTATTCACAATGGTCATCATTTCAGTCGAGACTATACCCAAGGATATACACACCGATTGGTCCTGTACTGCCAGCATTTAGCGTCTTTCTGCGACTTTTACGAAATCGTCACTTCATCCTGTTGGAAATCATCAATGCTGAGACTTCTTCTTTTTCAGCATTTCGTTACCCAACACCCGTTAATCCTGTGAACAATGTGTTCCACTCACTGCCACTTAAGATTCGTAATTCTTCTAGGCTATATGACGATCTTCTATAGATTTCATTTTTGATTCGATAACGCAGCGAAACTCAAAGCATTTCACTCCAGTATCCCTTGGTGACTGAGTCGTTTTGTTTGAGTAGTCTTTGCACAATGCAATCACTTTCTTATGAGACATTGTCCGCTTAGATCTTTACCGGGGTCAGAATGTTGGTACAGATAATATTATAAATAGATTTATTGCATTACATAAACACTAGATACGTAATATGCCAAAGCGAATATGACATTAATATTATGTTTTACAGTCAATACTTTAACTGCAATCAGTCGTTGACGTGATGTTACAGAGTATCTTTTACCTACTCTTATTTATTTATTAGTTTTTATTGAAATACACACAAACACACATATACTCACGCCTCTTTCCCATGGGGGCAGGGAGATATTTTTGCATTTACAATCCTATATATGAGGTTATTGCACACAAACGCACGTCATTTCAGTAAAATAATATTATCATGAAACTATGATATTATATTTAGAAGTAGGTTTCCCACCTCATACTAAAATTAATTTTGTTCTGGGATCAGTGGAGCGTGAGAGACGATAATCATTCCGATCTCATCCTCGTGGTATCCGCACTCAGTGAATAAAGCCACTATTAATCATAAGATACGTAGGATTACTTCGCTAACTACCACAAAATTGCTTGCACCATAATACATGAGATGTACCTATATCGACAAATGAAACAAAATCGTATATACTATTTTATATGTTGCACAATATACATAAATGTTATTCTTATATATTGTGCAACATAATTTCTTATATACCTACAATATAAATCAAAACGGCATTTCTCAAGCATATTACATACACTAAAATACAGTAGAATATTATAGTAGTTACGTGCGCAATAACATCGCTGTACGCATTTGCAAGTATTGAATTATAAATGTTGAAGTCTACACACCATAATTGCCCTGAACTATAGATTTTGCCGACGAGTCAGAACACTGAGTATCGCCTCCACGCCGCAAAGACCATCGATACTAGGTCCCTGGCTCTGCTGTCTCGAGGCTATAACGGGATATACCGAAAGATACACCAACATCTAATGTTCTCATTACACTTACTTCCACCGGTATAGCGAGAAATGGCACAAGCTCAGATAACGGTGACTATGATGGTCAGGGCAATTATTGATTTGTCGGGCGTATTAATCGACTTCACATAATCCTTAGTACGATACTTCACGATGTTTCGTTTTCTAGAAGCGTTACGAAAATATACTTATGAAATTAAAAAGCGATAAATATTTTGGTCCAAGACAGGATCGCCCCAAACCTCTCAAATCTCCCAATTAGATGATCAGTGACAAGATCACAGCGCCACCGATACTCTCTATCTATGAAATGGTAATTCTATTTACTATAAAGTAATACAATATAATGTGTTTAACTTTACTGTAATATAAACGCTGCAAAGCAAAATCTATTTGCACTAACAACCCAACTATTTTGAAATCTGCAAATTAAAGGTTATCGAGCGTAAAGGTATATTGTTAATATTTTTTTTTAGTTTAATCCAAAATTAAAATTTACAATTTACAATTTATTATAACCTATGATTATCAGATAAAAAAGGATGTAAGCAAAACTTGCCACGATTTTAATGAGGGATTTTCGCTATAGCCAAATATGTCAAAACACTCAGATTTTTATTGCATTGAGACAGTTTAGCGCCCTATAAGTTTATGTTCCTAGTAGGTATGCTGACCGGGCTGGTAAAAGTGATAGCTAGAGAAAAGGTCTACATTCATGACAATGACAAACCATTGCAACTTTGACAATATAAATAACATATAAAAATATAATTTCAGTTTCAATTAGATGGATGAAAGTGGTAGCAGGAGTAATAATTTTATATATATATGTATATATAAAATTGGTTATTGTTTATTGTATTACAATTGGTTATTGTATTACATTTAGTTATTCGTTGATCCAATTAAGTCATATTAAAATAGGTTACACAAATATCACCAGTAAATTGGATTTTTTTAGATTCAACTTACTAACTTACATAATGGTGATAAAAACGTTAAGCCATTCATTACTTTCGTTCAAGCTACCTCTATAGGTAGTGTTTACTGTTTCAATTTGTTAAATGCATTTCATATTCAATTAATGCGGTAATCGGAAATTTATTATCTCACTACCGGTTTTAACGGTTTCATAAAACTCGTTGAAAATATCTACGTACACCGCACTCAAAAAGTACTAGTAATGTAAACTCTACGTACTTAATTTTTTTTAATCATTCTTCAATTATACACCTTTATTGTCTTTATGGAAAGGACATACTATACTTTATTTATCGTTTTGATCCGTTTGATGATTCGTCAGTTATTCTAGCCGTGACTGGAACTACATAAATCATTATTACCAAACTGTAAAAGTTTCATAGCTGTAACTGCAATTTGGTTTGAATAGATGAATTACACATAATAAAATTGGTAACTACTAATTTTACAGTAGAGCAGTTTTAGCCATGTTTATTCACTCACCAACGTATACCATTAAATTAATGATAAATGTAGCCATACAACAAAAAAGAACTGAGAAAGAGAGAAATCTTGTATAAGCCTTGACGTTACTACCCATAATCTCTATTACCAGTATTTCTTTAACATGATTAGGAAACTCTTGACTCTGATCAGCACTGATGGTAAGTGAAGATAAAGCTAAAGTTGGAAGCTTGAACAAAAATATCTGACCTCTAATTTTAATAACAATGCTATAAACTTAGAAGCGATTGTCAATTTTGGCATCTACTTTACATTCTTGAACATAAGTTCTGTTTACGTTGACGGTTTGTGACATAAGATGTCTATAACCCAGTTTTTTTTACATCAAAGATAATTTTCATCTAATTTTATAACGGCCTCGTTCTACAAATCGGAGCATAAAAATTGTCCCATGAAATTTGTCGAGAAATAGAACTATGTTTATTATGTGTTTATAATATTAACGTAGTTTAACGAAACCGATTTGCTCAACATATAAAACTAAAATACGACTTCCTCAGCTACCGAAACGCAAATCACTTTCATTCGCTTTTATTTGCTTATATTTTTGTTGACATGAACATCCTTTACGCCAGAGGAGTCGAAGTCCCCTTTTAAATTTCAGTATATTTATTTACGCACGAGTTAAGGATGCCAGACCACTCAAACTCAGCTTCATCAGCACTCTAAATCCACAAGAACAAGCCTAATATCTAGGTCGCACAAAATGCTTAGTTTATATAAATTTTAGTATATAAGTAATTGTAATTTTATTTAAGATTGAATATTGTATTAGAAGTCTTACTTGTAACACTGTTTAAATAAATATATTTTTTTAGTAAAAGTCGGTTGTAGTAACTTAACTGGCGCAGCCGGTAGGATTCCAATAGTGGGATCCCTGCGTTTTCGATAAAATTTCGGTTTCGCTGAGCATCACACGTCCGTCTCTACGGTTTAATTGGAAGCACCAACAAACAAATACGTTAAGGAGCAACTGGACAATTGAGTGGAGTAAGACTGAAGATATATATTCCATAGCATGGGAGTAGTTACGGAACTGTGAGTAGATCTTTTTCACTTCCTGCAACTTTCCTTTATGTGCCCTTGTAATAAATATATGTACCACGTTTAAGTAAAATTCGGTCTATAGTATAATAGGGATTATTTTTTGTTAGAATTATAGTTCAATAGTGCAATTTTTTTTTTCTCTCTCTCGTCAGTTTTAAAATACATTGCCTACTTATTAAAATGGAACAAATTAATAGAGTACCTCAGGAACTGGTGAAAATAATACCTATCTTTGATGGAGATTCTAGATTATTGCCACTTTTTATAACAAAATGTGAGTATATTTTACGCTCATTCCAAGGGGAACATCACCAAAACGAGTATCTATTTCATGTTATAACAAGTAGGTTATCGGGTGATGCAGCTAGATTAGTAGGAGAAAGAGATACAATACAAAACTGGGAGGAATTAAAACAATTATTAGGACATCACTTTGGTGACCCTCGTACAGAGGAATGTATAGCAATGGAAATAGAATCTTCCAAAATACAACAGGGTGAAAGTTATTCAGAATTTTGTCATCGGTTACAACATATTCGAAGTGTTTTATTTTCCAAAATCAATGAAAGTATTCTAGATATTAACTTACGCCAAGCTAAGCAACACATTTATGATCACTTAGCCTTCAATGTTTTCTTATACAATTTACCTACATATCTAGTTAGACTGGTACGTATACGAAATGTTACAAGCTTAGAAGATGCCTTAAAAATAGTGTTAGAAGAACAAAATTTTCAAACTGTTTATAATTTTAAAAATAATCAACGCACTAACATCTCTAACTATAACAGGTATCAATCTAATAATTCTAATAGATTTAATACGCAGAATGTACGACCTTTTAATAACAACCAAAGAATGCTTAACAGTACTACACATGCACCAAATAGCATGCCGAGCAGTTCTTTTAGTTCACCAAATAATTCATTCCAATTAAGAAATCAAAGAGCATTTAATTACGCTAATAATAATCAATGGCAAAACGAAAATAGGTCAATACCGCCAATAACAAATCAACATTTTGTAAATAATCGGAATCTGCAGAATCAGCGCAACGTGCCTTCGGCGGCATCAGGTTCAAATACTGATGTCACAATGCGCACCGCGAGCTCTAGACGCGTAAATTACATTAATAACTGTGAACCACAGTCAAATACGAGCAACAGTACGTCAAATAGGGATATGCTAAATTCGTTTCCCAATGAGGCAAATTTTTTATACCGGCCTCCACCATAGAGAACGAATAAAAATTAATTGTAATAAGAGATTAAATCTTCCTCATATATTTATTCCTGAGATACAAGCAGTTTTTATGATTGATACAGGTAGTGTTAGGTCGTTTATTAGCCCGAAATTGGCAAGTAAATTTTTTTCTCGTTACCAACAGTACGAACCGTTTGAAGTTGTTAGCACTCACGCCTCAAGCTTACATAATGTTACTGTAACAATACCATTACCTAATATATTTAATAGTTCGGAATATCATAAGTTTTATGTTTATAGCGTTGACGATAGATACGACGGCTTGATAGGAAGCAATTTACTAAAGCAATTGAATGCAAATATCGATATGGAAAATCAAATTTTATTCTTGAAAAATACAAACATTCCAATTATATATTCGCCACCCATGAAGGAGAGCTACAAATTGCCTCCTCGGACTGAAATGAGAGTAAAACTACCAGTTAATGTTGTAAATGGTACCGCGATTTTAGATTATAAGGAATTCACTGATGGGATTCGAATGCCCGCCGCTTTAGTAACATGTGAGAAAGGTTATGCGACAACAGTAATTCAAAATTGCACCAATGAACATAAAACACTAGTAGTTATAAGTCCATTTTATGTAGAAACGTATAATGAAAATAATATAGTAAATTTAAATTTTACGGATAACAGAAAAGATACAGACAAATTATTAACAGAAAATTTAAGTAAATTACGTTTAGATCACATGAATATAGAAGAAAAAAATATTATTGAACGGCTCTGTCATGAATATAAAGATATATTTTATTGTGAAGAAATTCCGTTATCCTTCACGAATCAGGTAAAGCATAACATTAGAACACAAAATGAAGATCCAATTAATATTAAGGCACATAGGTTACCACCAGTACAAACATTAGAAATTAAACAACAAGTTTCAAAAATGCTTAGAGATAATATCATTCAGGAATCGTTCTCTCCCTGGAGTGCTCCAGTGCACCTGGTACCAAAAAAATCTGATGCTTCAGGACAGCAAAAATGGCGAATGGTCATCGACTATCGCCGACTTAATGAAATAACCGTTGACGATAAATATCCCCTACCAAATATTAATGACTTGTTTGATATGTTAGGAAACAGCTCATATTTCACCACACTTGACCTGGCAAGTGGCTACCATCAGATAGAAGTTCAGGAGCAAGATAGAGCCAAAACTGCCTTCAGCACACCTTTTGGTCATTACGAGTTTAATAGAATGCCATTTGGGTTGAAAACCGCACCGGCAACTTTCCAGAGAGCAATGGATAATGTTCTGAGAGGTCTTCAAGGCTTGCATTGCTTAATATACCTTGATGACGTCATCATTTTCTCAAAAAGCTTACCTGAGCATGTTCAGAAACTTAGAATTATTTTTGACAGATTTCGTGAAACAAATCTCAAAATACAGTTAGATAAATCTCATTTTCTGAGAAAAGAAGTGTTATATTTAGGTCACACTATTACTAGCGAGGGTTTGACACCTAATAATGATAAAATAGAGGCTATTCTAAAATATCCGATTCCAGAAACAACTACACAAATAAAAAGTTTCCTAGGGTTAATAGGGTATTACAGAAAATTTATTAAAGATTTTGCCAAAATAACGAAACCATTTACACATTGCTTAAAGAAAGGACGTAAAATAGTTTTAGATCATGAATATAGAAATGCTTTCGAAACTTGTAAGAAACTTCTGACTAATGCACCACTATTACAGTTTCCCGATTTCAGTAAACCATTTGTACTGACTACTGACGCATCAAATTTTGCGATAGGTGCAGTTCTGTCTCAAGGAGCAATAGGTTTGGATAAGCCAGTAGCATATGCGAGTCGTACTTTAAGTGATACTGAAGTAAAGTACAGTACCATTGAAAAAGAGTTACTTGCTATTGTTTGGGCTACTAAACACTTTAGACCTATATGGTAATAAATTTATAATTTATACGGACCATAGGCCGTTAGCTTGGTTGTGTTCTCTAAAAGAACCCAATAGTAAACTCACACGTTGGCGTCTCAGGTTAGAAGAATACAACTTTGAAATTAGGCATAAAAAAGGGCCACAAAATACGAATGCTGATGCCCTATCACGTATTAAAATAAATACGTTAGATGAAGATTTAGATTCCGTTTTGGTTAATGTAGATGATAATGATACACGTATACAAGAAATAGTAGGAGAATTAGATAATGAGTTAGGAAAAAATAGTAAACCAGATATAGAAACAATAGAGTTATCAGACTCTGATGTGGAAAAATCACCTGAATTAATAGAGATTTCAGATGATGACGCAACGGCAAACTCAGTGTCAAACAGGGAACATGAAGGAATCCCTATTCTTAACGAGGCGATAGACACTAAGCCCAAACAAATTCTAGTTCATACATGGTTTAAAGATAAACTTTTAGTAAAAGACATATCAAATAATAAACAGCGTATTTTAGAAGTACATTTACCTATAAATAATTATGAACTTGTAAAAGACTTTTTAAAAGAGTACATAGATCCTAAACATAAATACTATATATATTTTGAGCATGAGGCATTTAGGAAAATTTTTTCAAATGTCATTATTAAGTTATTTAAAAAAAACTCAGTCAAATTGATTGAGTGTACGGAACGTTCAGTAAATTTAACAGGAACGGAATCCGATCAAAAGGAAGTAACACTAAAATATCACATAGGTAAAACCTGCCACCGTGGCATCAGAGAAACCTTAAGTAAAATCAAAAGAAATTATTTTTGGCCTAATATGAAGGAAACCATAACAGCAATCATAAACTCCTGTGAACAATGTCGTAGAATGAAGTACGATAGGAAACCTATTAAGCCTCAAATTCAATTAACTCAAAATCAAACTTCTCCATTTCAAGAAACTTTCATTGACCTGCTTTTTATCGATGGAAAGTATTATCTTACAATCATAGATGCATTCAGCAAGTTAGGTCAGGCTATTTCTATTCCAAACAGGAGCACCCCCGAAGTGGTAAAAGCATTGATCAAGTATTTTAGTATGTACGGCTTACCAAAAAAAATTAGTAGTGATTCAGGCACGGAGTTTAATAATGACTTAATAAAAGAATTATTAGGATTATACAAAATTGAAATGCACGTGGGAACACCAAATAATCCTAACTCTATGGCAATAGTTGAGAGGTTCCATTCCACTATTAACGAAATTTATCGTCTTGCTAAATACGATAAAACAGAGCAAGATGCCACTTCAGTTATGACTTATGCTATAATGGCGTATAATAATACTATACATTCTGCTACGAATTTTACACCATTTGAAATAATTCTAGGACAAACAGACGCGGGTAATGTTTTTGATATAGATAGGGAAAAAAATCTAGTACAAAAATTACTGTTAGATCATAGAAAACGTTTAAAAGTTTTATACGAATATATATCTGAAAAAATACAAACGGATAAGCAGAAAGTTAGGGATAAGAAAGGTGGTGAATCACCACCTGCTGTAAAGAAAGGAGATGAAATTTTCATGAAAAATACGAGAACAAGGAAACCTAAACACTTACCGCGATATGATAAGGCTGTAGTTATTGGGGAAACAAAGCATAACATAGTTCCCGTAAAAGTGAACAATAGAGAAACCAAGGTGGCAATAAAAAATGTAAAACGCCCTCCACAGATTCTACATGATTCTGCTAGTCCTGGCAGCTCCAATGAGCAGCCTGGAACTTCAAAACCTTGGTCAGAATCCGGGAGTAGCTCCGATGAAGATTGGGTCAGCAGCATTGAAGAGTAGCTGCTGGACTGTTTTTAAGGCCTTAGATTTAGAATCAGTAGATTTACAAGTTAGTAATAATATGGCATATTTCTTTAACGTTAAGGAAATAATTAGGAACAATAAGTTAGATAGTGAACTAGGGTCGTTAGTTACTCAGATTGAAAACTTTTATTTAGTTATAACTAATAGAATAAAACAAATATTACCTTATAATCATAGAGCAAAACGTGCTATATTTTCACCACTAGGGTCTCTTATTAAAGCTATCTCAGGAAACTTAGATGAAGAAGATGCCTTGAAATATAATAAACAATTAGATAGTTTAGAAAATAGGGAACATAATACTGAGCATAAAATATCGTACATAGAAAAAGCTTTCGATAAATTCGTTAATGTATCAGAAAACATGAATTATAACATGAATACTTTGAGCTTAAAAACAAAGGAAATTGAAACACTTATACGCGATGATGTAACTATTAAAGACATAATTCACTTAATGAATAGCATGCAGCAAATTCTATTTAACTTTCGCAACATCTACGAAAATATTCAAGAAATTGAAACAGCCATTGCATTTAGCAAGCTACAAGTCTTACATCAGTCTATAATAAACAGTACCGAGTTGTACAACATATTAAAAATAGTAGAAAAACATGCAATTACTGTTTATCCAGTTAGTTTAGAAAATTTATTAAAGATAGAACGTAGTATAATACTGAAATCATATATGAATAGAAGTAGACTAGTTTTTGTGTTAGAAATTCCTTTAATAACTACAGAGACATATAATTATTACAAAATCATTCCTATTCCCATCATCAAATCTCAAGACGTCCTTACTATAATTCCCAGATACCCTTACCTTTTAGTGAATAGATCGAAATACATGCCGGTAACGAATCCATGCGAAGAATTAGAAGATAACAAGTTCCTGTGCTCCGATGAAAACATACCTCACTACAAAAATGAAACCTGCATTGAACAAATCATGTTAATAAAAAATAACTACAGTGAATGTCATCAATATAATATACAAATTGAGGAACTGAAAATACAGAAAATATACAGCAACAAATGGATGCTTTTCTCTAAAAATAATCAAATAATCACGGAACATTGCAGAGATGAAACTCACAAATATAGCATTAAGGGAACATACTTCTTTACACCTAGCAAAGATTGCGACATACAAGTGGCAAAATTCTATATAAGTAAACCCACAAATGCATCTGATGTTAGTCTTCAATCTACCATAGTCCAAGTGCCACAACTCCAACAAAAGCTCAGAACTCAAGCCAAGCTATTGGATTTAAGAAACGTGGACTTCACCGACGTAAAAGATTTATTGAAAAGCGCAAAAACTTGTGAAAGTGAGTCAGCAGAAAGCTTTGTAGTGACAGACAAAGCAAGTCTGTGGACTATCCTGTTATATATAATAGTTATCATAATTTTATTGACATTCCTCGTATTCAAGTGGAAGAAGAGCCGCTGCAAAAGAAATTTTCCAAAGCCGCCTGCTGCACCTTCGGATAATTTCTCTCTTGGGGAGGGAGGAGTTAAGGATGCCAGACCACTCAAACTCAGCTTCATCAGCACTCTAAATCCACAAGAACAAGCCTAATATCTAGGTCACACAAAATGCTTAGTTTATATAAATTTTAGTATATAAGTAATTGTAATTTTATTTAAGATTGAATATTGTATTAGAAGTCTTACTTGTAACACTGTTTAAATAAATATATTTTTTTAGTAAAAGTCGGTTGTAGTAACTTAACTCACGCTATATTTTTTGAAGGTTTATATATCGTGTGGGTTCAGAATTACTGCAAACGATAATTTATTCCATGATTTGGTAGTACGAGAGAAAATTCCTAAAAAAATGCACTGTTGCAGACTGCCATCCATCTAAATGAAGTGGGTGAACTTTTTAGCGCATAGAACGTCGGTGAAAACCAGCAGCAAGAAGCTCCCTGTGTAATATATGCGATAGACGATGATAACTAGGGTACCTTGTTAAGCAACGCTAAAGAGTGAAGCCGATTAGAAATAGTTAATTAGCTCACTAACAATAAGCCCCCCTAAAGATGGATCTGCAAATGTACACATGTATTCAAAAACCTACAGTGATTGGACCCATAGTAGGCTCGTGAAGAGATCTAATATTAAATAACATATGTCATATATATTGTTTTATCTAACAGAGATTTCAACTAAGTTGAACTGACTAAAGATAAGCAAAAAACATGCTACGCTTTTCTTTTGTCGTGAAAAATATCCATACTTAGAAAATTATAGATCCAGATCTAGTTCGTTAAACTACAAATTCGCCTCTTTTAAAATTTTTCATAAATGTATGAGTATATGAAAAATCAGGTCTTATATATATGGTCGTATGATTGATAGGTCCTTGTGATTAAACAGAACAGTTGTGTACAGAGATTTACGATTGCACTGGAACGTCAAATCACGTCATTTTTCAACATCAGCGCCGCGTCGTGACGTCACACAGCTCATGGCGTCATGACACATTAATTTGGTAACCGGTGCGGGCCCGACCTGATCGCTTTTTCATAGCCCCGACTTAATTAGCTAAACCTACGACAAACAGCTTGGAATATTCTTAAGCGTGTAGATTTATTGTTTGCTATTTAATTTCCTTTAGATATTGTAAATACAATATCAATGAGGACAGTTGCATGCTATTGTAGCATAAAAAGAATGCTGCATTATTTTATAAAAGGAATATAGGTGGTGCTTTGGTCTTGGAACTAGTCTAATTAGGACGGTCTGGGTTTGCAATGTATCAATGTATTTTGTTTTTCAAATTTCATATATGCACATACATACATGTACATTTATATGACACTCCCACGTTAAGGAAAAACATCGTAACGCAACCTGAATGCACTTGCGAAAAATTCATATACGCCTGTGCTCGAAGGGTTGAATTAGAACATGTAAGACATACGTAATATTTATGCTTGCTTTATTTATGTCCGTATCTGAATTTTCTTTTCTTTTGTTCACAAAGAACGATTGTAGAAAACAACAATCCTTAACATTATTTAAGAATTAAAATTTACTACGAATATATGCCATTTAACTACAAATATAGCTAATTACATTCATAGAAATAGCGTTGTTTTTTTCAATACCTTGTTTCAATTAACATTCTTAATACATTAAATAAATAATTATTCCTGTACAATTGAAAAAAAGACCAGAGAAATTTCTCATTAAAATATATGATCATTTCCGTGCAGCTTTACGCTCCTTTTTCATTACAATCCCCGTGCACTACGTAATGCATTCTCTGCAGCGAATTAAGTGAAACATTCACTGAAAAATACAATATTACAGTCGGAAGTACGTTTTAATCCGCACACATGATTAACGATTTACTTTAATAATCTGTCTTTGTTTATTTTATCACAAACAATCAAAAATAAGCTCGTGTTCCGGCGCGCGACCGGAGCCGTGATTAACGAGCGTGCTTCTCCGACTTGAAAATGAACCCTATTACTTAACTAACTTATCGCCCGAGGCAAGCAACACCCTAATTGCTGATTTTTAACCCTCAAAATTGGAATACAGCGTTGTTTTATTTCTTTCGGAAAATTTGAACGAAGAAACAGGTCAAGCTTATAAACATTGTTGAACTTTTGTTCAGCGGCAAACCCGCATTATATCATGCTAATGTAGATAACATAAATCATATTGCTATATAAATACTATCTGACTTATAATATTCCACATATTTACCACTACTTCTGAATTATAACGGAAATTTATAATGATTCGATTATTAATGGAAAGGTTAATAATATAAAGTAATTACAGAATGGAGAAACATGTACAAAGAAGTGATTGTCTCTGTCATCCAAACCTAGAAATCAGGTAACAAGATGTTAGCCAAAAGATATTGCATTATTTTGTACTTTAGAAAGTAACCATATTATATTTATGTATTACATGTATAAATAAGAATAGGTCTAAAAATGTGGGTTTGATTTCCGATCGAGTCCAGTATTTCGTCTGTGTTTTTCGAAAAATATTCAAATTTCATATATTTTCCTTCTCAGACAGACTCTTATTTGTAACTTCCGTGTTAATATACAAGTATATGTTAATACTTATTTAAGCGATATACTCTCGGCAACAGTGTATTCCTCCTCCACCACCAGTCCTCATATTGAGAAATTAGTATCCATCCATCATGTACCAATGTGACTATTGTTTTTCGAATTTGAAATATACATTTTTCAGGCCCTCCTACGGTAAAATACAACATTATAAAGCAACAGTACAGCTGTGAAGAAACTTAAAGGTGTGACCGTATACGACTCCGTAATAAGTCAGCGTGCTTAAGGGAGGCCCAATATCTCCTAACTTAGGGTGATCTCGAGCCCTTTGATAATTTCATATATAAACTGTGATGGTGTTGCTGAAATAACCAATACTACTACAATTGAGCGAACGATAGAGTAATTTGAATGTAATTACAAATTTTACGTCTACATTATTTACAGCCCAAAGACTCGAAAGTAACAACATATTAGAAAGTGCTTCGACACTGGAACATTTAATACCACAGTCCGCTCAGGAGACGAATTTTTGAAACAATAGAAAACAAATTCGCATTCGAAATCGTGAGATTCGTATACAAATTACCGAATCCACTATTTCTGAACTTTCATTTCGTGCGTTGTGCAACGAGTGGTTTAACCCACTCGTTTTTTATTTCTACTAGTAGAATATCCAACGCTGAAGTGTCGTTGACAGTGATAAATTTACTCTGGTTAATGTAAAGCTTGTAAATAATACATATATTTATTTATTTTACTTTTTGTTGTTGTGATTTTTAATTTTTCTGCGTGAAACAGAATCTAATTAAGAATTTATTTTTAATGACAACACTGATTCAAAAATCTATAAAATTGTAAGCAGTAGAACATAATTTCGCGCACGATTGTATTCGTATTCGAATTCGAAATTCACATCTTATGATTCAAAAATACGTCTCCAGCACAGATGTTATCAACGCCTGCGGCTTTGATACATTATTAGATCCCTATCGCCCGCTATTCACAGCATCATAATCGTATATTATATTTTGTTTCCATCACAAATGTGCACCACGATGCTTGCAGTCTAAAACAATGGTTTTATTGCTCAAGACACGTCTTTCAAACAATTAAATTTGTGCTGTGTAAACGCTGATCGGCTTAAATTTGTTTGTGAATGAGCTGACTGCAATATTAAGTAATCGAATCTCCATTGTTAAACTTATGCTTAACTTAAGCATCCTTACAAAGTTTTAGTACCTAATTCAAAATATAACAAAATATCGTCCAGTCGTAACAATTTATATTGGACCAAAATAAATTAAACAAATATTAAAGTAGAATTTATATTGTGAGGAATTAGTTCTAGAAAGTAGTTCATATGTACACATTTGTATATATAAATATTATTTACAGGATAGATATTTGAGAGGGGACAATAAGAGCCTTAATCGTTGAATTGACAAAAAGCATTTCTATGAGACCATTCAGATATTTTAAGGATATTCTCAAATACGTTTCCTTTTGAGAAAAAAATACAGTCATAAAAAATGAATTAGAAGAAATACTCAAATTGCCCCGTATTATCTAGTACTTACAATTATAGGAGAGGTCAAAATCTTTTCCTATATATTACGTATGGAAAAACAACAAATCAATAGGAAATATTCTTTATTGGCAAACGTTCCTATTTCTTACTGTGGAATATGACTACACAGCCACAGGCTTTCGATCGGTTTTCGATTACTGTTCCTAAATTGTAGCAATTTACATCATGTGAAATACTTATTGGTAGCATATTAATAAATAATCTATTGTTTACATGAAACTAATGTATTTTAGGTTATTTAATTTCAAATCTTAACATAATTAAATAAATCTTTTAAAAGAAAAATGTCTGATTTTGATAACTTTACACTAAGATATTTCAACCATGACAATACAAAAGTTTCCACTTATTTAATTAGGAATAATTTCAATAAACTACCTAGAGACCTATAACAGTGATAATTGTCAAAACATTAATATGTTTAATATAAAATATTCAAATTTTATTTATATATATACAAAAAAATATTTTACACAAATAACATATATTGTACAAAACTATCTCTTTAAGAGATCTCTTCCAGCTACCCCTAGAAACAATTTAACATTATATTTGCGGAAATAGGGTGTACATTTATATGATTAAAATATAACGTCGATTTAATACATATAAAAAAAACACTTAGGTAAACATCAATAAAATGATAAATTCGGGAGAAAATGATCTCTTACTTTACTTTTAACTGTTGCTCGGGAAGTGCTTTCGTGGATGGAGTCAATTCCACATAATTGCAGCACTCAGAGTAAATTATCCTTA
The DNA here is from genome assembly GCA_036419045.1 of Scirpophaga incertulas. Lineage (NCBI taxonomy): Eukaryota > Metazoa > Arthropoda > Insecta > Lepidoptera > Crambidae > Scirpophaga > Scirpophaga incertulas. The sequence continues at coordinate 15,019,937 of CM071637.1, read as the reverse complement.
CTAATATTATAAATCGGAAAGTGAGTTTGTTTGTTCCGCTTTCACGCTGTAACTACTGAACCGATTTGAAATTTTGCAGACTTAAAGATAAAAGTCTGGATTAAATAATAGGCTACTTTTTATCCCGGAAAAATCGACAGATCCCACGGGATGCGCAATAAAGTTAAAAAACTACTGCACAGTTTTTATGCTGTTTTCATCAATAGATAGAGTGATTCTTGAGGAAGGTCTTGCAGTATTTTTATCTTGAAAAAACGGATAATTCCACGGAAAGCGCGATAAAACCTTCGCGCCATAAACCAACTTCCGCGCATATGTAGCCGTGGGCAAAAGACCCTTAACCCTCTATAGACTCAATCCCGAATCCACGGGCAGAAAGCTAGTATTGAATAAATAAAAAAAAAATCTGACGTAAGATATGAAAGAAGGCTATCAAACTGGAATACAACACAGCCGACCATCCCAGCCAACGACCTTTTTTTTTCTCAAGACGAAAACCCGTTAGTTACCCGTAAGGTATAACCACTAAACCACCCCGATGTCCACCTTATTCATAGTAAGGACGATTCAGGGATCGTAGATCCCAATTTTTCCGGTTCGCCATTAGATGACCCGCTCAGCTGCGGGTCTAAACGCCTATGAGGGATTATTGTGGACATAGCAATAATCCCCAGACGAGGCTGAAATTGAGGCCAGGCGAGGAGCTGAATTCGCGTTCATCGGAAGCGACTCTAGCACGCCGCCCACACCTAGAGTGGTTATGAAAGACAGACTGCGTAAGCCCGTCTTCTACCACCTATCCGCCTGTGTCGGAGGGAAGCAGCATGGGGATCTCCACTGCCTCCTTCTACGAAATCACATCATCACAGAAGGAAGCGACAACCTCCATAGTCGAATGGATAGTACACCGGTTTCAAGGTGTCGCCATCTCTGAGGTCCCGGGTTCAAGTCCCGGTGGGGGCAGATGTTTGCGTGATGAATGCGAGCATTTGTACCTTAGTCATGGTTGTTGATATATATTTCTATAAAAATTATTTATATATGTATAATATATGTATGTCTATCCGTTACCCTAGATCCCATAGCACAAGCCTTACAGAGCTTAGTTTGGGCTAGGCTAATTGGTGTAAGTGTAACAAAAAAAAAAAAAAAAACCTCCTACTCCTCCGTACCAGCCATCATCTTGTTTCTGATAGCTGATGTTGAAAGGTCGCTTCCTCAACGCGCCGCGCTGCGTTGAGATCGCCACGCCGGGCACTATAATAATATTATTATACACGACCCTAGTATAGTCTCCCTCAGGATTCCTTCCTTTATATCGAAAAATCTACCTCTTCCTACTGAATTAGGTATATTATAATAAACAAAGGACTATTCGCAGTACACGAGTTATCTGCTTATTTCTTCGACCAGATTTTAAATAATAATATATAATATACATTAACTTTTTAAAAAGTCTAAGTCTATCCCCCGAGTTAAAAATTTGTTTTTCTCAATAAAATTCTCATCGTGTGTTATAGTAAAAATTTGTTTACTCTATTGTTTCAATTTCATTCCCTCAAAACGCATATATTTTAATTCAAGTCTACTAGTTAAAGTATTTGCTCTGGCAAATAACATTTAACATAAAAACTTTTTTGTGATTTTGGCCTGTTTTGTTTACAGCACAGTGTATTTTAGTAGTTACTTTGCTTTTGGAACGATATTAGCGGTGAATATGAGAGCATTGATTGTTGTTTTGCAGGTCGAGTAGGATGCAGCGAAGTTGGCTTCTTACCAAAATGTATCGAAACTAGATTTATGTGGTAACGCGACGACGGCCGCGATGGTATCTGAGTGCCCGCACGGTGGCTCGCCTTCCATTGTGTTCCGTGGGAATTGGATTTTGCATAACAAACCTTGTCAAAACCCAACGCTACAAAGTCACGGGAAATTTAATAACCAGCTCGAAGTTTTGTTCTTACCTGAACAAAAACGATTGTGTTCTCGATGACATAAGAAAGATAGTTCAGAAAATGCATACCTATTAAATGTGTTGTTCGTGTATTTTTAAGTTGTTGAATGAAACAAACATTTACGTATGTTGTTGTTTAGATCTACTGTGAACCAACCTCTGTGAACAGTTAAGACTAAAACATAAATACACAATTGGTAGATATTTGACAATTGCGTTTCAGAAAAATCTGAAAAAAACAAAAGATTTCATTTCCGACTGTTTTAATGACATTAAAACGTTTTACGTCCCTTTTTGGATTAATAAACTTCTTAATGGCGTATAAAAAACTTCATAAACGCAGGCAATATAACTGCTGGTATCTCGTTTTATTGCACCCGTAATCAAGCCGTCACGTTCCGAAGAACTTTAATAATACATTTCTGAATGTGTAAAGAAATTGAGCATGACTCTGACGTTTGTTTTGCCGCTTTATATAATTAACTAGACGTCGCTTGCTTGCCGCGGGGTGCAAGCACCCCGCGGTGGGGTGGTCCATCCCACTATTGATAAAAAAAAAATTGGCGGTCGGTCGAAAATTGGTAAAAAATTGTCTCCATTTGTGTCAGAAGAAAATAAAACAGTTTGTGCGGTTGTAAGTACACTAAGAAGCTCACGGTGAGTGTGGTCGTTTGTGTGCCGCGAGGTGCACGCACCTCGCGGTGGAGTGGTCTATCCCGCTTCTGAATAAAAAATCGGCGGTCGGTCGAAAATTAAAAAAAATAGTCTCCATTTGTATCAGAAGAAAATAAAAACCGTGTACGGTCGTAAATACACTAAGAAGCTCACGGTCAGTGTGGTCGCCTGAGTGCCGCGAGGTGCGCGCACCTCGCGGTAGTGTGGTCTATCCCACTACTAAAAAAAAATTGGCGGTCGGTCCAAAATAGGTGAAAAATTGTATCCATGTATGTCATTAGAAACTAAAATCTCTGTACGGTTGTTAATACACTAAGACGCTCACGGTGAGTGTGGTCGCGTGAGAGTCGCGAGGTGTGCGCACCTCGCGGTGATGTGGTCTGCCCCACCTTAAAAAAAAATTGGCCGTCGGTCAAAAATTAAAAGTAAAAAATTGTCTCCAGTTATGTCGCAAAAAACTAAAAAACTCTGTGCAGATGTAAACACACTAAGAAGTTCACTGCATGTGTGGTCGCGTGAGTGCCGCGAGGTGCGCGCACCTCGCGGTGGTGTGGTCTGTCCCACTACTGAAAAAAAAAATTGGCGGTCGGTCGAAAATTGGTGAAAAATTGTCTTCATTTAAGTTGAAACAAACTGAAAAACGTGTGCAGTTTAAAATATAATAAGAAGCTCACGTCGATTGTAGTCGCATGAGTGCCGCGAGGTGCGCGCACCTCGCGGTGGTGTGGTCTATTCCGGTATTGTAAAATGAAAATGTGGCTATCGGTCTAAAACAGGTGAAAAATTGTCACCATTTATGTCGCAAGAAACTAAAAAACTGTGTTACGTAAACACACTAAGAAGCTCACGGTAAGTGTGGTCGCGTGAGTGCCGCGAGGTGCGCGCACCTAGCGGTGGTGTGGGCTATCCCACTACTGAAAAAAAAATTGGCGGTCGGTTGAAAATTGGTTCAAAATTGTACACATGTACCTATGTCATATCAAACTGAAAAACTGCGTGCGGTTGTAAGCACACTAAAAAGTTAACGACTCACTATTGCGATTTTCAAATAAAATCTTGTACAGTTGCAAAGCGGCACAAAAGCATATCGAGGTAAGTAAAAAAAAAAAAAAGAAATTGTCATTTTACTATAAATCACATTTGGATCCGTTCTACTCTTAAAATCCTTTCATTCGATACCCATATAGTGAAAATCGCAAAAAATGTCAGTCGCCATGTTGGATCGGCGGCCATATTGAAATTTTGGAAATGTCTCTTATGTCGTCGTGTTCTACTCGTCGAGACCTTTCATTTGATACCCATGAAGCATGGGTTGGAAAACAAAAGCGGTCCGCCATTTTGAGAGCGGCGGCCATTTTGATTTTTTTTCATTGTCTCTAACGCGGCTGTATTAGACTTGCAAAACCCTTTCATTTGATAGCCATATTGTAGGGATTACAATACAAATGATACTTGGACTTTTTGGACCGGCGGCCATATTGGTTTTTTTACGTTGCCACTAATAGGCTTCGATAAGAAAATGCTGCGAGATGCACGCACCTCGCGGTGACGTTGCTCGCAATGCGTTTTTCAAATAAAATCTTGTACAGTTGCAAAGCGGTACAAAAAAATTTTGAGGTAAGTAAAAAAAAAAAGTTGTCAGTTTACTATAACTCACATTTGGTTCCGTTCTACTCTAAAAATCCTTTCATTTGATACCCATATAGTGAACATCGCAAAAAATTGTCAGTCGCCATGTAGGATCGGCGGCCATATTTAAATTTTAGAAATGTAACTTAAGGCGTCGTATTCTACCTGTCAAGACCTTTCATTTGATACCCATGAAGCACGGGTTGGAAAACAAAAGCGGTCCGCCATTTTGAGAGCGGCGGCCATTTTGAATTTTTTTCATTGTCTCTAACGCTGCTGTATTAGACTTGCAAAACCCTTTCATTTGATACCCATGAAGCATGGGTTGGAAAACAAAAGCGGTCCGCTATTTTGAGAGCGGCGGCCATTTTGAATTTTTTTCATTGTCTCTAACGCTGCTGTATTAGACTTGCAAAACCCTTTCATTTGATACCCATGAAGCCTGGGTTGGAAAACGAAAGCGGTCCGCCATTTTGAGAGCGGCGGCCATTTTGATTTTTTTTTCAATGTCTCTAACGTGGCTGTATTAGACACTCAAAACCCTTTCAATTGATACCCATATTGTAGGGATTACGGTACAAGTGATACTTGGCCTTTTTGGACCGGCGGCCATATTGGTTTTTTAACGTTGCCACCAATTGGCTTCGATAGTGCTGAAAAAATCATTTCAATTGATACCCATATCACCGTACCGGGATTGAAACCCGCAAGAATATAACAAAAAAAAAAACCATTACAAAATGGCCGCCATTTTGAAATTTTCGAAACGTCACTTATAGCGTTGTGTTCTACACTTCAATACCTTTCGTTTGATACCCATGAAGCCTGGGCTGGAAAACAAAAGCGGTCCGCCATTTTGAGAGCGGCGGCCATTTTTAATTTTTTTCATTGTCTCTAACGCGGCTGTATTAGACTTGCAAAACCCTTTTATTTGATACCCATATTGTAGGGATTACAGTACAAAGGATACTTGGCCTTTTGGACCGGCGGCCATATTAGTTTTTTAACGTTGCCACCAATTGGCTTCGATAGTGCTGAAAAAATCATTTCATTCGATACCCATGTCACCGTATCGGGATTGAAAACCGCGAGAATATAGCAAAAAGAGGATATTAACCATTACAAAATGGCCGCCAGCGCCGCCGCCATCTTGAAAATGTCAAATGTCAAATTTTTCCAGTGTAGTAGACTAAACTCCTCATCGATTGGCGGTAACCACAGGCGCGCTACTGTCATCGGTTCGCGTCAAAAAATTCACAAAGTCACCGAAACCGAAATCTGCCATAGCGCACAGTGTTGCCATATATCTGGCCCAAAATGGTGGTAAAAATGATCAGCGAGGCCCGACCGACCCGGCCATGTAAAAAAAAATCGAAAAACACGCGATTTACGTTCTCCCCAAAATCTGGGAAATTACCCCTAAATTGGGGTAAATTACCCCACCGATCGATTCTCCCCACCGAGCACTACTAAAGGTCACCCGGGGTTGTCAGTCGAAAAACGCCGGCAACCCCGCGAAAACCGCGATTTAATTTTTTCGAAATTGCAACTTTTTACAAAATGGCCGCCGGCGGCGCCGCCATCTTGAAATGTCGGAGTTTCGGATTTTTCCCAATATCTGCACCGTATACGGGGTGGGATGACGTTTGTCCCGCGTCTCCAGCTCACCCCGATCTGGGAGATCAATTCGGGTCAAATTCGGTCTGCGAAAAGTTTCCAACCTCCGTGGAGGCCAGTGTTGCCAGTGGAGAAAAATAAAAATACCAGAAAGTCATAGAGGCCCCGCCGGCCTATAGGTCCATGGTATGAAAAAAATCCAAAAGTCGTTATTTCGATTTTCGCCTTTCGGGGCCCCTAGGGGAAAAACTACCAAAAACGGTAGAAATTTTCTCACACCTGGCAACACTGCTCGCCGAGCTCCACCCCCGCCCGGAACATTTCACCCCGGTCGGAGGCCGCCATCTTGGCGAAAATCCGGTCCGAAAATCGCGTCAAAATTGGCGATCCAAGATGGCCGCCGGCGCCGCCGCCATATTGTTTTTCGCCGCGCGCCGCAAATTTCTCAAAAGTCGAGGATAGTCCCGACAACACGAAAAAAGAAAATCCCGGATAAAAACAAAAACCGCGCTCGTCGACGGTCGCAAACACGGGTCGAAACGGGTTTTTCAGTCCAAGATGGCGGCGGCGCCATTATGTTTTTTCGCAGTTTGACAGCTGCACCGAATCCCCGCCACAGTAGTGAACACCCCCACCAAACGCCGTCAAAAACGGAGGCGATTTGGAAAAGTTGACATCTCGCGCCGGCCGCCATCTTGGATTTTAAAATCGAGCTATATCCGGATAGATCGGAAAAAAAATCTAAAAAATTCCACCTAAACATCAAAACACACAAAACACCCTCTAAACACCCTAAAAACACCCCTGATCAGTGAGTCAGTCAGTCAGTCAGTCAGTCAGTCAGTGGTAATCGAGCTTTATATAATTAATGTGACAATAATCCAGCAATACAGGCAGGAGATAAATTGTCTATGACTATTGAACTCTAACGCGAACCCATAAATATCCTAGCAAACGTCTTCACGCTTCCATGATCAAGAAAATAAATGGTTGCACAATTTTTCGTGTTTCGTTGGGGCGTTAAATTATGCGTTTATCATTTAGGGATGTTTACAGAGAATGCCGCGGGATAAAATTGAAACAACTGGAGAGATGCCAGCGAAGAAGCAACACGCAATCTATACGTATATTACATAACTAATACTATTACATTAACTTTCAATTGTCACTACTTAGGATCTATACGTATATTACATAACTAATACTATTACATTAACTTTCAATTGTCACTACTTAGGATCTATACGTATATTACATAACTAATACTATTACATTAACTTTCCATTGTCACTACTTAGGATCTATACGTATATTACATAACTAATACTATTACATTAACTTTCAATTGTCACTACTTAGGATCTATACGTATATTACATAACTAATACTATTACATTAACTTTCCATTGTCACTACTTAGGATCTATACGTATATTACATAACTAATACTATTACATAACCTTTCAATTGTCACTACTTAGGATATATACGTATATTACATAACTAATACTATTACATTAACTTTCCATTGTCACTACTTAGGATCTATACGTATATTACATAACTAATACTATTACATTAACTTTCCATTGTCACTACTTAGGATCTATACGTATATTACATAACTAATACTATTACATAACCTTTCAATTGTCACTACTTAGGATCTATACGTATATTACATAACTAATACTATTACATTAACTTTCCATTGTCACTACTTAGGATCTATACGTATATTACATAACTAATACTATTACATTAACTTTCCATTGTCACTACTTAGGATCTATACGTATATTACATAACTAATACTATTACATTAACTTTCAATTGTCACTACTTAGGATAAACGTTTAGCAGAATATACATTTGAAAGGTTATTTTGACACTAAAATACAATTTTATCGAAGTAAATTTTCTTCTTTGTGTTTTAGTAGAGTACCTACTACTTATTTTAAGACAGCGTAGAATTTACATAATGTTACCACTAGAATTTTCATAGGAAATTACAAGAATATAATTGTTGTCTTGACTGAAAATAACAAGTTTAATCGTAGTGTTTACAATTGTACAGGTAAAATAACTACATCAATATATTATGAGGTTTACGATCTCATGAGGTATGAATAAGACAATAGCTTGATTCGGTATTCGTACTTTAAACAACATCTTTAAGCGGTATATTAAAAGTAAAGTGTACATTGTAAATCTACCCACATGATAGCTAATACTAACACAACAACACTCTTAATCCACAAATAGCCCGGATTCACAAGAAACCAACACGTGAACTTTCATAACATGAGCTTACACACATAGCAGCGCATTATTATTACTACATTGTATCATATAGTAAGTACATATATAAATTCATATGCACTTTGAAGGCCGATACCATAATCTGAGTGACTATTATATGTCCTTAGCTTTTTGTCGCTAGCGTTACTCTTGTTCCCACAATAGAGCAGTAGCAATAGTACCATAGTAAAATGTGTCATTTTACATTCTAATCCAGAAAAGAAACACCGAAGACAAAGACATCTCCAACGATCCTCATACCAATTGTTTTTGGGTTCCTATATTCCAGCATGAATTTAATTTGCGGTTCACAATTTTTGGGCTTGGGTGACTATGACCCTCCTTATATCACAGGTAACATATCCTGGGTAAATATACTTCACAATATCTTTCAGTGTACAGCCTCCAATATTCACGAGAGGTGCTGTTAGTTGCCGGTCTGGTAAAATTTTGATATTAAGTGTAACGTTTACCAGTGTCGAATTCATATAATTATTATCTGTTCGCGGAACATTTAGAGCAGTGATTCCCAAAATGGTCTAGGGGTATATCAAAACCTGAAAGAAAGAAGAAAGAAAGAAAGAAAGATATTTATTTGGCCATTCTTGTACAGTATGCTTATGATATAAAAATAAATGAAATAAAATAGAATAAAAACATCGAAGTCTGGCCAAAAAGGCCCCTACCTCAGCTAATGCTATTACTGCTATACGCAGCAAAGCGCTAGTTTTCAGGTAGGACCATTGATTCAGATCATTGAAGCAATATGCACGTGGGCATAGTGCATGTTGCCTCCATGATCCCGACATCGGACGTAAAAGACAGTACAACACACTATATAGTCTGTGGTCATGACAGTGACATTATCATACAAAAGTACTTTGACATATATATTAATCTGTGACATTATTTGACATTATTAAAACAATAACGGGGTCTATATCAGCGAAAACAAAATTTTGAGGTCCATGAAATGAAAATGGGGGACCACGATAATGGATCTCAACTTAATCTTTTTCATCTAATTTCAAATCTTCAATTAATATTAATATAAAGACATACACATTATTTGTAAAAGTACCTATGAACTAAAAAATGTATTATATAAAAATTTGTAAGGATGTAGGCATTCGATATCAGGTAAGTAGGGGTCTACCCAAAACCGGAAAACATGGCAAAGGGTCTACGACACAAAAAAGTTTGGGAACCTCTGATTTAGAGGGTCGCAGGAACCATACGATATGATTCGCGGAATCAACTGTAAAGTAAGTGAGCCGGACAAAGGATTGAAATTCATTTGACTATGCAATATAATCGATCCACAGCAATTTTATTTGCAGTATGTTTTTTATGTTTATTTTCTGATTTATTCATTTTATTTCAATAGAAATAAACTTAAAGTATGGACAAAAATATGAAGAATATGGGTATACTCTTTAATGTTGTTTATCTTTCATACTTAAAACTTAATCAATTAAAATATTACTTATGTTGTTGCTATGTTATATTTTTGATATCTACAACCATGCTGCTCAATGAACTCAACAGTATTGAGCTTATTATCTGAAATGTATTTTTCTGGAGTCCAATATTCCGGTTGATTTCCCTCATTGGTGCAATCGGTGCATCGCGCTCGAGCCTCGCAGTTTTCACTAGGGATGCTAACGATCTCATTGCCAGATTAATCAAACGATTCTATAATAAAAATATATGAAATCTTTTGCTTATATTCCACTTTGCTGCGTTGTTTTCATAGAATTCATTAAAAAACTTCGTCTCAAACAAAATGATTTCAATTTATCAAGCCAATGATAACGTCGGCAGTTATATTAAACGAATAGTTTTTAAATTGTGAAGTAAAAGATTTTTTGTTACAAAAGGTAACTATCGTTCAAATTCTATTAGTCCGATATCACTATAGATAAAAAAATTCAATTAACAATTTTAATAACATGCTTGAAAACCCTGGTAGTTACACTTTTCAAGGTATTTGACCATCTAATATTATTTAATTTGTCATTAGAAAATAAAAAATGTAGGTATATTAATTTATAGAAGTTCACAAATTAACGGAGCTACTATCATTATTTGGAATTTGGAAAAACAAAAAACAACAAAATAACCAGACTTAATATAATTCTAAGATAATTTCAAAAAAAATCCAATACCAATCTTTAATTTTCAATCATAAATCTTAATGTGCCAAAACCCAAACTAATAATCCCACTTTTATGTCAGAGTAAAAAATCTGTCAAAATTACTTGGAAACGGATATTTTATTCAAATCATGTTTCAAGTTATTAATTTATAAAACATATTATTTTAAAAAATATTAAATGTCAATTTGCAATAAAATTATTACTTTAAATTATATTTAGTTATTAGTTAATTTAACTCTTTTTGCATTTGGTATTTTCAATTTCAATTAACTTATCATAATGAATAATAGTTTCAAGCATTTGAACATTATTTATTTATACATGCAGATTTTAAATATTTTTTATAATTATTATTTAACAAATACTTTGATATTGATATCGTTTATATGTATAGATTTCAATATAGTTCACACATTAAAATGTATTACTTTTATTTAACAATATATGAAAAATACATTATATTTACCACCTAAGTTATAATTGTGACATGCAATAAATAAATTGAATTATATTTTGTTAAAAAATCGTAAAATAATTTTGTGAATTTCCTTCTTTATAAATTTTATAAGCCAACTGAAAAAAACTAAGTGGTTACACGATGAACACGAACAATGGTAGAGAATGCCTCAGGCATTAAGTCCGCCTTTTGTACATCTGATTCTTGTTGTGCGAAAAAGATTAAATAAATAAATAAACAATATTATATGGCTTACAAACATGTAAATAATAACAATAGCGTCAAAGTTTAATATGTTAATTAACATAATAATGATAACTACTAAGGTTTTGTGTGACAACGGCAACCCTAGGTCGCGGCCTCACTTATTTGACTTTATTTGTGGCGTTTGTTTCTCGCGCAGCCGTTGGATGCCGTCCAACGCTTTACACAATCATTCCACTCAACTAAGCGTTGCCATAAACACAAGCCGGCGGGTATGAATTGCACAAAAAATTGGAAATAATTGCCAATTTATTGTTCGTATAGCTTTCACGTACATGAAAATTGATTTGCCAAAGTGATGGAACTACGAATATTGCGAACTACGCCGCATATGTTTTACGCAGCATTAACGTGGTTGCCTATACACGATCTGCAAAGTAAAAGTATTGAAATTCATACTTACAGCTACTGTGTGCTTAGAGGTTTTTATCGTGATAACACATAAGTGTTAAAATAGTAAATGTAAAAAATATTGTTCAACTCGATAATGTTTAAATCGAAACCAGTGGGACGATTTTATAACTCAATCGGTAACAGCTACTGAATCCATATATCACAAGCTTGCAACATTTTGTACATAGGCGTTCTTAATATTGATAGTTGAATCCACCACTAAAGACTAAAAACTGTACTATATCTTAGAAACAAAGTACAGTTTTCATAATGAAGTTATCCAATTCGATTACAATTACGAAACCATTGACACGATACAAAATAGACAGACTCGTGATTTAAAAATATGTTCAAGTCGCCTTCGTCATCGCTAAAGTCTTTAAAATATTAAAATGCTAACTTGCATGTGATTAGACCATGTTATGAACTACAAATATATTTTGAGGAATTCCTCATTTCTATCCTCACTATGGAACACGAGCCTACACTATGTTCGAGATATAAGGCATGGCGCAGTATAGATTTGTAGACTTTTCATGAAATCGAATAAATTAAAAGGCTTTAATTTATTCGGCGGTTTCTGCAGTTTGTGTAACGGTATTTTCCTTCAACAATTTAGGTTGTATCAGATGCATCAGATGAATATACATATGAAATTCGAATAATACATTTTGGCATATCAATGTCAACCCAGGGCTCCCCAATTCGAAATTCGAAAGATCAGTGCTAAGACCTCAGCGCTACTGACGCTCTCAACGAATTTCCTATAAAAAAAATATCTTGTTGATTACAAATTCTCTCTCGATTCTTATTCATGTTCCAATCGTATTTACTGCATTGATGTCATGCAAACGCAAAAACACATAATTATACAATTTATATCAGATTTTACCTATCTATTCTTGTACTTATATAAAAATGATACAGAAAATCGCACATATAAAACTCCTAATCTGAGTTAAGTTGAGTGCTAACCGTTCTGGTGATTAGTGGTCACGCCGGCTGTCTAACGAAGTATTCACAGCCAGTGCACCCTCGCTGTCAGAATAATTTATAGCTGACGGACGGTACTGCCCGTCATATACATATACATAAATTCATTAACATCTAGGAACGTTTGGTATGAGTCTATCGACATGTCGATTGTATGCGTATAAAAGAATTTGCCGTAGCTTACAGCCAGAGTACGGCATCGTTATCGTTAATCCGTTAAAAAAGAGTTCGTCAAACTATAATGATTCAACTTTTTGGATGTTTTTCCACAAGTTAACGTTAATACTAATGCTTGTTTTAAATCGTTTCGATAGTGTTCTATATAGGGTAACTGTTTTGTATTTTTTAACACAATTCATAATAATTCATTTGAGGCAATTCATGAATTAAAAGTAATCATTTAATGGAAATGTTATCGTTATTTCACGATTGACTAGATAGCAAGACATATACCTACATTCCTTGTAAAGTCGTTAGTAAGAGTTATGAACACATACTATCTGCTACACAACCGATCTAATATTTAATAAAGTCCAACCAATATTTAGTACTGGAAAATATTTACCTCGTGGAATTTATTTTCTATGGGTAAATCCAATAAAAACGGCTCAATCGAATCCTAAGAAATTTCTTACATAAAGGATTACTTTTGCCATGGCAAATTACACTTTTCTATAATAAAATGTAATATAATAAGGATGAGGCTAGAAAACTAGTTAGTAAAAGCATAATAAACAAACATTCATAACGATATTAGCTTAAAATATTCTGGAGTATTGTATTTGGCGCGCCTTTTAGGTGAGTGATATTACTGCAATACACATCTAAAACTCCAGCCGTATGCCCCACGTAGAGTGATTAAGATCGGGAGCGGAGTTCAGCCCGCGTCAGTCAATCCAGTGCACGTCTGTCAGTTCGATTAACACAAGCCCGTCGGCTCGATGCTACACGACCAATAAAGGTGGTTTAACATTGCACGAACTGATCCCCTTTACAGCGCAGAAACTCGTTTTAGACGACGTGAGACGCTGCCACAAAGTTCTAACTTAGATTAAATTTTATATGATTTTTTGACATTGTATTTTGAGGAATTGCCAAACTATTTTAAATATATTATAAAAATTTATGCATATTGAAGGCTCGGAAGAAAAATTGTATTAAAAACACTTTTATTCCATATTTAACGTGAAATTAATAGTAACATCATAAATACAGTAAAAATAATTTACATTATGTACAAAAATAAAGAATAATGTAGCACAAAGTTGTTATTTTTATTATGGGATATACATAATATATATTACATCCCGAGATATAGTTATATAAAAACATGCTAATATTCTTCAAATTATAGGACATAGCCATGTAAATCAAAAATATATTCCCCAGTGGAAATATTAAAATATTCTATTATATACTTAACAAATCTGATACTGACGCAGACAGTCTGTTTTATATCCTTCCTCCTTACATCGTACAATACGTCCGTATTAGTTTATTATTTGCCCTTTAATGTTTGGAATAGGACGCTCCACATATAAAATAAAGAAGTTCATTTAATTGTTAATTAATAAGATTAATATGTATCAAAATGTCTCTACGCGTTGGATCTGTATCCCCGCGCACGCCTTATAAAGGACCGTGTTTTATAAAACCACGTACACGACATAAGCAACAAAACATAACATTTAAATTTAGAATCCTGTAATTCTTGTAACAATTATATTGTTATATAGTTATTAAGATGATGTTAAGATGGAATGGACTTATAAAGAGAACCGAGTAGCTGTAACGCATTGTAATGCATTACACAAAATAGATATGGAGTTAAATATATTTTTTGACTCTTCACACTCTTGTTATTGTCGAATGTTTGTATATCGGGCTATTCATAGATACAATGAAACCTCTTGAAATGATATGGCCGTGACAGAATCAATGAAATTCTGTCAGAAAAAATGTATCTAACGATGTGTTAGGACTTGCATCGTATAATATATTACCATTCCTGGGAACATACCAATAACAATACCATTCTTGAGAAGGTGATAGACCCCTTTAACAGCACAATTTAAAATCACAAGACTGATCCTTTAAGTTAAACTCAGCGCCAGGTCATAAAGCTCAAACCACCCACGCTAAGTTGGAAACTTAATCAAAGCTGAAGACTGACCTGGCTGATCAGTTTTAGAGTATGAATCTAAACGCTATGATGATTTGGACTCCCTACAGCAATCCGTAAGATTGGCGGTGCACAATTTTACCATGGAAAGAATGCTTGATTTTATTGATATCTGACGTCGACATTTAATGGACTGTATTGCAGGCAGGCAATAGAAATCAATTCGAATAAGTTTTTTATGTTACAACTAATACACATTAAAGTATTAAATGTTATATGCAATAGAAAAACTGTTTTAATTTGTAACAACATCGTTAGCTAGACATCATGAAATACTTGATTTGCCGTAACACGGCATAAGACATCAGTAAGATTAGTTCATAATCTGAAGGAGAATTGTATTTTTTTTTAAATTCTTCACAAACTACTTATATAGGAATACCACGTATCGATTCTTTACTTTTTAAATTCTCAGCTGTGGCTTTACCGTGATAGTTATATCACGAGTAGTAAATCTATGGATGTCATATCGATCTAAAATGCAAGATTAGTAAAAGATTACATAACCTCTTTACTTTTGTTGACATTTTATTTGTACCATAATATCAATTGCAATTATTATTCCTATAAAGGTATTTATATAATTCAAAATGTAAAATTTGATGTGAAAAAAAAAGCTTTCGGAGATGTGATTGTTTATCTATAGTAAAAGTGCGCTGTCAATTGCTTTGATAATTTATTCTATAATTCATATTTTAATATTTAAAGAGTTCTGCTATTTTTGAGTAAGATGAATCCAACAAGTAAGTGATAACTGAAATTGATTCAACCGTTCTAGAGTTATTGAATAATGGAACGTTATTGGAAGGCGTAACGTTCTAACTTATAGTTATCAAAAGAAAACTACGGTGAGAAATAACTTGCCTTTGATGAAATGTTTTCATTTAGGCTTTGTTTCTCGAGGTGTAATGCTATTAAGCACCGTGCCTGACAATGGCTAATCACGAAGTGTCGCTCTTCCCATATGGTGTATCCATTAAACCCCTACGTCCATCGTCTTTAGTGAGGACAGTCTAGGGATAATGTAATACATATATGCAATACTGCATATTGCAATTTCTCCGTATCTGATCGAGTCCGCCAGCTACGTTCCAAGTCTGAAAGCCTACGGAAGATTACCGTGGACATGACGAGAACCGCCAGACTAGGTCACTATATTTGCACACTTAAATAGAGCTCTTCTAGAGTACAAACCGCACCTAGCATAATCGTAGAAGTAGTAGTATAGTCTTGGCAGGCTACATAGGCCCGTTTTTTATGCATCAGCCGTCTGATTTTGCTTAAGCCTAGATTTCTGTGTGATTAAACAATGAGATCACCAACTAATTGGTGAAAACTTCATATCTGTCGTAGTTGTTTTATTTAATTTTTTTTATTGATTTTACATCTACGCAGATAGCAAATTACAATGTTTAAGATATTACACAGTTGAATTAATAAAATAGAAAGCTTATTCCACCAAACGAGTCAGAAACGAGATACGCGACGAATCCCTGACAAATCCTCCCACAATAGATACGACTTTCTAAGACATTTAAACAAAGTCGTTAATCGCGCAGTTTATGGACAGAATACTCGTAACACTGTTCAAAGCAACTCGGCCTGCACTAAAGTTATATTTAGTCAATATACACATCATATGAATTTGCTTATTCTTAAATATAAGAGCACATACTCGTACGGAAGAGAATTGATTCAGTCGTCGTTGAAAGTCAGAAAAATATTATTTGGCATGGAACTTTACAGGCACTTGACCTCCACTTGACCCAAATTGATATTACCACCGGTTTGGAAAACATTAATAATTAGATATTTCAATGAAATACCTGCTAGAATTATTGGAACAGTTTTTGAATCAGACATATGAAGTATAATTATTAATAATTATTATTACTATTCAAATTATTACTAACTAAATAATTATTATTACTATTCAAATTATTACTTGTGTTTAACAAATCAAAGTCTCTCATATCGTTTTATAATTCTGAGAATTTTAATAAGTAGGTATGTCCTTTATTTTAGCCATTTTAATCAAATATTATGTAATGTATCTCCTGAATGCAAAAAATGTAATGTATGGGAAAAGCGGTTTTTAAAATATAAACTTTCTTTTCTTTTTGCAGATAAGAATATCTATGTAAAATAAAAACTAGTGCAGTTGTCAGATTGATTGTTATTTTATCGTTTGTTCGTTTTGTTAAGGTTTAAATGTTTTTTTTTTATAAATTAATTCGTAGTATAATATCATTAACACTTAAACTTTTTAAGAGCGTCGATAGCGACGTGATCTCGTCACGTGCAGGCTCTTTCATGTTCTAATGTCTTTTTGGTTATTTAAAATTTAATTTATATTAATCCCGACTTCCCAACTTTGAAAATAAACATGGTGAGGCATTCATCTCAAGAAAAAATTCAAAAGAATCTTTTTTAATATGTGAGGAAATCTCTTGACGTTTATCCAGCGAGATGGTAGCAAGGTGGTTATGATAATAATGATAACAAAAACATGAAATAAATAGAATACTAAAGGTACTTATAGTTTAACTATGTACTGATATAAAATATAATCGGACATAAATATACAAAAAAATTATGCGTGTAGCGCTGAGCATGTAACACAATGAATCTATGCAATCAACTTTGGGGGAGAGTTAGGTACAACGGTGGGCGTCTTATAGCTGAAATGATAATGACAAAGATATCTCTGCATAGTGCTCAAACTAACTCAGCTGAAATAGCCCACAATCTGTTGTCACATACATTTACAATCAAATGTTTCAATATATTTATAAAAATAATAAAATATATATATATAATAGATACCAATTGCTATTTAAATTTGATTGGCGATAGACTGACATCTCAAATTAATTGTACAAGGAAATAAAAAGTAATCACAGGACGTATAGAGTTTTATATCCATCGGCTTGTTGAGATAATATTTATTCATTCACATTTAAAGAGTTTGAAACCATTACTATCCCATTCGTGAATAGCGGTACCTACATGGCGCATTCATGTTGTCTGTGGTAAATAAGTTTATATTCCACGCGATACGATCTACTGCGGTCGGTGCCTTTTGCCCGATTGGTATTAGGGTTGTAACTGTATAATTACTGCTTATTGAAATAACTATTAACAAATTTAAGTTTCTGGTTTGCCGCAATATATGAAATTTCGATGTTAATTTAATGATAAACCTATTTAGTTACAAAATATAAAGAAAAGTAACATGTATAGTTTGTCAAAAATATTAAGAGCAATCTCATAGTTACTGTTCTCTTTTTGTTAATTTGACAACCCTACACAGCTGACATCTCGTAGAGACCACACGCCACGCTGGT
Organism: Scirpophaga incertulas; assembly: GCA_036419045.1. Taxonomy (NCBI): domain Eukaryota; kingdom Metazoa; phylum Arthropoda; class Insecta; order Lepidoptera; family Crambidae; genus Scirpophaga; species Scirpophaga incertulas. The sequence continues at coordinate 15,001,966 of CM071637.1, read as the reverse complement.
TCATTGTTGCCTCTCATCAAGACAGATATACATACGTAGGCCGCCGCAACTTTAAGAATTAATGAAGCTATAAACTTATAATAGCCCCAAGATTATTTATTTTAATTTAACCAACCATATTTTATTAGAATTTTCTAGCAACTATTCAGAAATCGAAGTACTATTGATTACGAATAATTAATACATTATTCAGGATATTTAGAAGCTATGGAAAATATAATTACCATATTGCTCGGGGCAATCACAGTGGAGCTATAAGGCCATTATCATATCGACATCATATTTCTATAGCAATAATAATAAAACTGTCGGCATCGCTTATGAACAGATTAAACTAGTGCGTTTATAACTTAATTTGGCCGAGGAGGCTCGCGGCTGGCGCGGTTGGAGTCAATTACCTGCGCCGGCGCGGCGCACGCCGAGCCGGTTCGCACGCCGCGCGGCCATCGACGCGACGACCCGCGCCCAGCCCGCATAATATGTTTTTTGCTCTACCTCCTTTCACAGGACCCTTAAACCAATGTCGTTATCTTAACGAATAAGCATTCTCGAAACCGGCTCGATTACTGAATATATGTTTATCAATCACTCAAATCTATTTAGATTTGACTGATTGATTTATACTTACTCATCTATATATAATCAGCAAATAGATACTATAACAATAAATTATTAAACTAAGTTGGTGACGATTATGTCATTAACTATGATAATTATTATGCATCATTATGATAGGCGTGATAATTACTTTTACATACAAATTATCATATTACCGTTTTAAGTATCTGTGAAACTGGGTTTATTTTTTTGTCATCAGAAAAATCGTCGTCACTTCCGTTTCTGTCCGATTTCTGTCCGAATTAACACAAATCAGATTCCATAAAAAAGATCACATTGTTATATAGCTGGCAGTTTGGCTATTACAACGGTAAGCGAAAATTAAAAATTTCATTTGTTTATATATAAATGCAATGATCACCCGTTTTGAAACAAAAGACTGTTTAGAGTTGGAATACACTTCACTTTAACGCTTTTTAACTATATCAGCAACTTGATTTTGTACATAAGGTGGCTGTAAGTGACTGATTAAAAGAATGGACCAAAATTAACTGCGGTCCATCGATGAGCGCCTTAACTTTGAACGTGGGCACCGAAATTGGTCATACCTCCAGTGAAGCAAAAGTCTTCTTTTCTGATGAGTGTAAAATTATGCTATATAGCAACGACGGAAGGAACAAAGTGTACAGAAAAGATGGACAACTCAATACACAATGCTACATTGAATAACAGGTCAGCTATAGTGGCGATCAGCGCCGACGGAAAAATTGTTCTACTCTTCACTTTCTAGTTTTGGAGTTAGACGTTTGATCTTATAACATCATTTAAAAATATTTTTAGTTATTCAAATGCCACGGATGGCCTTTTAATGTAATAATATTTTTTATATAATTGCATTAGTAGAATTATCCTTCACCTCTACCCCCATATATATGGGGTGTCTGGTTTGAAATAATACAATGGATCTTCATGTTTATAAACAATACAATTAATAGCTTTTTCTATTGCTTTTCGTTAAGAGTTTATTAAATATTATAGGTAAACATATTTTAAGAGAAACTTATTACAAATAATAAATAGTAATATATATTTTCACATTTCTACCAATTAGCATAGCCCAAAGTAACCATTGTAAAGTTATGGGATTTAAAGTAACGGATAGATATACATATGTTAATCGTACATTTTATTACAATATATATTATTTGACAATAAGGCATAAATGCATTATACAGACATTACCCCCACCGTTACTCGAACCCAGAACCGCAGAGAGATCGACACTTTGAGATCGGTATAGAAACTATACAAAAACTATCCTTACCATTGAGTTATTTGTCAATTCGTGTGAATAAATTTGTAAAGTTTTGGAAAATGAATGTATTAAACGTTTCCTATATTTCAACGTATTTTCCAATTACATTTGAGTTCTTGAACGGAATTAAAATTACCGTTGGTAACACGTTTTTGCTTTCCGTTATTTATGAGATTGTAGAATGGTTGTCGATGAGGGGTAACACAAGGTTTTGGCTGTTAATAGGCTGTTAGTCACATTTCGTGCGTAGACTCAGTTTGACGGTTCCGCGTATAGCTCAAGATCGCGTGCAGCCGCAACTCTATCATACGGATTAGTTTAACTATAATAAAACACATTTGATTTGCTTATTATAGAGCTAGTAATAATGATTTCGATAACAATGTTATTGACTATACTTATTTTTAAGTAGAACCTACGTATTATTTTCTAGCTGAATGGGTGAACATCGTATCGACTAAAAGTTCACGACATATACTGCTACATATACATATACTGCCTAAACATAATCAATACTAATATTATAAACGCAAAAGTTTGCAAGGTATCCAGTATATATATGTTTAAGCGATATTTTTAATATTTAGTTTAAATCGTATCGAACATTATAATCTCCCAATATATGTTACATAGTCCCACTTGAAGATAAAAAAATAGTTAATCTCAATAAATCTGTGTACAGTATTATTTAATAATTTTCTTGTTACGTATCTCTTTCGAGAGACAGTAGAGTAATGATCTCGGCACGGGTATTCTAAGAGAGATCCGAGGTTTGAATCACTTATGTTACAATAAATTATTATATGTACTCATTTATTCAACACTCCTGGAAAGAAAATATAGAAAGGCAACCTGCAAAAACTCGAAGAAACTCAATTCGACAAAATTACACAGGACCAACGTGATTGAGTAAGGCTAATTTGAGATAAACTCGAATCCCTCAGTGATGATGTATGCGAGTGTAATTGTGTTATATCCATTTTAGACTTATAGGTAACTTAATCTAATTAAAAATAACTGTTATGTATTTTTCATACATAACGGTACACTTCTACGGATTTTTTTTAAAAACCTTAACCCAATACAGTTCATTCTAATATTATAGTATTTATTTTATAATAAAAAGCATGTTTAATTATTGCAAACGTATGAAAAACAATTGATAATTACTATGATAGTAATATTCATTGTCAATTCTTTACAACAAAGTTGCTTATGTTACACGTAAGTTATAATCAAAGCTTACTGTAAATTGCTTTTAAAAACAATAACAACTAATAATGATTAAATTACCGAAGTTGATAAACATTTTCTACAGTTCAATTTATCAATCAAAAAAGACGTATTTTAGGTTTTGAATGGAAATAAAAAATAATACTTCTTCCATTCTAACAGTTTTGTTACTTTATTGACAGAGGAAACTGTCTGAAACTTTTCACACGTCTCAATTGTAACAACGTGTATTGAATCACAATAAAATGTGTTCTTAAGAAATTATAAGTAACAACAAAAAATAGTTTGAACAAGACGAACAAAATTATGGTGATTAACATTAGTAATCTAAAATTGCATTGAAAGGTTAAGATAGTTTCTACAGCTCATAAATTAAAAGCTATAAAGTAACAGATACAAAACGAAAAAACGGTATTTTACTTTAAAATACAAGAAAAATGATATTGTTATTAATTTTAATGCCATTGAACAATAACATTTTGTTCCATACGACTTAATAAGAAGTGAGCTTCATTTGTGTTTATTCGTTGCGCTCAAAAGATTATTGTTTGCAATTATATACTTAAATAATATAGAAGGAAACATTCGAGTTTTTATATATATTCAGATGTTAACCAATATAGAACTTCTTTGAAATAAGAAAAATATAATAAGTTTATAAAGTAAATGTCGAAAAATAAAAAAAATCTAAATATTGTTTCGTTTCGTGTGAAACTATGTAATTAATCGTTTCCGCTTGCTGTCTCTGAGTCGACGCAAAATAATTATGTTGCCGACTCTTCCGGAACAATGCCAACAAACGATGCAAATTATGTGTTTTTTTTATAAACTTGCATATGGAAAAAGTACTAACAATAATGCTAAAAAATATATCTACAATGAACTACTACTTAGGTAACTTTAAAATTATATTTGAATAGTTATTGTGTCTAAGCTTGAATACCTACAATTCTATTTCTTAAAACTTTTATTTGAGTTATTGATAAAATTTCCTATATATCAATAATTAATAAGTACGTTTTTTTTTTACGATATTCGTTCTCAAAGGTTAAAATTTTACCAATTAGATAGAGAAACTGTCTTTAAATTTTAAAACGTTTCCGAAATATGGATATAACAATAATAATTGCTAAAATAGTCACACACTTTCAAGGAACTGAAAATATTTACACCATTAAACTCTTATAACAGTTTTGCAAAAGCTTTGCATGTTTACAATGAGAAACTTTTGAGTGCCCTACTCTTTACGGTCACAAAACTTGTGTTTATAACTTTCATAAGATAAATGGCGCTTAAACTGTGCCTACTAAAAGCTTTAACCAGGTAGATATGCAACAAAAGTCTTCTAGCTAAAGGACTTTTTTCTAAAGGACTTATCTAATATGACGCTGTACGTACAGTACTTAGTAGATCCAAACGAGGACAGTTTAAAAAAGGCACGGACTACGAGTCGGTGGAGTAGACATATATAATAAAAAAAAGGACTTTTAGAATTTCTGACTTCATATATTACTCATTTAAATAGCTAGTTTTAATTTTCCTTACACTCCGTAATTTCCTGAGTTACTTTCAGAAGCTTTAAAGGAATAATTACAAGATAACATTTCTATTCAATGACTCACCTCGATGATGTCTAACGCGGTGATGAGACAGCGGGCGGCAGCATGGCTGCTCTTGATAGGCGGTCCAGGAATCGGCCACCACAGCGGCCAGCACGCAGCTGAGCACGGCCCAAGGCGCTCTACCCATCCTCAATACCACTCACTATCCGATTAACTCAAATCCTTGCACTCCCGGTGCATTGTCGCCAAAAGTCCCGAGCAGCATGCACACAAATACATAAGTCAAACAAGGCCACCGGAAAAGATCAACAATGTTTATCTGTTTACATTACGCGATGTTCAAACGAAGCTCCGATAACCTGAAGTCGAATGGACTTAGATGATTAATCACTACGTTGGGAACGCGAGCTTGTTATCTCATATCTACTCATAATCTGTCGGTGCGGTTACTACGTTCGGTTCGCCTGATTTATTAGTTCGGAAAGAAGTGTCGGCGCGATCGTCGCTACGAACTGTCGGCTGCGAACCGGCGAAGCGTACAGCTCCGGCATCGCAGCGTTGAGCACTGACTGAACGAAATGCCTCCACTGAGTTGTGGCGAGCACCCGGCTGGATACGGCACACCCGCCACGCGGGACGGCTCTATTTCGCCTCTGTCTCTACATACTCGGCGGCGGCCGCTACACCAGACAAGGACGGAGAGCCACAAACATATGTATAAGCTGACTCACTCCACTCATTCGTGGAAAAGTTATAAGTTAAAAACTTTTGATAATTTCGCCGATCCAAGCCGCTTCCGCATGTGTCCGGGAGATATGCTGCGTTGACCCCGACGTTCGCTTTTACTAACATACTGTCGAAAAGGGGGATGCTCGCTATAAAAAGTAGTAAATTTACCTAATTTATGTTTTCGTCGGGATACGCACGAGAAACTTTTATGTCTGTAAGCACGCAAAAGGAAGTTAGTTGTGCCTTTCTTTGTATATACTTATTATTAAGTGGCCTAGTCGTGTGGTGTGTGTGACTCATCGTAGCTGTGTATAGTTATTAAAGAGACACGAAGCAACTGCAAATATAATATATGTGTATAATATAACGTACTATATTAATATTATTATAATGTGATCTCCTATACAGAGTTTAATAAGTATGTGATTAAATAATTTGCTGAAATATTATTATTGATACGTTACTTTTTTGACTCTTCACGTAGATATTGTATATTACCTATATATCCAAATTATATATTCAAGAAGCACTTTAAAATTTACCTAATGCAGTTTGCCACCAACTTACCAACTGACAAACAACATTTACAAAGTTAACTATTTTATTAATAAATCTGTCCTCAAATTTACCATTAGGGTCTTGTGGTTGCATCTTGGGAGGCGTTTCGCAAATGCCATCAAGAAGTTTAGAAGTTTGTAGACAACTTGATAAATATCTGTTTATTAAATTACGCTTTGAACTGACCCTGATTAAGGATCGTAGGGTTAGCTTTATCAATTAGTCAGCCTCTATGCCACCCTCGCCCTAGCTCTTCTAAACTCTCTACATTTGCCTTTAATTAATGTTATATAACTTGATTATGATATTCCCTCAATATAACAGTTCTCTGAAATATTTACAACGCTTTCTATGCTTCTAAGAGTGGGGGCAGCATCCTCAGACTAATATTATTTCAAAGAGAATAAAGAAACGCAAGTCATACCGAAGATTGTAAGTTTTTCAAAAGTTTAAGCGTTTGAAACTTAGTATCACATTCATAAGATGAACGCAGAAATCTTTAACGTCGCCGGCCCATTTTCATCAGTTCCTCAAGTTTTTCAATAAAAACTTTCGACGGCGTCCGATTTACATACGGTATGGATTCATTTATTTTCCAGAAGATTTTTCACGTAAAAGTGAAGAAGGTTTTAGGTATCCATTAAAGGCGAAAGGTCGTGGGCCCGAGTGACACTTCACCCGATTCGGCCCACTTTAATTATAATATTTTATCTCGGCCACCTTTGTATAGAATATCAAGTTTTTCACCCTTGGTTAAAGTTTTCTGTAGTCACAATAGTTACATTTAACTTGATCGGTAGCAATATCATGCATTAGAAATGCGTGGTATTGCTACCGATAAATATTAGAATGAGCAATGATAAATATTAGAATAAAAAATTAAACTTTGTTTATTAAGCTTAACTTTAATATAATAATATAAGTATCCGTTATACACATATATAATCAACGAACCGTATGATTACGTATAAGGAATTGTAGAGAGCGTCTGACATCTCTCATAAATAGTATATCCAATGAACAGATATGCATTAAAATTAAAGTCTATATGTATTAAAACTGTTTCTGGAGAATACTTTATTTGAGCCTTTAGTACATGTATCTATGTCCGTCCAATTTCAACGTATTCTGAGCACCCCTAAAAATATCAGCCCACTGATTCGTCAAGAAGGGCTACAAATTTGAGTTAGACTTATAAAAGCTTTGTGTTAATATACATTTTAATGCAATAGTTTAAAGAAATAGGTATATAAATGATTTGTAAATAATTCATTGAAAGACCTTGAGTTTTTTATTTTGACATGACCATGTTAGACTTGATACGATTATTTCAATCTAAATAGAGGTATCGTGCTAATCACGATAATAAAGAAAATCAAAGCTTGTTTTTTTAAACGGGTACACGCAAAATGCCAATCTTCAAAAAGTGAAACTTGGCTACTAAGTTTCACTTGATACATGAGAACCGATTTACATTAGTAATATTGTATAAAAAGTCACACATGCATGGTGAACTAGAATTTAGCTTGAAGAAACTGGAGCGGGGCAGGAACAATGAAACATTGTTGACCTTGCGACGTCTATTGAAGGATTAAGAAACCACCACCCGCGCCCGGTCTACGGCGGGTGGTTATGTTGGACTCTGACAGAAGGCCAGCGTACCAACTAAACACTGCCTAATGCCTTTGACCGGGCAGAAAGCCTGGGGCCCTATCGGCTTCATCGGAGCGCTCGCCCTCTCAGGGGAGGGGGCGAGGCAGCGCAGCCCTTAACGGTGCATACGCTTTAGGGGATGGGCCGGTTCCCAGAGTGGGTCGGTCAAACTTAATTGTGTACAGAAGGTACTTAGTGACCCGTGCTGTTCGGCGGCGCAGATGCTGCGTCCAGCAGGGTTTGTAATTTACGCGTGATGCGATCGGGAGGGTCGGTGAGCGCGTTTTTAGGGCGACGGTATGAGGGGGAGGGTGAGGGTGAGTAGTTAGCAGCCTCTCGGATTAATGGGTTGGGGTGTGTGGATGCCGCTTTGAAGAAGCGTTCCGAGAATTGTTTTAGGGTTTGTTGAATTGTGGGGAGGTCCACGTCCCTGTGGAGGTCGTGGCGACTAACATAGTATGGAGCGTTGGTGGCTCGGGCTAGGAATTTATTTTGTATTATTTGGAGTTTGTGGAGGATTCTGGGGTTTGCGTGGGCAAAAACGGGCGAGGCGTATGTGAGTACCGGACGGATGCATACTTTATAGAGAGTGCGTTTGTTGCGCAATGACATTTTTGATTTTTGCCCTATCATATTACCTAGGCGGTAGAGGTAATAGCGGGCGTTTTTAGTGGTTCTCTCTATATGAGGGCGGAAGGTGAGTCTTTTATCGAGCATGACGCCTAGATATTTGACAGAGCGCTGCCATGGGATGGCTTTGCCCTGTAGGCGGATGTGTGGGAGTCCGTAGGGGACTGTTCTGGTTCGCCGTTTGATGTCAAAGAGTATCGCGGAGCTTTTCTCCGGATTGACTTCAATGCGCCATTGGTGGAACCAGGCGCCTAGCTCTGAGACTGCGTTTTGAAGGCGTGGGATTATATGATGCCGGCTAGGGCCTCTATAATAGAGGGCCGTATCGTCGGCGAATAGTGCTAACTGGGCGTTAGCTGGGATTGGGATGTCGTTGGTGTAAACGGAGTATAGGAGAGGGGAGAGAGCAGAGCCTTGAGGGATGCCTGCTAGTAAGGAGCGTGGGGTCGACAGGGTGCCTTCGTGTTTAAAACGAAAGGTTCTGTCGCTGAGGAAAGACGCGATAGAGCGGACTAATCGGTCAGGCGTTCCACAGCTATAGAGCTTGTAGATTAGGCCTTGATGCCAGACCTTGTCGAAGGCCTTAGCGACGTCGAAAAAGACTGCTGCGGTTTAGAGTTTACGCGGGTGGAATCCGTTTAGGACGTATTCCACTATTCTGTGAACCTGCTGAGGGCAGGAGTGTTTAGGGCGGAAGCCATATTGCTCCGGTATTAGGATGTTGTTCTCAAAGAGGTAATCTTTGAGTCTGTTGAGTGACGCTCTCTCGTAGACTTTCCCAAGAGCGCTTAGCAGGCTAGTGGGTCGGTGGCTACTAGGGAGGTTGAGCGGCTTGCCGGGTTTGGGGATGCCTATGACAATTGCTTGTTTCCACGCAGTCGGGAAGTGGCATTTGTCGTAGCAGGCATTGAAAAGGATAGTGAGTAGGGTCAAAAATTGACGGGGGAGTGCCTTAAGGGCTTTATGAGAGATGCCGTCAGCGCCGGGCGTCTTCCGGTTTTTGAGTTTTTTGATTATTGAGAAGACCTCGTCTTCGGAGATCGGGTCTTGAGGGAGAAACCTTACAGATATGCTCGTATTTATATTAATATTAACATAAAACTACCGACATACATAATAATATTTCATCTATCTTAATACACAATAATACAAACTACCAACATACATAATAATATTTAATCTACCCTGCAATATACTCTCATACATTACATAGCTAATGGCTGAAAGATGCCACTTGAAAGGTAGGCAAAATTAAAAAAACCTAATTGTGCTAACTCTTGCAATTTTAAACACACCGTGATCAATAAGTCCGTGAGTTGACGTTGAAGAAACAATCAATTATTATTACCCGTGTGATATGTGTGTGTGTGTGATGATACTCGGATGTTGCGTAGTAACATTTTCACGTGCGTATAATTTAAAACGAGTTCATATTAAAGTTACACTTAAAACTACGTTCGTATAAAAGAATAATTGTTTAACTAAAGTGAACAGCACACGCGTGGTCCGTAAAAATAAAGCATAAACGCTAAAGCACTATATAAAACGGCGCAAACTTTGCGGTCAGTTAATACATTCAATTTGTTTGTGCGTACCGCGAATCCATGATGTGTGTGCTGAACAATGGCGATGATCACCGTACATACGCTGTTTGAACTGCTAAATAAATATAGAACACGTAGTCGCACTCCCCAACAGACCGTTCGTTCAGCAAATCACGTCAATTTCCATGAAACGGGCATTCAGTAATTATAAAGTAATTTAAGTTTTTGATTGACATTTAATAATATTAAAACATTTACAGCGTTTTATGGGTTCCGTACTCCGTATCACAGAAAGAAACGGACTGTTTAGATCCTTATTCTCCGGAACGCATGAAGGTTCAATTTAAATTAATTAAGTTATTTAATATTAAATATTTTATGTCCTCAATCCCTTGTGGTAATGAAAAACTCAAACTATCAAGTCGACGCAATCCAAAGATATGGCATTGTATGCTCTGTTGCTGCAGCACATTTCGATATTCGTGAAGAAATGAAAACCAATAGCGTACTTTCCGTTAACCTAGAATCAAATAATTTAGTACGAACCAATATCAAATCGCACTATTAAAAGTAAGGAGAAAATTCGACAGAAATTTATTATCGCATCAAAAAAACCTTTTACACTCACTAAGAAATAAATTAATGGATACTTTCCATTAATCCAGAATTGTGACATTTTGTATGAATTAAATTTACTGTAATTTTGTTACCAAGTAAACTAAACAAGATCTTACATTTAACCATAATCAGAATAAGTACTGTAGATATAGAAAATGATAATATATATTTCATTTTTTTTTTCATATATGTCAGTTACAATTAACTATACAAACATGTATCTCATTCATTAAAAAAATTAATTCTAAACAGTAAAATGGTAAATATAATTTAATTATATCTTTTTGGAATATAAAAGAAGCTACACCATCGGTTCACTAATTTATGGACACCATCAAAAGGTATTAAACATGGTCTTATAATGTTTATGAATTAATTATTTTAACAAACACTATTTTGTATAGAATTACATCTGTACAAAATATGTTTGCGAATTTAGTACATTTATGAGCGAATGATGACACTTTGCTACAAGAAATATTTTATCAATTGAATTATCACATTTTCGAGAAATATAGGTATATAAAACAAAAACAATACATTAAAAAAATATGTTAATTTCTACTCTGAAATATATTTCTAACTAGCGTATTACAAAAATTATTTTATAAAGAAAGACGTAAATCGCGATTGATTTTTTATATAGTATATGTATTATAGTGTTATATCAAGTTATTTTTCACAAGTTTAGTTTGCTACATAAATTGGTAAGAAAGTTGAAAAGAGTTTCGTTGACCTCAAGTAATGAAGACCCATCTTGTGACACTATAAACACCTTCCTCAACTGAACAATAATTACTTAATTTACCGATTTTTTTTAAATCTCGTATCTTAGTGTCAAATTCAACAAAAAGAAACATGTTGTTTTTTTTCACGCAAATCAAAAATATGACTAGTATGGTTTCATCAAAGGTTATGGTTGCATCAAAAACAACATACACAATCAAAATATCTTAAAGAGATATGTTTCCGATTAAGTGATAAATGCTGATACCTACTTGCGAATAAAATTACTATCCAACGTGGCAATACTGCCAGCATTTCGGGAACGCTGCCCACTAGCTGCGGTTTAGTGGAATAGTTATTATATCATGTATCCTTTTATATGCAACTAAATATTATTGAGTTATTGAATATTTTGACATCATATAACCACAATGCCCCATCAAAATAGCATAAAATCATAAAAACTGATAATGCTAGATTTTCAGTGAAACAGATTAACGAGTTTTCATAATTGACGTATAAGTTGATACTTAAATCCACATTTGATATATTTTTATTATAGAAAAACAACGTTTATAAATTACCGTCGATCATATACAAAATATATATTTTCAATGACTTCGGAATTCAAGCTATTGAAGTAATTTTAAGGTTATAGAAAAATAAACATTTAATAAAATTATGACATGATTGTTTAATGATAAATCAATAAAATTCGAACTTCGAACAAAAGCGCAATCTATGTTATATTATGCGAACAATTTTCTATAGTTGGCTGTCAGCAAATACCAAACAAAACGAACTTTGTTTAATGAGTACTCAGACCAAAAAAATACCTTTAGCATATTATGTTAAGCATACATATGCATGTCGCATCAATCAACTGTAATCAGAAACGCCCGTTTGTAGAGTTTTATTTCAAAAAGACAGCAAAAGTTAATGATAGTTAGATATTTTGAAATGTGCATCTCTAAAAGTTAGTGATGATATCGAGGCGAGATCTCTTCGTGGTTATTCTCCTCTTACCTGTACCTTTAGAGAAAGTCATGAAGATCGCATTTAATAACGATTTAATAATTTTAATAACGATTCTGTCTAAAATTCAACATTTTAATCGGTCACTTCCCAAAGGACATTGTTCAATTTTGGCCTAAGAACCGATGTGAATATAAATTATACTATAATTTTTATTTATTTTTATATTATTTGAAACATATTTTAGTATTTAACGGACACTTCAAATAAATAAATTCCAAATAAAAAGTTGGGTCACAATTATTGATGCCGTATAAAATGTTTTCCGTCAGCCAGTGCTGCCAGTTTCGGAAGTTTTCGCGATTTCGGTAAACACGGATCGAATTGAAAACCTCCTCCTTTTTGAAGTCGGTTATTAAAATTAGTTGATAACACTTTATTCATTTAAATACCTAAATTGGCTAGCTAGAAAAAAACTAGTATTATATATTTTTTAAGCGAAATCGCGAATTTCTAGCTTGGCATTCAAGTATTATAGTTTTCGTAATTGGCAACACTGGTGTACTGCCGTGTCCGACTACCTGTGTCCGTTTCATTTAATTTTTGATTGCTTTGCGACTATCGTTTCTTTTGGGATTTTCTATGCGTTTCATGGTTTTATTCTAACAACTTTGACTTGATTACGGACTCCGATTACATTGCGTAGGTATTTGGTAGACTCGGATGTGTGTAAAGGACTGGATTTTGTAAAATGATAATTGTCAAAGAATTATCTTAAACTTGACTAGGTACTATCTCTTTTACTAGTATCTAGTAGAGTAGTCCCTTCCTAGTTCTAGAAGAGAACATAAATAGCTGTACATAGTATTGTTAATATTACTTTGATATTACTACTCTGATATTTTACGCAAGGTTGGTTATTTTTTATTTATAACCTCAAAATATTAACTTTTTTCGTAATTATTTTAGTTTTCTGAAGTGTCCGTTCGTGAAAACTTATTTCATTGGAATCCATATAATTTTAAGAGTTTATATAAGTCACTTTCGATTCGAACGGTTCTTAGGCAGAACATGTATGGAGCCGGAACAATGTCCTTTAATTTAATTTTATACATACAAAGTAATGTGAGCCGAAGCCGAGAATCGTAAAAAAATAGCAAGTGAGTATTTTGACGTAATTATTCGTTGCATCGTCCATCTTTATAATTGAGAGTAATCATAAACTAAATATCTACAAACTAAATATGATAATCGAATGACTGATCCAAAGAACATTCAAATTATGGAATACTAGCTTTCCGCCTGCAACTTTTTATTTATTTATTTATATTTTCCCGCGGTATAAATTATTTTATATCCTTCCCCGAATCCCAAACTAACCCTACGCAACATTATATCAAAATCGGGTTAGCAGGTAAAATTGATTTGCAATTCAATTTCTTATGTCACCTTGTAATCATAGGCTTTTAAATTAAATTAGTTAGGTACATTTATGATTAGTAAATGTACGGATAACAAAAATGCTAACAAAATATTTGACTCAGCGTGGGACTCGAACCGAACACTATCTGTCCTAATCGAATAATTCATCTGCAGCTGTTTACTTTTTAAAGCCAATATCAATTTTATTTACTACTAGCTTTCTGCCCGCGGCTTCGCCCGCGTGGATTTCGGGATTGGGTGTATAGAGGGTTAAGGGTCATAGCTTTTGCCCACGGCTACATATACGCGGAAGTCGGTTTATGGTGCGAAGATTTTATCGCGCTTCCCGTGGGACTATCCGTTTTTCCGAGATAAAAAATGCCGCAAAACTCCTCAAGAATCACTCTATCTATTGATGAAAACCGCATAAAAATCTGTGCAGTAGTTTTTGAGCGAAGCCTTTATTGCGCATCCCGTGGGATCTGTCGATTTTTCCGGGATAAAAAGTAGCCTATGTTACTCGGGGAGAATGTAGCTTTCCAAAGGTGAAAGAATTTTTGAAATCGGTCCAGTAGTTTAAGCGTGAAGAGGTAACAAACAAACAAACAAACAAACAAACAAATAAACAAACAAACAAACAAACACACTTTCGCATTTATAATATTAGTTGGGATTAATGACGACGTACCAACATCCAAATTAGAAATCTTTACATATTTTATGAAAATTGGCTAAGAATAAAGCAAGCTTGCAAATTAGTATTTGTTATTTTGCATTTTAATAAAACGGCTAATTAAAAAAAGCTTGCAATTTATTATACAATAGGCCCTAAATATTACCAAAAACTGAATGACAAAAGTTATAAGGCCAAGTTCTTTCACACAAAAAACTTACTTTGCTACTAGCTATATATATGTACAAAGATAACCTTTTATGACTCCGTCATTTAAGCTACCGATTTAGAAATGAAAAGAGCTAAAATGTGAATGCACTCATTAAATACAGACTCATTATTCTTTACGCTCGAGCCATTCAGCCGCACTCGCTAAACAATCAAACTCATTATTTAATAGGTGTTCTTTTGTAGTATTTCTAATTAATAATTAAAACTCTTTGGTGTGTCAAAATTATTAAATGTGTAAATATCTAAATGTAATTTTACATGTCCAGGACCACAATTTAAAGTGACATATGCTTTTATCAATCCGTAGATATTTCTGAAATAATTGTTGTGTTTAGCAGGAATTTTCTCTCCCTCTTCACTTTACCTACTGATATTCCTAATGTCCGATTATCATACATTCCCTCCCTATTTATTACATGCTTTATATACATTCCCCAGGAATTTTACACAACAACGGAATATGGAATTTTATAAATTGACGAATTTTCATGACTTTCCGTTAACATAATACTATAAATAGACATTATTACACAAATACAGAACATAAACAATTAATAACGGCTACCAACGTGTAGACAGTTACATCAGTGGTAGAACACCGTCTTACGATGATGAAATGTAACAAATTTCTTAAACTGAAATAAATCAATAATTGTATTGATGTGTCTGCTAGATAGCTAAGAAAACGGAGATAAGTACATATTTAAAACAACAATCGAAAAATTTATAAAAATCGAATTCATACTTGATTAAATTGTAATGGCTAAAAAACTTTTACGATTACTTTAGAATAGTTTTTTTTAAGCCTCATCCTTGTATATCCAAATCCATTGTTACACTTCAATATACGCCTTCACCTGTTATAATATAACGTAATAATTTTTGTGACCTGTATAAATGACCAAAGCCATCGCCCCATTAAAGCCCGCCATTCTGAATAGCCGGTATAAAAAAATATGACAGATATATATGATACGATTCAAACCGGGCGACGGTTAATCATATTTACATGACTGATGAGTCACAATTTTACATAAAAGTGTAAAAGCGAGTGAACTTAGGCACGGACCACATCGGCGAAGTGGTCCAATTTGCATGTTTTATGCAGCGGCGAGTGCTACGATCGTGGGCAGTACGCGCGGCACCTTTGAAATTTTTATGCGGTATTCCACAAATCGGCCCCAGTAGCATTTATGAGAAATCACGTCGCCTGTTGACCATTGTGATTTTGTATCATCGTTTATTATGTCGCGATGTCATGCTGTCCACCGTATCCTTAGCTGTTATCCATGAATATGACATAAGTGCATTTTAGTGCACGGACTGCTTTCCTAAATATTTTTATATATAAACTCCGTGGTATCCAAAGCAATTGTCTGTAATCTTCTGGTTTATATTTAGAACATTTTCTGCTTGCTTTGGATGGTGATGGGACTTAAGCTTGTCTCGCAAACTTACCTAAGTAACCCAAGTTTGTCGCAGATGACTATGTTAATAAATGTTAAGGTGAAATCAAAAGAGACTATTAAACCGATAGTCAAGTTTCTCAAATACGAAGCTGAATGAAGCTACTTTCCATCTTCGACCCTATATTATGATAAGAGATAGAAGAAAGCTTACCTACCATTTACTGAGGTAAACACGACTAGCTTCCCGTGGCTAAGTATCGTATGTAGTAATACATATTTTAAATAATTGCGGTTGACGTATACAATTGTACACAGCAGGGGCCATGTATTTATTAAAGTGCTGCAGTTATGAGCGCCAGTTGAACCAAACCAAGTACGCAATCATATAAGACTCCTGTGACCCTAATAGGTGTCCAGGCTTCTCACTGAGCAGCCTTAGAATGACGTTGGCACTCGCGTCGACGATCGCACTACCGAGCACATTGCAGAGGTGATAGCAATGCCGCGAAGCACCGTGTGAATCTTGGCCGTACTTAGCGCGGAGCTATAACACTTGGAGAGAGTTTATTATTTACCAATGTTGCAATTCAATAAATGAATTCACTTATTTTTATATAACATATTTTCTCATTGGGAAAATCTATTATGCCGTTCTTAGGCTTCTATATTACACCCATATTAAAATTTATCGAAATTGGTTTAGCCGATTTAACATTCACATTTAAAATATACTTGGTTTCTTTAGCCGTCGTCGTCGTGCTGTGGTGAACAACAATTTTGTTTTAAGGTTCGCCCCAACGGCGATTTTGTCAGATTCATTTAATCACGATTTCGAAAGGTTTACAAATCAATACCAAAGATTTTCGTATTGTTTATACTAAGCACAATATCTATACTGCATGGAAACCAGTCATTTATTTATTTATAACTTTATTGTACATCGACCATAGTGAAAAAAAAAAGTTACAGATAATTGATCTTTAAAACTAACTGTACAAAGGGCGACCTTATCACAAAGAGTGATCTCTTCCAGGTAACCTTAGGATGGACAGGAATTTAAATAAATTATTACGTGGGAAGATGGCGATGTCTAACTTAATGACATACTTACTATAAATATAACAATACATAATATAATATATATATACACTTACACACATACATACATATATATACAAACATACATACATATATCAATAAAATACAAAATCATAGTGACAAATAATGTTTTTTAACAAGGCTTTTGAAAATGGGAAGACTTTGTGCTTGCCTTATATTTAAAGGTAACGCATTCCACAATAAAACTGCTTGTACCGTGTAGGCCTTATTATAAAATTTGGTGAAGTGAGATGGTATGCTCAGCATTAAGTTCTCTGCCGACCTTAAGACGCGGGAATGGGTTTCATGGAGAAACTTAAAGCGATTTTTTAAGTAAAAAGGAGTGTCAGGATGAAACAAAATAGAATAGAGAAGGGATAGGATACGTGCATTCCGGCGAAGGCGAATGGGCAACCACTTGAGCTTAACACGAAATTCTGAAACATGATCATATTTGCGTTAACCAAATATAAATCGTATGCATAAGTTTTGGAGTCGCTCAAGTTTATCAAATTGTTCCTCGGTTAAATTCGAAAAACTTGTGTCAGCATAATTAAGGATTGGGACGAGGAGTGACTGAGCAAGCGCAATCTTAGTAGCAGTAGGTAGAAAGTTCCGCAGCCTTCTGAGCGATCGAGCAGATGCAAACAACTTTCGACTGAGTTCCTGCAGATGAAAAGACCAAGATAAATTAGTGTCAAAGTGAAGACCCAAGTTTTTAATTGTTTTGCTGAATGGAATATGAGATCCATCAAATATAACTTTTAGTACGACAGAAGAGTAAATATTAGACGTCATGCGGGAGCTACCAATAACAATTACTTGTGTTTTGGCTGGGTTAACTTTGAGACCGTAGCAGCTACTCCATTCACAAATTTTTAGCAAATCAGAATTTACCTTATTTATAGCTTCCGTCGGTCGATCTGGTGAAGTTTGGCAGTAAATTTGCAAATCATCAGCGTAAAGGTGGTAGGATGAAGTAAGCTGGATAGAAATAGAATTAATGAAGATTGCAAATAGTAAAGGAGATAGAACGCCACCCTGCGGAACACCAGCAGATGTGCAGCACCATGAAGATGTAGAATCATCAACGCGAATTCTCTGCCGGTCATTGATTACTCGTAATAAAGATTTTATTTAAGCATCTCAAAGCTTCATATACATCCCCGCCCAGGACGGGTAAACCTTTGGCTTTCTTTGCAGATAATATACTCGTAGTGCTTCTATTTTAATAGCTCTCGGAAATCTTCGTGTTTCGTCTTTAGTCAGATTGTAAGCAATAGTTAGTACAATTTCTTAAAATTATTATAAATCACAAAAGAAGCATTCGTTTGCATACAAAAATGCGGTGATTGCCGTGAGCCAGTACGAAATTATATACATTCACTCACGCCTCTTTAGTAGGCAGAGATCAAAGTTTTCATCTTGCTACAATCCAAACGTAATTCCCTAGCATTCTCGAATTTCATAAATACTTTCATGCATGTGTACATTTTGTACAAATTTCCTTACGATTCCATCAACTTAGGAATAAAAGTACATACATCAGCAAGACCTTGAGGTCGCGTCTGTTCCCTACGTAATTATATCTCTGTTCTTTATTCAACTGTTTACAAAACAGACACACATACACACACACACAAACCATTTCCTAAAAGCCATCGGTAGAATGCAGCACTAGCGCTAAATTGCATTGTTCGTTTTATTGCAAGTGTGGATAGCGGAGCGCTCGCCAGAATTATTTACTATGTAACAGCACATGCACTTTATTCTGCTGCCGATTTTAGTATTGAAATCTTTTGTTATGTTCGTTCAGATAGTTTTCGTCGTGTTAGCAAGCATGAACCTTAAAGGCATGGAAGCATTTGTTTGGCCTGTCATGATATCGCTTTAGTAAACATTTGACTCTTGATTCAACATTTTTGCAAAACTAACTGACTAGCAGAATTTGAAAAAACATGTATTAAGTAATATGTAGTTAAGTTCCCTAATACAATACGTTATATCTATTAGATATAAAAATATATAGTGAAATTCGTCACGATACTCACAAATAACAATACATATAAAAAATGCATACATTATATCAACAGTTCAGAGAAACTCCCACTGCTGGATGTAATCCTGCCCAAAGAGTGATATAGTTTCGAGCCATCATCCACCAATTTGCACTAGCCCAATGCAAATTGATAGAAAGTATCCTTGTTAGTCAGCAGACTGCACCGCGAGCAAATGAAATTGGCTTGGGTCCCGTCAGGTGTGGTACGTCATCACATAACAAATCCATTTAAGAAATCTATTTCTCATTTATTTATTTCTGTAGGTAACTCAAAATAGATAATAATAAAAAAGAAATAAAAGTTTTCGTCTAAATATAATAAGACAATAGTTATAATTAGAGAAATACTTAACTGAAGAAAAACAGAAAAGGCGTTAAATAACAAGAACCTTTAGACATAACAATAATAAAAGTGATTATTTATCTACCTCAGAATTAAACAAAATATATTAGTACACTTTCTTTAAGAATTCTAAACTCTTACTCGATCATAAATGAATTATGTCGGTAGCGGCTGCATATATTATTCTGGTTAAAAACACGAATTTGAAGGCACAAAAAGCTAACTAATTGAAAGGAATCTCGAAAAGCTACATACTCTTCTACCGTACAAGTTATATGACATTCAAACTTTTTAACTTAATAGTTTCGGGTAGTTAATTTTCGGCAATACTATTATTTTTTAAGACTTAGTAGTAATGTATTAAAAGTAAAGTAAAATTTACCTCGGCATGTCGAATTGCTGCAGCCTGCATTTGTTGCTGCAATGCCACATTCACCGTGGTAACGTGGTAGCAACAAAACCAAATAATGCTTAAATCGATAAACCGTAATTTTAATACATTTTCTATATTGTATTTTGTTCAAGTTTAGTATTATGTAGGTAAGTAATGAGCTTTATGTTTGTGTATACAGTTTAAATTAATTTCACTACATTGTTTAAAAGAAGAAAAAGTATACTTATTAAGTATATCTCGTATTTTTTGTATATATACGCGAAACCGCAATAATATGTTTTTCTAAAGGGCACCGAATAAGGAGAGCTAGAACATTTCGTGTGAATGAAATCTTCTATCTTTTCTAAAAAAGAAGATTCAAACCAGTAAAGAGATCTCTTCAGAATATCTTCACTGGTTTGAATACTTTTTTTTTAATAACCGTGAATATTCTTTAAAAAGCCGTTATACCTATTTTCGTTTAGCCTCTTTATTTAATAACGGTCTTGTTTTGATGTCATCTTAAAAATGAGGCCTCTAACGAAATTTGCTATGTTAATGAACATCAACATGACAGCTACTACGTGAATAGCATCTTGAGACCAGGACTATTGGGCAGCCTGAAGGCACTACGTTTATGCATGAACCCCTAGAGCTCGTGACTCTAATTAATAAACAAGCTGCAACTAACTGACCACATCAGAGGGGTTCTAATTGAATAACAAAGCCAGATCATCTAGTACGTATGCTCGATGGATAACACATACTCCAGAAATGCTTTATATTAAATAATATTTACATTTTTATATCATGATGGTAGTATCACAAAAAACTCACAGAATAGGCTACGGTGTCTGATTATCTGATGGAAAGCACCAATATTACTATGTTGAACATTTTAGATAAAAATTTATTTGTAATGTATATGATAATCAAGTTTTCATATATCTAAATACACATATTATATATTATTAATCTTTTATTGCACCAAATTTAAAAATCAGTTTGAATATGCTTCTTATCTCCATCAGAGATTTCTTCCAGCCAACCCGTAACAGGTGTGTGTTTTTGTTTCACCATGACGCCAGTGTACGCCCATTAATAAAACAAGCAAATCAATAAAAAAGTATTATTAAAAAAGTTTACATTACGTTATCGATCTCTTAATAGTTTTTACATTTCTACGTAATAATAGTATAATGTAATGATAGTAGTACTGTTTATTCCTATAATACACGCTGGTTGTAACATATAGCACCAGATAACCCATAGAAACAAATTAATCTAGATTACTGTACTTTATCTGCAGCTGAATGCAGGCATTTTACTAAATTCGTATTTCTTTTGTGTCGTATTAAGGGACAATGGTGCGCCGATTGCAGTCCTGCTTTAGCTATTTTATTTTCAACCATTACGCCATTGTCGGCAAATTCATTGTATCAATACAATGCTTCGAGAGAGACATTTCGCAACCATTCTCCGAACGCGACACATCATGTCATATATCTTCGGACAAATAATAATTGGACGGTTCAAATTATTAGAGGCAATATCAATTGTGTGACCATTATGTCATTGATGTCGCTCGCAAATTGGAACAATACTTACTTTGTCCCCAACTGATAAACGGATTTCATTAAAAATATCTTACATTTCATGCGGACAAATTTAATATTGGCAGCCGAACCGCAGACTGTTTTATTTCTTAAGCGAACTTCTGCAGTAAAACGTTAACTCCAGTGATAACGGAGACGGAGATGAAAAATACGAGTATTTTACTTTATTCGCTGATTTAATTTCCAAAGTATGAAAGCTGTAAATAACAAACATCTTAACTAATCCAAAACTATAGATATTTTAAGATCAACTTTATTTAAAAATATGTGAGTATAATATGAAATATGTAAGTAGTAGTTTAGTTAGTAGTTTTGGTGACAAGTCTGAACATGATAGCTTCAGAATGGTTTGAAATGTAGTCCAATAAGTACTTTGAGGTTTCATATGGTCCTAATAACTGAAGAACTGGATGTCTTAAAAAGCCTTCTGTCTTAAAAAATGTTATTCATCTAATCTGTTCACTTTAAGTTTATTAAAAAGTCTACAAATACATTGTCAAATTAGAAATACAAATACCAAATCAAGTAAACCCTCGTTCATGTTAATTTTATTTTATATACTCGTATGATAAGAAAACTCTTGGCTATTATCTCACCTCACTGTACCTAACTGACAGCACAATAAAAATCTGAATATTTCCACCAATAAAGTATTTTTTAAGTTATAACATATTAAACATATACAAGAATTTTCTCTAACAATATCAAACATGCTTTTGTTACAACCCCAACATCGATGACGTGATTTCTTCACTGATCTTCGAACCTCTGCTCTATGTCAATCTTTCCGTGTACCAATATGTAACATAACTTAGATTTAGTCCCCTGAAACGGAAAATATGGAATAATCCTGGTCGCATTGCCTCTGTGAATTGCGAAACAAATTTTTTGGGCGAAATCAAACCAGTTTTATCGCCAGTGTTACATCGCGTAGGCGCCTCGTAATATCCTGAAAGAGTTGATGCGTTGCCCCCAAGGTTTTAAGCCGAAATTGCTGAAATATGTCGCTCTCTGATAGATCAAGGTATTTGTGTCGATGTTGAGTTGATGGATTTAGCGAGGGCCGCGGCTAAAACAGGTATTACTGAGGATGCTTATTTAATAAAAAAGCCATTATTATTATTTTGATAAGTAGTGTAATAAAAATATCCATATTTATCTGTAGCCAAATAATGTCTTTGCTGTATGAACCAGCATATTAAAACTGGATACTGTAATATTAATGATCGCGTTCAAAAAATTGAGAGAACGGTGGATCTCCTCTAGTCTTTGTTCCAGATAAGGTCGCTCCTTTCAATCAACAGGCAGCGAGCTATTCTTGTACAAATTAGATAACGTCCCCGGGAAAACATTAAATGTTACGGTGCGTGCAGTTTTTGATTAGTTGACGGAAACGACGATGATGGAAGATTAATTTGACATTTAAAAAGGTCGTTTAACTAGGATTAAAATTTGATGTCACAATGGTACTAGACTTTAAATATTCTATAATGCATTTCCCAGTAAAATCTGTTTTAATGAATACGCGTTTTCAAAACCAATTTTTATTGAAGTGCTTTTCTACCTAGTAACAACTAAAATTTACTGATATACAAATGATTAAGTTTTAGGGAAAACTAATTTTAACTTTAAATATCTGACAAAAGTAGTCTTAACTAAAAAAACTGCTTGCATAGAATTGACTAATTAATATGAGCTTCGCTTTGATTAAAACAAAAACATTATATTCTTTAAGACAATTTAAATCGAGAATATTTGTTAATTCATGCATTTCAATGACTTTAATATTATAGTAACTGAAAAAATATACACAGTACATCCCGATCTAGGATCAATTAGAATATTTCAAATACGTCTTTGGGTAATCTAATTTAACAGATTTTCGTTAAAGCCAATGTTATCTAGTTAAATCTAGTTTTAATTTCAATCCATAGCGTAACCATCGACATCGCGGTTCCCTTGCTAAACAACGAACGAGGCAATGGCTGTTCAGTAGAAACAGTATCATCAACATCCCACCCGGTATACCCACCACTAAAAGCTAATGCAGAAGGCAAAGGAAGTCATTACGGACACGTTACACACATGAGCCACAATGGTCATGCGAACCCCTTTGTGACCGATGCACTGAGTCGAGCTACACAGTGAGAAATGGATTACCGGTCATATAAGAAACCAGGTTTTATTGGGAAATAATACTTCTGAAGTTTCCGCTGTTGTTAGGAGAAAGTAGCGAACACATCTTCCTCTGTAATTTTTTAATTTGCCACTTTTTTATGCTCTAGTTTCGTGTATCAGACCGCATTGTAAATATATTAGATTATACATATAATGCAATCATATACTAAAGTTGTATTTCAAAATTTTTATATAGCATATATATCCACTACAACTAAATTCCATCCAAACTTAACAAATTTATGGAGGCACTTGTGTAAACAGACAGTTTTCAATCAATAACCAAATTCTTGAAAGACCCTTCAATGCTTGGAAAGATGGTGCTCATAGTAATCGGTCCTCCAGGCCGTTTCGTTTCATCAACTCTTTTCAGCGCCTCATCTTCATAGAAGTGACTGTGTGCCTTGAATTTGTCCCAAACCTCGTCTAAATTTTTAAAAATATTTGTAATTAGTATTCGTTTACTGATATAATATAATTATGCAGTATATTAAGATTGTATGTTTTGAAGAGTTTTGTTTTCTCCATACTAATTATTTTTTCATCATTTTCCTTATTTATTTAATGGTTATAAAAGCAATTTTTAAGCAAACTAAAGTATTAACTATGTCAATTTGCATTAAAATGCGTAATAGCAAAAATTTTAAAATTCTTGATAAAATACTAAATTCATTCGAACAAATAACGACTGTTTACGAGTTGTTTTTTTTTTTCAACCAAAATATACAAATATCTATTGCCATAGAATAGTAATCAAAAATCTATGGAGTTAAAAAAAGATACAAAAATAAATAATTTCTATAATACTTATATTTAAAAAATATGTCAAGTTAGATGTACGTACGAAAATCGAAAAACAAAAGGACATTAATAAAATCGTTTTACATACGTGCCTTCCAAAAAGTTGGTAGACTATAGTATTATATTATTTATGGTAGAAGTGTTAATAAGCACCTTGGTATTTTTTATTTGTGCCAGTATGCCAGGAAGGAGGATCTACTACTACTAACCACGCACTTGCAGAGTTATAATTATGGTTTGACAGATATAATTAAACTACTAAGGAATGAAGCCGCAGTTGTATCTTGCATTTTATTGCATTGTTGCATAATACAATGCAACACAATTCTAAATATTAAATAATCCCTTGTTTACCTAAAGAAGTTTACGGTTAAATACATTGAAATGTCTCCTTAAAAACGATAGTTTTGAAACTGTGTCTAAAAGAAACAAATGTAGTTTCCCGAATCAATAACCTAACAAAAATATTAGCATACTAAATAACTTTTTTTTAAATTAGCATATTAAAAAAGTTTTGAATTACTTTGCAATATACCTCTAGATATAGATATTTATAGAAATATATTATTTAGAGATATATACTTGTACATAGAATAATATGGAATATGGTTTCATTACTCGCTTTTTAGGTCTGGGATTGATTTTATTACGTACCAATGTGTTTATCGAATTTGATATATGTATATTTAATTCCATACTGCTGCAATCCTACTGTGAAGAAAAACATCGTGAAGCAACATACCTGCCAAAAAATTCAAAAAGTGTATGTGAAGTCAACCAATCAGCACAAGACAAGCGTGGTTGATTAAGCTCTAATCGACCAAACTTAAGTAGGCTCAAGCATCTCCTTGGGGAGATATATAAGCAAGGATGAAAATAATGACGATATTATTATTAATATACAATAAAAAATAATAAAATATTACCTGCCAATGCTTTGCAATCATCACTTTTTGGGAGTGCGGCTATAGGTAAATATTGATTCAGGGTGTCGGAGCCAACTGCATGCACTTTCAACATATCTATCATTTTTGGCTTCATAAAGGGCCGTAGAACAGACAATAGTTTGTCTACGAAAGGTGGCGCATTAATGAAGTGAAACTCTTTTAGACGAATAAACATTGCTTCCTGAAAGTAAGTAATAATATACACAAATATGAAGTGACTTATGATTAGCACATTTTATTTTGTTTTAAAATAAAACTTTTAAGATATGCAATTTAATCAAATAATAAGTTTGTTAATGTTACAGCTCTAATCACTGTTTGAACATTATTATTTTAAATGTTTGGAACCATTCCCTAGTGGTCTTTTGACCTTAGCAAAAATATTGACCCTGTGTATTAGTAAGTAAAAATAAATTACGGCGGATCATGCGATACTCGTACCTACATAAAAAGTGTTATATCTTCATGACTGTTAGTGACGGTACCTAATTGCCTAATTGTAAACTTATGACAAATTCAGAAGGTTTCCACGTGCGAAATTACTAGACATATCGATTAATCGACGCCTGTAATCGACTTAAATAAATTGAATAATAAAATCCGAATAATATTCATCGTATTTGTATATTAAATCAATACATAATTACAAAACATATTACATACCAATACACATACACAAAAAAGACAAAAGGACTCTCTTGCTGTTTCCATACGTAAGAAAAATGTGTTATAATATACAACCTAAAATACTAGGAAGTAAAACAATATGATAATTCTGGTAACGAGTTATATGTATATATGTTTCAGTATCTATTATATTGCAAAAATAGAAAATACCACTCCTCAAAAATAAATTGTAATAACAAAACTAAAGGACGCTAATTATACAAATGAAATTACCTGTAAAAAGTAGAAAAATTGTTGCGCCACTGTTAAATCAACCCCAGCGACGTGACCTAAGGTTACATTTGTCATATTTATTAATAAAGCCACTCCTGGCCACGTCCCTTCTTCGTATTGCCAAAGGTCCATTAGCATGACAAAAGCCCTAAAACCAATGAATATTTTGTTTTGTTTTCAAAGTACTGAAATTATGTCATACAATCGTATAAAAAAGGAACTGTCTTAAGCTTCTAACACTTCTTATTTACTTACCTAACCACGTCACTATAAACGAACTTCTTTGTATCCGGGTCCAATAAATGACAATAAACTGCGCAATTTCCAGTTAACGTCGGCGTAGTCAACGGCGTCATTAACCTTAAATAAAGAAAACAATTACCCACTCATTTGGAATAAAATCATATAGCACCTCCGTTCGTATTGAAACAAACGATTACTAGAGGTTTCTTTCTGGGAAATTTGTCATCCAATTTCATTTCCAATAATAATAACAATTCTCAGAATAATGTAGACCAACTTAGACACATTTTGAGGTGGTTGGTAGTTTGAAATATTATTCCACATTAATACAATATTAAGTCTGTCTTCATTATTTATATGTCTCAGATAAAGTATAAGTCGAATCAAATATGTTCATATAATATGTTCATTCCTGTGAAAATTACATGCATAGTTCACACTAAACCTTTAGATTTAAAAAGTTATTACTACATGTGAAAATCTCTTTAGCCGTTGAATATAATTTGCTTCATCTTAAAAATTGCGTGATTACAAGGGATTTAACTCGAAAAAATGTTTGTTGTATGATTTATGACATTAAGTCCAATTTGATAGCTCATCACTGCCTTGCTCGTCTTTAATCTGCTTTTGGCGATGAAAAACCATACAAGCCGATTTTTTATAACTGGTTTTCGTCACCGAAAAGGCTGTCGAAGAGTAAGAAAAACATGTCACCATGGAGGAGTGCCACGAATGTTTTAAAAATTGATTCAATCGACTGAAAAATCTCGTTTTATCTGTCTCCAAAAAAAAAGTCAGCTTTTCTCTCTCTCCTCTGGGGATCACCTGTCCCCGTAGTTTGAGTACGCGATATGATAGAGCGATTTATCACTTTGAACTATCGAAATATAAATAATAAATTTCAAGTTGGCAGTTATATAGCAAAATAAACGCTTTTTCATATCTTGTATCATTGTGCATAGTATGGTGGCAGAAATGAATTTCGTGTTTCTCACCATGTATGACACGCTACTTCCAAAGCCTTGTCGATATGTCGATCTGAAGCAAATGTGAACAATGTTCTCAGAGTATAATTGAGATCAATGACCCGCTCTGTCAGCTCAATGTCGCACTCACAACAATGGAGAGCTAGGATTATGTCCAAGTCTGAAACAAAAATATATATCAATATCAGCCATATTGTTTTCAACTAACTAGGTTATATTAATCACCAGAGCTATAACTTTATAAAGCAACTCCGGATTTTGAACAACAGAGGCATAGTAATCAAAATACTGGTTTTCATAAACAATGTATGTGTAGATGCAGTAAAGCTATGAGAAATAATACATTATGAACACACATTGCCCAACCCACATAAACCTCTTGCTGGGTATGCCTCATCAACAACCAATTCTATGGCGTTCTCCTGTGTTCGCGCTACGTTAACTTTTTGTGGAAGGTCTTTCTTTACACAGTGGGTTGCAAATGCCTTATAATTGCAAACAATATGCATGTTATGATGATGAATGTAAGAAAAATATTGATTTGTGTTTTTGATCTCAGGAGAGCAGCAAAGTATATGAGTTACAGCAAATGTTTCGTTTAAAAAGTAGATACTAGCACTCTTCTACTCGTACAGACACTAGTTTGAAATCAAGATAATTTAATAGAAACTTAAGAATAAAAAAGTGTTAAACAAAAATGCTATTAAGCTGTTGCGGCTAAAATATATTTATCTGCTATATCGGCGTTTTATTTCATCTTTCGTTGATGAAATCTTCTATATAAATAAAAATTATTGGTCCTATAATCGATCCTACTCGTGCCTACCTATTTCAGAGAATGGCACTTATCTTAATATACCCGTACATAACGTAACAGTTGCATAAAAACCTAAACTATTACATAAAAAATATATTCTCAATTTTAGGTGACCACCTGCATAACTTCAAAAGCCAAAAATACTATTATAGTCACTCAATAAACGCCTAGCACAACGGTCGAGTACTCGACTATTGCGCAGCGGATCGCGGGTTCGATTCCCCACGGGACAAATACTTTGTAAACCTGCAGAATTTTGTTCTGGCTTGGCCATATACGCATATGAGATTTTATATTTGTAACTGCACCCACGACACAGGATAAACTCCGAATGTGAGACAAACTTTTTAGAAGTAATAAATTACTCCTTACTTCGGGTGTGGACTTTAGGATGCCTTTTTGTTTCGGCTAATCAGATAATCGATAGCATTCTGCTTAGCGAGTAGGTTGCACTGTTATCTATATTTGTTACAAATACATTGACTACCAAAACATTTATTTTGGAAACTTAGTTTATATGTACAATAAACGACAATATAGTCATTTGATTTTGTTTCCAGTCCATACCATAAACTTGCTTTATCTAATTAAAGACATAAAAATAGTTGTGTATACCTGCAATTTTACATATCTTATATATTATTTAAACAGAACTGTATTAATAACCATAATTTCTTCTCATATTGCGTTGAAAATGACTTAATTATAGAATAACCTATAACTTAAAATTACTCTAAAGCAATTTAATAAAATGTACGAGTCTTTGATGACTAATTAAAAGTAATGCATCTTTTTTCAAAAGTATCGCGATTTATAACCTAGTGTGAATATAAAAAAATACAGAAAACAATAAACAAACCAGTTATATGTTGATGTGGAAGATGAGGTTGTCCTTTTAGCCATTGTCTAATTACAGTAACATCATCTGCCGTTATCGCCGATTTTTTCTCAAATTCCTTTGTTGAAACGGCAAACGCCATATCAACAATGTGTATCAAAATTCAAAGATATAACAACTGTAACACGGTTTCTACAACACAGCACTAGTTTTCAATGAGACGGTCCATGAACGAGTGTGTAGCTCTGATTGGTCCCGAATTGAGCGTCATATATGATTCTTTGTAAACTAATTTACAAGGTCAATGAAGATATTGCCTACAACAAGGAAAGTTGAAACATCGATTATTTTGGCCATCTAGTGCAGACAGACTATTGGGCAAGTGACATTTTGATTCTGGATGAACGAGCGGCTCAATGTGATAAATTGTATGGGAACTGCAGCTGGCAGCTTTATTGCTGCGGATGATGAAGTGTTATTGTATACGCTAACGTGAAACTATTCTTGCCAATAGTATAACCGTAATCGCCTGTACGTGTATGTATTGAGAAATTCTTGTAAAGTAACGCTAAAGTAGTTCGCGATTTTACATTTTCTGTAAAACTTTATTTCACCTCTCGGGTAAAATTTAAAGATTATTTTGGAATTTAGTGAGAGGTCGTTGGCGCTGTGAACCTCGTGAAGTGACCTCTCAATCGGGTGGCGCAAGATTTGATTCTGACATGAAATAAAAGATTTTTGTTAGTCAAATTTCATACTACGCTCCGACACATACACTGTAAAAGAAAACATCGTGAGGCAACTTGCTTATATCTACAAAGAAGCTCACTGGTGTTGGTGAAGTCTACTGATCCGCACATGGGTTAACATGACCGATTCAGCCCTATCTTCACTTCACTCAGCTATGGAGATACGAGGTGTGCAAACGTTGTATGACACGCTTGTACTTTGATAATTTGATTATATGCTCTACTTTCTAAATACCGATTCGTATGTAATAACCATAACGCCACACGTTTTACACAAATTACATTATAAATGCTTAACTAAAGAGACTTAACCCATTTTTATGACTGTGTGGCTAATCATCAAAATTCATAAGTGTTATAAATAAAATATTAGATAGCAAAGACTAGATTATAACGTTTCTATTTCCACCTCTACCTAAAGGCTCTAAAAAACTTTATTTGGCAGAGAAGGCATCAAAATATAATGAAGCGTAAAAAATCACCCAAATCTAATAAACAATGCACGCAACTACACATATCAGCCTAAAATTAAACGTAGCCGGTTTATCTTAGGAATAACTAATAAATTAACACATTACACAAAACACAATAATAAATTTAGTTATAAAAGCTTCTAAAATATAACATACCGAAAATACAACTTCGCCCTTGCCCGAGTTTCCAGGAGGTCGGACCGGCAAATGAACTCGTTATGTACCCATGAGCGGTTAATCGGCAGCCAAGGGTTGCTCTCGGTCCACCAACTGTGTTCAAAGAGCCTGCGCTCAACCATGATAGCAAGATATTTTACGTATAAATATGTTTATTAAATACGCCTTGATGATCATTGCAACGACCGTTTAACCTCTCCCTTAACCCAGTTAGTTAGCAATAGTCCTCTCTAGGATCAGTAACTTACCATTTTATTGCCAATTGTTCGGTTTTTTTTTATTTTGAATAGGACTGTACGCTAATTTTGAATGTCAACACATATGTACGAGTAACAGCTGTTATCTTTAGTTGTTTGCAAGCTTGATGTTTCTTTTAACTATGATGGGTACGTATAAACTATATAATGTACTTTTTTGAAATATTATGGATTTGTGTTAATTAAAACAATTGCAAGATTTGAATGAATGAAGATGAATAATACTGTATAATATAATATGAATAATAAATAAATTACGCTTTGGAATTGATTATAATTACAGTTCATCCATCGCTCGCTAGATGGCATCAATAATAATAGTCTATATTAGTACATACTAATAATAGATAATGTAAGTTTCCATTACTAAAAAATGCATAAACTCAGTTTGATAATTTCTGAATTTATCTATTACAAACACTAGTATTCTTTAAGACTAATCTATTCTTTTTAGATTTACATGAATAACAATAGCCTTCGTTTGTTAAAATTGATCCTTTATTTATTTTTTCTTTCACATAAAATATATAATGGAATGGTCCAAATTTTTTGAAATTCTTTGCAAAAATGCAGATTGTCTCATAAAGTTCTCCTTCGCCATATAACAAAGATCGTCATATAACAAATTCGAAAAACTCATAGCCTCCTGATGGAACGAGCTAAATCATGATTGTTAAAACACAAAAATCTCTTCAAATATTATATTAGATTCATTATCAAAATACAAATGAGTATCTTTATAATATATTATAATAATACTACGATAATACATCTTATCATTTTAAATCTATATATAACCAAATAAACTATAACAGATTCATTATCAACTTACAATTCTGTTTTTAGAGTTCTGTTAGTTTTTTTTTTTAAATAAACTTGATTTTTAACGCACATTATCTGTGAACGGACGTAAAACTTATACGAATACCAATGTATCATCGATCTAAGACTAAACAGAATAAAACACCCAGTCGTACTTTTCCTGGTATTTGGTTCAACTACAAAATCTGTAATATTCTGTATTGAGTTGATTGTTGGCTCTTGGTGGAACTTATTATACATGTTGAATAAAACTCTTGTACTGTTCCACTAATTTTAATTATTATCGACCTGACCGGTTTCGCTTTACAGCATTTTCAAAGGTGTTAAAGTACACAGCTGTTCGTGTTTACGCTTCTATCTAAAAATTAAATTATAAATTACCTCCACAAAAATAACTATAATAAGTAGGTAGAATGAATATTCTTTTGTCATCCACACTAATAATAATTGAGAAAGTGGGTAGATACTTGGTAAGTATAAACGATCGGGATACCAGATACGGAAAAATTACCCCAGTGTGGGGAAATTAGTTTACAATAATCTAAGTCTATAGGGTATATGAATGAAATGTCAAATTTAGGTGTAATAAAATGTCAACACAGGTAAACAAACTGCAATATTACATTACATAATACGTAAAAGGTCAAAAATAGGTATATTAAAATGTTAAATATAAAAACCAGAGTACACAGTAATTATTTATTATATGGTCATCATTAAAGAAAAACAGTATTTTTATAAATTCAACAATTTCACATCATATTATTTTAGAAGACATGACAACAACAATTCTTTTTTGACAATATAAATCTATGGTTGATATTCAACCTCAACACGCCTCCTTAGATTTATATGACAACACGTAACCATAATGTTAAATTAATAAACAAAAAATATAAGTATAGTAATATATCACGTTAAACAATATTTAACATCAGTCTGAATTTAAAGAACTTGATGTTTCCTAAAGACTTTCTTAGAATGTCTGCAACATTATCTTCCGAATCTACTTTTATTATATCAATAGTTCCGTTCTTTAGATTTTCATGAACATAGTGGTAGTGTACTTCAATGTGTTTCGAATCAATAGCAACAGCACCTGAATTATCTTCGTAAATATTTACAGGTTTTTCAAACTTTATAAATACATCATCAAAAACACTACGTAATAAACTAATCTCAGTAACAGCATCTGATAACGCAATGTATTCAGCAAACGCGGAAGATTTCGTGACACTGTTTTGTTTCTTTGACTTCCAATACACGACGTTACCAAACAAATGAATAACAAAACTAGTGGTAGACTTACGATCTGTGACATCACCTGCCCAATCGGCATTAACATAACAATCCATACTATTTGCTTTTAAATTCTGATATGTGAGTTTGTGAGAGAACAAAAAGTCTTTGTTAAACACAAGTATTTTAAAATTCTTAATGCATATTTAAAATGCGTCTCATCATAACAGTTTTGAAACCTACTTAAATAATTAACACAAAAAGCTATATCTGGTCGCGTACCAGAACTAATGTAAAGTAAAGCTCCTATCAAATTACGGTATTTAATATCCTTATTTAATTCGTGTTTCTCAAGTTTGACGTTAATCTCCATTGGTGTTTTATACAATTTAGAATTTTCAATTTTGTATTTTTTAGCTAAAGACTCTATATATTTTTCCTGACTTAATGTCAACATATTAGCTCTTGCGTAATCATACTCAACATCAATGCCTATATAATTTTTAACTTTTCCCATATCTTTTATTCTAAAATAACTACTCAATTTTCTTTTAATAGCCGTAACTGTTTGTTCATCTTTACTTGCAATTAATAAATCGTCGACGTATACTAATATATAAGTAGTTTGATTATTATTATCAGTTTTAACATACAAACAATAGTCATATTTACATCGCCTAAATCCAATAGTTGTTACAAAAATATTAAAACATTCGTACCACGCACGTGGACTTTCTTTTAAACCGTAAAGCGATTTATATAGCTTATACACTTTGTCAGTTCCGTCTTCGTAACCAAGTGGCTGTTTAACATAGACTTCCGATAACACTTTGCCATTCAAAAAAGCTGTTTCTACATCCATTTGATGTACATGTAAATTAAATTGACAACAATACGATAAAAGTAATTTTAAAGTTTGCATCCTAGCAACGGGTGAATACGTGTCTTCAACATTGTCTATTTGCTGAAAACCTCTAACCACTAACCTGGCTTTATAGAGTGCGTCGGATTTCTTCTTATATATCCATTTTACATCAAGTACCTTTTTCTCCAGCGGTGCATTTACCAAGGTCCAAGTATTATTATTTACAAGACTATTCATTTCTCGATCCATAGCTTCTCTCCACTTATCTGCCTCGTCACATGTAGTCGCCTCCTGAAAAGTATCTGGAATCATCGCATCACAATAGTTAACAGTTATACAGTAGTAGCCAAATTCTTCGTCAAACCGAACTGGTGCTTTGATTTGCCTTTTAGATTTTCTCTGTTCATTATTTAAATCATTTGCATTATCATTATTATTATCTAGATCAATTTCATCCATAGTATCTTCCCACTTTTCCTCATCTTCATCAATTTTATTATCTTTTTTGTTTTCATCTTCATTGTCGTTAAAACCAATAAGTTTTACATCATGTTCAACTATATCAACGTGTCTCACCACAATTACTCTGTTATTAATTAATACTTTGTAACCAACGTCAGTATATCCTAGTAAAATACCCATCTCGGCTTTTTTCTCCCATTTCGATAATCGTCTCCCTTCCGGAATTCTTACATAAACTTTACTGCCATACATTTTCAAATATTTTGCTGTTGGCTTTTCTTCAAAAAATATTTCATATGGTGATTTTCTTTCTGGCGTATTTGTCATAATACGATTCTTTAAGTAAGCTGCTGTCTTGATAGCTTCCGGCCAATAACGTCTATCAACTTTTGCTTCGGCCATAAGACATCTTGCCATATCCATTATCGATCGATTAAATCTCTCTGCTGTACCATTAAGCTCATGTACGTATGCAGGGCAAGGCTTTATCATTATTCCGTTCTCTCTCACAAAGTTAAAAATTTTATTATTTATGTATTCTTTACCATTATCGCATCTTATTTCCTTTATCATCTTTCCTGTCATATTATGTACTCCATTAACATACTCAACAAAACATTCATATACTTGGTCCTTTGATTGAATACAATATACTCTCGCCAACTTGCTGTAGTCATCTATAAATGTTAAAAAATATTTTTCGCCTTTATATCCTGTCGTTCTGTGTGGCCCATTAACATCTGTGTGTACAATATCCAATATATCTCTAGCTTTAGATCTGTTATTTTCAAATGGTAAATTGTGCATTTTATTTTCAACGCAAATAGCACATTTCATAAAATCTCTTTCTAATGCTTTAGGCATCCCTTCTAAAATTTGGTTTTTGCACATTATATCAAGGTATTTGAAGTTTATATGACCAAATGTTCTATGAAGTTTTTCTTTCATTGTCATTTTGCTATTCGCTGTATTTACGCCAATCTCTTTACAAATAAAACTAGTTATTTTGTACAATCTCTCATCTTTCTTCGCAATTGCAATCAATTTTCTATTCATGTCATATATCTTTGTTGTATATCCTGACGAAACTATAGTATGTTTGTCCGTAATTTTCGAATAACTCAGTAAATTAGCTTTCATCTCTTTCACATAAAATACGTTGTCTATAATAATTTTATTTCTATTCGCATATACAGGAAAATATGTCGTGATGCTGCCAACCTTTGTGGCTTTCAAAATTCTTCCATCTCCAACCTTAACTATAATTGGTTCTTTCAGAATAACAAATTTGTCAAAATGTTCGTCGGTATTAATTATGTGATCTGTACATCCACTATCTAGAAGCCAATTTATTTGTCCTGCCTTGTTAGGAACCTCTCTGGTTATAGTTGAATTATTAACAATTGACGTGTGAAAACTCTTTCTATAATTATTTACGTTAGAATAATTTCCTCTACCTCTATTCTGTACATAATTATAATTTCCTCGACCATATCCTTTAGTTCGACCATAATGTCCTCGTCCATGAGCACCATTTCCATGCCAACAATCTTTTTGTACGTGTCCAAACTTTCCGCAATTGAAACATTTACGTTTATTTTCTGACTCTACTTTAAATGCATTTGATCGGTCAGGCACTTCTTCGTCTACTTTTTGTATGTATTTCATTTTTATTTTACTTTGCAAATATTCGACAGTTTTTTCTTTTTCAGGCAAAATATCTAATAAATCTCCTATATAATTGTAATTTACTGGCAATGCTTTTAACATATAATTTAATTTTTCGTTTTCCGTTACCGTGGCACCGGCATTTTTCAAATCATTGACACATCGTTCAAATTCGTGAAAGAAAATATTAATATCCGAATATTTCTCTAGTTTTATTTTTTCTAAATTACTTCTACATACAATTTGTAACGCGGTCGATTTTTTTAAATACATTTCGTCGAATTTTAACATTATTTTATAAGCAGAGTCTATTTCATGAATATATTCTAATTGACGGTTCGAAATTGCGCTGTATATATAATTCGTAGCTTGTACATCCATCTCATTCCATTTTGTCGTATCATCTTTGTCGGTTATCATTCGTATAGCTACATCTTTACATTTTTTAAATTCTAAAAATTTCAATAATCTAATTTTCCAAGTTGCGTAGTCTGTCCCGTCAAAAATCGGTATCACAATATTATTTGAATTCATTTTAAACTTACTTGTTTAAAATCCGTTTTCACGCTCTGCTACCATGTTAAATATAAAAAACCAGAGTACACAGTAATTATTTATTATATGGTCATCATTAAAGAAAAACAGTATTTTTATAAATTCAACAATTTCACATCATATTATTTTAGAAGACATGACAACAACAATTCTTTTTTACAATATAAATCTATGGTTGATATTCAACCTCAAAAAAAATGTAAACAGGTAAACAATTGCAAAATTACCTTACATTAATTACAAAAAAGGTCAAATGGGTTCATAATTGCAAAACATTGATAATAATAATTAGACATTTTCATGCACCAGCTTACAAGTTAGCAGCGGAAACCAACAACATTTAAAAAGTTGACAGGGTTTCAACCAGCTCACACAATTAAAAACAGCCTATAACTTCTTCAAAAGATACAACATCTACAAGTACCCGAAGGAGCTCTATTGGTGTCATTTGATGTTGTGAACCTGTTTCCGACATCCCACTTTCACGATGTAAAGCGGTAATAAAAGACATTCTGTTTGAATCTGTAGTACAACCACAGAATATTATAGATTTAGAGCACACAATTTCGGTCTGTTTAGAACAAAATTATTTCAAATTCAACAATAAATATTACAAACAATTAGATGGACTAGCAATGGGAGCCCGCTATCACCATTGTGCGCCGATATTTATATGGACCATATTGAAAAGATAATCATGAAAAATATTAATTTTAAGTCAGCTATTTTTATTGGTATAGGTATGT
Source organism: Scirpophaga incertulas (assembly GCA_036419045.1). NCBI lineage: Eukaryota > Metazoa > Arthropoda > Insecta > Lepidoptera > Crambidae > Scirpophaga > Scirpophaga incertulas. Next base: position 14,964,918 of record CM071637.1, on the reverse strand, counting down.
GGATGACATTGTCTGTTTATGGACTGGGACTATTGATTTACTACATACTTTTTTGACATTTATAAATAACATAGATAATAATATTAGATTTATAGTCGAAATTGGACACAATACAATTAACTTTTTAGACTTAACCATAGAGCTCGTAGATAATAAACACACATTTAAAGTATTCAGGAAACCTACCTTTACGGATACTGTCATTCACGCCAAGTCGAGACACCCACTAAGTCACAAACATGCAGCATTCCACTCTATGATCCACAGATTGCAGTCAGTCCCAATGTCAGAGAAGGACTGCAATGAAGAGTTGTGTGTTATAAAAACTGTTGCGGTTAATAATGGTTACTCATCAAAACTTATCGATGTTATACTAAGAAAAAAGAGGTCCAAGGCAGTCATAAGCTTAGCGTACCAGGGTCATGTGTTGGACCCTGCCAGTGTAAACAACAAGAGGTGGGCTCGTATACCATATTTAGGTGGCCTATCTTATAAGTGCAGTCGAACATTAGCGGGATGTAACCCAGCTTTTTACACCACCCGTAATCTGTCAAGTATGTTATGCAATAGCAAAGATCACACCGACATTAATCAGAGGAGTGGTGTTTACGAACTAACCTGCGCTACATGTGACAAAAAATATATCGGCCAAACAGGTACGTCATTCAGAGTAAGAGTCGCAGAACATTCAAGTGGCTGGCGATTAAATAAGACAGAATCGAACTTTGCCGAACATCTTATTACTGAAAACCACAAATTTGACCCACATGAAAATTTTAAAGCTTTGCATTTTTGCGACAAAGGTAGGAGATTGACTGCTTTGGAGACTCTAGAAATAAATAAAGTCATTAGTCATAGCCGGGATAATATATTAAATCAACAATTAGAATTGAGCCGATCCCCACTCTTACATTATTTTGAATAGTAGGTATAATTATTTAAAAAAAAAGAACAATCAATTTTGTGAGTAATTCTCTGACATTTAAAAAATTTAAAAAAAAATTGACAATTAACTTTCCAATATTTCTGACATTCAATACTTCTGACATGTCTAATTATTATCAATGTTTTGCAATTATGAACCCATTTGACCTTTTTTGTAATTATGTATGTAATTTTGCAATTGTTTACCTGTTTTGACATTTTATATACCTATTTTGACCTTTTACGTAATTATGTATGTAATTTTGCAGTTGTTTACCTGTGTTGACATTTTATACACCTATTTTGACATTTCATTCATATACCCTATAGACTTAGATTATTGTAACTAAATTTCCCCACACTGGGGTAATTTTTCCGTATCTGGTATCCCAATCGTTTACACCTACCAAGTATCTACCCACTTTCTCAATTATTATTAGTGTGGATGACAAAAGAATATTCATTCTACCTACTTATTATAGTTATTTTTGTGGAGGTAATTTATAATTTAATTTTTAGATAGAAGCGATAGAAGCGACACGAACAGCTGTGTACTTTAACACCTTTGAAAATGCTCTAAAGCGAAACCGGTCAGGTCGATAATAATTAAAATTAGTGGAACAGTACAAGAGTTTTATTCAACACATACAAAATCTGTAACATGATAAGCTTTTAAACAATTTCCCCGCATATATTAAAAACTATTAGTAACTAAACTTCAAATATCAAAATTTTTTGTATAATCATTAAAATATAGACACTCCAGATGCCTACTATAATATACAACATTAAAAGAAATGTATTTAGTAAAATATTCGTAGAATTGCATTCGCTTAGATCATTATAATTATAATGTTTAGCAATTGTTCAAGAAATGACTTGTGAAATATTCTTATATATTTTTCAAATAAACTTTGTAACGTTATCAATTTTTTTTTCATCTAATTATTTTCATAAATTAAAAATAATGTTATTTGACTATGTATCATTATGCCCTAATAAGATCCAATTATTAACTCTTATAGGTAAAAATTGCAATTGACAATAACATTGACGTATTTTTGTAGTATGCACTACTACATGTACTATATGTTTCTTTGTAATCTGTATTGTATTATTCTCAATCTTACCTTGAACGTGATTATCAAACCACATAAATAGTATTCACAAAAGTATTATGGTGAATACTATTACTAATTATAAGTTATATGTATAAATATCTTATAATTTACAAATAATAATTTTGACGTGTATACAAACAAAAAACATAGCTAACATTTTAAAATTTACATACAATAGTCCTTCTTTTATATAACATCTGAATTGAAAACCTTTATTTTTATATACAATAAAGTACAGAGATAGACAAAATTTCACCCTCTAAATCATCTTATGACTAAAAATATAAATTCATACTATAACAGTTAAACACGTATCTGTTAAAACAATCACATTTATTCGACGATTACTAATACTTTTTAGTTTTTAACAATAGACTTCTTACAACGGACATCGGAACAATCTTAATCACATAGAAATCAACAGACTATCTATCGTACAATTTTTGCTGGCCAGCGGACCAGTCAGGCAAACTCGCGTCGACACTTGACGCTCGGCAAAAGATGCGTTCGTACACGTCCAAATAATAAAACCCGTGTTACAATACCCATTAATATCACTGCCATATCCTTCCAAATAGATAACTGGTACATTGTGGTACAATTAGGTAAGACGGAAGTACCCAAACAGATATACGCTGTTATAGTTACATTTGAAGAAATATCAATTGTACTCTCGCATATATAAAATAAATATTAATAATAAATATAGTGTTTGCGTATAATTACAGGACAGCTAATGAAAAATTTACGAACGCGTTGATGGCAACAGCTCTGACGGCTAAAATGTATTTAATTTTCTTCCTCGTTAAAAATATGTCATTCGATTGAATGCCATTTTGACAATTATTTTTTTTTATAGTTTCACATATTTTACATATATTTTATACAATTATATTTTTTAATGATTTATATACCCTTTATTTATGTAATTAAAATAATATTATAATTAAATATATACCTATGCTTAATCCGAACGAGGATAACGAATATGACTTTGAAGGGCTATATGACAATGGTCATTGGGAATGGAGTGGCACAAAAAATCAACTTATTTTCATCAGGTATTTTGCTTCATACAAAATATTTAATAATATAATATCTGATCTTCTTTTATTCTTTCTTAATTTTATTAGTAAGCACTCTAATTACCGAAGTGATGCTATACTAAAAGCATACAAGTTCAAGCAAAAGTACTAGAAATGGAAGTCAAATGAGAAATGAATTTATCACTTTGCTTGTTATACATGTCTTTACTATAGATAAATAAATAAATTGTCTTCTGAAATTAGAACAGAATCCTTAAATTGTAGAATTTAAAATATATATCACACACATTAGTAGCTTACATGTTCACATGGAGGAGCTTCAGTCACGGACAAAATACATGTCGATCAACATCACATACATCTTAAGCATGTGTATACAAGTTGATTCTTCTCTCATATTGCAATGTAATATTGTCTCATTGACAATATTTGATTGCATTGAGCGCAAACCAATATGACTTTATGCCGTAACGCGAAACAGAGGATGCCGTTCAGTGCCTGATTAACCCTTAGGCTAATTAGGCTGCAGCCTAAAGCGCGAGGATCGGAAGGCCTGACTTGACTCGAGGCGGAGGCCGCGGGGGCGCGGTCTTACAATTAGCCTAGGGCGGTGAGAACTCTTGATCAGTCGCTGATGCCGTTTGTGATTTGACATTAGACTGAAGCTACAACAAAAAAGATGATTCTGAGGATGTCCCTGGATATAGCTATCTCCAAACCAAACGCAAACCACAACCTAGTGCGAATAATACATGAAGACATTAGTAATAACAGAAGGAATGTTGGCGAAGTGAGATTGCTCTGGTACATAACGCACGCGGGCAACTTGTTGCCACAATAGCAGCACGGGTGGTTGATGGGTCGCTCAATACTACAATGCCGTACGTGAAGAAAATGATACAAGGGGAGACAGCCCGCAAATGGCAGGGTAAATACCTCATATTCACTCCAAGGACTGTAACCAAGGGTTTCTAGCCTGATCAGGCCAAAGCGTGTGTATGGGTCAGAAAATAGAATGAAGGTCCATCCACATTGCGAACGCGACTCTGTTCAGATTGAGTCGATATAGCATGTTGTTCTGAACTGCCCCAGGTTGGCTAGAATAAATAGAATGTAGGGCACCGATCGAAGACCCAGTAGTTGTATTGTTGCCAGATGCATCCACTTCATATTAGAGGACCGGATACTCGAAACGTTAAAATCCACAAACGAATCCTAGATCTCTGAATCATGGGGTAAACTAGCGATTAGAAGGGTAGATGGAGTGCCATGGTCACTTGGCTCTTCAAAATTTTTCAGATGGAATGAGATATGATTATCACCGACACGGAACTGATGGACAAAGTAACATATCAATTGGAAGTAATCGTAAAGATAAAGGTAATAACAATAGTTTCCGTTCTTATTAATGGGACGGAACAGTCAAAGCGTCTTTTGATAAATAAAGCTTTCTGGGTTCATTTCGGAGCAATCATAATGGCTAGGTTGACTAAAGTAAAGAATTCATTCTTATGGGTGACACGAACCAGATACCATTCATCAATAGAGACGACCTGTTTGAAATGCGTGCCAAAGTCCAGTCACCATTACGTCTATAACTAAAAAACTTCATTGCATACGTCGCTGTCCAATGTACGAGTATGTTAGCGTGCGCCCTCAAAAACATATATGAGAGTATATCCACAACTCGGCAAGTATTGGGGTCCCTAATATGCAGAAAGTCATCGGAATCGAGACTACGACAGTGCAACTTTATCACATCATATCGTTTTTCCTTACTTAAAACGGGAAGGAAATGTTCCGCAAAAGCAGAAGAAAAAAAAATACGTTTTGCAAAAAGATTCTTCATACAGTTGTGGTGTCTCTACGGCTTAATTAAAATAATTAATTTTATTATTTTAATTGTATATGTTTGACTATGGAATTGAATTAGTACGTAGACTATTTATGTAAAAAAAAACAATATCCGTACAAAACGACGATTTCAAAACCTGCAAGTAATTTATTTCATTGTAAGCGCTACACAACTCGTTATAGTATTAAGTTTAATAGGTGAAGAGTAATGGTGCAACTTACTATGTATATGTAGGTACATAAACTATATAATGATCTAAATGAAGACAATCAAACAAAAGTACAAATAACGGAAGAAAAATATACTAATATAAAAAGTTAATTCTTGTTATTCACAGGATACTTCGTAATTTGCCTTTATCGTATATCGCATATGAAAATCGAAAACCACATTGCTACTTGGCAGTTTAGATGCCTATTTGAAGGTCTCTGCTGACACTACTAATAAATCACGATCCTCAAGACAATTTACAGCTTCATACTAATTAATATTATTCTACGTTTGACAATTCAACTGCCTTATCAAAGTTTATATATTATTTTGCAGCAATGTAATCAAATATTCGGAAGAAGATGATTTGGCCACCGCATCGTTACTGGGTCCTGTTGAATTCAGGGACGATATTGACATTATCGAACAGGTATGAACATTAATGACTAACGTCTCATAGAAATTCTTTCTCTCATTTCTTTCCTATAACACATCCACAGGGTACTACTGGTAGTGGCGTAGAAGATTTTTGATTTCTGTCATTCTGCTAATTGGTACAATAACTGGTATATAAATATATTAAAATTATCCTCGTAAACTAACAACTAATTGATCATGACAATAGTTATAAATAAATGTCTTTGGAAGTGGCAATATCCTTTTATTTTATTTTGTTTGTAATATTTATTTAGAGACAACTATTTAATTAAACTATTTTAGAGACAGTGAGAAGAATATTTTCCTAATTATTCTTCATCTTATTCATTTAAAGCTGAGGCTAGACATCCATATGTTACTGTGATCAAATTAAAGTAAATGTAAATTCCTGAAATATTTTTAATCTCCATCTGTATTAAAGCCCATACAGTTATTTTTATCATTTTCTCATATTCTTTTATATTTACAAAATAAAATGCTAATATAGTAAAAAAAAATCTTCTCTAGGTATTCACAATGTCAAAACTATCTATGAATTTCACTTTCAAAAAGATATTTGATAATTTTTCAATAAACAATCGGCTAATATACCAATTTTTACGGTTGGTGCAGCAGCAGCAGTAGAGTAATCAGCTACCTTGTAACAGATCGTGGCTTCGATTCCCGCACGAGATAAATATTCTTCCGGTTTAAGCGTATGTGCATGTGATATTCTATGTAACTGCACACATGACAGAGAATAAAATCCTTAAGTAGGGTTACGTTTTATTTGTGTATGAAATATTTGTTACTATGTTTCTATGTCTAACAATGATTAAGTTACAAATATTCAATATTACTGTAATGTAACACATGATTATTATTTTAGCAAAGATTTAAGAAACGATTTCAAAGAAAGTCCTGCGGTGATGATGACGTAATACTCCTTCAGGTTGTACAGCATCTAAGTAAATATCAGTGCGAGCATGGAATCGAAAATAGACGAAAGTGATTAGAAAATAGAAAAATAAAGCGAAATTAATTGTATTTGATATATAAATTGTGTTTGAAATATACGCTCTTGGTAGCTTGAAAATAAATATTGTTAAAGACAATTTCTTCCTTTCGCAAAGATGAACTAATAATTGACCGACTTGAATTATTGCATATTTAGCTAGTGGTTATATACGACTATATATATCTACTAGGTAGAAAATTTTAAAGCCACCTAATGAGAAAATACGTTTTATATTTAAAAAATAGCAAACTGTGTTCAAAGGAAATCTGTGCTTTAAATAAAGAAGCAAGTTTTCGTATACAGATTTTTGTAAATACGGTTTCTACACCTGTAAACTAGCCAATTCTGCTTAAATTCGATTAATAAAAAAATATTTGCTATCAGATCAGAGTCAATGTTAAAGAACAAATTTTTCTTACAAAGATTCATAAAGAACGGAAGCATGAAAAATAAATTTAATGGAAGATGATAAAGCTCACACTCAATGATTATTTTAATTTTATAACAAATCCTCCTGCTGCTGTAAGAACTGCTAACAATTTTGTATAGCCGGACGCGAATAGAATGTTTCGATATAAAAATTAGAACATCAAAAAAATTGCAACAATTGTAAAAGTGGGGCACGAAACATCATACTATATATCAAATATTTGTTCAAATGTACATCTGTCATTTTAGTGACAGTTTATCGAGAAAGTGGTAACCAATTTGTAGTGCTTAACCATCATACTCGTATATGTAAGTTTTCTCATCTCTAAGTCTATAGGGATTTTTTGTGTAATTTTTTTTAACTGTAATGATTAGAAATATATTTGAAATTGCTCTTTGGGATTCTTAAAAATCTAACAGAGCAAGGTTTTGATGAACTTTTAAGCTGGCAGGTATGACAATTTAAGTCGTAATCTTGAGACGGTAGCGTGGGAACTACGAATGTGTCATATGATATGATTGCCATATATCCAAAGTTGAAGGCCAGTATGACACCAACTTACTGTTGACATGTTAATACATGTCAACAGTAAGTTATATACAGGTATAGACCCGATTGCGTCCATAAGAGTTCCAAAAGCAAAAAATGCACAGCACGCATCTGTTTTTACCCGATATAACGTAGACGAATTCTTCATAGATGTCATATTGATACATAATAATATAAAATTAATAGTTTGTTTTAACCAAGAATTACATCTGTTTTAAATTCTTGTATGGTCTTTCAAATTTCTGAGGTGTTATATTCCAGACACACGAAAATTCCTGGTATTAATCCTTGATGATTATTTCGTATGAAATATTTGTAATATTTAATACATATTTGCAAAGATATATTTTCCCGTGGTATAAATTATGTTATATAAACCCATCAAACTGTTTTTATTGATTTAAATTTTCCCGTAGTAAAAATATCCTTCGATATGTCCTTCTCCGAGTCTCAAACTATCCCTTTATCAACCGTCATCAAAATCGATTCAGTAACTTCTGAAACAAAAACTTTTATACCCTATTACTATCCCCATTATGGTATTTTTTTATAAAAGATTGTTCACAAAATGCATTAACCTAGTCTGTCAAACGAAATATAACCGAAATTTGATCTCGGACTGAAAAAAAATGTTAATCTTCACATAACAAACTGTTGAGCATTTTGTACACTGTATACGGAATACCATCGGGACTTCGGTAGATCTAGATAATTTCTTTTAAATTACATTTGTGATTTCTATCAAGCCAAATAGGCAATTTTTTGTGTACCTACTTAATAATCTCACATGTTTTTTGTAACGATCGTATATCTGATCGTTGTTATATCAAATTATGCTTAGAGTACTGAAAAGAGTTAAGTTCAAAGTGTGCTTCATATTTGACCCTATTGGGAATGTCACTGAATGTAACTTTATCGAATATCATGCCGGCTTGATTTCCGAGTTTAGCTAACATATTTCCTTTGAACAAACAAAACATAGAGTAAAGCTATCTTTAGTATTTACAGTATTAACATTACGGTAACTAGCTTTGGGATAATTTGTGTAAGTATAAGAAATATTTATTTATTTACAAAACGTTCCGTCCTAATGACAATAAAAATTGCTGTGTTATTAAAAATGTCAGTTGACAAAATCCATGCTCGGACTGATAGTATTATTTGATCTTTACTTGTAGTTATTATTATATAATAACTTATAATTATTGTATTATTTATTAATAGGATATCAAAGATGTGGTCTTATACACAACGCCAGCAAAAATTTTCAAGCCAGATGTAATTAATATTCTGCACTTACAAACAACCAATCGATTCATCAGAGCTTTGATACTCTACGTTCAATACTATCTACAGGTAATCACCACAATCAATACAAATCTATATTTGTATATATTTTAAAAGTATAAATGATTAAATACTTTGTAAAATTATTTTGTATTATTTTTTATTCTACTACTATTTTTCTTTTTACATAGAACCAGTTGTCCTTATAGAAAACTTACGGCGTAAACCCAACCAATTACAAGGGTATAAGGGGAGGTATATGTCAATCGGTAGCCTAATTCTTAGGAAGACAGACCTATTGCAACGTAACTATGAGAAGACACCACATGATATGTAGTGATATATTTATAAAAGTCGTAATTTAGCAACTGTAGTTCATAACACAGAACATTCTGTATATACAAAGTTTTCGGGGAGTACAGTTTGCTAATTAGGACTACGAATAATGTGAGGTAAAATGAAGCAACGTTAGTGGTGAGGATAGGTATACAGTCCATCAGTTAGTGAAATATAATATATTTTATTTTTATGTGGATATGCTCCCATTTAAAATTGTAGTAATCAATATAAATTTAGCATAAGAAATATAAACTTTTCATTCGGATACTACTTTGTAATACTTCATTTTAATCGTTATTGTAATTTTAATAACATAGTTATCAGAAGAAATGAGTAGACGGTTGATAGATGAAATCACAAAATTGCGTACACCCAACAGTTTAGAAGTCGAACAAATGTACCGCGACAATTTGGAAGAGCTTCGTCTATTAGTAGCTAAAGAATACTGTACTATTTTAATAGGTATTGCACTTATTTCACTTCTATTTAATTTTTGTATTAAAGACTTACCAAAGTTTCTGTACATATTTCTTTTTTATTATTTTGCAGGTGGTAATGATTTTAAAAAATTCCATCACATGGGCATCAACAAGAAATCCCGGTCATTATCAAAATATGATGCTATAGTGTTCGAGTCGATTCTTAGTATATGCATTCAAATAGTCTGGATAGCGTTAGGACGTAAAGCCTTCGATCAAATCGGTAATGCCTGTTTATTTACTTAGTTTATTGACGCGATGATCCCAAAGAAAATCCGGCGTCCAACAGAAAAGGTGTAATTGGATTCAGGTCTGCTACTCTCTAAAATTTTATTTAAGCAGAAATTGAAGTTCAGAGAATGTTCAAATCATCAATATACAACATGGTAGAACATAAGTCAAACATAAACTATGCATCCAAATTGACGCCCCAACAGCGTTTTGTACTAATGGGGCATTGCGTGCAACAGAAGAAGAAACTTAATACACTGTCTCCCTTGATGAACGAGATCAGATGTCATCCTCCTTCAGACTACCGGCTTTTTGGACTCGGCACTATACAATTTGAAAAGTAAGTTAGAGTGTGAAAGCTAATTACGATTGAAATTTGGAGTTCACCATTGCTCACCTGTCGCCTGTAATTTTTTTAATTTATGACACTGCTTTATGCTCTTGATATACATATACTGTACTATTTTTATATAAATAAATTCTAACACACCCATTTTCCAATATTTTTATTCATTCTAATAAATGACGAATTATATTGCTACTATCTTAGTACTAATTCTCAACTCTGGAATTTTACTGCATGATGGAATGCATCTGGAATTTTATCAACCTGAGGTAACCGAGAATAAATGAAAATTAATATGTTCAACAGGCTAACATCACGTCAGGTGTATTTGAACCAAATTTTGACAGTAAAAGAAAATATGTTTCAAGAGAAGCAACTGACATTGGGCATAATCGGCTTGCCACGTCTTAAATTTGACATTATGTTGAGAGAGGTCAAATCAGAAGCATCGACTAATTTATCGTCTGCTAGCGTCCGAGCGCGGTAATTGATTATACTTAGTCAAATAATTAGTTTACTTTTCATTTTAATTTCAACAAGTACTACTATTATTTTCCTTAGAAATCTAAGACTTTAGATATACTTCTTCGCAATGGAGTTTAGATTCCCTAAGGAGGTATAAGAAAATAAACTATCCAGAGCTTCAAGCCTACCCTTATAAGGTGTTTAAATCGTAATTAACCAAACTGGTCTTGTTAGTCTGCTTCACAAACATCTATGAATTTCCTCACAGGTGTACGTAGATAACCTCATTGTGACTTCCATTACAGTAGCATCAGATAAAAGTACATAATTGTTACCCAATCAATCTCGAACCTTCCAATTTCAAACCAGTGCTACGAAATTTTAACTATTAAATCTTATGCAGACAAGCGATTACTCTTTATATTAGTTATCGATATCCGTATGTATGATACATACGGATCTATCATATAAAGAGTAATTTGACATTACAATATTGATTAATTCTCTTATTATTATTTTTTTATATATCACGATGGTGGCAAACAGGCCTACAACCTGTCTTATAGTTAGCGGTTACCGTAGCCTATGGACACTTGCAACACCTGGGGTGTCACTTGTGCATTGCCGACCCCTTACAAACCTATTTACTCCCCTTTTCAAGACCCCCATACTGTAGTCCTCCGGGAAAACCTCGGCAGGGAACTCATAATCGAAAGATACGCGGGAGGAAATTCCTCTGGAACTATACGGAAACATTTAGGTTCTAGTATGTGAGTATGAACTCCCCGCCGATGGTGAGCGGTGCGATAATAGAAAGTGACCGCGGGCATCATATCGAACACCTCCTCGCAACATAAACAATATAGGCGGTAGAACACATTTTTGTTCTACATTACTGTTCTACCTTATTCTCAAAGACAAAGTTAATTAAGAAATAATAAGAGAATTATGGCCGTTTTCACCAACTTTGTCTTAGCTTAGGCGACTCCTAAGAGACGTGCTGTCTCACTCTTTTTGGTTAATACAAAAGTGACAGCATGTCACTTAGGGGTCGCCTAAGCTAAGACTAGGTTGGTGAAAACGGCCATTAATCTCTTACATCCCGTACCCTCAGCTTAGGTCTTAGATATATAAGATTACCATTAAAAGTTTTCACCTTTGTCGAGTAAGCATAGAACATTATCTCAGATCATTTAAGTTATCTATGATTTACTGATCCATCATAACCAACGAACCCCTCCTGTTTTTACATCATTAAATGGAAGTATTATTATATTTTGTTTTTTAGATCTTCCTCAAAACAATCCCGCTCAAGCATCGGAAAACAAACGGACACCAAAATTACTTTTGCAACGAAGATTTACCCCGATATTATCTTACCAAACAAAGAATATGACAAGTATATGCTTTACCTATTATTTTGTAATATTTAAAATAGTAATTTGTGAACAAATAACAATGAAAAACTTCCTAGCAAAACTTTTGCTGATAAGCTTGTGTTGTGTACATATCTACATGATACCAAAGAATAGGGATTTAATTTCTAAGTAAATACCAATTGGAATATCACCACACTACAAAATCTGTCTACTACAAAGTCTGAACAAAAATTGTTGTAAGTATGTACGATTGCCCAAGAAATAATAGGACGAGAAAGAATAGTTTCACTTACAGTGCGATTTTCCATTCCTGTTTTTATCTTATTGTTTTGATTTGTTACAAAACACCAGTCCTGCATTTGTATTTGATAGAAAATTGCTAAACTGGATAAAAAGTTTTTCTTTTTCACTGTATTATATGGATGGATGTAGTATTATGGATGGATAATTAAAAATAATAATAATAATATGATGTTGTCGTATAGATATTGAACTGACAGTTTGCCTTCGGTTATGGATTTAAATTGTAATCTTATTGAGATCTATTTATATTTGTTATTTGGATATGTTCAATATAATGAAATATTAATACTTATAAAAACGAAAAGACAGGAAAATAATTCTGATAACGTTTAGCTCTAAGACTAGCTTATATTAAACAATCTTATCGTTATGTTCACTACTCCATACTCTAATCCATATGTCAAAATGAAAAGTTATGAAATGAAGTGTATCCTTTTATTAAGTTCTCACAATCAAGATAAAAAAAAATGTTTAACGTAAAACTGGTATTTCCTTACGAAATTAACAAAAACACATAAATGTGAACATGACTTTGGCCAGAATTATACTCTAAGAACTATTTTACAGACTGGGCATCAAACTTAAATCTCTGCCCAAGTACAGTTAAAAAGAAATAGCGTCATGTGGCCTCAATAGTACCATTTTTTTTCTAAGTTTACTCAATCAATAATTTAAGTTTGATTATAGAATATGAGCCTAAGACAAAAGATTAGGGAAGCTCTGGAATATATTTATAATATTACTAGCGACCCGCCCCGGCTTCGCACGGGTGCAATCCTGATACTAAATACACTCCAAAAAAAACTGTGAATGTTGTATATAATAAATTATAGTTAAATTAAATAATAATAATAAAATAAAATAGGTAATTAAATTAAATAATTAATATTAATTTTTATAATTAAATTAAAGCACGCTTTTAAAATTGATTGAATTAAAATATTATAAATAAAACTGTAGTAATCAATTGAAAAATTGATATTATTGAACAAAACACGTGGGGTGCTTATGTTATTATTGTATTATATTTTATGTTATTATACATATAAACCATTTTAAACTATTCTCTTCAATCACTCTATTTATTTAAAAAAACCGCATCAAAATTCGATGCGTAGTTTTAAAGATTCAAGCATACATCCCTATGTATCTCTGACCCTATATCCCTATGTATGTAGGGTCAGAGAAAACGACTTTATTTTATACTATGATTGAACAGAACTCATTATTACTAATAATGAGTTCTGTTGGTTTCTATGACATCTAAAAGACCAGACCCTATTGATAAAAAAGTGAGCAAATATCGATTCCTCGCATTTCCTCCCACACTACATATGTATACAATGATTATCGAGAACATTATCACGTTGCACCACTTTTGAACCATTAAATCCCAAAAATGTTCTACATGGTTTAGGTCTAAAAATCTGGAAGGCAGTGGGATTCGTATGATAGTATATGAACAAAACTCTAACCGTTATAAACATTTGTAATAAACGTTATAAACATTTATATTTTACAAAATGAATTAAACAAATATGGAGAATAAAATAAAGGGATTATTCTTACATAAATGTATGTACATTTACACTTATGTAAGAATATGTAAATGAAGAAATATGACAAAATTATGCTCTAACAATTCTTGTATTATGAACTGAAAAATAAAATCGTCATTTTTCCTTTCCGAATAAGCACTCCAGACTGTCAAAAATTTTTCTAACATATAATTTAAAACCGTCGCTCAAGCAGGTAGAGAGCACGACTCTCCTACATCAACTGCACGCATCCAGCCAGAAACATTTACTGAAATACGTCGTGATTCTCTATATGGGATTACATGATCATCGCTAACATACATAGAACAATTAAAGATTATTTGCCAATTCAAGTACATTTATCGATATCTCACTAAGAGGCATTGTTGATTATATTGTTTAAATGCTAATTATAATTTATAAGAACAAAACACAGAAAAATAATTATAAAAAATTGCTAAAAAAATTCTTAAGAACAATGAAATACTCGTATGTTTGACTAAATGTAAATTATCTGTTTTCATTTTATATAGAATTTGGGTTCATTGCTATCTAAATAATTCATAATCCTTTCCGCCTCTGATAATACATAAAAATGCCGTACACATTTTTTTTTTATAAGGCAATAAAAAACGTAGCAGACGAGCAAGCGCCTGATGTTAAGCGTCAACCGCAGCTCATGGACTTAGCAATCCCAGGGGTGGAAACAGCTAAGCCGCTGCCTACCGAGATAAGATTACTCTCTTTAAGCCTCGTTTGAAGAGGGACATGTCATAGCGCAGGGGAAACACCGCAACAGGAAGATCATTCCACAGCTTACATGTCCGTGGAAGAAATGATCGCTGGAAACGCACCGTACTAGACGGGAACGGATCCAGGTAGAAAGGGTGAAGTCTATTGCGGCGTCGAGTGGTACGGTGATAGAATGATGCCGCTGGTACCAAGTCAAACAGTTCTTCTTATTATGACTTAAACATGAAAAATAACGCGAGAAGTAACGACAAATAAATCTTGTAGTTCCGAATCAATATCGCGCTTCTTGAATCAGATAGGAGTGGGAACATTATAGCAAATATTTACCAATTTTGCGCAAATAGTTGCACAGATGTTACTGCGGCCAAAAATCCTTTGAAATCTAGCTGAGATGACAGTACTGTCAGTACTTTACTCCCAACGCTATGCTAATTGGAAGCATTTATAAATAATGGCAAATCACACCACCGGGTACTATAGAAAGAAGGTTTAATCATAGGACGTACTTATTTATAATTGTTACTTTTTTCCAGACTTTGTGACGTTTATTGTGTTATTTAATATAAATCGTAATTATGTAATTTGTGGATGTTAATAATACTTTTAGGTATTATTTTACCATTATTATTTGTTGATTTAGAATAACAAATTTGAGAAATAATACGTTTATAATCATATTGTACAGTCGAACGTTTACACTACGAAAATTTAAGATTTAGTTATTCATATACTTACACTTTACATTATACAGTGTAGTATTGTATGACTATCTATTTTGAAAAACTATGACTTACAAGCTAATCTGAAGAATTATATCAATTACTTATTGACTACTCATCTTATTTAATCGATGTATATAACTTATAACTTAATTTACGAAGTTCCTGCTCACCTAACTACTTACTAATAAAATTATGAATAATATGATATATTTTACTAGTCTAAATAGCTTTATCATAGTATAATCATAGTTCTCTCGGTGAACCCATCCAGTAAATAAAAAACACATCAATATCTGACAATTTAATTACGAGCCACTAAACGCATGTCAAAAGCCCATCCACCACACACATCTTGACCATGTACATTATTAAGCTAAATTATTTTCTAACCTGCAGTTTGTTGTACCACAGTCTGAACACATGAAAAGTCTGCCATATTGCTGAAATGCATGTAGCAGGTCTTCTCCTATTGCAAATGCAACATTCTAATAAAAAAAAATACAGTATAAAATTGTTGGGACGTCATGAAATTTTTTAAGTGACGTAATTAATTAAGCTCTTATAGATGTCTTGACACCAACTCCAATATTCACACTCCACCAATCAAATATTTATTATTCATAGTTTTTATAGGTTATCATAACTATACAAAATAATACTAACGAGATAGTACCACATTTCTCAAGTACTATCAAAGCAATCCAGAATTTCCTAAGTCAAAACTTAAAAACGTATCCCATTGAAATGTCTCAGTTACACGAACGTTCGAAAAATAAGAATCTTTTATCAACGCATCTATTCTTTATTTTTCTTATTATATATTGCTTTTCTTTCATTCAGGGAATGGTTATCAAGCAGTTTCCCGACAGAGTCTCCACTTGTCAAGAAAGACAAAAAGACGCAACTTCGCAAGTGGTTAGCTAAAGCCCGTCGCTTACATTCTAAACATGTTTTATCGAATATGTAACGATCAGTGAGAGTAAGTTTTTTTAAAAATAAAACTACTTTGTTTTATTGTATTGTAACTTTGCTGACAAAGCAAACTTCGTGCCGCCTAATATTCAATGAATAAATGTGAGTTGTCAATCGCGGAAAATAGCGGAATTACAAAATAATATTATAATAAATATATAGTTTCATTGTCATCATCATTTCAGCCAATAGACGACCATTGCTGGATATAGGTAATGCTCGGTCCTGTGCAGCGCCTTCCTGCGATCTTCGCCGAGTCGTCTGTCCATCTTGGCATGGCCAACCAACACCATATGCATGCGACTCGAGGACCTTAGCGCTCCAGTTGTCGTCAGTCCTGCGTGCATCTATCCTGTCCACTGGCACTTAGATTCTCAATTCTTCGGGCTATGTCGGTGACCCTGGTTCGTGGAAATTTCGTCGTTCAGAAACATCGAGCATTACCCGGTCCATTGCCCTTTAGATAACTTTAAGCCTCCTCATAAGGCCTCCATGGTTCGGCCCATGAGTGGCCTCGGTTCGATACGTAACCACTGGCAACGTGCACGAAATCAGTATTGAGACACTGCGATAGATGGGCCGAAAACATGCCGCGTATTTTCCCAAACTCCGTGCCGTTACGGCCATGACCACGGTGTCTACAATATATTTAACAAAATAAAGTTGTATTATCGTCTCGCCGGTAATATTGATGCATAATCCTCTCCAGTTCAAAAGTATATTTGTATAGTTTAGTGCGATGCAAAGCGCAATCCACCAAATCTAGACTTTTCTTTAGTTAAGAAGCTACCTCTTTTGTCCTGTGCTTCTACTTAGCTTAGTAAATTATTATTGCCTGCAGCGTACAGAAAAGTTGAAAACTCTAATAAATCATTGACAACAGAGAATACACTTATATATAGATAGAGTAGACAAAATGTAACTTCCATTTCTTACAAATTTATAGTGAATAATAAATATCTAGCCTTCAGGCCAACCAGTGTGGAACTAACAGTGAGTTGCAACATTTGGATTTTAGCATTTCCAATTTCCATTCACTATCTTGCCTTATGTATCAGGCAGACAGCCAGACTAGAGGCGCACGAGTAATCAAAAACTAGTCAGAAAGCTAAAACTGTAATAATCTCATAATTTCAGCGGCGTTTTAATCGCTACCGTGAATACATCTCATCATTTGTAATTGAGTGTTCTACATCATTGACAGGATCGTGTCTCAGGCATTTATATGAATATATAAATAATAACATGAACGACATATAATCAGATCCTGAAATTTACAGATTCACGTGTTTCACATTCCTCTACTTACATAGTTTAAAGCTTATTTAGCAACCATTAATAGCCCATTAATAGCCAATAGTTTACAGATCTACTAAATTAATTATTACTAGTCATTATCCATATCTACCACAGCGGATGTGGTGTGATACAATTTTAATTTATGCGCCAGTTGATTTTGTTTATGAAACGGAAACAAGAGAAATGGATATTTATACATAATGCAAGACAAGCTTGAAAGGACACGTACACGTGTTTACAATGAATAAAGGGAAGGCGCGTCGATCGCGGTATGAATATTCATCATTGACAGGACAGTAGTGCTGAAGTGCCTTCATCCACCAGCAGAGTTTGTTAATAAAAGTAAACATGACTAACAACGCTAATAATCTCATAACAAAACAGTATTCTTACTAGAATCTGCGGGTAGGTAGATATTACTATTAACAGCTATTAATATTATTATATTAATATTATTATTAACAGCATGCACTAATAAAACAAAAGATCCTGTTTTCGTGACATCACAATTAACAGAGAAATCTCTACTCTACCAAATCCATCTGGTATATATATAGAAATTTTATATTGTGTGCTTTCTATATTAAAGAATGTTACATTTTATCTGAGAAATATTTAATCTAAAAAATATAAGTTTTACTCGATTTATATTAAAAGAAAAATGCTTAATTTTTTAAGTTTAAAGATGAATTAATTTAAAAATAACCTAATTACTACATTTATGATAAACTTTTCTCAAATTAATTAATTCAATGATAAAAACATTCATATTAATTTGTAGTCATCTAAGTCAATTTTAGCCAAGTATAATCCTAAAATTTTACCTAGAAATGTATATGTAGGTACATATTATACAGTTGTGTTATTTAATTGTAATGTTTTCATTGATTGTTTATTCATTTTCATAGGTTCTCGTCCCTGAGGATCTATCTGAATAATTACCTTCAACCAAATTGCTCGAATACAGACTGCCAGACAAGCATAATTGACATCTTAACTTGGCAGAGTTACTCTACCAAGTTAAGCAATTGGCTCACATTTAATGTAATTTAATTTAACATTTAATGGCAGTTTCCTCACTCAGCGTATTTGCCTGGAGCGAGGAAACACTGCCAGCATATCCAGGTACAATACCGCCGGGACCTTTTTTAGATGTAGTTCAGTTAGTTTATATTATTATTTTGTGATCACTAGCTTAAATGCAAGCAACGATAAACTTAATGTTAGTAATTGCCCAAACCTTACATCATTATAGTATATCGATAGCAGTAAAATAAAATATTTATTTACATTCTTGTGTTCTTAATGTTCTTAATATTCTGTTATGTACTTGAAATTAAATAAATATATATCTAGACAACGTCAATCGGTTTGTCAACATTTATAGTCTTCCAAAAGTAGCTTCCATCACGTGGACTGCTGATTTGAGTTTTTAGAAATAATAGAGTATTATTCTCATACAACCTTCCACTTTTCGGGAATAGTTCTGAAAGTACTTCTACGTACAATCTTTCTATTTAAATCAAAACCCTAACCACAACTCCCATATCCATAATTTTATAGTTGTACAAATACATGTAAAGTCTAAATATACAATTTCAAACTTTTCAGTTCATTACATGCGCAAACTATAAGTTATTCCAAAATTTAAGTGAGCACAAAACCAAAAATGTTGTAAACAATAAAAGTATTTTTCCAGTTACGTAAAGTAAATAATAATTAGGTCGAGTAAATCTCGATTTAAAAAACGAATCGTCATTAAATACCCTACCCCCTAAAAAGCTTTAAAAAACAATCTATATAAATTGTGTTTAAATATAGAGAACCATAATTAAGAAAATGCGGTCTTAAATGCCTAGGTAAGAATCTCAACCAGGCAGCTTATCTGTAGCAGAAAGTAGAATTTTGTAACAAGGATAAGGATAAGAATAGTATGATATACTTAACCTTGCCATAAAGATTGGCACATGGATTTTTTTTCTAATGCATATAATTACTAATATATATGCATATAACTACATTTATATAAAAACATTAAAAATATATGCAACTTACTGAAATTATCTCCATTTGTTGTAATACCTTTATTGAAATACAAAGAGTAGTTATCAAAAGAAGCACACTCTTTCCTTTCTGAAAATTCTGCACTACCAATCTCATGGATTAATTTAGGGACCCTAAATTATCATAGCGCTTACTGCAAGTCATACTCTCTAAAAGTGTCCATAAATCATAATTCAGCGGAATATGACAGGGACTAGAAGATAACCAGTCTGCCATCCCTCATGAAGTCAAGCATGTTCGTTTCCAACCAAACTAGGAGGGATCGAGCTTTATGACACAGCGCTGTCTTGCTGTAAGGAGCACTCTTGGTTATGGAACATGGTGTTGTTAAGAACCTTAATCACTTTCTCAAGAATGGTATTTTGGTATACTTGTCCCAATGTTTAACCTTGTAACAGTAGCTAGAGCTTAAAAAGACTATTTGGCTCGACAAAATATTGCTCAATTATAAGAAATATCAGTCTAAACACTCATACAAAGATAAACGATTCCAAAGTTAAATGTAATATTTTGTTTATTTTTAACTATATGTACTAAATAAATAAAATAAGTATACTATTAAGCAGTTATCGTTTGCAAACAAATGTCAAGTCATGTTATCTAGAAAGGTCTCATTCGATACAACCTGTTGATATGGTTTACAAATCCATATCTATATTGTAATATATTTTTTAACTCTAAGCCATTTAACCAAATGTTAATGACCGCTGGCCACATCCAGCGGCTGGAACCAAAGCCTTTATTACAGATACACGCTTCAGCACTCTGAACAATGGAGCTGCTCGTCTCGTTACTCACAAAGAAACTGCAATAAAAGCGGCTTTTTATTACTTTTTCTATGAGCACCTGGACCTAAATGTGTACGTAGACTAATTTCCGTCGACCGGCCAAATTTGTAGGCAGTTTTATTTTAACTATCGAAATGCTTAACAATAACTTATATTTATATGAAATAATCATTTATCGAATTCTCGAACTTTATCAATCAAAAATTGCAATGAACTAAACAACGAAACATATTCCTACAACAGCAATTTAAACTTTGCTCTTCTTCATACAGATTTGCATGTACTTGTTGACATATCGGAACAAGTACCAAGTATCTAAGACATGCATTGACAATATATTTACAAATCAAAAACAGTATGAAGTTGAGGTGTGCGATACAGGTTTATCTGATCATACATGTCAAATTATATCTTTCTCGTCTGATCTCAGCTACAATGAGCGTTATTGGTTTGTATTTAAAAGAAACCATATTAAGTGTATTGAAATATTTTTGAAATATATTTCACAAATAAAATTTACTGATGTGTATAACCAAACTGATCCAAATATAGCATATAAACTTTTTATTGATGAATTTTCTCTTATATACAATCTATGTGTTCCAATAGAAAATATAAGAATTACGTGTAAACGACCACACAATTGGAAAACAAGAGGCATAGTTTTATCTAGCCGAACAAAAAGACAACTATATTCGCAAAAGCAAAAGATAAGTAGTATAGTTATTATTCAAAAATACAAAAGATTTTGTTAAATATTGAAATCAGTAACAAGGTTGTCCAAAAAATTAACGAATGCAAACTTCATAAATCAAAGCAAAAACAAAAATCGAGCTACTTGGCAAGTGATCAAACAGAAATACATCACAAGTCAATACAATAAAATCAACAATATGCAATCTGAACGACGGTGAGGACAAACTTATTAATAATCCACTTGACATAGCTAATTCCTTAAATGAATACTTCGTAAATTTAACGTATCCTAAACAAAATAACACTGACATCCCAGTGTTATAACCCAGTGAGCCAACCTAATCTAAAGAGTATGTTTTTAGCTCCAGTAGACAAGCATGAAATAATGTCGGTGATTAAAAAATTAAAAAATAAAAACAGTACGGATCATGACAAAATACCAACGCAAATAATTAAGGCAAGTGTTCAGTACATAACTGAACCATTAGTCATATAATAAACAAAACTTTTGAACAAGGGATATTTCCAGATGACTTAAAAATAGGACTGGTGAAACCTTTACCTTTACTTTAGATTTGCGAACCGATGGCGTAGCTTTTCGACATTCACAAGTGCTTGTAACAGCCCAGACTGAATAAATGATTTTGAATTTGAAATTGAATTGAATTTACACAAATCCATATTTATTTCTAAAGAAAACATATCTCAGTTTGAAATAAACCGTGAGGTACAGAATACTCTTAATTATACATTAAAATGATTATCTTCTCTGAACCTAACAGTAAATATAGATAAAACAAAAATTATGCAATTTAGAAATTATATGACATTACCACAAGATTTGAATATTATAATAGAGTATAAAAAAATTGACATTGTAAATGAAACGAAATTCTTAGCCAAATAATTGACACACATTTAAACTGGAAGGCACATATTTACAAAATAAACAATATAATATCTATTAAATGTTATGCGTTATCCATATTGACTAATGTAACAACAAGTAAGGTGGCAATAAATGCTTACTACGGATATGTTTACCCACTTTTGACCTATGGCATAATATTTTGGGGCAACTCAGTAAACATTCAATCGACCTTTGTCTTACAGAAAAAATGCCTTAGGATAATTTTCAAGATGCAAAGATTAGAATCGTTGAGAACTGTATTTAAGAACCAAAATTTCTTACATTGACATGTATATATATATTAGAAATATTATGCTTATTTGTAAGAAATCGAACTGACATTTTTCAATAAAAAAAATAGCTACTAAAAATAATATACGTCGTCAATATAAAGATGACATAATTATCTATTGAAGCATCTAATGGTTACATTATGGACAACAGTACATACATTACTGGAATTAGAATATACAATAGATTGCCTGGACACTTAAAATCTCTAGATGGTTATAAGTTTAAAAAACAATTAAAACAATGGTTAATAAATGGATGTTATTATAATTTAAATGAATATTTTATAAATAATGATAATGCTGACTCTCGATGATAATTATTATAATTTAAGTGATTAATAATTATAGTACTTTATAATATTAATATTGTACGTCCGAAATGGGCAGACTGTTAGCTCTAACCAATTATGTAACAACCTACTATGTATGTACACAGTTAAACAATAAATGCTTATCTTATCTTAAGTAACCGGAATTCTATTTGTCTACACAAAATCACTAATTACAAGATCAGACCTTCTACTGTGGGCCTATCTTGATTGTGGACTATGGGTCTATGAAGTAGTATAAAAACTTTTGGTTTTCTTAAGCAGCATAAAAGCTTGTGCATTGTGTCTGCTGCTATCCGAACCTAATTCTTCTTCTGTATCTTGTCCATAAGTAATCCGGATTTTGCAAAACTCCAAACTTGTGCACCTTACAGTACTTGTTGGTAGGAACTCCAGACAGACAGTATCTCTTACACATGAGTGCATACTATATGCTGATGACACAACAGTAGTAAAAGATGAAAACAAGTCAGATTTTGAAAATGAAATTAATAGCGAGCTTACCAAAGTAATGCATTGGCTCGATTGCAATGAGCTTCGAGTAAATACAAATAAAACAAAAATTATACAGTTCCAGTCATATAACAATAAAAGTAAGTTTTCTGTTCTCTCGTATGGGCTACTAATATGGGGAAACTCAGTATTTATAGATGAAGTATTCAAAGTTCAGACGAAATGTATTCGTGCTGTCTGTGGTGCGTGGCCTATGGATAGTTGTAAGCCTTTGTTTGTTTCTCTGAGAGTTTTACCGTTGCCTTGCATGTACATTAGAGATATTTGTATAAAAATATCAGCATTATTTTCAATTAAACATTGAAGTTGTTAACAGATCTACGAGATATCCGTACAAGCTGTACGAACCTGGAAGTTATCTTAAAATTTATGAAAAAATGCATATATAATGACTATCAAGATTTACCTATAATAAATTACCTGACATTTTCTAAGAATTGCCGATTAATATATTCAGGAAAAGACTTAATGAATTATTATTTATAAAACCGTATTATTGTGTGAATATATTAATGATAAATTTTAATTTGAAACTCTATTTAATTATGGAATTAATATTTGTTACTAAAATAATACATTATTATTGTCATTCCAACATAAAATTTTAATATAATAGGTTTTGTATTTAATTAGGTTTGTATTTAATAATGTTTTGTATTAAATTTTATTTGTATTATATAACGTTTTACTACCTATTAAATGACAAAATATTTGCATGCTTTCGACCTAAGCGGAATATGTGACACACATAACTATCAAAGATCACATTATTGTACATACCATATTCTGGCAAATAAATGATATTTCTATTTCTATTAAAAGGGTCGTTTAATTCCTCAGAAATGCAGAGATGAAGAATTATTCTAGAATTATCAAATTGTACATAAATGATTATTGGAAGCGTAAGCATACTTGTTAAACTGCGAAAGGCCATTAATTATTATTAAGTTAATTTTTAAAAAGTAAATAGATTCACGTGTCAACTATCATGGCTACCAGTTCTTTGTTCATTTTTCAATTTTTCCCGTATGTAGGTTGTACAAAATTGAAAAGAATGCGCAGTGGGTTAGAAGTATAGCCATTGATGCGTTGTTGCTCCGTTTATTGGAACAAAATGTTAACTAACTGAATGGAATGTTATAATTTAATGTATTATTGATAGTTACTGATAAAGGGCAATATTTTTGTTTTGTATTATATCGATATATAATAAAGTGACCTATACCTAAACTTTTCGAGGAGTTTTAAATCGTAAAACTGCTATTATAATAAATAAATACTAACTATATAATTTAATGTCAAATATATTAACTATAAATTGAATAGTTATTCTGTTATTCATGACAAAGTCAACTCCAACAAATAGATAGGCGATCACATAAATCGGTTGAGGCATTCTTAACTTGTGAATGACGTGACTATCATATTTTTTGAAACAAATAGAATTATTAATGTCAGAATAGTTTAGTTTATAAAATTGTGTTACATTATTTTTAGGGTTCCAGACTCCGTACTAAAAAAAAGCAGAACCCTAATAGAATCACTTTGTTGCCCTTCCATCTATGAAAGCTTTAAAACTTAGGAACGCGTGAATGTTTCAAATTGAAATTATATTAAATACTCAAATCTACAATTCCTTCCAACCTTGAAATGAAAACCTTAGAGTACTTCCCGCAAACCTAGAAATCATGAAAATTAACACAAACAATTGAAATATTCCAAAAACCGTAAATTTATAGTTATACTGTCACAAAACTAAAGGAATCTCGCAAAGGAATCAAAACCTAAAAAATACTACCCGTTGACCTAGAGTCATGAAATTTGGCATAAAGAAAGTCATGTAGCATACATAAAAGTATAAACACGAAAATAGAGAATCTGTACTTACATCACAAAAACAATAGGTATGATTAAAATCTTATTTTTTTAAACGTTTTAAATTACTTTAATAGCATTTCTTTTGAATATCTTGACACATACGGGACTTGATTAGTTCACAGTTGATCACAGTTAAGTTTTCTGTAATAATCGGAAAAAATACAGATAATTTACAATTATTAATTTATTCTGCTCGTGCTAGGAGGATATGCTCCTGTGCTACCTATAAGAAAAACAAAAATGTCATGTCCTCGTAATTATACCAGTAGAAGGCATAGTAGGAGTTGTAGGTAATATATATTTTTACATTCACAAATAAACGAACACTGTAGAGCTGTGGTCTTCTAATCGGGACATTCAGGAGACCCGGCGTCAATTCTACCATATCTTAATGTGTTTTTGTTTTACAAATTTCATATGTACATTTATGACGGTCTAAAGTGAAGGAAAATATCGTTTTAATCGTGAGGCAACATGCATAAACCTTCAAGAATTTCAAACGTGTACGTGAAATCGAATTAGTATCGAGTATACATATTGAATACCATTCGAAATAATCCTATAGCAAAATTAGTATGAATCCAGAATAGCCGTATCATGCAACGTGTTAATCGATACCCTTTACAACCTAACTTGAAATCTTCATGTAACACACGCCTATTACATTCCCTATAACTATTTATTTACTTTTTCATCAATATAATAAACAAACATGGATTAAATGGCGACTGCGCGCCCAGCTAAGTAAATACTTATTTGATCACATGGCAGAATGGACATGATCAAAGCCCCGGTGTGCGGTCGCCTATGAACTCAAATTCAATGAATTAATGTAGGTAGAAGTATGACAAATATTGTTGTATAACTCTATCTAAAGTTTATATCAGCACTCATGATTCATTCATTCAATAGTCTTCTATATCTTGATATTTAGCTCGCACTTTATTGTATACTTACTAATATAGATTATAATGAGGAAAGATTTGATTGTTTGTTAGTTCTGGATCGATTTAAGTGAAAATTTGTAAGTTGTACATATAATAACATAACTGAAAAATGTTATAAGTAATATCATTTTTACTGCGTGGAAGTATATCTTCGAGATAAGTAGAGTAAGAATCCGATATAGCTCAAAGCCGAAATTAAATATATATATAAGTTAATATGTTATAAAATATAAGTAATAGTAGAATAAATAAAATTTCATAATAACCACTACCTAGACATTATTAACTTCAAAATAAATTAACAAAGGATGCTAAGGGTACAATTTGCCACTTATTTTCAGGTCTACGTACATATTATTTCATCCTTCTGTACCTACGTGGTGTACAAAAATTATACATTGCACGTTGGTATTGTATATTCTACATAATAGTCAATTGTCAATTTTGTCATCTTGTCGCTAAAAGCCTTTTCGTTGCTTAGTATTAAAATGTATAACTAACTGCTTCCTTCCCGCAATATGTCTATGAGATCATAATTTTTGTTGGTACTCTTTACTCTTTCTAATCCTTTTTCAGTTGTATATTAAGATTTAGTATTCATATTTTTTTTATTCGTTCAACCACAGCAATTCTTTGATTTACTAACATCCACAAATAGAATCCCACTGCTGAATATACGTCTTTTTTTATAGGATATGACAGCAAACGAGCAAACGGATCACCTGATGATAAGCGATAACCGTTGCCCATGGACACCCGCAACACCAGAGGAGTCACAGATGCGTTGCTGGCCTTTTAAAAGAGAATAAGGGGGGAAGGGGGGGTTGGGCCTCTTGTAAAAATATCATATTAATACATAGAAGCATGAATCGTCGAGTTACCTTAGTACATAATGTTTCTTTCAAATAATTACCAGAAAAATTGCTTCGTAAACTTGTAATTTTCCTTGAACGTAACTCCTAACTCGTCTTATTTTTAAGTCCTCTTTGTTTTAAATGGCTTACTTTTCTTTTAAGTAGTTTTACTTAAGTGCCCCAACCCATGGATGCCTACCTACTAACTACTTAGTTATAGAACGCAACTTTTTAAAGTTCGGTGAACGTTAAAAAGTTATCGGATTCAAATATCTTCCAATACAGTAAACGAGATCAAGTTAGGATATTTTTCAAATTTTAAAATTCCGAGTCGGTGGCAGTAGTGGCATTAACATAACTTTATATTCAATGGTATGGAGACCGCGTCGTGATGACGTCGTAAATTTGCAAAGCTTACAAACATACCCGATGGAAATTTTGGTCCTCAAGTTATAGCTGCCCATGAATTATTGTTTACTTACTACTTAATAAAAGATGTTCTCGTAACTTATTTGACATCAATTTTGATATATGAACATAATAATAAATTAATTTATCTTGTGCATAAATTAAATTATTTATCAGCATGGAAAAGTAGGTAAGTACCTACTTAAAATATATCGTCTATCTTACAACAAGGACTGACTGAAAATGCCGAGTTTTAATATTTATCCCATCGGAGCGTTGATGTATTTACATAATGCACAACATTAGCAACAAGCGAAACCCAAAATCCACAGCAAAGCTCTACACGCGAAATTAGTAACAGTTTAAATGTGAAATTGAACCAAATTGACAGTTTTGTGGCCATTGATACATATTACTTTTTTAACTCATTACCATTGATTGGATAATAGTGTGCCTCTATGATCTAGTGGTTGCTACTACCAAGTATTGATCTGGAGCTTTGAAGTTTGATTGGTGATAGGGTTTAGCAACCCGCATACCTAAATAACACCGATTTGGCAAGTTTGTCGCTATGTTACTTTATAAATAGTATTGGTGTGTTCCTGCAAATAGAGATAGTGCAAGCAATTCCTCGGCTGTTTATAAGGCCAAATGAAGTTAAAATGATGACTTGTGGTCTCATTTAACTATTATATTTTTACGTATTATATTTATCCCAATATACTACAAATACAACAGTCTGTATTCTACCAGTAGAATGATTAACTTAGATTCGCTGATACCTTAGTTATAAGTCCGCATGACTGTGTCGGTGCTAAACCAGGACACCATTTATACTCATCTGTCCCGAGCTAAAAATATTAGGTTATACAAATTAAATTAATGATATGAAAGTAATAATGTTTGTCGTATTGCACATTATATTACAAACAGATCATTTTTTAAGTTTATTTAAATTTTACTGTAGGTTATTCTTTAAGCTATAATAAATATTACTAGTAGGTACACAAATAAAACAATACTTTGGTTAAAATTACATTTATTGACTCAATATCTAAGCCTAACACATACATAAACATTAAATAATTATTTTACAAAAAGAATAATATTATATATTATGAAATCAATTGCAAATTCAAAAACACCTTACTATAAGAAAATATATTGCATATTAATAACATCAATCTCAATTCTCGAATTCAATGTAAAAAATAATCTAGATAAGTAAACACGTAGTATAGGAATGGAGCCAGCACAATAATGAAAATATTAAAATTGCATCATAAAAAAGAACTTCCAATAAATTTTAATGCTGTGATGCTTGCTACGAAACAATTATGTTGCAAAAGGGTGAAGAAGCTTCGTAAGTCTATTTTGCCAGCGACGACGCTGTACTTCACTACATGGTCGAATTTTCTCGGATTCGTCAGGAAACGACGAAGGAAAATATATTCTGTAAAAAATATAAGGTATCATTGTATCGTAAAACTCGGACTTTAATGGAGCTAACTCATAAACTAGACATTCTGAGGCATAGACGTAGTACTATTTATTTATAGTTATGTAAGTCAAAGTAAATAGTTATACTACTACTATATTACTTTTACAGCTTTTATAGTTTGACTTGCCACTAAACGAAAAATTATAAGATTGTTCAGAAAAAATATATTGAATCTTACTTAAAAGTTTAACACATTAAAACCATACGAAGAACCATTGAAATCGTGAATTTAGTGTTATGCCCAAGAATTTCGTATTATTTGACGCCCTCCGTAGTCGAGTGATTGGTACACCGGTTTCATGATGTCGCCATCTCACAGGTCCCGGGTTCGAGTCCCGTGGAGTATCGAGTAGTTGAGTTATAGTAATTAATATATATTTCTATGAAAAATATTTATATAAGTATGTTCAATATATGTATGCTTATTCGTTACCTTAGATACCATAACACAAGCCAAGGCCTAGGCTAATTAATGTAAGAAACTGTATCTACAGTCTTAAATGTTACTCAAATTTTACATTTAGTTTAACTAAAGTAACAAATAACATTTAGTTTTCTTAGAATTAAGCATCACATTCGTGAATTACTATATCTACGCGGTGAACCAGTGTATATTATTACTCTGTCAAGAAAGTACCGGGAAAAGAGCAATAATACACAAAATTTTTGTTATTCATCCAAATTTATCTCCTTCAAAGTACGCCCCTTCAGAAACAATACACTTACGCTAACGAATAATCCAATCATCGAAACATTTTTTAAACGCTGTTTCCGAAAATGTGTTCAGTTCTCTTCGCGAATTCTCCTTTATGTCTTCTACAGATTGAAAACGGGTACCACGAAGTGGTAATTTGAGTATAGGAAAAAGAAAAAAGTCTGCTTCCAAAAAACAAATCTGGCGAATATGGTGGTTGCTCGATGGTATTTGTTGAGTGTTTGGTCAAAAATTCGTTCACAACGACGGCCTTGTGCGAAGTCGAATTATCAAAAATCCAAGAATTTTCTTCCCACAAATCTGGCCTTTTTCGACGAATTTTCTCTCTTAAACACCGCATAACGCTCAAATAATATTCTTTATTTACTGTTTGACCTTCCGGTAAGAATTCCGAGTGCACAACACTGCGATAGTCAAAGAAAACAGTTAACATGACTTTGACTTTTGATCGACTTTGGCGTGGTTTTTTCGGTTTTGGTTCAGTTGAAAGGTGCCACTCCGAAGCTTGTTGACTTGTTTGCAAGTCAAACTCATAAGCCCCACGTCTCGTCGCTAGTAACAATGCGTTTCATGAATGTTGGGGCGAAATTGACTCGTTCTAACATGTCCTCAGTGACTCTCGTGCGATTGAGTTTTTGGAGATAATTCAGGTCTTTTGGGACTAGCCGAGCGATAACATGTTTTATACCTAAATTATTAGTTAAAATGGTACGGATCGACTCGTGAGATACAGAAAGTTCAGCGACTATCTCTCTAAAACTTGAATGAGGATTTTCAGTCACTATTTTCTTCACTTTTGCGATGTTAAAGAGGTTGATGGCCTACCAGAGCGAAGCAAATCTTCCATCACATCTCGATCGCTTTTGAATGCTTTGTACCACTCATAAGTACGTATTTTGATAAAGTCGATTCACCGTAAGCCTTCTGTAGGTATCATTTTCAATGACTCCGATCATGAAATTCCATTGACGATGCAAAATTTAAGACAAACTCTTTGTTCGATGTTTTTGTAAATTGTAAAATTCGCAAATTATACAAGATATGATGTAACTAAAAACAGCACTGTATTTAATATAAATAACAAATGCAACTCAAACTTCGCGCCAAAAAGGAAAATAGTTGTGCCAATCTAACAACAACAAAATAAACAAAAATTTGAATTTGGAACCATGAACAAATCATCCATTCCCGATACTTTTTTGACTAAATGTACTTCGGAGAGCTATTTACAACATCTATATTTTTACTTGCTCTGTCAACTTTATATATTCATGAAGTATCTGCAAACAGTACTGTATGACAGAAGTCCCTAGTTAAGTATACATACATACATACACTCACGCCTTTTTCCCATGGGGGTAGGCAGAGATTACGTCTTTCCACTTGCTACGGTCTTTACATATCTCTTTCGCTTCATCTACTTTCATAACATTCCTCATACATGCTCGATGATTGCGGGTAAGTGTAATATGGTTGTATTTAAATTAATAACCACTGTTTCATTATAATTATAATTTATTTGTGAGTTACACAGGATTAATATTTTATTTATTATTAGGATATCTTATAACAATGTTCTACGGTCGATCCAGCACAGCACAGAGAGATAAGTCTTTCTTTTTTAGGTTAATCAAATTACAAGGCAATGGCATAGCCGCCATACAGCTAATTACTTCTTACAGTAAGTATAGAAGATCATTTATATAAATCAGGCAAAGCAATGGTCAAAATATTGATTCTCGGGGCACTAATATAATTATAGATCCACCAGCAGACTCATTGCCATTCATTACAACCTTCTGAACCCTATTCGATAAATAAAACTGAATCAGGTCACCCGCTTCAGAAGAGACGCCATAATAAGTTTGTTCAAGAGTTTGATTGTTAACGCAGTCAAAAGCTTTTGATAGTTCACAGAATATATCGTTTACATCCTGTTTACACTTCACCATAAATGTGCTTAAGTTTTGTATGAAAAAGTTTATTAAAGGCGAAATGATCTGCTAATTGAGTAGAAATCACTTTTTCAAAAATGTTACCTACGAATAAGTGCAGGTAAATAGAAATAGGTCTGTAATTAGAAAGGTCTAGTTCAATACCAGATATAAGTAATGGTATTAACTTGCTATTCTTCATTTGTTGAGGGAAGAAACCTTCATCAATAGGTACATTTATTAAAAATCAATTCCAATTTTGAGGCGTTTTCTTGTATTATTGATTTGACTATGTGGGTTGATATATCCCAAAGGTCTTCAGATCTTTTGTTATTAATTAATCTAAATCTATTTAACACAGTGTCTGCGGTAATACGACTAAATTTGAAACTTTGTTGCACCTTTCTCCACTCTCCTCTAAGAGGGACACAGCGACTTTGGGGCACAAATTCAGATCACTAATAGTTTTTTGGGCATGTAGTAAAAGAACTCCTCATAAGCATTAGCAACAGCAACGTCTGATTTTTTTTTATTATTAACATTAAGTATGGAGTAATTTACAGTGTTACACAATCTTGTAATCATCCAAAGTAACAAATAGTTTATAATTTTAGCCAGTATTCAGTAATACAAATACAATAGGCTATTTGACAATGCGAAAAATAAAGTGTCAATTACTGTTAACAGTATAAATTAAGAGTTAAAAAATTATTATTTATTAACGTAAGTTGAAAATAATGATTAATTTATTTTAAAATCCGTAAATAAAAATAGCATTTTTTAAACGTTTGTCACGTGACACAAAACGCTCCTGATTGGTCGAATTTATCATGACGTCACTTGCTTGTAAACTTCGTTTGCCTACTAGTGTTGCGCCTAGTTGGTAGATTATCTCCGTTACATTAAGATTTTCTTTATTATGCATTGTTTTTTTTTTGTTTATTTGCACTATTTTACAAGTACTTTCAACCATGGACAACGATTTTGTAAAAACAGACAGCAGAAACCTACCGCAAGTCGACGCAATCATGGTCGGATTATTTTTCAAAAATAATTCTGACTTTTATGCTTCGGAGCTAAAAAATGTAAAAACAGCAAAGTACTCGTAAGTATAATTACACTTTACTGGTAACTTAAATTATATCATAAGAAAGGGAAATAATATGAACTTCCACAAGAACTTATATAGGTTATAAATAATTAAGTTTGTTTGGCACAATTTCGAGAACATAAACGATAATTTGTTCACGTTACGTCGGTTATTGAATGTCTTCACATTGTTTAACAAGTTCCATTCTTTGCCGTTTGACAAATGCAGATCGGGAAGTACCAGCATCACACATTCTTTTAATGCGATCTGACTGGCAATGTTAGAAGGCAGAACTTTATCTTTTAAAATTATTTTGACTGAAACCCATTTTGTACTGATAGTAATTTTCCATGTTATTTTCCATCTGTAACGAACAAACAAATTTTAATCGGGATCTTTTAGTGTACAGCTTATTGAAATCATAGGACTCTGTAGCTTCAAATTTTAACAAATATTATGGAAAACAGCGGAAATATTCGAAGTGAGTTGCAAGAGACATTCTGTTAAAAACATTAGAGGTATTATAACCTCAAATCAATAACGAAAATATTAACATTTTTAATGTAATTAATTATTACAAAATATAAATATTATGTTTACTTATATCGAAATGATCTTCACAAAAAAAATATTTGTACTATTCGCTATGTCATTATGATCCCTCCGAGAAAGTAGCAACCACTTTCAGCGCACTTCGATATTCTTTGGAACACTTACAAATAGTTTTTCCGGAGTTTTTAACGACGTATTTTTGGCGTACGACGACGTACATTTTGGAACTGCACGCCATTTGTGCCTCAGTGCTCATTTTCTTACATAAATCACTGATAAAAAGTAAATCCAATCGCACTTTCGTTTTTTGTTTACAACAAACAAATATATATGCCAGCTGTCACAGATCAGAATACAGGCAAGTGACGTCACCGACCTCACTGCAGCGCCATATTGACAAAGTAGCGTTTTGGCACACTATTTAAATATTGAATTTTTAATTCGATGTTTTTCAGCTAATATATACCAGAATTAAAAATAACAACTTTTACTGGGTTCCTTAGACTCTACTGCATAATATAAAATGGATTTTAAAAACCTGTCAAATAGCCTATTATATTTTCATACTCTGAGAATAAATTTATTTCTATCTTTATCTTTACCAGAAAAACCTTGAATTTTTTTATGAACAAGCAACTAATATCTAGCTTTTCTTAGTCAATACCTAACAAGAGGCCACCTCTTTTGTCTTAATATACCTGCTATAAAAATAACTTGAAACTTTTTCCAATACATAAAATATAAAGTGTTGTTCAATAAAAAAAGCATGGCTATATTTAGAAAATAAAAGCTTTGCGGATTTGCTAATTGTGTTTTTAAAAAACATTGATACTTTGACATATTACATCTTTAAATCATCTTAACTTAATTATTTTAAAACATCTTAACTTATTAATTAAATTCAATTAAAATATTCTACAACAAAATCCACTGTACTTACTCTTTGCTTTCTTTCAGAGGCAAGACTATATCAGGATACATTTTCTGTATTACTGTAACACTCTTTCTCATAGAAGCACTGCTTTTAGAGTTGCTGTATCCACTAGTAGATGACCTGAAATATATTAAGCCATCTGAAATATATTCAGCCTTAAACCAAAATAATATTGATAAAATTTTAATCGCTTAACGAAGAGAAACAAAATAAGTGCTTTTATGTATACCCACATAGAAGCCTTTGATTTCGCTGTTTCAGATGCTACTGGTAGAGGCCTTAACATTGTGTCGAAAACTGAGCGGCTCATTCCCAAAATACCCACAACTATTCCCTGCTTTTGAAGGTCTTCCTCTGGGCCGGCTATAGCTTGGAGCATGTACAACAGACGTGCAGATACTCTGTCCAATGAAAGAATTTATTATTCTAAAATAATTTAGTTTCAATATGTTGGTAATTATACAAATTAAATGAAAAAAAAACTGCCCGTCTTGCTTTTTTTTTTGGAAACAATAATTCTTTTGTAAAATAGTTAATCACTTTATTGATGATTATATGTGATTTCACATTCTGTTTTTAAAAAGTCATTAGCTATATTTAGCTTTACTATACTTTAGACTATACTTACGGGTGGGTTTGAATAACCCCTAGACCCAACATACGATAATCAATATGACGGTGGCAGAACACTTCATTCATGAGCGGTGAACATGTGTTAAGTTTCCGATCTCGTCGAAAACAGTGCCCTAATAACACCATACGCTCTTCTTTAGCCATTTTGCTGATATAATTAGTCTTCAAAGTGTGTTCGACTACATTGAATATCTCCGACTTAAAAATTCGATTGATTTCCAACTCTAAAAAAAGAAGGATCATTAACTCAATCACAACATCACATGGCATTGCTTCTCCTGTGTCGGTATAGATAGGAATTGTACACACTTTTGAATTAATTGAATAGTTACAGGAAAAACAATCATCTTTATCATCGCAATCGCATATCAACTACAAACCTACGGGTATTGCTAGAAAAATTCTGACCAACCGCGTAGAAGGATAGCAACGTCTATTGCTATCTACTGTTGAAGCCAGAA
Source organism: Scirpophaga incertulas (assembly GCA_036419045.1). NCBI lineage: Eukaryota > Metazoa > Arthropoda > Insecta > Lepidoptera > Crambidae > Scirpophaga > Scirpophaga incertulas. The sequence continues at coordinate 14,929,735 of CM071637.1, read as the reverse complement.
CACCACGCCACTGTTCTGTGGAATCTTTCCCTCCATTAAGATCAGTCAATTTTATTAAAAAAGTACAAAAAAAAAGAAAAATTATATCACAAGAATATTATTTCAGTTACCCAGGGCCGAAGAGACCGACCTAACCAATCGACTGTTAGACTAGCGCAGTAATTCCCAAAGAGGTCTATATGGACCGCTAGGGGTCTATAAAAACCTGCAAGGGGTCTACGTCAGCGAAAATTACATTTGGAGACCAATGAAATGAAAATGGGGATCCACGATAATCGATCTCAACATAAACTGACAGTACCTACCTATTTACTTACATTATACTATATTTTAATATAATGATATATACATTATTTATAGAAGTACCTATGAAGATACAAAAAATATTATATATGTTTTAAATTATTTTGAGTTGTAGAATGTAGACATTCAATATTAGGTAAGTAGGGGGTGTACCCAAAACCGAAAATATGGCAAAGGGTCTACGACAGAAGAAAGTTTGGGAACCTCTGGACTAGCGCATTCAGGTGATCGGAAGTGCTAGTAAAGCTGCATTAAAATAGATAAGCGCTTTAGAACCACTTGGAACTCGGAGATTTAAAAGGAAGCGAACGCTACACAGACCTAGGCCATGTTATGATGAACGTAATTTGTGTAATATGTCAATTTATTTCCAAGTTCCATTTTACTCGTATTTTAGTATTTAGCAAAAGAAATATAACGTAAATCTTTTGATGAATCCCACCCCACGCATTAGGTCTACCAATTTGATATCATGGCTACTAATAATAATAAGAGGGCTGCCTTTTAAGTTGTGTCATTTGAAATAAGTATGAACAATTTAATAGATTATAACTATAGATTAAAAATCTCCGCATTATTTAACACACTTTTGCATGCGTTCAAACCAAGTTGTTAAAAACATTTATTCCACTTCGAAGTGGGGGTAGTCAAAATCAACAATTTATATGCATCAACAGGTTCTTCGGGTGTGCTGACGACTGACCACGACGACTTTGCTTAATTTTAGAGAACGTAAAAAAATCGTTAGGGCTTAAGTCAGTCTGTCTGAAATTTCTACATTTTGGGTGCTCAAAAACATCTCTGTTTTTTGGCGGGCGGTATGCGAACCTGAATTTTCATGGTACGAGTATCATACGACGTCTTGGATTGTTTTTTCGAAATTCAGTGATGACTTTTGGCAAACAAGCAGTGGTATACTGGTCAGTGTTAACCGTCTTGCGATCTTCTGGTACAATAGTAGCGACGTGACTACCCTTTGCCAGAAAGAAGGCAACCATTTTTTTGAAGTGCTCCGTGAGCGTATGCCCTTAGTCAGTCTTAGCACATCCTGGAAGACGCAGACAGTAGACTGCTTAGAATTTGAATTGTAAGCATATATCCAAGACTCGTCACCACTAACCATATCATAAACATGATTTGACTCTCCTTAATTGATGAATTGCTACCGAGTTTTACGACACCAACTAACACGGGCTGTTTTTTTGTCGTCGCTAAGCAAATGTGGTTTTCAACAGGAAATCAACTTTCTTACGCCAAGTTCTTTATGTAAGATTTTTTAGACAGTGGTCTTTGAAATGCCCGCGGATGCCTCTATTTCACGGTATGTCACATGACGATCGTCGAGGATTAACTGCCACACGCCTTCGATATTCTCTTGCGTCATGACTGTTTTGGACGATCTTCACAACCTTCACTTGTCATTGAGGCTAGACTGCCCATGTTGAAATTCCAAATACCAGCGTTCTATAGTCCTAAGACATGGTGTTGCATCACTAAACACAGAAGTGATCCTCAAAGCACTGACGTCGCGATAATCCACTTTAATAGTTTTAACTTTTTTTTTAATTTCCATTTTAACAACCGACTTGTCACCTTTGATTAGACGATATAATAAACCTATTCGACCGATATAAAAACATTCCTTTGTTTTCGAATTCTACTTTCAAAAATTGAAAAACAATATGTTTTTATTTTATAATTGCGGCCCTCGTATTTCGAAGTTAACAGTTAGAAAAATATTTAAATGTTCGAATATGATTACTGAGAAAACAGTACTTGAGTTAAAAACTGAGTCAAAAAAGACTGAACAGTTCTACAATCTAGTCAGACGAAGATGATGACTAAACATTATAACCTTTTATTAACCAAAGTCAACTGACTTGTTCCGAATGCAAATTTGTTGATTATTTGTAACGATGAACAATAACTTTCATTTCATCTCAAAGGATCCAAGTAGATGAAATGATAAGTTAACTGATGCAACCATTCCCAGAAAGGAAACACTTATGTCGTTTCCAAGCAAATATGACCACAGTGCATTCTTCGTTAATACATCAGATTTGGCTATTCAGAGATATCCAAACTCTGAGAGAGAACACAAGTGTATATAAGTATACTCTACCTATAGAAGGTACCTTAAGTAGTGGTTGGGAAACATGTGGCTACCGAGAAAATATGGTGAATCACCCGCTGTTGGGGCCTCCATGGCGGATTAGTTAGACATATGGGCCTAAGGGTAAATAAGAGCTCAACCCAACACGTGGATTAATTATCGTGGTTATATATTATTTATAGTGATAAATAATATATAACCACGATAATTAATCCACGATATTGTTAATAATAATCAATAGTTTTGTTATTCATAAAATGTAATACAAAATAATTAACGGACATATAGCTTCCGTTATGGTTCCGGAGATCCACTTGACGTTTAGTTAACATTATAATATTTTGTATTTTATATGACAAATAATTAGAGATGAAACGGATATCCGGTAACTGTCCGGTATCCGGCCTGTCCGGCCTTGTTTTCACTATCCGGCCGGATACCGGATAGTAATACAGTATCCGGCCGGATTTCGGATATTAAAATAAAAATACATTAGTTTACACAAAGCAAATGATACGACAATAGGATAAGAACAACTTTTATTTTTATAATTGCAAAGTAATTGGTTAAATATTAATTAGTTTGTTTAGTACTCAAAATTAACAAGTGGCAAATTGTGGTGAATGAATACCAAATTTTCCGCATTTGTTGGTAACAGGCGACTCTAAAACTATGACCACAAATGAAAAAACAATGACAGAAACAAACACGAACTCACGCGCGCTACAACACTCGAACGCCCCCGATCTCCGCTCACGTGCGATAACACCCGAACGCGCCCGAATATTTCCGAAACGGCTGAATATTCGGTGGCTGGTATCCGACCAAACCACTATCCGTTTCATCTCTACAAATAATATACCATCGTAAAACAAAAAAAAATAAAGTATCTAAGCTAAGAGATTTCTTATAGTATAGTATATACCTATTAAGTAGATGACAATTTACCAATCTGATTAAATGATTTTCTGCCAAGAGCAAGCCACACAATTTGAACACACATTCTCAACAATGTTTCGAACTGTCTTGCGTCTTTGTCTGACAAAGAGCGACGTTTCTTCGCTGGTCCCATATGATGATACTTTTTTGTATCATTTCCACCTGTAGTTTATATCTTTTGATGAAACTCGAATAAAAAGATTTAAAAGAAAAAAAGGGTAAAAGAAATATTTCTTTGCTTTCATTTTCGTATTCACATAATTACAGTTATGGACTTATTACCATAAGCACAATTCATAATTCCATGCTGTCGTCCGCTGAAATTGTCTACCTACAAATGGCAGAAGTGCGGCGTCAACGGCTTCTCAACATAATTTATTAAAACTTTAGAAAGTATGGAAAACTTTTTGATGGCAAGTAGGTACTCCACCTGATAATAAGTAGTCATTGATATTTATAATATCACGGGCACACCTCAGCCACTGCATAGAGAAATATGCTTTTCAAGCCATATTTAGGGGAAGTCCGGGCAAAGTGGACACCTTAACCTTTGACAGCCCATGTAAAGAAAATCTAAAGACATAGAATTAAAGGCAAAAGTGTTTAGAATCAGCTTTTATTAAAGTTTCAAATAAAATCAAGAAAAACAGTGTAACATCAATACTTTACCAATAATTATCTATAATATTAAAAATAGTATCACAATCCACTTTGCCCAACACACCGGGTAAAGTGGACAACACCATAGGGCAAAGTGAACACATGGTTAATTAAGGAACAATTACCATAAAAAGAGACAAAAATCAAAAAATTATAATAAAAATAATGAGAAATTATAGGAACTAGTCAGTTATCAGTGCAATGGTCGCAAGTAAACGTATTCGTTCCTTCAAAGGCCGTACATTTTTGTGACTCCATTGCTTACAGGAAATACATTGGATCCAATCATCAAGTGGTTGCCCATTGACTTCAATATAGTCTTCTCCACAAAAGTTGCATGTGTATTTTTCAGTATTTTCGATATGTTTAGATTTCTTCCTAGTATTTTTGGTAGTTTCAATATCTTTGGTCGTTTTAGCATTTTTGGTCTTGCCAGTACTTTTTTTAAGCGTAGGTTTTGTTTTTGTATCTCTGTTAAAGTTCTGCAGTACTTTGGTGCTTGCTTTATCAAATTTTATCTAAGTATAAACTAATAAAAAAATGTGTAAAATAAACAATCAATAATGATCAAAATGTCTACCGGCTAAATCGAATACTACTGGGCAAAGTGGATACTATATTCACTTTACCCGTGTTCATTTTGCCCAATAGGTACATTTTGAACTCAACCTAAACTGAGATGAAAACAACAAACAATATCTCGTCAAAACTTGCTGTAATTCAACACAAGAACATGCACTTTACAGACATTATCACTTCAAAACGATAACGATATATTTAAATACATAATTAGGAAATTACTTACTTTGAAATATCGTAACAAATGACTACTTTTTGATTTTTTTTGTTTTATTCACAAACGACACGTGACCTTCCGCTATCTCTCTTTGTTTTCGACTGAGGGGTGGGGAGCGAAACTCCCAACAGGAGACGGACATGTTCATACGCGAAATTTTGGAATTATTCAGGGTATTCACTTTGCCTGAGCTATTCGCTATGCCCGGACTTCCCTAAAGACCGAAGATGACCGTGCTGCTTAAAATACGCCACGGCGGGCGCTGAATTTAGAGTCTAGGTACAAATGCAGAGTAAATGAAACCTCGAATAATATGGTTCCATTTGATACAAGTAAATTCTACTACGGCGATGGATGGAGCGATGCCATACCATTGCAAACAGTTCCTCAGAACAGTCTCCGTGATTGAACTGATAGAGAACGTAGAGAAATCCAAAATCCCTCCACATCTACATGGTATCTGTTGGCATTGTGCTATCACGGCTAATATATATACTTTGCAGTGAGTTAAGAAATTTGAGCTTCGAGTATTTGAAAGCTTCTGTCCAGAGGTGCGAGCTCTTATATCGTCGAGTTTGTGCTTATAAACTTTAGCCATCAGCTTCGAGTGAAGTAAGACTTTGCTCTATTCAGGACGCCCACAGCTTTTTACTCATCAATCTGACTTTCCTCTCCAAATGACTATTAGCAAGTACTTTAGCCAAAACTTCCCAATACATTCAGACATATGAAATGGTACTCTCCAAAACAGATTTAGTCTTCACAGTAAATTTGCGCACTATTGTAATTGTGGGGTTGACTTCGTCGGTCTTTAAAGAAGCACTCCATTTAAGTTTTTTTGATTTCAACAATTTTAGTCGTCTTTCATGTACTATGCAAAATGAATCGCATAGTACATGAAAACTGAACACTGCTATGGTAGACGCAAGATACTTGCTATCCATTTGCAGTATCTTAAAGATTCCATAAGAGTTATGAGACTTCTGTGCTATTAACATATCAAGACCAAAAGCGAGTACCTCACCTTTGCCCTCCAAGTTCTCTGTCTAATGGTACATTAAATGAAGTTAAAGATCACCAGCGGGCCACACATATGAATAAAATACAGTTATAGCAGATGCGTTACCTATAAGCACTGTACTATATTCCTTAGCAACCAATATTCTCAAATCTGCAAGATTATCGCGATATACATTTTCGAGTATTTGGCAATCTGGTGTTCTGACTTTGACGTCTAATTCCAACATACGATGTGCCATTTCATCGGCTATCTTGAAAAAATAAAATAATATAGTTTAATAAATATTTAAAAGAAATCAATTATTCTTACATATTTCATAATCATTATACCTGTAAATAATAAGCTAAGTACAATATGAGCGCCCTGATAAACCTTTCTGTAGTTGGTAAGTGCAGCAAATTTATAAGAGTCGAACTCAAAATCTGCAACGGAGCAGTGTATATTGCAATATCTTTCACATCCTGTAAAATTCAATGTATTGTTATAATTGGTTGAAGGTATCGATGAGCAATTACCGCAAAAACATTGATAGATAAATTAACCTGGAGAGTGATTACATCGGCTTGTCCGGGTTTAAGTTTTCTTTGATAACGACGTCGAAACCTTAACTGAAATTTCAAGAGAATAAGATAAAGTCGAAACTATATTGTTTAAGCAGTTTGACGACCTCCATAGTCGAGTGGATAGTACACCGGTTTCAAGGTGTCGCCATCTCTGAGGTCCCGGGTCCGAATCCCGGTGAGGGGGCAGATGTTTGTGTGATGAATACCAGCATTTGTACCTTAGTCATGGTTGTTAATATATATTTCAATATAAATTATTTATATATGTATAATATATGTATGTCTATCCGTTACCCTAGATCCCATAGCACAAGCCTTACAGAGCTTACAGAGCTTAGTTTGGGCTAGGCTAATTGGTGTAAGTGTAACAAATCTATACTAATATATAAAGCTGAAGAGTTTGTTTGTTTGTTTGTTTGTTTGAACGCGCTAATCTCCGAAACTACTGGTGCGATTTGAATAATTCTTTTTTTGTTGGATAGTCCATTTATCGAGGAAGGCTATAGGCTAAATAACATTACGCTATGACCAATAGGAGCAAAGACAGAGCGGTAAATGTGTAAAAAACGGGGAAAATTATTCATTTTTGAAGGCTTTCTTTGCGTGCGCTGCGAAAACGGTTCAAGATACACAAAAAATATGTATGAAAGAATTATTCCTCTATACATGATCTAAAAAAAAGTCCGCGACGGCATATGTCTATCTTTTAAGGTTTAGTCACAATGACCGTTTTTATGGTACCAAATTTGGATATGTCGCGTTGTCAAGATCGGGTAACAGCTGAGGTGCGCAAAATAACTATTCCACGCGGACGAAGTCGCGGGCACAGCTAGTATTTATATATATTTAGTTTAAAGACTGAATTAATTTCCTGTAAAATATGTGACACCAACAATGCTTCGATAATCCGATTGCTACTTTGTCATCCGATTGCTATATTTCAAAGTTTCTCAAACCAATATTAAACAGTCTCGTTTATAATTTTCTCATTTTTAATATAACGTTTCTAAAGTACGTAGTTGGACTTTGAATCCATATTGCTGGTTACCAGCGTCTTTCCTATGTTTATCACATATCAGTAACAATATTGTTGTGTTCCGATGATTAGAACTGAAATAGCCAGTTTGTAAATTGTTAAGGAAGCTAGGAAACGCTCGCTTCCTCTTTCGACCTTCAATCATTTCCCATTAAGTGATATGAAAGCCATTCCTGTTATATCTAAGAAAAGGGTCGGGCGCTCACATCCATGTAGAGTAGAGTTGTCGTCGCTATTAGTATATAGTCATATTTGTAAACCATTAGAATTTAAAATGTGATTTTTATCACCGCTACTTGTAATTGGTGTGTAACATAGTAAGTTAATGTTAGTAGCGAGTTTAGTTTTACATTCCCATTACAAACTAAAAGATTAACCTTTACATTATTTTTTACTAGCTTTCTGCCCGCGGCTTCGCCCGCGTGGATTTCGGGATTGGGTGTATAGAGGGTTAAGGGTCATAGCTTTTGCCCACGGCTACATATACGCGGAAGTCGGTTTATGGTGCGAAGATTTTATCGCGCTTCCCGTGGGACTATCCGTTTTTCCGAGATAAAAAATGCCGCAAAACTCCTCAAGAATCACTCTATCTATTGATGAAAACCGCATAAAAATCTGTGCAGTAGTTTTTGAGCGAAGCCTTTATTGCGCATCCCGTGGGATCTGTCGATTTTTCCGGGATAAAAAGTAGCCTATGTTACTCGGGGAGAATGTAGCTTTCCAAAGGTGAAAGAATTTTTGAAATCGGTCCAGTAGTTTAAGCGTGAAGAGGTAACAAACAAACAAATAAACAAACAAACAAACAAACACACTTTCGCATTTATAATATTAGTTGGGATACCACGATGGTGGCAAACAGGCCTACGGCACGCCTGATGGTGAGCGGTTACCATAACATTTGTTTATTACACTCAGTTCGGTATTAAAAAGTTAATAAATTTGTAAGAAAAAGCTACGACTATTGAAGAACATTTTAGGGAGTGCTCCAAGCGGTTCTTCAGAACCGCGGAAGAGCACATCAACCCGTTAATTCGAGAGTCAGTAAACTATCCATCAACACCGCCTTCAGCGGACACATCCCACGACAACAGTCCATATTGGCAGAGGACACGCAGACCGCGGCATGTCTTAAGCGACCCCCCTAATCAATTAACGCAGGACCTTCTAGACCTGCGAGCGGCGGCGTCTGAGCCGTCGCCTCCCTTGTCTCCCCTTATTCGGCAGCCTTCTGCTACGCCACGAGTAGGTTCCCAGTCAATACAGGCCGGTCCCACTTTGGAGAACCGCGCCTCTTCTAGTGCTTATGCCCTCACCATGGGGCAGCGCTAACCGTACCTCTCCTGAGGTGCGGCCCCTTCCATATAAGCCAGTAGGGTCATTAGGACCAAAGGCTCAGGTTGAGTTTAGTCGGTAGGTCTGTTGGGTTGAGCCGCCTCGATTCACCAGGAGTCCGACATAATCAACGCATCCCTGCTTGCCTGTTGCGTTGGTATCCATGATGGATTCTCAGCCTCCTCTCCTGAGAAAAAAAAAAAAGCTACGATTTAAGAAAAAGAAAATAACTAATAGCAATCAATAAGGTTTTATGTCTAAAAATAAGTTAGTTTGACGTTTGAGTAAGTTTTAACTGGAATTTATATACAAGAAGTAAGCAGTTTTATAAAGTAGTGTCCTCAGGTTTTTAAGCAAGTTAAGCCAGTAGACTCAAGACTGAGACAGGGACGAATACAAATCAATAGTTATGCATTGCAATGGTGCTTTAATCGATAAAAATTGTTTTATCATGTCTATTAAATACAATAAAATATCTATGAAAATCAGACAACTTCACACAAAATTATTTCTACATAAATTGCGCAATCGGTGTATAGGCTATGGTTTTTATTACGTTAATGGAATTATAATATATTGGCAGCAGATAATCTAACATATCAATCATTAATGTTGGTTATAGGCAGGTTGAATTGAATTAATTGTACATTTTTCAAATTGAATATACCTCAAACATTAACGATTGACACGAATAATTTATAAATAAATATCGTATATGATGCAAGTTTTGGCCAAATAAATTTGATTAATATCTGTTCTATAAAATAAATGTATTGTTACCTAAGGCTGCTTTTAAATATTTACAATGTTGTTGAAAATAGTCTTAGAACACTCGTAAGCTATTGAAAATTTCACTGCAAATTAAGCACTCGCCTGCGAATCGCATCCAATATCAGTGTCGTGCATAATTTTCAAATTAGTTCACTACTATTCTAATTCACTATTTTGATAATTAGCTAGATTATCAAAACACATGTAGTGAGATCTTAAATTTGAAAAATGATATATTTTAAAAAAATATTTATGACAATTATTTTATAAATGCATAGTTTTCGTAGAATTCCAGCAAAATATTGTACAAATATCTTATACTGAAAATTGTTGCTTGCCTGTTCTATGAGATCGATATCATCCCTGAATTCCACAGCTCCAGTTGGAGCTTTAATAGGGATTTGGATGGCTTCTACTTGTTTCGGTGCAAAGTCACTAAAAATTCATTAAAAGGACATATTTAAATTTCTTATTTCTTTACTTAATTACTTAATAAGTACCTACTTAAGTGATTTACATAATTTATATATGAAAATTTTAAACAGTTATATTTACAAAAGGATAATTCACAAATAATACATAAACAATTGTGAAATTTATTTTTTTACACCTCATAATAAATTCCGCACATCTGGTATATTCTCGGTGTTATGGTCAAAGTTAGAACAATAAATAATAAAAATTGTGTTTGAATATTCTTGACATTTTGTTTATGTAGCCAAGTCCTAACCAAAACACAACACAATAACAGAAAGCTTCAAGGTATTGCTAATTAAGTAAAACTAGCGAACCTGCAATATAAACTGATATTACAACAGAACCGATCATCATCATCCTGTCCTGCCCACTCTTAGGTGGGATCGGCAGAACATGTCTTCATCTTTGATTCCTCTCACGACCCATACTTTTATAGGTCTTCCCTTGTCCTTATTTGCATCCACTATCAAAATTCATAACTCTTCTGGTAACAAGACTCTCAACCCTGCTCATCACATAACCACACCACTCTAATATATTATATCTTCTCTATCAATGTTGCTACTTTTAAGGTTTGCTTATATAATTATTCTTTGTCTTGTCCTTTCGAGTAACATCGCCAGCTTGAAAACACCAGTAGTCAGAAGGAACAGAGATCGGCTTAGACGCAATTTTAAAATTAAATTTACTGAAGTATCTATTACAAATTTTAGATTTAACTAAATTTAATTTACATATAATGATCATAGTACTACAATAAATTTAAACAGCAACTCTAGCAATATTAAGTAAAAATAAAATATTTCTTATTTTCTTGTAACACAAAAACACTACGATTCTTACTTAGTCGATTATCCCGTGATATGTTCACCTCCTCAACGCCTGATTTTTAATTTTAGTGTTAAAAACAAATAAACACTTGTTATTGTATCTTTATGTGAATTTTCGAACTGAAACACCATAAATCATAACATATATGTACCTGACAAACACTAATGTTTGGGTCATGTCTTCCCATACCCAATGTCCATCCTCGTACAATCCACCAAAACCACCTTCATCATCTTCATCGGCCATAACAATCCAGTAAACCTTAAGTGAGTATCACCAAATTAAGTTTACTGTTTACGCAACTATAAGCAACAGCTTATCAAATAAAATATAACCATGACACTGCTTACGTAGTTTTGATTTAAATGACAAATTGCTATTGTCACAAAATGTCAAAATGTTAAATTAATTTTAATGACTATAAATGTGGAAAATATAACATAAAGTATGAGAACATAAAAACCATAGACTTAGCATATACTAAATCTATGGTAAAGATACCTGGGTATAGATATTTGGGTAATAGTTGGGTTTGAAATCATTGATCTAAATCGGAAACCCTTTTTTTTTCGGGGGGAAATGCTCCTTTTGCACCGTGACACCGCGCTGGCAAGACGCGGCCGTGTGTAGGGCTCTCCGGTCTGAGACCGGCCTACCCACTAAAACCCCCCGGTGTCCTCTGAGCCCATACCGGGGCGTGTGGCGGGTTGCGCTTTCGCGATTCTACCGCCACAAATCGGAAACCCTAAGGTTCAAATTCTTATTACAGTAACGTAGTTAATATGCTTAAGTCTTAAGTACTGCGATAACCAACCTTCCGAGCGGGGTCGGGAGATGGCTGATCCCGCTCGAAGGAGGCGGCGCCGGGCTCGGTAGCACAGCTTCCCGGGGGCTCCCTACATGCCTGAGGAAAGCCATCCCTGAGGTTTTTAGTGGGTAGGCCTCCCCCTTCTGGGGAGGAGAGCCCCACATAACCGCTGGCTCGCCACAGCCGGGGTATGCAATTTAATGCATTTTCCTCAGGGGAACCAAAAAAAAAAGTACTGCGATAACCAGCGAACTACCATGTTACTACGAATTAGAACATAGATAGATTACAGTTTAACAATAGGTGAAACCTATTAGAGTGGAATTTTACTATAATGTCTATGGTTATTTACTATATGAAATATATAAATAAAGATTTTAAATGTACATTTTTATGAGTAGAATAAATTTTATGTATCTATAAAAGCTTATCTTGACAAGAGTTGTTATTATTGAATTATGTTTAATTGTGAATAGTTTTATAGCTAACATGTGTATAATAGTGAAATGATAGTAATGTTACTAAACGTTTTTCTTGGAAACACACAGTATAAAATTTGTCAACGTCTAGAAATGTTTTACAATTAGGTACCAATTGAATATAAATAAAATAAAACCAAAATCATCTCATCAGAACCTCACTGTTAGTATGTCCACACTACTGTATTGGCTTGTGTAGTAACACAAGCCAGATGATATAATGTTTATAGTTTTAACTATAAACATTATATCATCTAAAGAACATACAGCGCTTCAAACTTCACCACGCCACAGTCTAGAGCATACACGGCACAGCAGCCACTGACCGGGCACTTCGCATAAATATAATTAGGGTATATTTTGTTTATACATTTATATTTTATGAAATCAAACATCAGTTTCTATAACAATTTTATTTATCTAATACTCAAGTCGTTTTTTTGGCATATTTACTTATATTTACAGCTACTCGTGGCACTGCACTAAGATTGAAAGTTAAAAAGTAATAATAGTAAGTTATAAAAAAATAAAACACTCCTACAGAACAATACACGGATGTCATCATCAGCGGCAAAAATGGTAAAGTCTTGTGCAGACCCCAGAAGGAATGTAAAGCATTCTCATAAATACACAAAGCTAAGAGACCATATAAATACAATGTCTCAATATGACTCAAGAGTGGTAATTGTAAATAACGACGTTTCTTTTGACCCTTCAGTTTAGACGGCAAGTAAAAGAAAGGAATATTACTAAAGCCAATTGCGGAATGTGTAAACAATATAAACAACTTAATTGATAACAGGTTTTTTGGATAAAGCAAGGGGAAAAGGGAATAATGCCCAACTACAGATAATATCAAGTACAGTCTTCCATCTTCCTTTCCTAATACAGACATAAAGCTGAAACAAGTAAATTATAATCAGTATTATGTAATATTCAGTTATAATAAAAAGTACATTTAAATCAGCTATAATATATAAAAAAGCAACTATTATATAAATCCACTAAATTATAATTCGAAAAATGTAGTTTACCTAAGAGGTATCAATATCATTAAGATTGCTTTTTCATGCACATGCCATCCAAACATAAATGAACATGTTGCGCATACTATCATACATCTGAAAAAAAAGTGAATTATATAGATAAAGATGAACAAAACATCTTCAATTACTAACATTCATTCATAAACACACAAATATTTGACTTTCAAATTGATTAATAATCTCTAATTTCTTTCCACTATGACCTTATACAAGATAACTACAATAATGCATTATTGGTATAAGTACATGTAAAGCTTGTTCATAAAATTCATGTATTTGCATTAAAATGTAATAGGAAGGGAATGTAATAGAATACCATTGTCCAGACATTTCGCAAAAATATTGAATAACTCTCTATCTCTCTATCTCTAATCTACTAGAAGAAAAGGAGCAATGACACATACATTCTTTACCCCTTTACATTCTGCATTCATGTAATTATCAAACTAACACAAACCTCACAAAACTTAGAGCTCTGTAATGTCTATCAGCGCCGAGATGCCATAACTTTATGAGAGCAGGAACCATACTTAAGAAGATCAGCAAAAAAGTAAAAGCTGGCTTAACTGTAGGAAGCACAGCGTGATCATATTCTTGGACTAATCCACCACTCATTGCTGCCTCAGTCTTAGGGATATGAAAACCAGCTCTCGTCACTGTCATAAGCACAAAGATCCAATTAGTAAAAAGATACACCTACCTAATATTGTTTAAATTAAGATTTCTGACGTGAATTTCTGTGAATATGTTGTCACTGACGGTAGGAATGGACTAATTCACAGATATCAGTAGTCACCGCGTACCGAGTGCCGCCACCAAATAGACCCAATCTCTATAATGTATCCTCACCTACCAAGGCCTAACAGGTCCATTAAATACAGCAGTCCCCACAGATTCATTTATAGTGAATGTATCAAAATAGATTATCAGGTTGGCAGTATTGTTCCTGACCTATGCCACTGAACACTGTAGTTTCGTAGTAGTAGTACGTGTTGGCACGATCGTGTGTTTGAGAGCCCTATCGTTCAATCAGTTTACCAACAGAAGATATAAGTAAATGATAATAGTTTTTGAAATTAAAATAGGTAATGTCTTCTTTCAGTAAAATGTTCTATCTACAATATTTAAGGTACTTTCCCTCCATGTGGCATAGCCGTGGGACGCCCTGTATAATAAAAAATCTGTGCGAGATTTGACACAGTAATGTAAAAGCACTTTCTTGCTTAAAGAAAAATATTAAAGAGGTAAAGTGTCACGAGAATGAAACTGATTTTCTTCATGTTTTATTTTTTACAAGATTAATTCATGATACAGCCCACTGATCTCAATAAACACTCTATTGATATATTAACCTCTAGATAATAATAGTGCTTTTCAGATTAGATTGTATTTGAACCTACATTTATGATAATAAGCCAACTCAAGACTTACATGAATAATGTAAAAATTTATCAGCAAAGTTGTACATTGCCCAGAAATTCGGCGCCCAATATGCGTGACATAATCCTCTCTTGAATGGAAACAGTCTCAATACCACCTACAAATAAAGCTTAGATATGTATTTATATTACATAATGACCTGTCACTTACACTCAAATAATAATATATCATTTATCTATATTTCTCATTTGATAATTGAAGACATGAGTGGATGAAGGTGATATGTAACATTTTATTATTTTTTCACTTTATTGCGTATATGAAGGTGTTATGTCCGTACACACATTTTGTTCTTTCAAACATTGTTGAAATATGTCTAAAAATGAAGATAACCAGTGTATGAAAGTGTTATGTACAGGTGGTCGGTAGTAACAAAAATGTATAAAGGTGTTAAGGGCACTTAACCATAGACTCGTACATATAACAAATAAATGTTATTATTTCTAACTTTGTGTTAGTTTTTTATCGACTACATAAAAATACACTAGATTATTTAATATATAGTCCAGTGTTACTAACTAATAGTAACTCATATAATCAAATATCCACACAGTAATAAGGAGAACTTTAAAACTTGTTCCTGATAAATTATGAATCAGTGACATATCACCTTCATCAACTCATGTCTTCAATTGTTGTAGAAAAAAGACATGTCCACGTCTGAGCTTAAAATAAGTTTTTAATTAAACAACTTGTTCAGATACATTTGTAGAGTATCCCTACTAAATATTATAAACACGAAAGTTTGTGTGGATGATTGTTTGTAACTCTTTCGCGTAAATACTAGTGTATGAATTTTAATGTAACTTTACAAATAATATAGTATATACATCAGAATAACAATGTATAAAGATATACGCCACGCTTATATTAGCTAGTCGAAATACCTAATCCTACGCAAACGAAGTTGTGGGCACCAGGGCCAACAAGGATTGCAGTAAAATGTAGATATTTTTACATTTTTTCATTTTAGAACAAACACCATATTTCAAGTAAATAAAATAATAATATCGAATAAATATAAACAGTGTTATATAAAAAGCTATAACAAGTTACGTGAAAGCAATTACGGACAGAAACATGATTCCTTCATATTCCTTTGTTTTTTATATCACGATAGTGGCAAACATGCCTACGGCCCGCCTAATGGAAAGTGGTTACCGTAGCCCATGAACACCACGGATTTCACTCGCCCGGGCACTGCTGCTTCGGTGAGTATCTGTGTCGAATAGGACGGGAGGGATCGACACATTACCACCACCGCGCATCCGACCTCGACTCGGCCCAGCACACGCTGGCGGAGTACCCCGCGTGGGCCTCCGAGCGCCGAGTCGCAGAGATCGGGCGAGATCTGTCTCCGCCGGCATTGATTGCGGCAATGCTGGCGGACGAGGGAGGTACCAAGCAGTGATGCTCCAGAAGGAGGCCGCCGAGCGGGGTCAGGAGATAGGGCACAGTGGAATTCATTCCGCTCAGATTTGGAGCAGCCCGACTGGGGAAGGACCTCCGCCTTACTGAAAATCGCAGCCAAATAACACCGCTCTCTTGCGGTGTTGTGTTCCTGCGGTGAGTAAGGTACCCAGCGCTCCTAAGGATTCGTTGTGCTGATGGTGGGGGGCCGGTGATGCACATAATTCGGCCACTGCTCGGTGTGAGCGCAGAGTGTGGGCGCAGCGGTCAAGGAGACTCAGTAAAACGGCTGGTCGCTGGCCGCCCACGGGTCAGTAGAATTCTCGAACCCAGGGATCACTTAATCTCCGCACTGGGAGGTTGAACTGCCTACCCGCGAAACATCCCTGTTGCGGCAGTCGTGCCGGAGGAGGATACCGGAGTGGAACTCGGCTGTCGCAGGAGGGGGGTACTGGAGGCCCTTCCGTACGTTGCGCCGACAAACTGCACAACCTATGCCGATCTTTGGTCGGTTCGCATCGCTGCCCTTTTAACCATCAACACAGCAAATCCTCTTCAAAACCTATTAAAACCCCTATTTAAATATGAAAAACAACAAAAGAAATAAAAAGAAAAACGTTTCTCAGCGGCTCCCCTTTCCACGGATGTGGACTTATGCAACATCAGGGGACTTCACGCCAATCTAAGCGCAGTCCACCAACACCTCGAGACAGCGCAGCCGACCCTGTTGTTTCTTACGGAGACGCAGATATCATGCCCGGCCGATACATCATATTTACTGTACCCCGGATATAAGCTGGAACAAAAGTTCATAAGGCGAGCCAGTGTATGCAAGTTCGTCCGGGATTATATCTGCTATCGCCGTCTCCATCATTTAGAAGCTGGGGACCTGTCAGTGTTGTGGGCGCGCGTGGACTACGGAGGCCACACCCGGATATACGCGTGCCTATACAGGTCTCATAGCGTGACAGGGAAACTACACGAATCTTTGAGCACTTGCAATTGACGACTGACAAAATTAAGAACAAAAAAAGGGGATTTCACTAGCGCGTAAATAGAAATATTTACATATTATTTTTAATGTTTCATCGAGGTCCACGAATAGTTGTATGGAATTAGCTCCCTTTGCATATTTGAATAACAAAAACAAAAGGTGATAGTGACAAACAGTCCACTAATTACTTAGAGATATAAAACAGTGATCATAAATTGTACATACCTAAAGCGTTATAATTTTTAATTTGTATAATTATTATATTTTAAACATTAATATGTTGATAACTACCCAACACTAAATCAACGACAATAAATACACACACACAACCAAAACTTGTAAAAGTCGATAGAAAAACAGGCAAATTGACAGTAACACTGATTCACATTATCTTTGTATTACCAGTAAAAAAATACATAAAATATTTGTTACTAAGGGAAATACAAAGTTATATTAAATATCTTTTCTTTACTAAATATACGCCTTCATATTATTTATATTTATGCCATTACATTATTTACTTAAAGTTCTATTTTCACCATAAATAGAATCATAATTGAAAATATGCTAAAATAAAATAGCCATGTTCCATACAAAACGAGGACATGTCCTTTGTAATACAATATACACATGTATGTAGTTCAAGCGAAATATATCCATATTTTTAAAAAGGTTTTGCTTCAAGTAATAAAATCGAATTATTATATTCAATTATTAACAGCTTGTAATATTACGTAAATAAGATCATTTGAAAATAAATTATAGGATCTTTTGTACAATGGATTGTAACTGATAATTATGGTAATTAAAATATTCAAATTTACCTGTGGTAGATGATCAATAAATGGTCCAAATGATAGGCCAAACACAATTGTGACACATATACCCAATTTCATTAAATTCACAACAGAGAATGCATACCAAGGGGTATGAATGCCATCTTGGGATGGAACTACAAAACAATATGACCTCAATAAATAGACAATGTAAGCAGGAGCAACATACAAATAAATGTGCTTCAAGTTTAACAGCACTGCAAACCATAAAGCTGACTGAATGTAATTACTCTGAAACAAAAAATGTTGCTGTCACTATAGTCACTTATAATATCACAGTCAATTAAATCATAGTCACTTGTTTTAATCATAGTGGGTTGTGTCAATAAGTTTAAATCAATGAGAACATTCATGGCTGTAGTCTTGGCTCGATTAGAATGCCACTTCTTCATCAGGAAGTCCAGAAATCAAACTGAATTTAAAATTACTTACCTTTCAATACCAGAGTTAGATTTTTAAATGTCATATGTATCTATAACCAAAGCTCTTACAATGAAGAAATACATTTTGAGGCAAGATTGCCAAGTACACAAATAATATACTCTTACAGCAAACTCAAAGCTGTATGTGAAGTCAACCTATGATGTGGCAGGATGGTTGGCAAGCAGCAGGTGGAGGTGAAGCCTCTCAAAAGCGGACAGCTCTGTGACACCTAGTGTCGGGACTCTTGGGAGAGAGAGCTGCGCATGTGCATCTGCCCGGCTCCCCATAAACGGTCTAGGGAGTTTTTAGGAGAGGCTTGCTTGCGAGCTGACACCATCGGGGCCGCAGAAGAATACTTGTCGGTTCCCGTAGCCCCGAACATCAGGTGTGAAGACAGGATGCATCATAGGGTTTTAGTTGGTAGGCTGCGGTACCATCTTGCGGAGAGTCCGACATAACCTCGTGCTACTCCCTAGAGCACGAGGTATGCGTAATTGCATTTCGCTACGTATAAAAGAAATGTTGACAAAGAGTTAAATACCCTAATATAGTTAGCACAGACTTGAACCCCTTAATATAAATACACCTTTATCATATAAGAAATAATATACCTTTATCATATGAGAAATGGAAAATAGAAGAAACCCATATAAAAATCCATTATATTGAAAATGAATATGATCAACCATAAGCAATCCAGCATTTGTAACCAGCAATATAAATACTAGAAGTTTCCCACTGCTTAGTAAATTTGAACAACTGAAAATAGAAAACTATATTATTGTGGTGATAACCCTTAGTGCTAACCTTAACAAAATTATGTCAACTATGATATACATGCACATGACAATTCAACATATAACAAAAGTTGTGACTACTTTAATTTTTGTTCAATAGTCATAAACTGTACGAGAAGCTTTAGTACTAAACCAGAAATTTTAGTATTATGATTAAAACTAATTCTGCTTTGTTCCTTTAAAAACTATTGTTTCATCCACTCATCTGTGGCGACATTAAAGCTAATAGGTTATAGGCAATTCGATCAAACAAATTCTGTCAATAATGATATTTTTTTCATCAACTCTTTTATTTGATAGTAACAGAGTTACATAATCAAAGGGCTGCAGAAATCTACAGATTTAACCTTCCAATTTGCAACTTAACATTATGCCATATCAAAGTATGGAACAAGGAAATTTATTAACTTAATACACCTATTGTATTTTTTATTATACCTTTTAGCTCCAGCAATATAAAGAATGTCCAGTGTTATTACAGATAGCCTTTGAAATAGTATGGTCATATCTGAATTATAATTTAGGTTTGTCACGTGTAACATGTTTGGGTCAAACCATTTTGCAACATGAGAAAGAGCATATTCAACCCAAGCAAAAAGTGGTGGGTAATCCAGTGTCCATTCTGATGTCTTGTCGTAATACCATCGATTAACAGTTAAATTATGTGTAATTGCTAGCCAATTTCGATGCACTTCAAAGTCTGTAGAGTAACTGTAATGTAAAAAAATATTTTTAGTAATAATGGCAAGTTAAATAAAATACAAAAGTTTACTCTTCAATTCATTCATTGCACTTAAAATAATTTTACTGAGCAAAACAAACAACTGCAGTTTGTTTGTTAAAAGAAAAATTCAGGACATAACTCTTAAATGGAATTTACTGAATATATAAAGGTTATGAAAATAAAATATATTTAAATAAAATATACTTACTACAATGGCATGAAAAGGATTTTGATTGTAGTAATAATTAATACAATCTGGACGATCATTTTATATGTATTTAATTTGCTATTATAAATGAATACTGAAAAAACAACATGTAGGTAACAAAGGTATATGTGTTATTTATCAAAAAACATTTTTGGGACCAAGATTTCCTCACTTTTTCATTAGATCATTCCAGTGTCATAATATAGATATTTACGTAGTGACCAATTTAGTCTCATTACTATACTTTGCTTTTAAATAAGCAAAGATGCTTTACAGGCCTGGATTCTAGATTTTAAATAAAATATAATATAAATACAAAAACATAGACTATAGTCCTTAAAATGTAGCTTTATCTCTGTACCAGCTGTCACTATAATCACACCCATAAAGTACTTTCGTACTAGCAAACACAGAAGCTGTCAATGTCATTCTTTACGGGCATGTCAACCTAGTTAGTGATGCGATGAATCATCGTGAACGCAAAATATATACTGTCGATTTTGTAAATAAAACCTTTTTGAAAATATTATTATTTGCGTACTACAAATCCTGTATACTTCTGTGTACTTTTAAATAATAAATGTATGATATGTATTCGACAACCAAAGACATTATACAAAATGAAAAGTTAAGAGCACAAGTATTTATTAAAACAATGTGCCAGTTCGGCACACTTATTTTAAAATAAATTTATAATTTAATTTTATTATCTATTATAAAACCTTTATTTACATTTGTACTTTACTTGATGGAAAATAAACTTGAATTATTAAAATACAAATAATAAATTTCATCACATTTTGAATTAATATTTTGAGCGAGCGAACTGAAATAGCGGGCCACTATTACCCGTGGAGAAAATTTGTGATAAAATTGCAGATACATTGGACGTGCGACAATAATAATAAGTTAATAAAATATGGCGAATCTTTCATTGCAGCATTATCGTAAGACGAAGACAAAAAACTTGAAACGCCAAATGAAAGAAGAAACTCCTGTTACAAACATTTCTTATCTGGGCCCTTCAAACAGAGCTTATCTGGGCCCAAGTCAAAGGTTACGCTGCCAAACACAACACAACACCACCGTTCACAGCAAATAAAATGTTGCAACTACATACTAAAAACTACGTTAGACAATGTATCTGCCGAAGACTGGAAAAAGTTGATAAATAAATGCAGAAAATTAATGGACGACGATTGGGAACGAGACGTTTGATTTGATAATATCAGTGAAAACGATTTAATCATATATTTACAAGATTGCTCAAATGATTCGGACACTGACTCCGATGTGGATTTAGGGAGAGATCTTTCTTTCTTTTGAGAGAATAAATGGATTTTTTAAAAATAATTCGTTTCATTTAGTATCGTATGTAATTTAATCAGACACTATGACATTGTAATCGTTACATTACCATCAAAAATAGTAAGAAAAATCGATAATTCTCTTCATTTTTTTTATCGTTACAACTCTAGGAATGTCTGTTTGAAATATGTCACAGAGATCAAGCTAGCTTTTATAGACTATAGCTATAGATAAGTACTAAGTAGGTATGTAATGTCAAACGTATTGACACCACAGATTGACACATTTTTTTGAAACTAATTTTCCCATTATGGGAAGGCAAAAAGTAGTATGATACCTCAGATTAAACACAACTAGATGGCACATGGAACAGACAATCGTTTGACATTTATTGTGCAGTGTTTCTGTGTTATACATTTTTCCCATATGTTTGGGTATTAATTTATTATATAATATTTTTTTTTTTTTTTTTTTATAGCATAGGGCAGCAAACGAGCAAACGGATCACCTGATGGTAAGCGATAACCGTTGCCCATGGACACCCGCAACACCAGAGGAGTCACAGATGCGTTGCCGGCCTTTTAAAAGGGAATAGGGGGAATAAGAGGAATAGAGGGGAATAAGGAGGGTTGGGCCTCCGGTACCCTCACTCACTCGGCGAAACACAGCGCAAGCGCTATTTTACGCCGGTTTTCTGTGAGGCCGTGGTATCACTCCGATCGAGCCGGCCCAATTCGTGCCGAAGCATGGCTCTCCCACGGTAAAAAGAATATTAAGAAGTAATGCATTCCTAGTTATAACTGTTGCCTATGTGTGTAAATTATTTATTTAATTGACAAAGGATTGTATGGTTATGAAATTAAAATACTGTTTTACAGTAAAAAAAAATAATAAATTCAGAAGTATCTATTTATGCCAACGGGCAAATATCTCAGCAAGTTTTGTTTTCCCTATACTAAAATATTGAAATATTATGCATATACTAGAAGAAAACCCGGCTTCACTCGGGTGAAATTTGACTCATAATACACATCTAGGTGCAAAATGTAGATAGATGTTTCTGTAGTTATCGGTTCTAAAAGAATATTAAATATAGATTCATATAGCTTCGTTAGTTGTGTTTAATAAATATGGTAAATAAAAACTGCAAAAGGTTTTACACAAAGCCATATGAAAATTATAGATTAAATGCTTGGCTCATTTTGGCGCTGATCGCATAGTGAGTGAATGGTGAACTACTAAAGATGGCGACAGCGGTGTCATAGATTTAATGTAACTTCTCTATGACTCGGTTGCTGGGTTACAGTTGTTATTCTCTTACTTTTACTTTTGATTTGTAATGTTTCTTTAGTATTTTAAAAGTAATAAATTATATTGTTCGTGTGCTAAACTCAAAGAGTCAGTTTTATTTCGTGAGATTTTGGCGACCGTGACAGGACCCTGTAACAATAAGCGAAGTTTAACTAAACTATGGATTCTTTAAAGCGCAAACGAACACAGCAACGTCGTGAATTCACAACTGCAGCGGATTCATTTGAAGCGGCAATTAAATCCAAAGACATCGACGCATTGGAAGACGCCTATTCATTGATTTCCGAAATTGCAGATAATTTACAAGGCACTGAATCTGCAATTCGTGATATTTGGTGCGAATGTGAAACTTTCGACGAAATATTATTTCAAGCTGACCAGGATAGGGCATTGGAATACCGAAAGCGTTGGTTACGTTTGCAGAACATGTACAATAAAGTTACGAAGCCGTCAGTGGATAATTCTGCCAGTAATCTATCAATATCATCGGTTCCCACAGTAAAGTCAGCAGCAGCTCAAAGGCGAATAAACATGCCTAAGTTAGAGCTAGTTAAGTTTGACGGCAACATAAAAAATTGGTTGCTCTTCTGGGGCCAATTTAGAAAAATTCACGAAGACCCGGACTTGGAAGACATTGACAAATTTCAGTTTTTACTACAAGCTATGGTTGTCAACACAAGTGCCAGGCAGCTCGTTGAAACATATCCACCCTCAGGAGAAAATTACAGAAAAGCCGTAGACGCACTCAAGGCTCGTTTTGCCCGGGACGACTTGCTCATTGAAACGTATGTAAGAGGTCTGCTTAATTTAGTGCTTTTGAGACAACGAGGTCAGATCGACAGCTTATCCTCATTATATGATAGCCTACAGACACACTTACAGGCGTTGGAAACCCTCGGTGTCACAAAAGACAAGTATGCATCGGTATTGTTTCCAATGATTGAGTCTGCTCTGCCTGTAGATATTTTGCGTACGTGGAATCGGATCCGGGCAAGAAATGAATTAAAAAGCGATGACTTGAGTAAATTAGTTCAGTTTCTGAGAGAGGAAGTTGAATCAGAGGAACGAATTCACATGGCTCAAGAGGGTTTTGTACACGCTGAATCTTCAGGACCAAAACCACCTACTGCATGCTTTGTCTCTAACAGCAAAAATCAAAATACATGGAAGGCTTCAACACCGCTGAAATGCATCTGGTGTGAAAAGGAATCACACGCTAGCTCCGAGTGCAATAAAGCAACAAAGCTAAGCTTAAAGGAGAAGCAAGAATTTCTGAAAAGCAAAAGGGCATGCACGATATGTTTGAGGACAAATCACACCAGTAAACGTTGCAGAAGTTTCCCTAAGTGTATGTTTTGCGGGAAAAGACATATTACATTGATGTGTGCTGATCTACATAGACGGAGTGATAATACAACTGACAACGTCAAACATGACCACGATGATGTAAACGTAAACAAGGAAAAGTCAAATAGCATGACTTGTCAGAGAAAATCTACTACATTACTCCAAACTCTTGCCGTGAATATTGTCTCTGGGAACAAGAAGTTAGTATGTGTCAGAGTTTTAATAGACAGTGGGGCTCAAAGGTCATATACGGAAAGAGTTAACACAAAGGTTAAATATAAGACCCACCGGAAAGGAGTTGATAAGCCACTGCTTGTTTGGTGGAATAGAAACAAAAATGGAAGAACTTTTAATTTATAATGTGTGTCTTAAAAGTATTGCTAATGATTTTTGTTTTTCAATTTCAGCTGTAGAACAAACTGAGATATGTGGTATTTTACCTAAAGTTTCACCATCTGTAATTGAGCAACTACGTCTTAAATCAATTCGACTACATGACTGATTGACCTTCCGGTTTTTTCCCCGCTTGGAAGATGTCATAGATTTAATGTAACTTCTCTATGACTCGGTTGCTGGGTTACAGTTGTTATTCTCTTACTTTTACTTTTGATTTGTAATGTTTCTTTAGTATTTTAAAAGTAATAAATTATATTGTTCGTGCGCTAAACTCAAAGAGTCAGTTTTATTTCGTGAGAAGCGGTTTGTTTGTCAGATGGTCAGTGCCATCGGAATTTAACGAAATCCAAATAAAATTATCCAAAAAGTAACACTGCTGGGGAGATACAATACTCCTAGTAAGGTAATAGGGTTAAATAATAGTTATTATTGTACGTAACTGAATCTTATTATTTAATAACGGAATTTCATTTAATTAAACTCACATTCAATAATGGGCAATAATATAGGGTAATTTTCTTTATAGATAATGGCAATATCAGTGTTTAGGTAACTAACCCAAATAGGTAAATTATTCCTAACTAAGACTATCTTTTGAAGAAAAAATGTTAGATCAACCTTAAAACATGCCTTAGACACCGAATTATTTGATAAGTTATTGCATTATTTGAATAATTCGTTTACTTACGAGTGAAAAGTTATGCCGACTATTTTACTTTCACTGCGGCTTTTGCAGTTGCACTACATCTCACCATGAGTGTACCACTTAATATATCGTCTCTGTATCAAAAGGGAAATACAATACATAAAAACACCTAAAACCACCTTAAAACACTAAAACTACTATTCAGTACAAGACGTCAAACTTTGTTTGGCAAAATGTCATCGACTTTAACATCTTGCCAAACAAAAATTCCAGACTATGCGAAAGGGACAAAAAATTTGCATCCTGCTCTTTTTCTCTTATTGAAATAATCTATCTGCATCTCGCTCTAACATTAGCTGTCATTTTATCACTACATCTAGGTGTGTTTAATCTGAGGATGATACAGTCATTTCTTTGCTTATTCTTCGCCAAATTTCTTATATCTACATTTTTCGTAACTTTTTATTTTTTATCATATTTTTTAAAAGTCGGTTGCCAATAGGCAATTCTACCATTTTTTCAAATATTTTTTTTAAAATGTTCGTTTACATGCGTCAAGCGTCATGCGTCACATCAAGTGTTATTTTTATTTTTGCAAAATATTTATTCTGCAAGCAGGAAAAATGATCATAATATTATCGTTAAATAAAGGAGAAAAAATGCCGACCGCCATGTTTGTGACATCAATTGTACTAAAATAAAGAAATGTCAAAGTTGTCAAACGACGAAGATAGAGAAGATACGCTTATTTTAGGTTTGTAACCAAACAAGTTCGTGTTGAAAGATTACTTATGAAATAAAAATGAGTTTCTATAATCCGTATCGTTGGTGTGTAGCGTTCAATTGCAAGAATTCTATTTTGAAAACACCAGAAAAGTTGTTTATTATGGTTCCTAGTAGCGATTCTATGAGATATGTTTGATTAGAACTCGCAGGACAAAATCCAACAAAATATTCTCTAACATCACATTTATATCTTTGGTTAGTACATAAGGTTTTTTGATGAGTCTTCTCTTAAAATAAACTTTTCATTGCGATGTACAAAACCGAGAAATTGAGGTTATTGTTTACATTTGTTTCTATGTTATCTGGCTCATTTGTTTACATACACTTAGTTTTAGTATTAATGACGTCATACCGAGAAAATCATGGTGGTCGGTGTTTTCGATCACGTGATATACAGATAATAAAGTTTCGATTTTAAATTAGAAATATTAAATTAATCTTACGTTTTTATGAAAAAAAAAATATTTGCATTGCTCAGTACAAAAACTATATAAATAAAATTATTTCACATTTTTATGTTTTAACATGATAATGGCCTATTCAGTTGCATCAAAGTTATGTAGTAACTAAGTATATAGTAATACTCAAAGTCAGAGTTTAATATCTCAAGTGTAATACTACAACAGAGTACGTCAATGCATGTATTTAATCTGCGAATGAAATAATCTTAACAAGTTCTTTTTAACTGTTTCGAATAAATATATTCCTTAACCCTATTCAAAATCAAACTAAGAGTATTAATTAAACAATAAATTGATGTAGATATAATTCAATTTAAAATGCTAAAATCGCTTTAAATCAATGAGTATATATTTACACAAAAAGGTGTTTTTCATTTTTATTATTATAACTTGGCTCATAAGGTTTGCACATTTTCCACTGCGAGGGATTAAAAAAGTTTAGAAACGTTCTATTGGTTTTGGAATATGTGAGACATGAGGTTACAGAAAAAGAAATATTATAAGATATAAGCAAATAAAATAATGAGTACGAAACGTAAAAATATGTTTTTAATATGTATATTTTTATAAATATGTATTTCATATGTTATTCAGTATATATTGTGCTAACCCATACGCCATACCCATACGCTATACCTTAAAGATTGTAATAATGTGGATATATTAGTCGGGAAAGAAATTCAGTAGAACAAAATGAGGGTGGGAAGAAAGCTAAGAAAAAAAATTACATTAAGACACATATGAGTTATATTTTCTGGATGTAACGCGACGTATATTATGTAGTATGTAAGTACTACTTACTGCTCGACGTTTCGGCTAGGTTGCACTAGCCGTGGTCACGAGCTGACTGCAAATATAACTTATATGTACAATGCAACGCGAAAGTTTAAAATTTTATACATTAAGATACGTTCCCAATCGGAACGTAAATGTGATATATATAGATATAAAATTTGGCAGTATGGCTTAGTACCTTCGCCTGTCCCTATGGACGAAAATTGACAACAACAACCAATCGGAAGCACTCTTAATTATCACGATGACAGTGATAATGGTTATCGTAATTCCTCTTTGCCTGCTCGATACGAGCGAAGTTTAAAAAAAAAAAAAAAAAAAAAAAAGTTTTCGTAATTCGTAGACTGTACACTACTCTGTCTACGTCGTAATTATTATTGCCTCAGATCCCTCAGATGATTTATTGTCAATCGGAACGCGCCGTACCTATACACATACGTAGTATCTCTAACTAGTCTGTGGTCCATAAGCTAAAAATAATACCTAAGTTTATAGCATAGAGTAACTTATATGTTTATAGTAATCTGTGCCCAATACCTATTAATCCGTTTAATCCTATTATTGTGCTACTGTGCAAATTAAACAGTATTCTAATTAGTCTGTGAAAGAAATTAAATAAAAAAAAATTGTGCTACTATGCGTCTATGTTAGGCCTGTGTCGATTGATCATTTGTTGCGACCCGGGTCGATCGCGACCCATTCGCTTGGTGATTCGATCAAATGATCGATTGATTGAGGTAGCGGGTTGGGTGTTCAACAGGTCTCTGATCGGGTGGCTATTGTACGTTTTGGGTCACGCTCGTTTGGTTGGGCTACGAGAAAATTTGGTACTTAAATATTTTAGATACGATTATTATGTTATATATAAATAGATAACTTTCAACACACATTTTATATCTCATAGTGTTCATTGCTAGACGTAAATTTTATAAATGAAATAAAATACGCGTCTGTCATACATAGTTGAATTCTGCGAAAAACTCACTGAATTGTTATTGTTTTTTTGTATCGCTTTAAAGACTTTCGTAAATGGATATAAATCTATCACGATTGGTCATTTTGCGAATTTAATGATTGATTTGCTATTAATTACCACTATTAACTTTTCATAATGTGGTAAGTAAACATTTACAAGGATAAAAACGAAAATGAATTGTAACAATTCGTTTTCAATACACAGCATAAATGGTCGTGACTCAGGACCGAGTTACCGTGACCCAGTCGATCTCGGTGATCGAATCTTTTCGTGGGTCGTGACTCGATCATTCATAAATGCTACGCGATCGAATCACAGTGATTTGATCAATCGCGATCGACTCAGGTCTAGTCTATATTGTTTAGATAATTAGTGCAATTAATTTATTAAGAATAAATTTCAAAATGTAAAGGTGTTTATAAGAACGTAACCGTCATTGTTATTAATTTGATTAAGTTCTGTGAATCAGGATACAGGATACCTGTGGCTTCGAGCTGATAAAAAACTGTTTTGTTTAGAATGTGTTCTTTGTAGAATGGCCATTTTACATCGAGCTTTATTCACGTGGTTTATCTTTTTAGTATTTTTAATTTTATTATGTTTGAGATTAGAATCTCGAACTCATTGGAACTGGTTTATAGTGTTTATCCCAATGTGGGTCTACGATAGTATTTTACTGATATATGTTTTGTTTCATATGATTTCACACTGTAGAAACGGAATTGAAAGATTTCGAGGCACAATTAACAAAAATGTATGGTATATTGCGGCTATTGGGTTGAAAATGGCAGCACAGATAATAATTTGTATTAAATTAGAATATTCCAAAGTAAATTTACCAATCTATGTGGTTATGACTCCTATTTGGATGTTGTTGCCAGTGCTTTGTGTAGAAGTATTTATGCACCTTATAAAACATTCCAGTGGAAGTAGTCGATACTAATTTGAAAGTACTAACTAGACTGAAGTACATTAAAAATCTTACTAAAGGCTAAATGAAACATGTGACTACTGATTATTTTAATACTTGGCACATCTCCAGTACCAGAATAAACTTGGTACATTCAGATGTTTTAGTAAGAAAGTCACTTGAAATAAATAGCATCTAATGCAGGATGTTGAGTGAAATTAAACATTTAGTTGTACCTGCAGGATCCAAAGCAATTTTAAACTGTGTCAGTAATGATTTTGAACATAACTTTATGTTTTGGCTTTTAAATCAAACGGAAGTTATTGGTCCTGGAAATAATTATAATGAGAAAAAGTACAAATATGAAGTTCTTTCAGGAAAACTGTTTATTGATGTAAGTTCTTTTTTACTAGTATTTTACTTATTAGACTAACATAATTATAGGCACGACAGTTAATTAGAATTCAAGAATTAAATATAATAGTACTTAAGTGCTAAAATTTGTGACTTATCAGAATTTGTCTATTAGGATTCAAATATTATTTGAAAACAAGTAATTAAATATGTACAGTATTCAAAAGTTTGACTATTCATAGTGAAAATAGTTTGAAACCTTTGCTATAAAAATTAATAATTTTACAGGATGACTATTTATTTATATTATTTTTATCAAACTTTGCCAGTAAAAGGATATTTTATGAAACTTGTATACTTACTTTCTCAAGCTTAGTTCAATAGTGCATCAATAGATTTTATATGTCCTGTTTAAAAATGTCATTCATATTTGATTTATTACTTCCAGAATGTGTCTCCAGCGGAATCAGGTCATTACACATGTGTATCAAAAAAAATAAGTGGTTCAGGATTTAGAGTTGACAATGTGGAAATGATTGTGAAAGGCTCTGTGATAACTACTATGGATGCTGTTAAATTAACAGCAATTGTAGCTTCTATAATAGTGCTAATTACATGTGCAGTGATATACTTTAGATTGAGGAGAGAGTGGAATAAATATGATGGTAGAGAAGTTCATCCAGGTAATAACATTTCTAAACAATACTTATACATTGGTAGCTGTCTTGGCAAGCTATACCAAGTTTTTATATTTTCTGTAATTTTTATGTATTAATACTGTGTTTGTCCATACAACCTAAATTTGATACAATGCAAATTTAATGAATCCTTTCTACCCATTCTATTTGCATAGAATTTAAACTTTTCTCTTGTTTCAAAGGTGGCCAGACTACATGAATTTAGAATAGAAAAAATGTCAGAGGAAAATTTTGTGAATTGTTTTTTATAAAATTGTCCCAAACTAGGATATTTATCCTCTGTTTTGAGTGCAGTACAAACACAATTTCTATATATCATATCTGTCCTATGCGGAAATTGAACCCTGTGATCATACCATATTTTTAAACATGTTTCTGACTTATAAATTAAAGACTATTCAGACAAACCAAAATAATATTATATTATTCCATTTTTATACTATTTATTAGACTATAACAAAAAAATAAAAAAGGACAATAATGAATTATTATTATATTGAACACATGGTCTATGGCTTATTAAGGCAAACTGAACAGTTAACTTTTTAGTTTTATTTTAGATATTTGTCTGCCATTTGTTTTTGAAGTGAACTTGTAACAGCCCTAGTAGAATTTTTTTGGTGTGGTGTCACCACTCTCAGGTACCGGTTTTGAGTTCCAGTGGGGGCAGATGAATGTCTTTACCGGCTATATCACCAGTGTGGCTTCAATGACTATGATATAAATTTGCACTGTGTCAGGTATAAATATAGGTACTGTGAATAAATCTGTTATAACTAGTGCTCGGTATAGGTAGTTTAATTTTTATAAGCTTCACTTGTAACTATGTAAGAAAATCTTGGAATCTTAATTTGACTCACGTCCCGGTCTCCGATTGAGCTGAAATTTTGCATGCACGTAAGTCGGATGGCAATGCATAGTTATGTGTGTGACGTCATTCTAAATCCAACATGGCGGCATTACCAAGATGGCGGATCAATTATTTTTAATGCACCCCTACAATATGGGTATCAAATGAAAGGGCTTGCAAAGAACACCTCGATAAATAATATGACGTCACTCTTAATCCAATATGGCGGATTTACCCATGATGGCGGACCAATTATTTATAATGCACCCCTACAATATGGGTATCAAATGAAAGGGTTTGCTAAGCTTGGTTTTTTAGTCGGAAAATAAATTAAAAGTAAAAAAAAATTAATACAAGCTTTTATTAAATGCGCTAAAAAGAACAAAATAAACTTTTACAAATAAAAGCTTGTCGTTAAAAGTATTCTATAAGTAAGTCGTGAGATTTACTTACTTATAGAA
Source organism: Scirpophaga incertulas (assembly GCA_036419045.1). Classification (NCBI taxonomy): domain Eukaryota; kingdom Metazoa; phylum Arthropoda; class Insecta; order Lepidoptera; family Crambidae; genus Scirpophaga; species Scirpophaga incertulas. The sequence continues at coordinate 14,898,429 of CM071637.1, read as the reverse complement.
TACTTTTAACGACAAGCTTTTATTTGTAAAAGTTTATTTTGTTCTTTTTAAAAGTATTCTATAAGTAAGTCGTGAGATTTACTTACTTATAGAATACTTTTAACGACAAGCTTTTATTTGTAAAAGTTTAATTTGTTCTTTTTAGCGCATTTAATAAAAGCTTGTATTAAAAAAATCTTTTTGCTTTTAATTTTATGTACTTGCGATTTTGTGACATCAATAGTATGGATATGCCTGGGAACTTACTTTTTTCAGAGATTGTAAAAAACTATCAAAATAGTATTTCATCTTTTAGCTTATTGTTGTAATAATAAGTTGTAAACATAAAATTTTACAATAAAAGCTAAAGAAACAAATAGCGAATAAAAACAGAAAATTTTAGGTATATCCATGTTACGCTTACATTGATTTTCTATCTGCAAGTACATAAAATTAAACTACCTATTCCGAGCATTAGTTATAACTGATGTAGATTTATGTTGGATTCCCCAACATAGCATTTTCTTATGCATTCACCAAAAGTTCACAGAATGGAAGAGTTAGTTAGCGTAGGTTTCGTAATCCAGATAGCAACTAGTTAACCACATCATTAACAGTATATACTTTGTCGTTAAATATATGTTAACCTGTGGTTCAAGTTTATGTATTCTAATATAAATGCAACGACAAATGTTCTCATACATACAACAATCATATGGAGTAACAATATTTTGCTTCGCATACTTATTCTATTCACATATAGGAATATTCTACCTATATGTCTGTATAAACCTTATTCTCATATCTACACTCTATTCACATATAGGGAAATTCTACCTATATATTTACACAAGGAAACTTTATTGTCATATAGACATTCTATTCACATATAGGGGTTCTACCTATATGTCTGTACAAGGTAAACCTTATTCTAATATATAAATTCTATTCACATATAGGGGTTCTACCTATATGTCTGTACAAGGTAAACCTTATTCTAATATATAAATTCTATTCACATATAGGGGTTCTACCTATATGCCTGTACAAGGTAAACCTTATTCTCATATATATATTCTATCCACATATAGGGGTTATACCTATATGTCTGTACAAGGTAAATCTTATTCTCATATATACATTCTATTCACATATAGGGGTTCTACCTATATGTGTATACAAGGGAAAACTACATCCCCTTAAGGACCTCCACCATTCTACCCCTCACAGTCCTTCCCAAGCCACCATTATTATCAGCTTAATTACATATTTCTTTCTTATAGTCTCACTTAATCACTTTTACTTTACGGTCAATTTCTTATACCTAATATAAAACAGAGAACTCACCTAATTCTTACTTCTATCTCGTTAATGTTCTTTTCTTTTAAATAACTTCTTATTATCACAATCACAATCGCGATCAAAACTCTACCTTCTCTCTCTCCCAAAGCATCTATATCGGCCCTTACTATAGACAATAAGAATGTTAAATGTTGCTAACAAGAAATTAAAGATTTGTCCATTTATCAACTATTTTATTTATTATAATTACAGTCTTTCGCGACATACTTAGGGAGATACTGAAATTTTCTGGATTCTTATAAATAAGATTATTGTTCAATGAATTTTAGTGGATGAGGCAGACGAAGACGAAATTGAAGAAGTATACAATCAAACAACGGTAGTCAATCAAGCAGTTGCAGGACCTAGCAGGGATCCATCCTCAGAACAGCTTTATGGTATTGATAATCATGGATTAGACACAGACTTCAATTCTGTTTTTGAAAACATACAAATAAAATATCCACAGCAAAGCCTTATTTAAATTATAATATAATATTTATTTGTCATGTAACTTGTAATCATAGTTATAGCTATAGTTATACACTAGGCACCAAAAAATTTTACTTTTTAGAAAATCCAATTCAAACAACTTTAAATATTATTTGGAATATATCAATGAGGGTAATATTAGGTCTTATTAAAAGTAATAAAAAGGAAAAACCTTAACATGCTTATATATCTTTTACACACATTTGTACTCCTATTGATTTGCGTTAGGTTTTATATTATTATTAGTATTTGCTTGTGATTAATAAGTTTCTAATTAATCGTAATATTTTTTTTTTTGTAAAAAATTAAAATACTAAAATCTAAATATTAATAATGATATAAAATCTATCGCAAATCAATAGGAGTACAAATGTGTGTCAAAAGATATATAAGCACGTGAATTATTTTTTCGCAGAGGTTCGATTTTTTGTCTCTAGAGTGTATATAAAAAATAAATATTTTTAGAATTAAAACACCAGTCTTTTAATATATTACATCTCGTCACGTGTCTGGTGAGCTACCTTCTACAAGACCGGAAACTTTTTATTCAAAGATTTATCGGAATATATACAACTAGCGACCCGCCCCGCCTTGGCACGGGTGCAATGCTGATACCAAATACACTATAGAAAAACTGTGAACGTTTTTCCTCGCTAGAGAGCTCCGATAATAAACGCGTCCGATCGCGGGTAAATTCAAAGTGGCACAGGGCACAAGGAAGAACCGCGGCCTCCGATGCGCTATTTATAGGCACGCACTCGCCACCCGCAATTTTTCAATGTGTAATATCTTCGAAAATATTAATTTAAATTATATGCTGTAGAGGGCCTAAATCAGGTATTAAATTAACAATTTATTTAAGGTATTTGATTAATGCTGTATTGGTTGAAATCGCTTCGAAAATTAGCCATTATTTGTCGTAAAAAGTAAATAACAAAAAATGTTATGAGATATCCATAAAAGATAAGACTTATATCACCGTGAAATTTTTTGTAGACCTTTTCAATGTATACAATACTTAGTAAGTACATTATTTTGATAAATCTCGTAAGGTTTAGCCTGCGTTTATATTGCAATTATTTACGATATAACATTAGAAAAATCACAGTATTTCTCCTCTATTTAATGGATGTTATTATACATATAAACCTTCCTCTTCATCTTCTTCTTAGTCGTTCACTCTTGGCAGAGTGGTCGTGGTCATGTCTCGGTCTTGCACTGTCTCAGTGATGCAACGCCATGCATCCCTGTGTTCGGCGATGTGGGAGCTATCGTTTATTGTAGAGTGGGTTGCAGATCTAATGAGGTCCATCGTGTCGGTGAGCGTCCACGAGATCTTTTGCCTTCGACTTTCCCTTGCACGACTAATCGTTCCATGGAGTCCTTGTTACGTGTGATGTGCCCGAAGAACTTGAGGATTCGTTTTTGTACATAACATGACAATCTCTCCTTGATGTTAAGTTCTTTCAGGATCGAGACATTACTTCGGTGCGCAGTCCACGGAATTCTTAGCATGCGCCTCCAACACCACATCTCGAGTGCGTCAATCTTACGACGTTCTCGCATCCTCAGTGTCCACGTCTCAGCGCCATACAAAAAAATTGGGAATATCAGGCACCTCTTCAGTCGAACTTTTGACGCCTTCGGATTTCATCCTCGCAACCGCCAGCATCAGTAATTAAGGAGCCCAGATACACGTAGCTCTTCACCAATTCACACCCTGCTATATGTCTCACGTCTGATTGGTTGCTGCTGGCACGATCCACAATCATCATTTTGGTCTTATCGCGATTAATTGCGAGACCAAATTCCAGCGCTGTAGCCGCCAGTCGGCGAAGAAGTGTGACCATTTCATCTCTACTCGACGCTAGGAGAGTAGTATCATCTGCATATCTTAGGTTTGATATTTTACGGCCTCCCACAGATATTCCTTTGTTCCAATCATCGAGTACTATCCGCATTATTATTATCTCTCGCCGCCTCACGCCTCTTCATCACTATCTATTAAAAAGAACCGCATCAAAATCCGTTGCGTAGGTTTTAAAGATTTAAGCATATAAGGACAGAGAAAGCGACTTTGTTTTATACCATGTAGTGATTAAACTTAAAAAAAATAAATTCGAATACTGCAATTATGCGGCACAATGCACACAAAGATGTTTGAACAATAGCAGAACAGCCACAAAAATTCAAAATTCAAATTCAAAATTCAAAAATTCTTTATTCAACATAGACCTTTGCAGGCACTTATTGACGTCAAACTCTACCACCAGTTCGGAAATTGGGAGGCCCTAGAGAAGAACTGGCAAGAAACTCTCAGGGTTTATTTTTTATCTCCTCTTTTTTAATCGTTATATACAATTAGTCATTTATAAAAAAAAAAAAAATAAATAAACTTAAAGCTACAATAAAGCTAACATACATAATATAATATTTTCGTATGTACATTTACATACACATTAAATGTCAAAAGGAAAAGACAAAAAATAATAAATAAATAATTATGTTGTTACCAAGCATGGCTTTTGGGATACCGCACCTAGCTCCATACAGTGTTATCGTTTAAATAATCACTTACTTTATAATATGCTTTACTAATAAGTGTCTTTTTGATGTGATTTTTAAAGTTGTGCAAAGGCAACTCAATAATGCTTTGTGGAAGCTTATTAAACATTTTTATACATTTCCCCAAAAAGGAACAGCTAGTCTTATGGAGCCTGTACATTGGAACGGCAAGTTTATTTTTATTTCTTGTATTTACATTATGTAAATCACTATTTTTATTGTATGAGTGGTAGTTTCTATATACATAAATTAAGTTGTCAAAAATATATTGACTGGCTAAAGTTAAAATATTAATTTCTTTGAACAATTCTCTAAGCGAATCTCTAGCCCGTAATTTGTAAATGTTACGAATCGCTCTTTTTTGTAGCACGAAGATGCTTTCAATATTGGCCGCTGATCCCCATAGCAATAGTCCATAGGACATAACACTATGAAAATAGCTAAAGTAGATTAATCTTGCCGTTTCAACGTTAGTTAATAGCCTAATCTTTTTTACTGCGTACGCTGCAGAACTAAGTTTGTTTGCCAAGGCTTCAATATGTGGGTCCCATTGTAAACGTGAATCTAATGTAATACCTAAGAATTTTGTATTGTTTACTAAGTCAATGACATCACCATTTATATTTAAATGAGTATCAACCTGCCGAACATTCGGCAAAAATTTATACATTTGGTTTTTCTTGAGTTTAATGATAAATTATTGATTTCAAACCAATACATGACTCTGGAGAGTGCACTATTCACATCGTCAAAACATGACTTTTGTCTGTCGACTTTGAATAACAAAGAAGTATCATCTGCAAATAAGACTGTCTCACATGAGTCTGTAACGTAATAAGGAAGGTCATTTATATATACTAAAAACAGTAAAGGACCCAATATTGATCCCTGGGGCACACCCATCATAATAGGTGCGCTAGCAGACTCTGACCTATTTATGACCACTTTTTGTAGTCTGTCCGATAAATACGATTTAATAAGGCAGCCAGCTCCATCTGAGACACCATAATGTCTAAGTTTAGCTAAAAGCGTTTCATGACTCACACAGTCAAAAGCTTTTGAAAGATCGCAAAACACTCCAATCACATCCTGCTTGGCTTCCCAAGCATCAAAAATATGTTTGAGAAGTGCAGTTCCTGCATCAGTAGTGGATCTACCTTTGGTGAAACCAAACTGTTTTTCATGCAATAGCCTGTTAGTTCTTATGTGACCTAATAGCTGATTATAAACAATTTTCTCAAAAATTTTACTAAAAGCTGGTAATATAGAAATAGGTCTAAAATTTGAGGGGTCTTTTTTGTCGCCTGATTTGAAAAGGGGTATTAGTTTACTGTTTTTCATTAAATCAGGGAAGATACCCTCATCAACACAATTGTTAAAAATTTGGGCTAATAATGGGGCTAATTCATCTATGACAGACTGAATAATGTGAATTGAGATACCCCAGAGATCCTCCGTTTTCTTCTTGTTAAGAGAACGGAATGATTTTACAACTGTGATAGCATCAATATGGCTAAATTGGAAGAGTTTACTGCACTTATCCACACGTGACTCAAGTAGGGTGACTGCTATATCAGGAGATGAACTAAGACCACTTGTAGTTATCACAGGTATTTGAGCAAAATAATCGACAAATGCATTAGCAACTGCATCATCAGATTTAATTTCCTTATTATTTATTTCCAAAGTAAAAGAGTTGCTAGAAGTTTGAACTTTTCCAGCTTCCTGATTTATTATATTCCACGTGGTCTTAACTTTATTTTTAGACAAATTTATTTTGTTTGATATGTATAAAGACTTGGCAGACAAACAAACTTTTTTAAAAGTTTTTGAGTATTGGCTTACATAATCAATGAAGGCAGGGTCAATAGAAGTTGATTTTAAAGCATAAAGTTCAAATAGCTTACGCCTGCTTTTATATATACCGGGTGTAGCCCAATCACAGAATTTCATTTTGTTTTTTAATTTTACAACTTTTTGTGGGAATATTTCTTTGCTTTCTTTTTTAACTAAATTAAATAAGTTATTATATAGATAATTGGCATCTCCATTTGTCGCCGGCAAAGATGTGATTTGAGACGTTATTTTCTTTTTAAATTTACATAACCTACCATTAGTTATAGGCCTACAAACTATTTCCACTTCAGAATTTACATGATGGTGCTCAATACAAGCTAACTGGCTACTATGGTCAGAGTTGATACAACTTATAATAGCATATTCATACACTTTGCAATTACAGAAGATATTGTCTAAGCAAGTAGCCGATGTGGGTGTTACTCTAGTTGGTTGATTAAATACATAATGCAAATCAAATGATTTAAATAAATTGATAAACTTGTTGGACAAAGGTGATAAATCTAAGATATTGATATTGAAATCGCCACATACAACTACATTCTTATTTTTTCTGCATACTAACTGTAAAACATCCTCCATTGTAGCTTCAAATTCTAGATAGTTTCCAGTTGGGGGTCTATATATACAAACTATTATAAGATCATCAAGTTCCACACACGATATTTCAATAATTCTTTCAATTGAAAGCGACACTACATCTTTACGTTCTTTGCAACGCAATATATTATTTAATATAATTAGAGAACCACCTCTTATTGCATACTGTCTAGTAAATGAGCTTACAATGCTATAATTGTTATCAAATGTAATTGATTCATAGTTTTTCAGCCAATGCTCGGTAACACATAATATGTCAATATTTTCACAAATTAAAAACAAATTAATTTCTAAATCTTTGCCAGGAAAGCCTTGTATGTTTTGATGGACAATTTTTAAGTAATTTGGCTTTCCTCTTGTCGTCAAACAGCCAGAGATAACCTCTGTTGTCTTACGATTCAATTTAAATTATTTGGAACATATTCCAAGGTCTTATTTTCTAAGTGTTGCTCAATAAAAGCATTGTCACTTAGCAAATTTACAGCCACGTTTATCATTAACATTACAATTGACCAATAATGCTATCCACACATACGAGGGCGGTTAAAAAAGTTCGCGGAATGAGGGGTATGGAGGGGGGAAAGGTGACTTTTTACTACCTGCACTAGTTGTGACTCTCATTTAAAGTATAAATAATAAGTTTAAAAAAAATTGGTCATAATTACCTGAACTACACATCAATCAATCAATAAGTCAATTCGGAAGATCAAGATATTTGCAACATGGAGAAAATTGAGTTTCGCGCAATCATCAAGTTCCTTACCAAACAAGGAAAACCTCCCCAGACTATTTTGGGATAGATGTTTTGTGTTTACGGGTATTCTTGCCCTGGTAAAATCATGGTTTACAAGTGGAAAAACCTGTTTAAGCAAGGCAGGGATTCGATTGACAATGATCCGAGGCCAGGGCGGCTTGTCGAGGCAACCACGGCGGAAAACGTGGGAAAACTTGAAAAAATCATATTGGAAGACGCCCGTTTAAAGAAACAGCTTGCAGAAATGATTGGCGTATCAGCCACAACCATTTTGAACATCCTACATGACCATCTTGGCATGTCAAAGGTGCAAATGGGTGTCGAGAATGCTCACGCCACACCAGAAGCAGCGGCGAGTTGAATGCTGTCGCGAGTTTTTAGCGATCTGTGCTGAAGAAAAGGATGAAGTTTTGAACCGAATCGTGACTGGAGATACTGAACTTGGGTTCATAATTATGAATATGAGTCCAAACAAGACTCCATGCAGTGGCACAAAAAGGGCACACCACCTTCGAAGAAATTCAAAGTGCCTCCGTTTGCTACTGTTTTCTGGGATTCCTTATTGATTATAAAGAAAGGGGTGTCTCTATCACTGGAGAGTACTACGCTGCACTTAGAACTTCTGCGAGATGCTGTGAGAGAAAAAAGACAGGGAAAATTGACTAAAGGTGTGCCCCTTTTGCACAACAATGCACCCGTGCACAAGGTGCAAGTTGCGATGGCTGCTGTTCAAAGAGTGGGCTTCGAAATCTTGGATCATCCTCCCTATAGCCCAGATTTAGCCCCAAGTGATTATTATTTGTTCCCAAACATGAAAACTTAGAGGAAAGAAATTTTCCAGCGATGAAGAAGTGAAGAGCGCAATTTCGGCCTATTTTAACGACAAAGATAAATAATTTTTCTTCGAAGGTATTAATAAATTAATTAATAGGTCTAATAAATGTATTAGAGTTAAGGGGGAATACATTGAGCAGGAAGCAGTTTTATTTCTTACTTTTTACCCTCCATTCCGCGAATTTTTTGACCCACCCTCGTATATAGAAAAATAGGAACAGTTCTTTTGACATTTATCCAAAACACGGGAGCTACTTTATAGTAGTAATGAGAAGATGGTGTATCAAACCGTACAATAAACAAATACGTATTCCTCAGGTCCATATTAAATTTCTTAGGCCATTCGGTATACTCGGCAGACTATTGAATGCTGAGAACAATGAAGATATTTTTTACATTTTTAAAGTGGTTTGAAGATGACAACCCGCCCTGCTGAACACCACACTCAAGTTGCTAACAATCACCCAAAGAAATACTTACGCCTCAATAGATGTCGGTATTAGTGTCCGACCGAAACTGATTTTTCAGCCGAAACCGAACTTTTGGTCTTGCTCTCTGTTTCGGCCGAATGCCTAACCTGATTAAAATTACGATTATTTACTGATTTTTTTACACATAATCTATATATTTATATACAGACGGTCAAGTAGTGTTAAAAAAATAAAAACCATAATTAACGTACGTAACAAATTATTTAAGTAAAAGACATGGTTATCCTTATCAAATCACTCAATTGCAAAACATAATCTCAGCTTACGATTCAATAGACAGTGGCGAACTGAGCCGAAGCTTCGCCGGCGAGCAAGCACAAGTTAATTGCGAAGTTTACCTAACGACGCAGGAAAATCAGAAACACTAGTTTCGACAGGGTCGAAAGTTTCGACTGACACCGTAACCGAAGTTTCGGTCAGTCACTAGTATTAGTCCTGTAAACAACTTCCTTGACCACTACCAGTTCGCAATTCTTTTATAATACGTTATAAAGTTCAGGAAGTACGCTACAGCCTCTGAATCCCTTGCGAATTTCAAAATATGCAGCAGAAACGAGGCATAAAAGGCCATATCTTTTGATTGTGTACGTACACTAAGAAGTACGATTTTTTTCTGTAAAGGCCTGTAGCCCTCAAGTATTTAATTTTAACTAGGTAACTCCACGCGTACCCTAGAAAATATAACGTGACGATACATGGTGTTAAAACCGGAGCTGCTTAAAAGTGGAACGTTAGGGTTATATTTCTCTTAACAGTGTTATTGACTCTCATATTATAATAAAGTAAGTATAAAATTCTTATCATAAAAAATTGAATTGGAAATATAATGATATAAATGAACTCGTAAATAAGTTAGCACAGTCTAATATTATACATTTCTTCTTCTTTCTATTGTCTTGTTCCCAATTTTATTTAGGGTCGGCGCAACATGTATTCCTCTTCCACTCTCCTCTACCACTTTTAACTAATGTATAATCTAACATTATACCCAGTCAATCCGCGTAATACAGAATATCGTCGACCCAGGCACGTCATTTCTGACCCTCCCGACTCATTGACGCTGGCTCTTCAAGCCTTGCGAGAAGCTCCGCGATCTTAGCACCTCATGTGCGGAATTTCGATTGACCAATTATACCATCTGAAAGGTCAGAAATTGGTCATAAAAGGTCAGTCGGTCTCATTAATTGGTCAGCATCAGAATTTTTTTTATTAAGGATTAAAGTTTTTCAAGGTCAATTAATAATTTTAGCACCTCATTCGCGGAAAAAATAAAAAACTCCACCTATGCGCGATCGGGAAACATTCGCTGATAATTGGTCAGCTAATATAAATAGTTGGTCAGTTTAATTTAATATTAAAAAAAATTAAAAAAGTTGTCTCTGTCGTAACGCGCATGCTTTGAGCCGGATGATTCTATCAGGGCAGTGAGTACCTACTTACGCACAGCTCTTTACTATAAACCAGGCAGAGTAGGGGAAATATTTTTTTTATAATTTTTCTTTGATATGTACTACTATCAAATATATATACATATTATATATACATATATATATATATATATATATATATATATATATATATATATATATATATATAATATATATATATATATATATATTATATATATATATATATATATATATATATATAATGATTAATACAAATTGAATATTTACAGGTTAAAGGAATAATTGGCTATAGCCCAGGTCATTTTGTTGCTTTCTGCAGGAGAAGCAATAATCAATGGGAGCTTCATAATGATTTATCAACTAAAGAAGTGCGAATCACACATGATCCCACAATTACCCCGACTGCTGCGATTTTCATTAGGAAAACAGCTGTGAGAAATCAACCGATAAAAAGAAAAAGAACAGAAGAGTAATAGAAGAAATAGTTTAAGTAGCATATTAAAGTATAAGTATAAAGCTAGGGTTGAAAAACTTAAATTATGATAAATATATTGTAGAAATTAATTTTTATGTTAATTTTTTATATAAATAAACTTTTTTTAATTTAAAAAACACATGTTTATAGGAAATTATTATAAAATAAACTAGTTAACTATCCCATGCATGTACTTTGACCTTCACGTAATTTTAAAAAATATCCTATCTCTTTCTCCACTATTATATATATATATATATATTATATATATATATATATATATATAATATGTATATATATTTGATAGTAGTACATATCAAAGAAAAATTATAAAAAAAATATTTCCCCTACTCTGCCTGGTTTATAGTAAAGAGCTGTGCGTAAGTACTCACTGCCCTGATAGAATCATCCGGCTCAAAGCATGCGCGTTACGACAGAGACAACTTTTTTAATTTTTTTTTAATATTAAATTAAACTGACCAACTATTTATATTAGCTGACCAATTATCAGCGAATGTTTCCCGATCGCGCATAGGTGGAGTTTTTTATTTATTCCGCGAATGAGGTGCTAAAATTATTAATTGACCTTGAAAAACTTTAATTCTTAATAAAAAAAATTCTGATGCTGACCAATTAATGAGACCAACTGACCTTTTATGACCAATTTCTGACCTTTCAGATGGTATAATTGGTCAATCGAAATTCCGCACATGAGGTGCTAAGATCGCGGAGCTCTTGCGAGAGGCGGCATCTGCGCCGCCATCCCTTAGTCCATACTTCGCAGCTTGCTGCACATGTACGAGTAGGCCCCATCATTTCAAGGCCGGACCCACTTTGGCGTACCGAGCCTTCTTTCGCGCATATGTCCTCTTCGGAGGGCAGCGCTGACGTGCCCTCTCCTGAGGGTGGCCAACCATTCCATTCCATTCAAGCCGTAGGGCCATTGGGGCCAAGGCTAGGATAAGTTTAGTCGGTAGGTCTGTGTGGTCGAGCCGCCTCGACAGCACCAGGAGTGCGACATAATCAACGCATCCCTGCTTGCCTGTTGCGTTGGTATCCATGAGGATTCTCAGCCTCCTCTCCTGAGGAAAAAAAAACATTATACATTTGATTGCCTAAATTCCATACTTTGTTTATTTAAAAGTAGACTGACAATAGTTTATATACAAGTAGATCGTAGGAAGACACTGGATGCTAGCAGCCCAAAACCGATCCATTCAACAACATTTTTAATAGGGAGTGCTCTAAGCGGTTCTTCAGAGCCGCGGACGAGCACGTCAACCCGCTAATCCGAGAGTCAGTGAACTACCCTTCAATACCGTCTTCACCGGGATCATCCCACAACACTAGTCCATATTGGCAGAGGACACGTAGACCGCGACATGTCCTAAGCGACCCCCCTAACCAATTAACGCAGGACCTTCTAGACCTGCAAGCGGCGGCGTCTGAGCCGTCGCCTTTGTCTCCCCCTATCCGGCAGCCTTCTGCTTCGCCACGAGTAGGTTCCCAGTCAACACAGGCCGGTCCCACTTTGGAGAACCGCGCCTCTTCTAGCGCCTATGCCCTCTCCATGGGGCAGCACTAACCGTACCTCTCCTGAGGTGCGGCTCCCTTCCATATAAGCCAGTAAGGTCATTAGGACCAAAGGCTTAGGCTGAGTTTAGTCGGTAGGTCTGTTGGGTCGAGCCGCCTCGATTCACCAGGAGTCCAACATAATCAACGCATCCCTGCTTGCCTGTTGCGTTGGTATCCATGACGGATTCTCAGCCTCCTCTCCTGAGGAAAAAAAAACCCAAAACCGATTAGTTAGAGATGGTTTATATCTACCACCGGGTGTCCTACGGAGGAAATCATGAATAATAATGAAATAGGATATTAAAAATAATGTATTTTCGTAACTTTTAATCAATAACTATTCACTATTGTTAGATATATTTAAACAACGGACAATGCCCATTTCTGCCCCAGTAATGCCCAGAAAAATAAATCTGCCAAAATATTTTAATTAAATATAATTAAAATATTAGACATCAATTTGGAAAGAGATATAACACGGGTTGAAAAAATATAATGAAATTTCACGATCGAAATAGCGCCTAGTATTTTATTAATAGCAATTTTATCCGAATACATAAAATATTTTAAAAAATCGGTACCTAACAAATTATGGGGTTTGTTACACTGTAACATTTGAACCGCTGGTTTACAGGACATAAAATACAGTAATCATAAAAGCACAATTATAAATCTATCAAATGGCATATACCGGAACCTTGGGCGTTTCTAGGACAGAAGCTTATAGTAATTAGGGCTTTGTCCTTTATTAACAATAAATTAGCAATATTTTTACGTTAACTTCACAACCTATTCTTATACACAGTGCTCTAATACGCAGTGTCTTCTGCAGTCATATTATGTTGATCTGATTCACAATTACTTGTTTTTAGTGTTGTATTAGAACGAGAAATACTATCAAGTGTTTCATCTTCTTCGTCTTCCCCGTCGACTTCCATTTCATATACTCTAACTTTTCGGCAACTTCTAGATAACACAACAGCAACTTTACGGCCGCCAGAAACGGCTATACGATTACCATCCATTTTATCTAATACTTTATACGTATCTTGATCCAACAAAATAGATATATTCACATTTTTACTTCCTTCGGTAAAAACAAACGCCTTTGATTTTATGTTGAATTCATTTATATTATCTAGTGTTACTTTTATAGGGAGTTGAACAAAAACAGTACTCTCATTACATTCCGGATGTTTGAGTAAAACAGACAAATAATCTGAAGAGTAAAATTGTAAGTCTATGATAGGTAAAATATCAGGACAGTCCACTTTAATATCCTTTATTAAATGCCCTGTGAAGAAAAGTTTTATTGCACTAGCAGTACATGATCTTTCATGTATGTTTAAAGACATAAAACATAATTTATTTTCAGTCTCTGTATCAACGAAAGCAAGAAGAAATCTTTTTTGAGTTGCGTCATACACTTGGGATATCTTTAACTTTTCTGGAGGGCAACCTACATTATTTTCATGACACTTTAAATTATAAAGAAGCGAGAAATTTTTGCTTATATCCTTATGAGTGAAATCGAACACCTTTTCTATAGATTTCTTTAAAAAGGTCTGTTGTTGTATCAATGAAAATTTCTTGAATTCTGTCATTGAAAAAATTGTATCATTGTCTTTTAAAGCACACGAATTCTCTTTTAAAAATGTTTGCCACGGGCTATCTTCGTCTTCTGGCATAATAGTCAAATTTTGATCTTGTAAATATTGGCCCAATCGTTCTAAATTAAATTTCATCGATTTTTCTGGTAGGGCCTCATTATTTTCTATATTGACATTATCAAAATTGTACAAAAAATCTGCAATATGGCTGAGTTCTTGTTGATTTATTTTTGCTATTTCACTTGGTGTTTGTTCATCTAATAAACGAATTATTGCAACAAAAAGCCATCTGAAAAATGTTTTATAATTCCGCATTGATACGTCAATCACTTGTTGTAACTCTAAGCTTTTATTCAAAAATGCACAACTAGCTCTTATTGCTTCTGTGACTAAGCTTTCTTCGATACCTAATATCTGAAAAATAACAAAATATGTAAATAAATAGTTAAATCCCGACAACCTGTTCGAAGACAAAGAGAATATGTGAAATATAATTTAGATAACTACTCAACATTTTGTACAAGCCATTTTTTTTTTAAAGTGCAAAGATGTATATACAAATATTTCTTCTCTTTTTATTTTATTCCTAATGTCCCACATACACTAATACGATTTATAATTTTCATCGATAGACAGAACGAGACGACAGCATAGATTAACTAACTAGACTTAAGTAATTTTTATTAAGATGGGTCTTTAAGTAAATTAAAATGTTTCCAGTTACTTAATATTTGTTTTTCTTTCTGTCAGAGTGAATGTTATAAAGAACTTAGCGTGTTATGGTAATCAAACATGTAATTTATCTAAGATACAATTATATGAAATACAGATACAATACCTATTAAACTATTTTAATATTTATTTAGTATATTGTTTTCAAAAACCTTTTGTTAGTATCTTAGAATTTTGTATATACTTACTATGTTTGCTAAAATACTTTCAGTAATAGATAACTGATCTACTGTGGCATCTTAGGTGACATTAATTTTAAATATTCATATTTTTATTGATAATACTAAACGCATCTTTAGCCTTTTAGGGTCAAATTGGTAGACGGCGTGGCAATTCTTTCTTTGTAAAAAATATTATCTACTTGTGTTGTTTTCAATGATGCCTATAAAAATAAGTGGTAAAAATACAATATTACGTTATGTCACTGTCACAATTTTTATTAAAATATTTTTTTTATAAAAGAATTATATATAAATGTATTCAAAAAATACATATTTCTAGTAAGTATTTTAGATTCCATTCCAGAAAGTTCTTTGCCTCTGGTATCTGAAATATTTAATTGAAAAGTAGTTTGCATTGCATTCCAGATACTTTGATTATAGTATATTGTACATCAGTGTTAGAAATAATATAGACTTTCTCGATAAATAGGCTATCTAATTTCGAAAGAATGTTTTAAACGAACCGTATTGGACAAAGTCCTGAGGTCATATATATATGGTATAGATATTTAATATGACAATACGCACATTTCACGTCAAATCAACTTAACAGAAATGATTGTCGCAAATATTTAGCTACTGATATCGTTAAAATAACACTAACTCTAATCCGATTCAGCCTAGTATTTAGAGGAACGTAGCTAGCATTAACACTAAAACACCATTAGACGATATATTTATTGATGACGCTCGGAAGTATGGAGTTTTATATGCTGTTCTGCTCCCCTCGCATATTTTGTACGGAAATGGATTGTGATGTTTACCTTATATCTATCAGGAATCCTTGAGAGTCCCCTCAACTCTGATAGAAAATATGTTAAATGCTGTCCGACAATGTTTAATTGTTTTAAAACTAACTTTTGAATTGTAGAATAACTTAGTTCAACGGAACTACCAAACTTTTTTAACCCTTTAGCTGTTAGCTCTTGTAGCAAAAATACTTCTAATGCATCAGACGATACTCCTAAAATTAAAAATAATAAAGTTAATGAGTAATTAGTCAAATGGATACCATATGAGAGGAATATGTGGTGAACGAGATTAATTTTGCGTGTAAATGACAAACACAATGTCTAGCTTCTTCCCGTCATCACATCACATATTGCGATTCATACAATGACAAAAATACATAACAATAGGTGTTAGTTGCATTACCAACCCAACATAAGTAGCTCCAATAAATCGGCAGAGACACCTCCTTCCGGTACTGATGCTGCATAGTAAGCCATTTTTGTGTCCATCTCTAGCAAAATATGCTCCCATGCTTCTGTAATTGATTTCATAGTTTGTTCTAAATGAGACATAAGCATAGATATATGGCTATGTCTATTTGCCATTATAAATATTTCATCAGCATAAGCTGACAGCACACTAGTGTTAATTATTGATAGTAATATATTATTCGTAATTACATCGGCATAAATCACAATCATTACACTGAAGTCGTCTGATAAATGTATGTCCAGAATTTCGTACAACCCACATTCATCTTTCGCTACTTGTGCCAATTTCATTGTACCATAATGATATTTTCCAAAAACACTCATGAAAATGCTCCCACATCCATGACCAACTAACAACATGGTTAATTGTGTAGGTTCATGAATTTCTTTACAATATTTTACACGATCTTCAGATGTTTGATTTTTGTATCCTGAACTAGTTGATGGCGGTTTTTGTAAAAATATTGAGGAATCATTCTGAAAACAATAGATTCCAGATCAAGTATAATGTTGTGCAGTTTCTGACATTTAAATAGGTAATAACTATTCACGAATTAAGGTGATAAAGATACAGATTCGACGTTGTTCAGTGAATTAACAGAATTCTTTAAAAGATCTACAGTGTGAAATACCTTGTTATATATACGAATGCAACGAGTAAAGTAACTAGTAGAGGTATAGTTTTTCTTGGCTATAGACAGTACGAAAGCATGAACAATACGTAAGGAGCGTACCTACTGGTGGTCGTAATAACAAAAATATTTTTTATGCATAGTATAGGCGAGCTAATGTTTTAATTATTTGATAATTTGAAAAGAAATGTAATACCAAATTGTTTACGCCAATTTTCTAAATTAATGATTTTGCATATTCGTCATAAGTCAAGCCATTTATATTATTTCTATAATTTAAAATTTCATTTGAACAGTTCGATTCTGTTAATATATTTTCTATTGAGCCGATATGTAACATCGATCTTAGAAAGCTAAAATAAAGAAATTTTAAGTTTGAGATCTTCTAAATGGTTTGGCAATTCGTATACTTGTCAATTTAACGATATTTTCCGGAATATACAACTTGAATAACCTTTGCACCAAAAAAAATAATATAAGTATTGCAAGGGACATGGACAAAAAGTGGGCCTCAATCATGTGCAGAGACGTAAGATATATCAATCGCTAGATAATTTTATGTTCATCAATTTACAATTTATTATATTTTTTTTAAATCCCCCGTTTTTCTGTAAATAATGTTTGAAAGTACCATCTAGGTACTTTCAAATCCCCCGTTTTTCTGTAAATAATGTTTGAAAGTACCTAGATATTCAAGTAAACACATCCCAAAACGTGGTTAAAATGTTTTAATTAAGTATATAAAATTATAATTTATTTAAATCTTATTGAGAAATGGTTATATAGTTAACAAAAGAAATGTAATTTAGTAATTATAAATTCATGAAGTTCTAGACATGTTGTGTTACTGACCACCCTGAATGTACATAGTCTGTGACCAATGATGACACTCGTCCGCTGTCAATGCGACTTTGACAGCATGTCTTGCGCAAATTAATTATATTAAAATGCATTAGATACATACATCGACTTATTACGACATATTTGTTTTAGCTATAAGGCTGCCCTTTGTCTGACTAGCTTCATATTGTTTGAGTTTCAAAGCTTATCTAACGTGTACGTTTAAATTGAATTTGGTTTGATTAAAAAACAAAACTATTTAGCAACAATATAATCGATTATTGGCCGTAACCATAAAAAAATACTCGATTAAAGGCATTACCCAAAGCCATTAACTTTCTGATAAAATTTCGTCACTGCACATTACTCAGGCCCATTCCATACAAATTTTTACCATCACCTTTGTAAAAAGACCCTCTTCTAAATGTACAATATTTTTTTAGGGTAATTAAATTTTAGCTGTGTATTTAGTAGTATATTGTACAATAAAGAGTAAATAAATAAATATACTAATTAATAAACCATGCTGTGTAAAAATGCTTTATCTACCAATGGTTATATTACTTATAATTTAATATAGAATAGTTTCTTGTTTATTCTTGGATATAATATTGTTTTTTCTAGATCATTGGTGAAATTCATCTTGCGACCACTGCAAACTTACCCCCTAATTACAGTAATTATTTTCGCTTCTTTTTATTACACCGACGTTGCTTCATATTAACCTTTTACAGTGCTAATAATTGTATCATAGTATTTATGTTATTCAATCTAAGTAAGCTATGTGTATGTGACGTATTTGATTGTACTTACATACAAGTTGTACTCAGTAGCACTCTCTAAGATTCCAGCCCTCACAGCCCAAGTAATACATGTGATTCCCTTACTGTTTGTTGCATCAAATCCATCCGACCTTTCATGCTCCAATTCATACATGTCTAAAACTTCTTTATCCTCAATGTCAATGATATACACACTACCGGAACTGTAACCAATAGCCAATGCCTGCAAATATTGAAGTTATCAAATTTTAACTTTATAGACTTTTCATTATTTATAAAGAAACAATGTAAACCAATCCAATTTTGCTCTATAATATGAAGTTAAATGAGAAAACACACTTAAAGAATGGCCTATATCTGCATGAGAATTGTCATTTCATTAGACAAGATAGGATTTTATTTTAATTATTAGGTTTTAGTCATTATCTTACTTAACTGCAGAGCTGTTGTACATTGAGAGGTATGTGGTTTCATTTTTGCTATAATTAACTTCTTCTCTCTGGTTTATGACCTGTATTTAATTAGTACGTTTTTGTTGATTGTAAATCAAATATTTTTAGAATACCTTTCCATCTGGCCTCCAAGTCATACAACGAACAGTAACATTTTCTAAAGGTGGCGATAAATTCCATACTTTCTGCCAATGAAGTCGATGTATTTGTACTTCGCCTAAAACATCATAATATTTAGATGAATGAAGGTGATTACTAGGTGCATTACTATAGTTTAATTAAGTAATTCAGATTACTCATTAGATTAGCAATGTTCAGACATTGCTATGGAGCATTTACTATGAAATACTAAAACCTATATAAATTACTGACACAGTTTAAGACCTCGTGTAATGCAGAAAGTTTTATAAATCAAAATACATACATACAATAATGAAATCATAAAAAAAATATTGGGTTTGTAGGACATATCAACCTAAAAATTTATTAAGATGTTATAATGGTAAACCACAACAATGATGAGGAAGGCAAATAGGTCAATATTCATCAACAAAGTTTTTAATGAAAAGATGTTCTTGCTGTTGATTTCCACCCATACTGGCTAGTACATTCTTAAACACAAATTGCTTTAATATAATCCAATGAAATGCCTTTAAATATTATCACAGTAAAACAAATTTCACATGGCTTTTAGTAGAGATACATAATAGCTTGAAAAATAAGTAATCACAATATTGAAAGAGCAGATAGGGCCATTGAATAGCACCTCTTCAGGTGTAATATATATTACTTGCATGAAAGTGGTAAAAATTTTGTAATTTCAATCATTGCATTGTTCCTGACCAATAGAGAGGTTCAAATAGTTTCCGAATTAGTTGCTTATGAAGAATCAAAGTCTTTTGCCATCTCAATACTCAAGTTTCTGATTTTAAAAAGCAATTTTAAGGGATTTTAACAATATCAACATCTGATAAACCACAGGTGTTTGCAGGTGGATACCTCACAATAACACACAATGGCCCAATCATGAGGTTAAGTGCGGTGGAGCCCAGCCAAACTAACTAATTACCTCACAATATTTTTTTATTATTGTAAAATGTAGAAATGAAATTTGAGTAACAAAAACACATTGATATAGGGCAGCATTGATATCAGGCCCGTTGAACTTTCAGATTCGTAAGCCAGTGCCACCAAGATTACAAGTGCAGTTTTTTATGCCACTTGTAATTATATATGTTTAGTGGTAAAATTATTAAATCTTTAAAGATATATCTGAATACCCATATGATTATGCTTAAAACAAAAATGTGGAATATCTGTTTTATAGAAAGCAATTATAAAATCAAATCATGATTTATAACATTTATTTTAATTTTACCTTTGAAATTACTCAAAGCTAAAAGATCTAGCCTATTACTCCACACCATTAACTCCACTTGGTTAGCTACATGTCTCTCTTCCATTTGTTTCATCCCACAGCTATACATGATTATTATAGTATAGTTTATAATAAAATAATATTTTAAGCAATGACTATCTAGTAACAAATTGCTGATCTGATAGGACTTTGAATTGGTAGAAATATTTATTACTATATTTTTAAAATATTTCGCTTATCACAGGCCACAGACGAGTATAGTACACATTTTAAGGTAAGTATTAAAAATAAAGTAATTAATTAGGCAAACTAAGTATTATTTTAAATAAGAAATTAAGATATATTCATGATCAGATCACTGTTGTCGCCAAACGAAACGCACCACTGTAGTGATGTGACTCGAGTCAGACTCGATTCCTGCTTTTGACTCGCCTACTCGAATACCAATTTATTTTGATTCGAGTACGCCGGACTCGATTCCGGTACTCGAGTCAGGAAGAATCGGTTTGTACTCGCTAACTCGATTCTGTTTACACGAGTCCTACTGACTCGAGTCTAGTATTCGAGTTTGGTTAACTCGCTTGTACTCGCAAACTGTTTATACAGGGTGGGCCATAAAGGTGTTGGTGGTTTCAATATTCAATAAAAAAAAAACTACGAAACATAACAAAAATGTATTTGTATTTTTAAAAAGTAGAAAAATAGGAATTTTTAAGACTTAAAAATAATATTGTCCAAGTGACTTCCGTCGGCTGCTTGACACTCTTGGAACCGAAGTCGCAAATTTTGGAAAACTCGTTGAAAAGTTGTTCTCGGTATTTTGTTACTTTCCTGAACAATGTTCCTCTTCAGCTGCTCTAAATTGGTCGGATTATTCTCGTAGACTACCGATTTGAGGTAGCCCCATAGAAAAAATCGCAAGGAGAAAGATCGGGGCTACGTGGTGGCCATTCAATATCCCCCCTTTGTGATATGAGTTTTCCGGGGAAAACATTTTTCAGCAGCCCTATGGATGCCCTAGCCGTATGACATGTGCCCCATCCTGTTGAAACCACATCCTCGAGGTATTGCCTTGAAGTTCTTGCAAAGCTGGCACCAAAAAGTCTCTTATCATGTTGCAATAATTGTTAGCTCTCACCGTCATTGCTTGCCCTCTTTCGTCCTCAAAAAAGTATGGCCCAATAATACCGGTTGACGTTATCCCAGCCCACACAACAAGTTTAGGGCTGTGAAGTGGACGTTCATGCAAGCGCCGGGGATTAGTCTCGGACCAGAACCGACAATTTTGTTTGTTCACATGGCCATTAAGGTGAAAATTGGCCTCATCACTAAACATCACATTGTTGAAATTGTTGAACCGCTCGAGCATCAATCTGACAAAGTTAAGTCGGTTATTGGCATCATTTGGCTTTAATTCTTGGACTATCTGAATTTTATACGCCTTCAAATGCAAATCACGCTTCAAAATTCGACGCAATGTCGTTCTTTTGATATCTAAAGACTGACTTCTCTTACGTGTTGACTGTTGCGGATTTCGCTGAACTGAAACACGAACACGCTCCACAATGTCGGCTGATCTTGCAGAAACTGCGCGACCACGAGCCGTAATTGATATTGTTGAGCCAGTTGTTTCAAACATTCTGATCCATTTCCGTATCACATTGGCGCTTGGAACTCCACTTAAATCGCGTAAACCGTGTTCATGTCGATACAAACGTCGTGCAGTAATCACTGATTTATTGTTTTCGTAATATGCTCGGACACAAAATGCACGTTGCGCTCCCGTGTACGGCTCCATGGCGACTAAATTTCCAGGAAGCGACGCAGCTAACAACATACCCTCCGCCGCCCCGCGTCCGGCGTTTCCGAGAAATTGAAGAATTAAATCGCCAACACTCATATGGCCCACCCTGTATAAGCAATGAAGTGGCGCGGGCCTAATCATCACATTCCCTCGTCATTCCGCACTCGGTGCGCACGCATTTGACCGTTGGTCCGCTTGCGTACCGGAACATTGCGCTTTTACGAGTGTGCTATTCCGCGCAGTACGATCTTCGCTGCGTGAGCAGTGCCATTGCTCCCCAGAGGCGATAGGGGTTGCCTTTCGAGGTAATCCTTGTTGTTTTTGGGGTTATCTGGTCACTTTTGGGCTAGTGGATACCCTGCGGTGTTAACTAAGCTAGCCGACGCCGACCGGGAGCGTCAACAGGCCTCCCGACCTGTTCATCCCGAAGACCCGATCCCATTGCACTAGGGCATTGCGTCCCTAGGGTGACGGTTAACGATCATTCCACCGGGAGTGGCCGTTTCGGTGCGTTTCCCCCCTTCCCCCCCTGCCCCGCAGGCAGGGGAAAAACCGGCGCCCCGCGCCCCGCGTCCGCGTTCCTGCGCCCTCCGCGCCCCGCACGCGCCTTCCGCGCACAGGCGGGTAAGTCCCGCACCTTCAGCGCATTTCACTTTCTTGTTTTTTTTTTCTGTTAGGGTTAGGCCCAACCAATAAAACATGTCCGAATTGAACGTGCCCGCGTCGATCGACAACTTCATCTCTCAAGCCTCGGCACTTTCTGCCACAGCCGCCCAAATTTCGGGCGAGCAATGCGATCCCCGGATAGGGAAAACCCTATCTCAAATCGCATCCCTCCTCCAGGCCGTTATCGGCCAATTAGCTTCTCCCTCCGCTGCACCCTCCTCACTAACCCCAGTAGGGACACCCTCCGAGGAAACATCGGGCGAAACCGCAATGGAGAGCAGCGATGCTCTATGTACGGTACAACCCGAGGTTACCTCAGGGGACCTTTCAGTAATCAATGATGCTCCTAGCTCATCAATAGATGGCGCTAAGAGCCTCAAACGTTCCCTCCGGTCGCCGTCCCCCGTCGATGGCGACCGCGACACCGCGATCTCTCCCGAGACTGAGGATGTTTCCTTTACGGTTGTCTCAAACCGTAAAAGGAAAAATAAGAAGAAGCGGCGTAATACGCTGCTTACTTCCTCCTCAGAGGCCCCGGCCTCACCACCGTCCCTTATGGACGTAGTGGTCGACCCTCCCGTCCCAGCTAAGGCCCCTCAGGCCAACACTAAGGCCCCTCAGGCCAACTCTCAAGCCCCTAAGGCACACACTAGGGCCCCTAAGGCCAAACCTTATTCACAATGCAGGGTATACCCTGCTAAGCCCGACACCATCCCCACGGTCACCCTGCGTGACAAGGAGCGATACTCGCGTATCGAATCCCTCCTTTCCGCTAAAGGCATTTACGTACTCAAGGCCCAGAATAGGAGTGAGGGGATTGTCCTGCACGTTGGGACAGTCCAAGAATACCGGGATCTGACCCGGTACCTCACTGACATCAAATTCCCTTATCACACGTTCGCTTTAGAAAGCGAACGTAAAATCAAATACGTCCTCCGCGGAGTCCCCGTGGAATTCCCGGAGGAAGTTATCCTTGACTCATTAGTCCGGCAGGGCTATCCATGCGTGGGCGTACACCGGCTGTACGGCCGCCAGGCTAAACCCGTGCCGTTAGTAACGGTTATCCTCGACCCTACCGACAAGGCGCGCGATCTCCCTAGGTCGTGCGACCTCTTGGTTTGCGGCATTAACGGCGTCACCGTCGAACTGCCGTACGCCAAGGGGCCGGGACAGTGTCATCGCTGCCAGCTGTATGGCCACGCGGCGAGGCACTGTCACGCCGAATTCCGCTGCGTGAAATGCGCGGGTCCCCATCCGACATGGGAATGCACGCGAAAGCGTGACATTCCAGAAACGCTCACTGAGCTCCCCCTGTGTGCGCTGTGTGGCAACCACCACACTGCAAACTACAGGGGATGTCCAAAGGCCCCGCGCATCGTGCGCAAGCGGCCCGCGAGACCCTCCCCAAACACCCCCGTCAAGCCCCAGGCACCGTCTAGGACAGCCGCCAACTTTCCGGCGCTGCCCAAAGCGGTAGCCCAACCCACGCCGGCACTCGCGCCGGTGTGGGCCCCGAAACAAGCCCCAATGGCCCCTCAGGCCTCCCAACCCTTAGCTGGCGCGCCTTCTGCAGCCAATGTCATATCCGATGCAATTCGCGAGCAAACTGCTGGCGAATTTCAGGCGGAGCTCTCCGCGGCACGCACGGGCCTTGAGCGCATGTGTGTCAATCAATCAATCAATCAATCAATATCTTTATTTGCTGAAAAACATGGTTACATTTGATTTAGGTGATTTATAATACAACTAGTCCAGCACATTTTGCCAATAAATAGCATGCAAACATATTTCTACTAATAAGAAAAATTACTTACATTTAAAAAAATCGTTTAAGGTGTAAAAATTATTTGATTTTAACCATATAAGTAGTTGCGTCCTGAATTCAAATAATGTCAATTTTTTTAAATTAGCAGGTAAAGCATTATATATTTTAACACACATAGCAGGGCCTTGATTTTTATAAAAAGCTAATTTTGGGAAATGTTCATACACTAACCTATATCTGTTTCGTGTGCCACGTGGGAACATATCACTGGCTTTCTTAAACAGTCTATTATTGTTCTTTACAAACCAAGCGCATTCGAGTATATATAAGTCCGTAAGTGTCAGCAGATCCAATGACTTAAACAATGGTCTACATGATTCATATGGTGGCTTACCACACATAGCTCTCAGGCATTTCTTTTGTGCTATGAATAATTTGTTTTTATAAGAAGAATTGCCCCATATTAGAATGCCATATCTAAGGTTAGATTCTACATACCCATAATATGCTGCCAAAACAGTAGACAGTGAGGATACGTTGCGTAACCTACTCAGAACATATCTATAACGATTTAATTTGTCACATATTTTGTCAGTGTTTGCATTCCAATTACATTTTTCGTCCATAATAATTCCCAGAAATTTACTTTCAGTCACTTCATTTAATTGAATACCATTATATATTATATTTAATGTCAGCTTTTTGGATCCATTGGTATGAAATTGCATATAATTAGTTTTTGTCAAATTTACTTTTAGGTTATTTTTATTTAACCAGTCAATAATTACGTTGATTGTATTATTTATGTCATTTTCAAATTGGTATATATCTTTACATGTCATGATAACAGAAATATCATCCGCATATAATAAACATTGATTTCCTTTTGTGATCACATCTGATAAATCGTTCATGTAAAATGCGAATAACAAAGGAGCCAGAATGCTTCCTTGCGGTACTCCATATTCGTTCTTTTGAAACGTCGATCTATATGATTCCAAGAATTTATTATCATTTATACGATTAATTTCTGTATATTGAGTTCGATTACTTATGTATGATTTTAACCATTTCCACGCTGTGCCTCTGACGCCATAATTGTATAATTTTCTTAGCAATAAATCGTGAGACACAAAGTCAAATGCGCGAGACAAATCAAAGAATATACCCACAGTGGGTTGTTTATTATTTAGGTTTTCCGCAATTTTCTTTACCACGTCATATACTGCCGTTGTAGTGGATTTATTTTTAGTGAAGCCATGTTGATTATTGTTCAAAATTTTGTATTTTTGTGAAAATGCAGTCAGCCTATTTTTAACAACTTTTTCAAAAATTTTGGAAATAACGGAACTTATTGCTATTGGACGGTAATTTTCCACGTGAGTAATATTTCCCTTTTTATGTAACGGATTAATAACCGTTCTCTTTAGCGATTCGGGGAACTCGCCATTTTCTAGAGATAGATTTACTAAATATTCAAGTGGCCCCGACAATTCACGAGCACAACTCTTTACCACTTTTGTGGACAAGTCATCATACCCAACTGCTTTTGTATTGTTAAGCGATAATATAATTGATACAATCTCGTTTCTATTACATGGTTCCAAGAACAGACTATTTGATATAATTTTTCTATTTGTGTTTTCCGTTGTATTATTAAAGTCTGATTTTATATAGTATTTATTAAATACTTCGGCAATAGTATATCCATCTGAAATTTCCGTATCATTAACATTAATTGTATCAATGTAGTTGTATTCGTTTCTAATATTTGTTTCTTGTTTAATTAAATTCCACGCTGCTTTACATTTATTTTTTGCAGCTTGTATATTTTTGTCATTATATAATTTTTGTGACATGTTTAGACAGCGACGCAATAATTTAGAATAATTTTGATACTTCATTTTTGTAAATACAGTTTTGTTCTTATAACATTTAAAACGTAATTGTCTTTTTGTTTTGCAACACTTTACTAAACCTTTTGTTATCCATTTTGCCTTTCTTTGCTTGTTATTTACTGTAACTATCTTGAACGGAAAACAAAGATCATATAAAAGCATTATCCACTCAAAAAAGACGGTCATTGCTTTATTTAAATCCTGTTCCTGCAGAGTTTCACTGAAAGTTAACTGACGCAAATAGTTACGAAATATGTTTATATTTTCATCACTTAAGTCTCTCAGCTTTTTGCGATAAGTAGGTGGAGAATCAACTTTAATTGCTATGGGTACATGTAACATTTGCGCCGTGTTATGGTCAGACAATCCAAGATGCAGCAACTTCCCCTTTGCATATTCGATGTTGCTAATTATATGGTCAATACATGATTTCTGCCTAGTTGGTTCCGTTATGTGTAATGTCAAGTTGTAATTTTTTATAATGTCATTTAAATAATCAGAATTTTTTGTTTCTGTTAATATGTCAATATTAAAATCACCTGTCACAATTATTTTTTTATTTACCTTTTTTGTCAGAATATATAAAATAGAGTCTAATCGTGTAAGGAAAGTGTTTGCATTTGATGATGGAATTCTATACAAGCAAAGAACAATAATGTTTAGTGATAATATTTCTATACCACAACACTCAAAGTCCATATCCGTAACATATTTATCAATCACATGCACCTGCTTATAAGAGAATATTTTATTTATTAATATACACACACCTCCCCTATTTTTGCCATTTTTCCTACAATATATAGCTGCTAAATCAAAGTTAGGCAAATGCACATTGCTTTTATTATTGTTATTTATAAAAGTCTCTGACAAGCATAAAATGTCTGGCTTTAGATTTGTTTCTTCTAATTCTAACAAAGTAATATTTAATACATCGCGCTTTGAAAGGAACCCTGCTATATTCTGATGCATTATTTTTAAATTGTTATTGTCGTTGCTTACGAAAAAACTTCTTCTGGGGTGTTGTTTCCTTCGGTATGCTTCCGTGTCCCTTTGTCATATTAATACGATTCATTTTGTCAAAATAGTATGGTATTGTGCCCTTGCTATGTGGTTTTACAAATTTTATATTGTTGGTGTCTGTTTCAATTTTTTTGAAATAGTAAGGAATCGTTCCTTTTTTATAAATCCTACGAGAAACATTCATAAATTTTTCTTTATATGGCTTTATCACGTTTTCAAATAGATTCTTATTATAGCTAATATTATATGTCATATCATAGTCGTACTGATCTATTATAAAGTTAATTTTTCTATGCAATACTTGGCTATGAACATTTAAAGCGTCAACATAAGTACAGTGTTTGAATTTATCACATACACTTTTAATACAATTGTTACGATAAGAATTAGTATTATTGGCATTTAAAACAATGATTTGACACAAATGCAATGTTCTGAATACGTTAGAAAGTTCCATTAGAAATTTTGTGTGGTCGTAGTCATGTTCACCAATAGATAATATAAGTTTATCGTTAGATGTGGTCTTACACCATTTCACACATTTGATTATTTCTTCCGTATCCGCATTTGGTTTGATGAAAGAGACAATACTATATTGTTCATATGGGGTGTTATTTCTATAATCGTCTAACTTCTGTCGTAAATATTTAGTTTGCTTCCCACCTATTATATAAATCGTTTTTCTTTGTTGGTTTTCACATTTTTTATTTATTTTATTACCTGTCCGTATCTGTGCATGGTTGATTCGCGACTTTATTATATTATCCGGGTGCTCATCTTTACTAATATTACTATTTATTTTTTTCCCATTTCTGTAGATTTCATATTCATCGTAGTCACATTTGCCATCAATATTTATATTATCATTAATAGCCGTATTACTGTTGAGGCTTTGTGAGTTATCAGTAACATATAATGAATGCCTACGGTCTATCTTCTTTGTTTTTTGTATAAAATCTTTTGCTGATGATATTGGAACTGGATTAGTACATATTTCTTTAAGAATTTTATTTTGTTTTTCTATTTGTATTATTTGTCTCCTTAAACTATTATTTTCCAATATTATATTTTCCATTTCATTATTTGTAATTTGTAGTTGGGATTTTAGTTCTATTATTTCAGCCCTTAGTTCCTCTAAGATATCCAGTGTCCTGGAGAAATTCCATGTGTTCTTACATATCTTCCCTCAGTACATCCCACAGTGTTGAGAAGCCTTCCGCTAACCAACACTGGTACTGTCGCGCCGCGTCCGCGTCACCATAATGTCTAGTCAGACTAGACAACCTTCCACCCACGGTCGTATCAAACCGGAGGGGCTTTCGCTTGTTTCCTTCAACGCGCATTCCCTCCGTCCCAATGTCTCTGAGCTCAGGGAGTTCGTCAAAGACACTCCCGCTGATATGGTGCTTGTCCAGGAAACCTGGCTCAGGCCACATGTCAGTAAGGGCTTATCTATCTCTGGTTATAGGTTAGCTAGGAATGACAGAATAACCGCCGACCCGCGCGAGAGAGCGGCCGGCGGTACTGCCATTTATTACAAACAGCAGCTTCACTGCTGTCCCATCCCCACACCTCCCTTAGTCAATATGGAAGCTACGGTATGTAGACTGGCAATGACTGGACATCAGTCCATTATAGTCGCGTCAGTGTACATACCGAGTGGAAATATTCCGCTCCAGAGCGATATAGAGTCAATTCTAGCGTTAGGCGATTCCGTCGTTATGTTTGGCGATTTTAACGCTAAGCATACCGACTGGAACTGTAGGACGACCACCACCTGTGGACGCAGGCTTCTAGACATCACGACCGCTCTGAATCTAGATGTCCTGGCGCCACTCATGCCCACCCACTATCCGGGGCAGCTTAACTGTCCACCGGATATACTTGACATAGCCATAGTTCGAAACGTGGCCCTAGTTCTTAGGTCTCTAGACGCGCTAGATGATCTAGGTTCTGACCATCGGCCCGTTAAGTTAGTGTTAGGCTCCCCGTACCCAAACCAGCCTACCATTAAGCGCATCACCGATTGGAAAGCATTCACCCAATCTCTTGAGTCCACTCTGGACGTAGAAAACCCTCCGCTCGTTGTCTCCGCGGACTGTCTAGACAGCACCGCGAAGATTGACGATGCCATCCACTCCTTAACCAACCTAATCCAGGGTGCGGTCGAGGGTAGCGTGCGGGAGGTTACTGTGCCTAGGCGCAAACTGCCGCGCGCTATCCGTGATCTCATCAAGGAGAAGCGGGCTGCCTTACGCAGAGCCGCTCAGTGTCCCTCACCCGAGTACAGGTCAGTAGCCAACCGCCTTCAGCGGGAGGTACGATCTAAACTCGCGGAATACAGGAATTCCCAATGGGAAGACCTAATGTCCACCATTAAACCCTCCCATTTAGCATACTACAGAGTTGCCCGAGCACTCCGTAGTGATAAAATCACACACACCCCGCCCCTCCATCGCCCCGATGGCTCGGTCGCCTTTGAGGATGATGAGAAAGCGGAATGCTTTGCTGATAGTATTGCTTCACAATGCTCCCTCAGCAATCAACCGCACGACCCCACCCATTCCGAGCAGGTCGAGGAAGTGGTCCATCAAAAGGCCGCTCTCCCTCCCCCTGACTCCCCTCCCACAGATCCGTTTACACAGGACGAAGTTTTTAACATCGTCAAGGGTCTCAAACCACGTAAAGCGCCAGGCGCTGATGGAGTGTCCAATATGGCACTCAAGTCCCTCCCTCGGCTGGTTCTCACCATGCTGACCCTCATATTCAACGCTTGTTCGACCAGTGTCACTTCCCGAATGCGTGGAAGGAGGCCATCGTAATCGGCATTCCCAAACCGGGGAAACCCTTGAATATTCCAAGTAGTCACCGACCTATAAGTTTACTTAACTCTATGGGTAAGGTGTATGAAAGGCTAATTC
The DNA here is from genome assembly GCA_036419045.1 of Scirpophaga incertulas. NCBI lineage: Eukaryota > Metazoa > Arthropoda > Insecta > Lepidoptera > Crambidae > Scirpophaga > Scirpophaga incertulas. The sequence goes on along the minus strand of CM071637.1, from coordinate 14,868,110 downwards.
TTGCGCGTCTGAGAGCTTATCTCTCGGATAAAAACGTAATTATCCCGCATCAATTCGGCTTTCGGGCCAAACACTCATGTCCCCGTCAAGTTCACCGCATTGTCGAGTATATACTCGACGGGTTCTACCCAAGACATGAAAGAGCAGTAGCCGTATTCTTTGACGTCGCCAAAGCTTTTGACAAGGTTTGGCACGCAGGCCTGCTCTATAAACTCTATCAGTTAGGAATGCCAGATCGGTTGGTGCGCATAGTGGAGGCTTATCTTAAAGATAGGCATTTCCGCTTCCGACATGAGAAGCATCTCTCCTCCCCACGCCCCATAAGAGCCGGTGTCCCTCAAGGATCTGTGCTCTCCCCCACGTTGTTCACAATTTATGCGAACGACATGCCCATCCCCACTCGCGGTCCCCAACTAGCCCTTTTTGCTGACGACACCGCCCTCTATCTTAGAGGGCGGAATCTCAGTTCGGTCCTGGCCCGACTGCAACTTGCCATTGACGAACTTGCAGCCTGGTTTAAGCTGTGGCGAATTGAGGTGAATCCGGAGAAATCCTCCGCGGTTCTCTTTGATTCGAAACGGCGAAGGAACAGAGTCCCCTTTAATACCGACCCACTGCTCCTTCAGGGCAGGCCCATATCCTGGCAGCGTACTGCAAAGTACTTAGGTGTCACGCTGGATAAGCAGCTTAATTTTAAGCCGCATATCCGTAACGTGACGCGTAATGCCAGAAGCTATGCGGGTCGTCTCAGCTGTATGCTGGGTAAAAACAGCCCCATGTCACTCCGGAACAAGCGAACGCTCTACAAGGTTTGCATACGGCCCGTCCTTTCTTACGCGTGCCCGGTATTCGCACATACCAGGGCAACACACCTTATCCAACGTACCCAAAGCGTCTTGTTGCGCAGGATGGCCAACCTCCCATATTACGTTCGGAATAGTGATATACATCGCGATTCGAAATTAACACCATACACGAACACTTCCTGGAGTGCTCTAAGCGGTTCTTCACCACCGCTGAAGGGCATCCTAATCCGTTAGTGAGGCAGGCGTGTAGCTACACCCCGCGTACCCCGGTCAATCCGCGTAATACAGAATATCGTCGACCCAGGCACGTCATTTCTGACTGACTCCCGACTCATTGACGCTGGCTCTTCAAGCCTTGCGAGAGGCGGCATCTGCGCCGCCATCCCTTAGTTAGTCCATACTTCGCAGCTTGCTGCATATGTACGAGTAGGCCCCATCACTTCAAGGCCGGACCCACTTTGGCGTACCGAGCCTTCCTTCGCGCATATGTCCTCTTCGGAGGGCAGCGCCGACGTGCCCTCTCCTGAGGGTACGCCAACCATTCCGTACAAGCCATAAGGCCACTAGGGCCAAGGCTAGGCTGAGTTTAGTCGGTAGGTCTGTTGGATCGAGCCGCCTCGATTCACCAGGAGTCCGACATAATCAACGCATCCCTGCTTGCCTGTTGCGTTGGTATCCATGAGGATTCTCAGCCTCCTCTCCTGAGGAAAAAAAAAAAAAAAAAAAAAGCGGGCCTAATATTACAAACAAGTTTGAACCTGCAACTTTTTCTTTTGATTTTGTTCTAAAATCGGAGTCTAGTTCTGGACTAGAATTTCCAGACTCGAATTTCTAGACTCGAGTCTAGGAATCAGACTCGAGTCTAGAAATATTCGAATACCAAACATAGAATTCGAGTACTGGACTCGAATCAGGGAATCGAGTCCTGATTCGAATACCGTATACACTGACTCGAATCGACTCGATCCACCAAAACAGCGACTCGGCACATCACTACACTACTGGTAATAGCCCACAGACCAATTAGAGAACAAGTTTAGTAGCCACAGATGAGTATACTGCTATGGTAAACATCAGCCCCCCTAGACAAATCAGGGGTGTTACGGAGCTTCGACTCCGACTCCGTTAAGTCGGAACTTCCGATTATTATTACACCTTCGGCTCCGACTTCGGCTTCGACACTTTTTAATCGGAGGTTTTAATCGGAGGTCGAAGCAAAGTATAGCGGCGGCGACCTGCGTCGACTGTTATAAACGAGTCCATACATGTAGCGCGGGGTAAAATTACTGAATAATGTTTATTTGTCCTTAAATAAAATGTCTCCCCCCACTTCTGACCATGTCTCCGACTCCGGTTCCGACTCCGATAAATCAAATTTAAAAACTCCGACTCCGCCTTCGGTTCCGATAAAGTTACCTTCGTTACATCCCTAAGACAAATTTAATGCTACTTAGCATTAGCGTTCGAAACTGCGGAAAAAACAAAATGTATGGAGATGACATTAGGTAACGATAAGTCACGTGACATCTCCATACATTTTTTCTTTCCGCAGTGACTGAACGATAATGCTAAGTGGCATTTGTCTAGGCCATCAGTACTACTATCAAGTAGTATGTTCTAAGTAGTCTGTGCTGACAGAATCTCTTCAACCTATACTGTAGTTATTCCGAAAGTATTATCTAGATGATAATCTTCCCTTTTCCAATTTGGATGTACATATTACTATGTACTCATTATTTATAATAAAGTATTATTGTGCATATGCAGTAGCATATAGCAACTAACACAAATCAATGTGAACAGCTCACATTAATTTGTGCATCGTATTTAATAATATATAGAGAAGAACATTATAGAATTCGATTTTAATGCGATGTTCCATGCAGAACATCTGTAAGCGCTTGATATACTGTAACCACTATAAGCTCATTGGCAATTATTATTATTAACTGACAATAAAAAAAATAATTGACAGTTAACAGTCGTTCGACAGGTGTTCACAACTATTACGATCGAAGGCATGGTCGCCATGAACGCAAAATCACGACATTAATGTCGTGATCAATAACGCCAGGTTTGATGCTGCTAACGCGCTTACAATAATTCATATATTATAGCGCTAACATCGTATATAATCGTTTTTTTTTGTTAAAAAACCATTGCCATTAACAAAATTACTTACTTACTCGATATAATCGCTAGTCGGAACGATCTTTCGTTTTATTAGTAAAAATAAAATATTTTTAAAATGTCAAAGTTTACTCAACTGTAGAGATGTGAATTTAAGGGAAAAGAATCGATTTAATAAAAATCGATTTTATATTATTCAATATTAATCGATTTATAAATAATCGATTTTAATAAACTTATGCGCCTCTTCTAGTCCCCTTTATGGGCCTGCGCTGCATCGTCCCTCTCCTGAGGGGCGGCCGCTCTACCTGCCCTGGGTCGCACGTCGGGAAAAAACGCCGCGGTGTCACTATTGCGGCGCTGCCGACGACACGTCCGGGCACACGCTGGCTGTGTGGTCGGCGTGGCAACAACAGCGCAACGACTTTATCGCTGCATTGGGAAGCAACGATCTTTCGCTGCCGAGCGTGGTCGTGGCCATGCTCCGCGGCGAGGCGGAATGGGAGGCTGTCGCCTCCTTTTGCGAGAACGTCATCTCGCAGAAGGAGGCAGCGGAGAGGGAGTAGGAGGAGGATGTCGAGGCCGCTCCTCTCTGCCGCAGACGGATAGGTAGGAGAAGGCGGGCACACGCAAGAGCGGTGCTCGCCTAATGACCCTACCACGAGGCTGCGTGCGCGTCTGGCTACCGCGCACGCCGTGGTGATGTCTCTCCATCTGGGGGATTGTCCAGGGGTTCTCGGACAGTCCATCCCTTGGCATTGGCTCGACCAGACCTAGGTCGAGCCGGCCCCGGAGCTCATGGCGGTAGAATCGCGAAAGTGCACCCCGCCATGTGCCCCGCATGGGCCTAGAGAACTCAGGGGGGTTTTAGTGGGTAGGCCGGTCCTGTCAGACCGGAGAGCCCCACACACGGCCGCGCCTAGCCAGCGCGGTGTCATGGTGCAAATGCATTACCCCTCTAAAAAAAAAATTGAAATCGATTTAAACGCGTAATTTATAGAATTGATTTATTATAAATCGATTATAAGAAAGTAATAATCGAGAAAAATCGATTAATTAAACTTGTTTTTTTAACATCCCTACTCAACTATGTTTTTGAGTTTTGACTGTGTTATACTCAACTCATTTGTAGAATAGTATACTGATCTGTGATTTGTAGACAGTGTTTGACATTGGTTTGACAGTGTCCGCTAGGAGTAATATTGTTCTGTGGACAGTGGTGAGTAGTTTATAGTAATCTGTGGTGGTGAGGTAGTTATGTTGTATGGATGGTCAAATAAAGCGTAAGTTTTTATCTATTTTTTATTGCAATTTACATACCTAAAGACACAGTGTGAATTGTAGTTTCAAAATATTTAGGTGTAGTATATATTTTACATTTTGTGATATCGAATTTACTTGACGCTCATATTATTCAATGTTTGTCAAATTAGAAAGTTTTGTGGACGATGGATTAATGTAGCTACATTAAAGTTTTTATATAGTATAGTTGTAGGCGTGATTCTGTCACTGTAGTTAATGCCTGCTTTAGATCAAAGGTGACTGCACCTCAGTCAGAAGTATCAGTGTAGAGTCCAAGTGCTTCTAGATATTGAAGTTGGTTGTCAATGCTAGGATACATATATATGTGACAGGCTGGTGTGCACCACTTGGTCTGCACAGTATTAGTATTTCTGTTACAATATTATTATCATAATGTTCTTTTCTACACCATGTTAATATAAGTTACTCGAAATACTAATCCTGCACATGTGAAATCGCCGGCACCAGTTAGTAACTTTATAAACTGTAGCCTCCGTGTTATTCTCATATAACAAATATTAATTTTTGAATGTGTGCATGAATATCTGCCGATAATATTTGTGAATGTGAATTATTCAGTTTTCAATTTGATGCCATTTCACCATTTGTCTATAGCTTAATTATGACAGCATATATAGTTGATAATGTTAAATATATTAATTTTTTGTTTGGTAAATTCTAATGTAAAGTTAGATTATATACAATATCAAACCAATACCAAATATTAAAGTGAAGTCTGATTACAATTCATATAGTAAAAATTGATAATTATAATAGCAAGACTGTCTAAATTAGATGGTTTACAGTTTTTTCTTATTTGGTTTAACATTTTGAGATTAGCATCTTATTTTGTTTTTTGGATCATATTTGAAAAACATTGGCATAAAATATGCAAATGCTAATGTTATATGCAAAAATTTATGCAAACACAAAAATTTGTTACATCTTATGTAAATCAGACAGGATTTTTTAAATTCTTACATAAAGTTGAGATATCCTGTAAAATATACAAGGTCTTTTCTTGTTTGTTTTAACATTTTGAGATTAGCATCTTATTTTGTTTTTTGGATCATTTTGATAAACATTGGCATAAAATATGCAAATGCTAATGTTATATGCAAAAATTTATGCAAACAAAAATTTGTTACATCTTATGTAAATCAGACAGAATTTTTTAAATTCTTACATAAAGTCGAAATATCCTGTAAAATATACAAGGTCTTTTCTTGTTTGTTTTAACATTTTGAGATTAGCATCTTATTTTGTTTTTTGGATCATATTTGAAAAACATTGGCATAAAATATGCAAATGCTAATGTTATATGCAAAAATTTATGCAAACACAAAAAATTGTTACATCTTATGTAAATCAGACAGGATTTTTTAAATTCACATAAAGTCGAGATATCCTGTAAAATATACAAGGTCTAAGTCTAGTTTACAGGCACAATAGAACAAGCTTTGTGATTAACTATATTTCTATTCTAACTACTCATTGATTTTTTTTGAATAATTAAGTTGTCAAAGTCAGTAGTGTATGAATGTAATTAATTGCCTGTTTAACATGTAATACTTGAAAATGTTTGTATAAAATGTGGGCATTCACTAAATGAATAAAGTTAAGCACCTTAAACATAATTTTTTTAGGCATTATCTGGACAAACAAGCAGACTCACCTGATGGTTAGTGGTTACAGTCGCCTATGGTATATCTAGTTCCTATGAGATTTGTAAGCAAATATGCAAACTCAACAATAACTACAATTTATATTATATTGCCATCAAGTTACAGTGCCCAGTGATTTCTTTAAAATTACTATATTGCATGTATCAAGCATTTTCATATCTATTTTACTTATAAACTTAAAAATTAAATAAAACTATATTTGATGGATTCTTCTAGCAAAATTTGATTAACTGCTGTATGCTGGAAAAAAAGAAAAATCTAATAATAAATATATTTTGCTGGAAGTTGCTGGTGATGTTTACAATTACATTGTTTTTCCACTGACAACTCAAAGAATGCAAAGCAAGAAGATTACAATTTTAATAATATTGCTACTTACAACTTATACAATTAAGTATTTTCAACAAATTCTGAGAAGGCCTATAAAACAGATACTCCTTATGAAAATTCTGTCTACAACTGAACCTGCTATATGCTATTTCAGTGATGAAAAATGAAAGGCAATCATTTGTTGGTGGCTATTGTGTTACCTGAGTTTGTATGGTTGTTTTCATTTGTAAGTTAAAGAAAAATACCTAAACAAAGCGAATCCTTCGCAGGGCGGCAGTTTATTCCGGTTCCGAATATAGGGCTCTCGTTTCCGGTTTTCAGCGGGAAGGGAAGTCCAATCTTATCGAATATATGAACTTCCAATTCCTCCTAATTAGCTGTAAAATGTTGCCGTCATTTTGGTGTTGCCAATACCTTCGATAAGCTGTGACATGATGGCCTTTTTTTAATACTCAGCAAAACTGGAAAGACTGATTATTACGCATAATCGAAAGTACCGTAATAGATCCTTTTGTTTTGAAAATGAAACTATTTCTAGCCCCGCAAGCTGTGAGAGTTGGTGTTCCGCTAGGTTCAGTGCACTCCTCGCTACTACTATTGACTTATAGCAACGATATCCATTCCCCACTTAGGCATAATAATATAAGCCCTTTATATAGGCATAAGCCCTTTTCGCAAACGACACCGTTTGAATAAAGCCACTTCTTGACTGCGTAAAGTTGTAATCCAGGCTAGGTTACTGGTTTCGGTTGTGGCAAATAGAAATAAGTCCTGAGGAAACCAATTCGCATGGTTTTGATTTAAAAAGCAATACCTGTTTTATTTGTATGTCTATTGCCATCACTGCCGGCTAGAGATTGATAACGGAGCATAACGCCGTAAATGATCTCACACAGCACCATTTCTTAGTTAAACTAGATTTTCTTAGTAAATAAGTTAACGTAAACATAAATATTAATAGGTTTAGTGTACTTATACTGTTCTCATTAACACTAAATAAAAAAATAGTAATACAAAAATATAGAAATAAGTTGAAAGTTTTAGAACTACAAGATTCTACGCGAAAACAGACAGTATTCGATCATTTGGCCAGAAAGTTTTACTTTTATACCTATGACAAAAATAAATTTCTACTGTCTGTTGTGTAGCTTAATATATATCAAATGTCTTCTATAGGACACTTATGGTATTTTAGAGACTCCCAGTAATATACCAAGTTCTGTCCAAAAATTGCTTACCTACATAATTTAATCACAATACGTATTTGGTTCTGTCTAGTTATACTTTTATTAATTTGTGGTTAAAGTGGTCGTTATTGCTATGTACGTCATGTAGACCATCACCAAAAAAACGAGTTATTAACAATAAAAATACAGTCGTTAGAAAAAGCCGAAATCGTTTTAATAAATTTTAGAGAAACAGAAACAACCTATAAATAAATAGTCAAATAGATGGAATAGATCGGTCAGCTATTAAGTCATGGATGTATTACAATATAGTAATGTTATTTTTATTTGAATATATAAATAATAATATCTATACTAATATTATACAGCTGAAGTTTGTTTGTTTAAACGCGCTAATCTCTGAACCTCCTGGTTCGAATTGAAAAAATATTTTTTTATTGAATAGCCCATTAATCGAGGAAGGCTTTAGGCTACATAACATCACGCTGCGACTAATAGGAGCGAAGAAATAATGGAAAATGTGGAAAAAACGGGGAAAATTATTCATCTTTGAGGGCTTCCGTTGCGTGCGCTGCAAAAACGGTTCTAGATACCAAAAAAATATGTATGAAAGAATTATTCCTCTTAAAATGATCTAAAAAAATGTCCGCGGCAGTATATATCTATCTTTTAATGTTAACTCCCTAGAATCGTTTTTATGGTGATCGAATTTGGATATGTCGCGTGTCAAGATCGGGTAACAGCTGAGGTGGTTGTTTGCAATAATAAATATGATGCTCAAAATAATTATTCCACGCGGACGAAGTCGTTGGCACAGCTAGTAATATATAATCATTGAGTATTTTTTTGGTGTACTCCAGCTGCGAAGTAAAAAACATAATGCTCGTTTATGCTTCTGCCCGTGGGTAGCGAAAGACCTTAGTGCTCCTTCGCGCTAGATTTCTACCTACAGATTTTAATTATACTTTTAATATTGAGCATTTGATGAATATTATATAACAATTATCTGTTAAATAAAATCGTTTAAAAACCTTCCATGTTAAAAAGATGATAAGAAAACAAATTTTCTTTTGAATAGGACAAACAAGTGGATAATATAACAGCACCTATAGCAACAAAATTTTAAGAGCTAAAATACATTTTGTTTACTTTCAGGTTTGTGAACATATAAGGCATACTACATCTTGCAAATCAATTTAAAATATTTTACAAATAAGCTTTATTATTATTGACTTACATAATGCGCACGAGAATAGTCAATTTATTATATTTTTTAATACTGAATGAAAAAATACTGATGTAAGTTGTTGAGAATTTACAGCTACAAATCAAGTGGTATATTTTGTGTGTACGGTGTATAATTAGACGGAAATTGATTTTAATATATATTGTAAGAATATCGTTAATTATCTCACTTGGTCTTGCAATGTCACTTGAGAATAGAGATTCTATAAGAGACACATATAGTAGATGTCTAGCAGAGCAGTTAAATGAGCTAGAATTGCTTAAGTCTATGTATCCAAACGCCGATGAACTTATTGTAACCGATGTTAATACAGTCAAAGACATACAACATTTTTTAGATAAAAATTCGGATTATACTCCAAACCACTTAGATTATACAATAAATATTTTCAAACCTAATATGAAACTCGAACTTTGTGTTAATTTGCCAACTCTATATCCAAATGAAGAGCCTGATATTTATTTAAGGTGTAATCAATTAAATAGACAACAAGAATCAAAAATCAATTCAGAATTAAGTGAGTATATTAAAAATAATCAATTGAACGAGGTATGCATATACACTGCAATATTATGGCTGCTTGACAATATTGATTTGTATACAAAAATAAATGATAATAGTGGTGATAAATGCAATAGCAAAAACGACCACGAAACAAAACAAGACGACAAATATGTTAGACTATGGGTTTACTCACATCATATATACAATAAGAAAAAAAGAGAGGAAATAGTAAAGAAAGCTAAAGAATTAAAATTAACAGGTTTTTGTGTTCCAGGTAAACCTGGCATTGTATGTGTTGAAGGATTCGATTCTGATTGTAAGGAGTGGTGGAAAGATATTAAATCTATGAATTGGAAAAAAATTGTAATAAGAAAAACGGAGACTTATGAACCATCAGAATCAAAACTACATCAAAAGTTTTTCAATTTCGAAGAAATGCTCTTTGGCAATAGAGTTACTCGTACTAGCAAACATTCAGATATGAGTGAATTCTCTAAATATTTAGAGGAACTTGGTCTTATACAAGCATTTAATGAAGTTTTTGGATTTGCCAACGAAAATGAATAAATTTTTCAGTCGTAATATCGTTTAATTAACTTTCATGGCACATTTATGTACAGTACTTGTACATTAGTACAATATATACATAATATCTAGGTGAGCCATATGATTAACTGTTAAATTGAGGTTCGTCAATTTTGCACAAAGAAAACATTATGCTAACATAAAAGCTAATAAAAATTGAAACCGCACACAAACTTTATATAGCCCGAGGTGTACCTAATGTGTAATTCATCCAGACTTTTCCAGACTTCTGCATGACAAGGTTTGTTTAACAGGACAAATATTTCTAAAGGATGGAGAAGGAGGAAACTACTCGGATACGGGGCGAGGCTATTGCTACTGTCCGGACACTTCACAGAGGTTGACTGGAATAATTTATATTTTATTAAAATTTGAAAGCCTTTACTAATGTTTCTGTAGTAACTATATAATTGATATTTATGTTATTAAGTAAAAGTTACTAGTTTAAATTTTTACTACATTATTTAAATAAAATTATTATAATTATGTCTCACTTTATAAAGGAATGAATTACTGAACGGAGTAACGGAATGTAGAAACATTATTTAGTCGTATTATGTTTGGAATACGGGCGTCATAATTAGTGGTCATAACATAAAACCTGCATAAAAGCAGGTAGCTTTCGAGTACTGTCGTGTGTTATTCCCTGTGTTTTCTTAGTTTTTGTTTTATTATTGTTACTTATTATTTATTTAGTTAGTATCTTATTCTGTTTTAGTCATTTTCCTTGTACACAAATATTACCAAGATGAATATGTTCAAATTATAAATGCACCCTATGGGGTAAGAACCATCAAGTTCCTCTAGCCTGGTGAGACCTGACCTTACTCCTAAAGCCTGTGGTGGCCCAGGCAGGCTTCCGGGCGTAACATATGTATATAATAGCTTTCTTTTATAATGTACTAGTGGTTTGCACCATCTTTGCAACGGTGGACGGTTTGGTTTTCCCGTGGTAAAAATCATATGATATTGGAATGTTTTTAAGTGACATTATTGTATCTGGCCGCAATACATATGAACATATTAATAACAAATTCTCCCATAGGAAAGATATATTTTCCCGCGGTAAAATTGTAAAACAGAATGAAAAATTGTAATAGGCATCTTAATATTTACCACTCAATTTATTTAATACTGTCTAAGAGGCCTATTACAATTTTTCATTCTGCGAGATTAAGTATTTTGAAGCATCCCGACAACTTATTGAAGGTCAAACGTCCAAAACACTGTGTTGTCGCTACGACTAAGCGATTTTGATACTTTTCCCAAAATTTTTATATTTATATTGTTATGGAATAATACGTTATTTATTCGCTATATATATCGTATAATTATGCAGAAACACATTATATGAAGATGATATTGTAAATAGGACAGATGATATAGTTAAACATAATGTTTATTTTATTATTACCTAGTATGTTATTTAGCAAAAGACGGCTTTAGTTGTAAATTAAAAATAGTTCTGATTAGTAAAAAACTAGTTACAATTATATAAGAGTATAAATCATCATAAAACAGTATCATCTATTTGCCAAATTTCCATCAAATCGATCCAATGGTTTTGGTGTGAAAAAGGAAAAGAAACTTAGGTAACATCTCAATGCCTCAAAAGTTATTGTTCAGTATAACTCCCGCTTTATACTTTCATTATATAGACCAGACCGGACCAGACCAAACTGCAAATAGGCAAAATATACTTTTTTGTACGGTCACTGGACTTGGTAAAATCAATTGTATTTTTCATTTATTACCAATTCACCGGAAGAATTTCTTTAGAAACATTGCTTTTTTTTCCTGTGATAACGTTCATCATTCATGTTGAATGCACAAGAGGGGTATTTTATTTCAACTAGGCCTTCTTAGCAAATTGTGTATGTAATAAAATAATAATTCGTACTGCACAATCAGTCTATGATGTCGGGACATCATCTTTATCCATCGGAAATAATAATATTTTCTTGGCAGAGTTCATTCTGTAACAGTCCCATTATTATTATTAGTACTAAATACTAATAATATAATTATATTGACATGTATTGACGAAAGAAGTACCTTGCTTTGTTTACATATCTTAATGTATTTGCATTTTGTAATGTATGTCTTAACTTTTTTTCACATCTATACCTAGACGTTTTTCAATCCACACTGAAAATAACGAAATTAAGTTTAAGAATAATTCAACAACTTATTAAAAATATTTAGATTTCATATAAAAAAAACAAATAAACAACTCTTTTAACCCGGCGTGAATGAGGTGTATGATATACCCAAAATTTTGATGTAAAATTTTTGATACTATGATTGTGTAATTAGAATTAATGCTTAAGATATATTAATAATAGTAACTATTCAACAAGATGAGTAAATAAAATATCAACATTAAGTTAAGCAGCATTATTTTTTATTGAAATAACACAATATCTAAATTATTTTCGAAAAATGCAAATTCAGGCAATTAATTTCTTTTGCCATAAAAATCTAACAAAATTCCAACTTTGGTAAATCAATATAACAATAGTGTCTTCTAATTATTATAAATAAAAAAGGAACTGAAAAGTCTTGTGAGATCATGTAATAGAGCACCAAAATTACACCTACAAATCAACACAATTCCATACCCCAGCCGCGGGTACGCATGTGTATTTGCCGTCGCCGCCGGTGCAACACTAAACTCGATACTGTACCTCGCCCCTTGCATCTTTACCTCCAGCTACTGAAACACCAGGACTTGCATGGCAACAGTAACATTAAAATATCTGCGTTTAGAAACTTTTCGGGTATGACATACCCAACCTCACTCACGCCGGGTTAAAGTCAATGTGTCAATCGTTCAGCACAGAAAAACCCACCCTCGAGCTCGTTCGGTTGCAATCGCGGGATTCATGCTTAAACATATAAAATATTTATTCCTCATAAAGTGACATTTATTCTGGTATAAATTTTATTAATAAATAGTATCGTAGATAGAAGATATTCACAGTCAATTTAAAGCGATCTTCGAAGTTATTTCGTTTAGAATTTCATTTAATCGCGCATTTTATGAAAATCTTTCTACAATTTTGGGTTTTATTAAAAAGTTAAGCAAAATTTACAAAAAGCGAGGCCGCTACGAACTATGTCAATGTCTATTCTGCATTATTCATTAAGTCAACATTATTAATGCATCTTTGTGTCTGAGATCAAGAACGCCAAAATTGACAATTTTTCGCAAAAATCGTGTTCGAGTAGTAATATGGCTCTTAAACATGATTTCGTTTTTCATATTACTGTGTAAGCGGTTTACTGGAATGTAAACACTAAAACCAAAATTGCATTCCTAAATGGCGGCATGTACAGTAAACACTGAATTAGGTTTAGTTTAATATTTGTCTGGCGGAAAACTGCCTGGGTAGACATTGTGTAAAATATTAATGCAAATAAGCAAAGTGCTTAGACTCGTGTACAGTATATACCTATAGTAATTATCAAATTAATAAAAAAATAATTTTTCCAATAAGACATTTTTCGACAGTTCGGGTGTTTGTTTTATGTTAGTTAAAATTTTTTCAGTTAATCAGTAGGATCTTTCACAATATGCAAATAAGAAAACCTCATGTATAAATATCTAGTTATTAATAATAATTTATGCCATCATTAGGTTGCGCTTATTACTTATAGAAGTATAACTGGCAGCTGTGTACACAATTTGGTATTATTAAGACCATACACGTATACATACATATGTAGATAGGTAGTTAACAATCTAGAACACATATTCATGTCTGGTTTAAGAATCTAAAATTCTACTGATAATCTAACCTAACTGTGAAATTGGTTATTATTTGACCCTCTAAAAATATATTATTTTAATCTTAAATATTGACTTCCCAAAATGTCTAGGAACTTACTTCCCAGAAGACTGTTCCAAAAAAATCCACGATCACGACTTCCAAGAATGCGTAATACTTTAATTTTTGAAATTAATGCATAGATTCATTGTGTATTTTTTTTTAAATATACAATGAGTCGTATTGGTATGGTGACTTTACAGCCTCATAAGTACATAGTCTAGTCATAAATATAAAAAGAGCTGTGCACCAAGTAATAATAGGTGAGTAGGTAGAGAAGCTTACTACGAATAGTTATAAAAGCTAGAAAACGATCTAATAAATTATTAGAGATAGTCTAGTTCAGGAGTTCCCAACCAGGGGGGCATGCCCCCCTTGGGGGGCGTAGTGGAATACCAGGGGGGGCGTAATCGAGTACTTAAGCGCAATACACACTAACCCAGAATCGACATACTGTTACAGAAGATGCAAGCTCAAGTATCTCATTAGTATTTAATAATTAAAATAAAACTAGGATATTTACCTAAAGTGAAAGTAATTAATGGTTTTCAAGTGTAGATACATATATCTTCTCTTATTCTTAAAACATAAATATCTACAAATATCTGTATTTTAATTTTAATTCAAAGAAATAATTTAGTTGTAAAAAAAATTATGTGTTTTTAATGTTTTTAAACTTAAGGGGGCATGAGAATATTATTCTTGAATTGGGGAGGCTCAGTGAAATAAAGGTTGGGAAACCCTGGTCTAGTTTGTCCCAATCTAATAAAAGCACGGACTGCGAGTGTGATTAAAAAAGAATAGGGTGGTAATATCAGCTACTTAAGCAATATGCAAAGGAAGGTCGCTAACAGATAATATTGATTTACGGATGAAAAGTATTTTACTATTTAACAAGATTTTAACACGCAAGGTATATGATCGTAATTATATTATACAACACAAATTTAGTAAAGAATCCCGACTGTTTAGTGAACCACTTCCTTAATGTTCTGCCAAATTCAGGTGCCTGATCTTGGAGAAGTTACAACATTAGGGTGATGATGATTTAGGTGAGTGATATTTTATTGAATTAACTGTAGTAACCCTACTACTATTTTCTATAACATAATCTCTAGACTGAGATTTTGTATTTTCCTGAATATAAATAACGTTTTATTACAAATATACAGTATTCTAATGAATAGGGACTAATAGCGTATTTCGGAACAAGTGGAACGTTCCTCATTACTATGGAGCGCGTGATGAAAAACATTAAAATTATGAATTCTAAGCATTATGAACGACTAGTAGGTCGTCTCGTATACCTAATTACGATCGCTGCATGATCTACCGGCATCATGCTCGACATTCCACTGTACACCGTCATTTGCTTTTTTGGTATTTGGTAATTTGCCACTGATAGACTTGCACTAACGTTGTTGTATACCATAGCCTTCGTCTCTTTTAGGAGCAAAATACGGTAGTATAACTTTTAGTATAAATTTTGCTTCCACTATTTTGATGCTGGTAGTGTTTTCTACTTGTAGTGTTACCCACAGAACCTCCGTGTTTTGTATAATAGGCGTCGACTAAGTCATTTCCGTTGTTGGTTGATGTTTGTCTGTGGGCGGCGATTTCACCTTTCCCATGACTGCCAATGGGATTTTCGGTAAACGAATCGTGGTGCTTTTGTTGTTACTTTTTACCATCTCACCTCCCACCGTCTCACCCCCTCGCGTGACCCGAGAAAACAGTTATTCCACTGACGAAATCGTCGGTTGAGAATAATCTTTGTAACTGGAGGGATTGTCTTCCGTTTTCGCTTACAGTGTCTCCTGATGTAGTCGTTGTTTCCTAGCTGAGTCGCACTCTGCCTATTCATCTCATAAAGTTCGTGATTTTAAGGAGAAAGTCTAAATTTCGCTCTCTATACGTTTATAATCATCATACACAATTATTTTGTGTTTTCGGATGACCTGCAAATCCGACACTATCCTTTTCTCGACATATTTTGAGGATATATAGTGGGAGAAAAAGATACTGATATAAGAAAATCTTAAAATACATAAAAAATCTTTTAAAATAGAATCTTTTATTTATTTACAAAGAATATATTTTGATCCCGTGCAACCAAAAGAATCTTTTGAGCATTACAAAGACAAACTTATTTTGAAGTCTACAGGAGACCTATTTTTGAATTACGAATGGGATTTCGAAATCACCGCTGACTAAATAGTCAACGGTGACTTTGAGGCACAGATTAGTATACTAAATATCCAATTGAAATTGAAAGTCGTTCGCAGAGCTGCCAACATAGATAAAGTACACACATAAATGTAAGAGTTCGGTTCCACGCAGAATGTAGCCGCTGCCGGTTATTGCCGGCTTAACCATTATGGTTATTATATATATATATATATACACACACATATATATTGGTTTTGGGCGTTCTTTATCATCTTACGAGGATAGACTCCAAAGGTTTGGGCTCGTCTCTCTGGAATCTCGGCGAAAGCGTGGTGATTTAATACACTTGTATAAAATAGTGCATTCCATTTTCGACTCGTCAGTTTTATTGGCCTCGTTAAATTTTAACACAAGGTATGTGTCTCGAAATCCCAATATATTCCGACTGCAAGTATGTAGAAACAATACATCCTTCTATAATCCTGTAACAAGGATGTGCAGGCTTTTAAACGACCTTCACAAGGAAATCGACATCTTCGGATCTTCGCTCTCCGGGTTTAAGGCGTCCGTGTATGGTCTCGTCAATTAGTTATTAGTTTTACTTAAAAGTTTAATAGATTTTTAGTTTTTTTTTAATTGTTATTCTTACACTTAATTATTATGGTTTATTATTGTTTCCTTTCCTCTTAAAATTATTTCTTTTACACAACTATGTTAGTGTTAGTTAATGTGATTGTTTACACGTTTAACCCTGATGTGCACATATGTTTTGAGTTATAGTCTTGCACAGAGAGTTCCTTCTAGTTCTATTTCGTTTTTATAATAATATGATTGTAACCTGTTTGCTTATGGGGGTTGTTGTATCTGTGGCCAAGGGAGGACGGCCGGCGGTAATGAGAATTGTAATTATGATTATCATCTTAAATAGTTTGACTGAGCTTATAATATAATTGTATGTGTTAGTAATAAAGTGATTCCTATATAACAGTTTATTATTTCTACATGGTGGCAGCGGTGATAACTCATTAGACTATAATTTTCAAGAATGGAGGAAACAAGACAGGTTAATTTATTGGTACCTACCTATGCAAAATGTTAATCCGCCGGGAGAGTTTTCATTCGAAGCCAAAGATTGGCAAAGTTGGAATAAGCGATATGAACGTTATATAAGTCTTAGTGGTATAAATAGAAGCGAGTCAGAAAAAATCGATCTTTTTCTATATTTATTGGGCGAAAAAGCTGAACAGTTAGTAAGGCAACTAAAAGTCGAACATTGTAATAGTTATGATGACGTTCATTCGGCATTTCATAATTATTTTACACCAAAGAAAAATGTTGTGCATGAAAGATATAAATTCAACATAAGAAAACAAAACGGAGGCGAAAAAATTTGTGAATTTGTTAGAGAGTTAAATATATTAGCTGATACTTGCAATTATGGAATATTACGGGATGAACTAATTAGAGACCGCTTAATTGTGGGAGTTTTAGACAAAAAATTGAGTGAAAGGTTGCAACTAATACCAGATTTGACATTAGAAGATGCAGTGAGGGTGGCAATTCAAGCTGAGGATCAAAAAGAGGAAGCAGTGTTAATGTGGAGAAGCGAAGATGAGGGCATGCAAATAAATAAAATTGTAAACAACAAAGTGACAAATAAAATAAATAACTTGCCTGGGAGGAAATGTTGGTGGTGCGGAGCAAATGAGGTGCATAAGCGGGAAAAGTGCCCAGCTGCAAAAGTTAGCTGTTACAAATGCAAGAGAGTGGGACATTATTCTCGTTGCTGCAGAGATTGGAAAAGGATCAACAATATAAATGAAGATGAGTTTACGGTACAAGTATATTTATGTTTAGGGCAGGGTTTTACTGAAGTAAAGTTTTTAGTTGATACAGGAGCAGACATAGTAGCAATCCCAACTTGCATTCTTAACAAAAATACAATAATAAATAAATGTAAAGATTTAATTAGAGGCCCAGATGGGAAGCCATTAAATGTTGTAGGATGGGTCTACTTAGACATAAAATATAATGATAAAGTGTATAGTGGTAAGGGCTATGTTATTGAAAATTTAAAATTTCCCATACTGGGACGGCCTGCTATAAAAATAATGAATATGTTGCATTTATGTAATATGTATAATAATAGCACTAAGAAGTCATCAGGTATTAAGAATCAGCATCAAGAATTTATTAGTATAGCTAAAGAATATCCAGAAGTTTTTAATGAATTAGGAGTATTTAAAGAACCTTTTACAATAAATTTAGTTGATGATCCAAAACCATTTGTACAAACAACACCACGAGTTGTACCAATCCCTTTGTTAAGTAGGGTAAAATCAGAGCTAGATAGGTTAGTAAGAATGGGTGTATTGTCTCCTGTTGAGGAGCCCACTTTATTTGTATCTCCAATAGTAGTAGTGCCCAAAGACAATGGTGGTGTAAGGATTTGTGGTGACTATACAAAATTAAATAATAATGTTAAACGACATATTTTCCCAATACCTAAAGTTGAAACTACATTGAGCAGGCTTAAAGGTGCAAAGATATTTTCAAAAATAGACGCTACAGCAGGATTCTACCAAATAGTTTTAAATGAAGCTTCTCGGAAGCTTACTACCATACTTACACCATTTGGGAGGTATATGTATAATAGATTACCAATGGGTCTAAACTGTGCTCCTGAGTACTTTTCTATGAAGTTTTCAAGTCTATTTCAAGATCTAGAAGGAATAGTTCAACATGTCGATGACTTACTTTTGTACAATTCTGATATGGAATCTCATAAAAAATTACTCAGAGAGGTACTCAGTAGATTATCTAAAGAAGGTATTACAATTAATAAGGAAAAGTGTGTTTTTGGTGTTAATAAAATTTCATATTTAGGTCATATAATTAGTTCTGAAGGAATATCTTTAGATCCTGATCGTGTTGAAAGCATACAGAAATTTAAAAAGCCAAGTAATAAAAAAGAATTGATGCAATTTTTAGGGCTTGTAAACTATGTGGGTAGATTTATACCAGATAAGTCAAATACATTAGAACCATTAAATGAATTGCTCAAGGACGGGGTACCATATTATTGGGGTAATTGTCAAGAGAATGCTTTTAATAATATAAAGAACTTAATTCAACATGCACCAATTTTAACTCATTATGATCCCAGTAAAAAGATTATTATATCTGCAGATAGTAGCTCTTACGGGTTAGGTGCAGTGTTAATGCAAGAAAATAAATTAGGGGAAAGGGAGGTTGTATCATTTGCAAGCAGAACATTAAATAAAACAGAAAAAAATTACGCTCAAATTGAAAAGGAATGTTTGGCTTTAGCATGGGCTATTCATAAGTTCAGAGATTATATTGTAGGAATAACAATCCTTTTAGAGACAGATCATAAACCTCTTTTACAAATTTTACAAACAAAACCTATTGATGATTTGACTCCGCTTACTTCGATTTAGGTTACAGTTAATGAGATATTCATATAGAATTGTTTACGTTCCAGGAAAGAAATTAGTTGTAGCTGACGCATTATCTCGCTCACCCTTGCCCTGCACGGTACCTGAAGTTAATTTACAAATAAACAGTATTCAACATGCAGAGGTAATTGATCAGAAATTAAATAAAATCAAAATAGAACAAGAAAAATGTGAGGTTTGTAATCAAATTATTCTATATACTAAAAGAGGGTGGCCTCACAAAAAGGATGTCCCCAACTACTTACAAATGTATTATCAGTATAGACATAGCTTTTCTGTGGAAAAGGGGTTTTTACTCTATAACACTAGACTAGTTATTCCAAAATCTTTACAAAAATTAGTAATGCAAGATATCCATCAAGGTCATTTAGGTATATCTAAGTGCAGGGAAAGGGCAAAACAGAGTGTATGGTGGTTAGGCCTATCATCTCAATTGAAATTAATGATAGAGAATTGCCCCCAGTGTATACAAGAAAGACATAATGTTAAAGAACCAATGATAGTGGAGAAAGTTCCTGTAAGAGCTTGGCAAAAAGTAGGCGTAGATTTATTTAAGTATAGTAATTGTTGGTACATGGTAATTGTTGATTATTATTCACGATATATTGAATTATTTAAATTAATTAATTTGACTGAAGATACCATTATTAACAAATGTAAAGAAACATTTAGTCGATTCGGCATACCAGATATAGTTCGCACAGATGGTGGTCCACAATTTAAAAGTAAATTCAAAGAATTTTCTGTATTGTATAACTTTAAACACATAATTAGTAGCCCTTACTATTCACAAAGTAATGGGTGTGCAGAAGCTGCAGTAAAAATTGACAAAATGTTATTAAAAAAAAAACACTGATATAAATTTAGCACTTTTGATTTATAGAAATACTCCAGGGGAATCTGGTTACAGTCCTAATGAGTTAGTTTTTAATAGAAAAGTAAAAGAAATTCTACCTATGTACCCAAACCAATTAAATATTAAAACTAAATCACAAAAACATTTTAAAGAAATAAGATCAGAATTTAGAAATAAAATGGCAAATAGCTATAATAGAAGACATAAGACTTTGAAGTTAAATGATTTACAAATAGGTGATTATGTTTGGGTTATTGATTTAAGAAAGTATGGCGTTATTGTGAGAAAGGCGAAGGAACCTAGATCTTATTTTATTAAAATACAAGGATTTACTTACAGACGTAATACGTGGCATCTAATTCCAGCACCTTTTTATCATAATAACGCAAATTTAAAATCATCCAAGGTTTCACCACAATTTGAAGATGATTGTACAGAAATAGAAAAAAATATATATATTAAAGAGATAGCAAATAAGGTTGAATCTGACTTAAGTGATTGTATAGAAGAAGAATTAGATATGAAAGCACAGTTAAATAGTAAGAATGTGTTAAATAGAAGGAATTCTGGTAATAATGAGAGTATAACAAATAGGCATTTTGAGGATAATCATATAGTTCAAGAGGAAGTGTTGAAACCTAGGGTGAGAACCAGACCTAAATATTTAAATGATTATTATTGTGATATATAATAAAAGTTAAGAGGAGAGATGTTGTGGTAGGGCAACACATATCTGTTTGACAGCCCGCGCTTATGGGGGTTGTTGTATCTGTGGCCAAGGGAGGACGGCCGGCGGTAATGAGAATTGTAATTATGATTATCATCTTAAATAGTTTGACTGAGCTTATAATATAATTGTATGTGTTAGTAATAAAGTGATTCCTATAAACAGTTTATTATTTCTACAATATATATATATGAATGTAGTCGCTGCCGGTTATTGCCGGCTTAACCATTGCGGTTATTATATACATATATCTATAGGTATATACACATATATATATATATAGACTGAAAAATCAACACATCAACTTCAGATTCTTGTCAATAAGTTCTCTAAACAAAACACAGATAACATTTCCACAAGTATGACTTGATTACGGGTGAGGGCACTCGTAATGAAATCACACGTGTGACTAAGGTAGTCACATCAGTGATATTCAAAAATAAGAATTATTGAAAATCGGTGATTATTAGTCACATCGGTGATTTCGAAGTCGCATTCGTAATTCAAAAATAGGTCTGCTGATTACTTAAATCTACAGTAAAATTATTGTAATGAATTTACAGGCCTCTTTCTTTAATTTTACATTCGCAAAGCTGTATAGGCTTGGACTCCTTTGTCCAAGTATGTTATTCGATACTTAGTATCTCTAACTAGTCTGTGGTTTTTCGTTTGTATTTATTCGAATGAAGGTTAATTTTAAACATAGGTATTATTTGTATATTGAGAATAATAATTGTAGATTTTAATACAATTTATAAATATTGTTATCAAAAATCATTCTTCGATTCCTACTTACAGACATAATGGCTTCACCTTTGGAGCAATTTGTAAATAACGTCAGAACATTGTCGGCATCTGGTAAGCTTATAGAGTAAAATAAGCTAAAACAAAACAAATATTACAGTTGTTTATGTAAGTTTTCATTCCTTTTAAAAGGGAACTATCGCGAGCTCTGTGAAATTATCGGCAAGTCAGATGAGGTGTTGCAGAGAAATAGTGCACATTTAACTACCGTTTTGGAGACGCTTGATATTCAGCAACATTCTTTAGGTGTTTTGGCAGTTTTAGTAGCAAAATTTTCACTACCACAGGTATATTTTGCTTTGTGTAGCGTGTTTTATAAATTATTTTTAACTATCAGCTTAATAACAATTTGTTTTACTTCCAGGGCTCTAACGACGTTGATAAATCAACACTGTTTCAACAAATTCATGACTTCATTAATAATTGTAATGGTGAACAAGTTCGTTTTTCGCCCGATTTATGTAAGCAAAACTTTTACATATGGATTCATAGCTGGGCGTTTAAGAAATACACAAGAATATATAATTTACTTTCATATAATTACTCTAAGTCCATTAACTGCTTAAAAAATTTATTCCTATTATAAAAATACAGTTGATATACAAGGTCTGTATTCTAATAGTCATTAGATGTTACTGTTGGCTAGATTTTTATCTAATCTACTTTTAAAAGTATTGTTTTTGTGTGATGTACTGCAATAAATTCTGTGGCAATCTTTTCATCCATTCAGCAACAATTGAGATTATTGTGTGAGTAGTTCCTATGAGTTTTAGATGGTGTTCCCATTATTGGGTGTTTTTGGTTGATTTAAAGAAGTCAAATATATTTATTTGATTAATAGGATCCTTTTCCTCAACTTTAAAAACATATGATGAACCTCACTGTAAACACTAATTACTTTTCAGTAATGACTATCCTTTATAAAGAATGGACTGTAGTCTTGAACCATATCCTCAAAATTGGTTTGTATAAAGTTAAGGATTATTGAAATCTTTTCTGGAGTTAGTATACTAGAAGTTTTCTGATCAGATATATAAAACTCAGCTTTCATAGTTACATTTTTAGTACTTCTGATTTTTTATGATGTTGCCATCCAGACAAGTTGAGGTATTTGCCTTTGGGCTGTACTTTTTTCACATAAGCAAAGAAATGTGCATTTTTGAGTATTAAAGTTTATTAGCCATTCCTTGTATTAAGTAGCAAATTTGTCTTTAGTATAATTTTAGTTAGGATGTAATGGATCAAAACCTTCAAAATCTGGGTAAATTAGGAGATTGAAGCTATAAATAATGTGAAGACATTTGCCACATTGATACAAATTTGTTTTTCTTTTCAGTTCGAATGCAAGTCTCGAGTTGAAAATATACACATTTTTTATTTGTGTTCCTAACTTAATTACTTCCAAACTAAAAACCTATTTTTAAGTAGATCACCATAACAATGATATAAACATGTAATTTTCAAACTAATGACTATAATGTTAAATGTTCCAAGATTTTACAGTTTTAACAAAGTTGACTTTTTAAGATTAGCAATTGATATAGGTAAATATTTGATCAATGGTGCCCAGCTATCATAGGAATATGTGTGATGCTATATGCTTTATTGTTTACAACACTTATTGGATAATGTACCAATGTATGATGTAATTATTACAGATGCAGATTTGTGCCATTTACTCACTGACCATTTAGTAGAACTGAAACAGCCTATTAGAGGTATAGAAATACTAAAAAAAGCTATTAGGAAGATTCAATTATTTGATTCACAACTTACATCAATTCATGCCGATTTGTGTCAGCTATGTTTACTCTCCAAATGTATGAAGCCTGCCTTGGAATTCTTGGATACAGATGTTACAGGAATTGGTTCAGAGGTAAATTCAAATTTATTTAAATAATAAATATTGCTTTCACAATGCTATTTTTTATTCCATACTATACTTTTCAAGATGGCAAACTTTTTCATCTGATGGTAAGAAATTATTAAAAAATATATACATAATTAAGACAAAATATGTTCGAAAATATGAACCTGCTTATAAAAAAATGTTACAACCAACAGATCTGCATGATGAGAAATCACATTCAATTGTTAGTTTTGTGTTACAAAATAATGTTTCTCATATTTAAATAAATACTTTATTCAGAGTATTTTCTCTTATTCCATTGGTGACTAAATATTCTAGTAATTACTTTTGATTTCAATGTAGCCTTTATGCAATAGTGTAAATGTTTTGCAGTATCACATATTTGTGATATGTGCAAGTATAAAAAAAATATATATAACATCAAATTTTAAAACAAAAATCTCAACTATAAGATAGAAAGATACTTAATGAACAAAGGGTGTTTGCAATTTATATAAATGTGGAATAAACAACATAGAATTCCAGACAGTTTAGCAATTGTGAAATAAACTCCCAGAAAATATCCACGAAAGTATATATATATATATATATATATATATATATATATATATATATATAAAATTAGAAAATATTGGATGTTGTATGATATCTGTACTATCTTTATCCAAACTTATCTTGTTAATTATAAATATTTATTTTTTAAACTAAAATAAAGTGTAAATTTAAGTCTAACAAAATATTCACATGCTATGATCAAATTAGAAGCTATTAGTAGTTAATATCTAGGTTTCATATATTTTTTTTCAGAACGATACTCATATGAGTCTCCTACTGGCTAAAAACTAGCCAAAAAAATCTTGAAGAATGTATACTAATAATAGAAAGTTTACATTTGAAAATAATTTTAATTAATTTGTGTAAACAATACTTAATTACAGATTATAAAACTATTAACTTTATTGTACATGAGGATCCAATCACTGGGTATTAGTACACTCCGACCACAGACTTGCTAGTACAGGTCATGCGACAATGTTTATGTATATATGGTTGCACTTTGACAGTTTTAATCCTGTGTATGGGTAAAACACTTAGCTAATTTAAAGTTGAAATTAAATAAAAAATTTTATGTTCCTCAATGATGAGTGTGCCCATAGGCTGTGCTACCTACTTACCATCAAATGTGTATTGATACTGGGCCATGCTTGTCTGCCACCTTAAAGGCAAAAAATACAATGATTAGAAAAAATTATATAATGAATACTAATCACTATAGGTATATAATATACTTATTATTATTATTGTTGTTTCAGCTTGGAGGTACCAATGATTCTAAGCATTTTTTGCTGTATTATTATTATGGTGGCATGATTTACACAGCAATGAAAAACTATGATAGAGCTTTGTATTTCTTTGAAGTTGTGGTAACTGTTCCAGCTATGGTAGTGTCTCATATTATGTTGGAAGCATACAAGAAATATGTTTTAGTTTCATTTATATTACATGGCAAGGTAAGTTAATTATAAACCAAAATCAAAATCAAAAAAGATTATTCAACATAGGCCTTTATAGGCACTTATTACCGTCAAATCAAATTTAGCAATAAAAATGCGTAATTTCTATAATTATAAAATATTGGAACTAATATAAAATAATCATATATTCTATGCGTAAAATAATGGAAGCTTCTTGAAATTCATGCAAAATATGTGCATGTCTTATTCAGTATTTACTGATTGATAATAGTGTGTGGCGGTTTGACTACTAATTTAACAGTGAAACTTGATAAATATAAAGACGCAACAGTCGTGAATATAGGGACTCCAAGGGGGAGAGATTAGTAAGCATCTTCACTGACTTTTATACTTGCTGCCACAGGCTGTAGGTTCCCTCTGCACAAGTTAGCTAAGCGTAAATTGAGTTGAATCTCATCCAAGCTACCCTAGGCACCTTAGTAACAACCAGAAAAGGTATTTTTGCTGGAAATAAAACACTTTTGAAACGATTCGTTGATGAGCCTGAAAGGTCTGCTTCTGATCTATATACATATAACGTTGCATGTAAATAAATAAAAAGAGTAATGTATATTTACGATTACAATTCAAAATTCGCAGTGGCGAACTTGATAGTGAATCACCCTGTTGGACGTCATAATGTCTCATTGTAAAGGCTGAGGGTGATAGGTTTTTCTCTCATTATAAAATAAAATATATATTTGTAAAATATCTATTACATAATCTACTACCGACTAAACTCAGCCTGTGCGTTTTTTTAACGAGGTGGAATGATGTGACGCACCATACCTGTCAATGGCTAATAATTAACAGGAGTTTGTGGGAATCACCCGGAGGGAAGCAGAGTATACCCACTAAACCACCTCGATGTCCATTCTGTTCATCCTCATTCCTCATTTTGGGCGAACTAACTGGTACTAAAAGGGGCAGTAATTACATAATGTTTAATAATCGATTTTTTTCAATAATCGAAAAGTTGCATCTTTTTGTATATATTAATAAAATTTGTAAGTCTAAAGTGGCAAAAATAAAAAATAACCGTAACAACAGAATGGAGAAACTACTTTTTCAACTTTGTGCTTAAAATAATGAGAATTCTTTTGTACTATGTATATAATATTTTGTTGAAATGTATATAAAACATAACGAAACAAAAAATAAAGTTACTACTTGTTAGTTTCTAGATAAAAAAGAGAAAACTAAATAATTAATGTGTAGCTAAAAAAAAGAAAAGAAACAGTAATGAGTATAAGTACTTAATATGTTTTTTGTATTAAGTATAAATACAAATTACAATTATAAATCAATTGATAAAAAACGTTTATAACATTCGTTATAAACTTTTATAACAATCATTGTAGAGGCTAATTGACATTATCTCCTAGCTTGTATTGTATGTCATGATATTCCGTAACTATTTTAGACCTCTTCGTCAGTAAATAAGTACTTATACATATTTACAATACATACTGACCCTGAAAATCGTGAATCAACAATACCAGGGCCCTTCCCGCCAATGAATTCTCTACAAAAGGAACATAATTATTACAAAAGTCACCTACAAAATAATAGTTTCTTTTTTGATCGTAGTGCAATTAAAATATTTTTGTGAAATGAATTAGATAAATTCGCCTCATCAAATTTATTATTTTTAACCACAATACGGTTTTAAAGTCAAATAAAAATGTACTAAAAAATCAAAAAATAATAAAATAGATACAGTCGTGGGAATTATAAACATATGCATAGACTAATTAAAATAAAAAATGTTTATAATTCCCACGACTGTATCTATTTTATTATTTTTTGATTTTTTAGTACATTTTTAGTACATTTATCTTAAACATTGCAATGTATGTTTAACATAAAACCGTTTAAATTAAAAAGTTTTTTACCTATTTTTATTTTCTAGTTTTTAGTTTTTATTTCGCATTATTCTCTTTTAAAACCTAAGTTATCCGCCATTTTGTAGAGACCGCCATTTTGGATTTTAATTTTATATAGTACATTATATTCTACTAGTTGAGCACTTTCATTTGATACCCATATTGATAGGATTGATTAAACCTAAGTTTTCCGCCATTTTGTAGAGGCCGCCATCTTGGATTTTAATTTTATATAGTACATTGTATTCTACTGGTTGAGCCCTTTCATTTGATACCCATATTGATGGGATTAATAAAACCTAAATTGTCCGCCATTTTGTAGCGGCGGCCATGTTGAATTTATAATGATAATGAATAAATATAATTGTATTGTCACCAAAATCCAAAGTGTATACAAAATTTCAGATTAATCGGTTGACAGGAAGAGGGTGAAATTTGATTTACTAAATTTGACCCAAGAATGAAAAATGAACCGGGCTGAGCTAAATAAAACCGTTTAAAAAACAAATCTCATGTGACTTAAACTTACAAGAGGTGTCAGTTAGTTGACATTTATGTCGAATTTACTTTTTTATAAAGGTCGATTCTCTAATAATGATATTATTTAACATGCATTCCTTGTATTGTTCGCTTGATTGTTTTTGCTTTAATGATTGTAAAGCAATTGACATTTTTCTATCCTTATTTCATAATAGGTATTTAATGCATTTTAATTTTAGTAAAATGCATCAAGAAATCTTTATTGCATATCACACTACTTAATACATTAATAAGAATCTAATCATATTCATTAAACATAAATTAATAACAAATTATATCTGGGGCCCAAGGGGGCCAATTGAAAGTAAATGTAAATTTGAAAATCAATGGATCTAAAAAAAGTTTATTTAGTCGTTACTAGTCGATAAAACTCAATAAGCCTATCCATGTTTCCGCTATAATTAGGTTAGGATTGTCTAGTGAGGTTTTTACAAACTAATGTGGGTAAGTTTTTGTAAACATATTTATTATAATAAGCATTTAAAAAAATTTATTCATATTTTTCTTTACAGATTTTACCGCTGCCAAAGTATGTATCACAAGTAGTGTGGCGCTTTCTTAAACCACTGTCTGTGGCTTATCATGAGTTAGGGACGTCACCGCATGCTGCAATTAAACACAGAGAGACATTTCTGCGCGATCAAAATATGGGTCTAGTAAATCAAGTAAGTCAATTAATAGTTCTCTGTATTGGTAATGTAAAGTATATGAAACATATATCGAGGGCTTCAAACCAAAGGGGCGTATAAGCAAAACCCTTACTTTTCAAGAGAGCGAAAAAACTTAATAACTTTTTTATTATTTTTTCTATATAATTGAAAATTGTCATGTTTCTATGAAAGTACTTCCGTGTTAAGATGAAATGCTTAAGTTTTTTGTATGTACCAGAAATCGTGAAATATTGCACTTACTTCTATTTGGCCCGACAAAATAAGATAAACCATATGGCAAAATTTCTCAAAAGTTACTTGTAAATGATGGACGTATAGTGCAAAACGTAAGTATGCAATGAGACATTGATAAAAGTTTCAAATTATGTATAAGTATACTAAAATAACATTTCAATCATTTGTTCTGTGTTGTTAAATCCACTACTTCTACCGTTATTGAAGATTATACGCCTTTTTGGTTCACCGAAAATATAAAATTTTGTAACTTTCCTTCAAGACGTATATAACTGTTTAGAGTGTATTTAAGTGGAACTATTTAGTAAAAGATCAGGAGTAACAAACAGGTTAGCATGAGGGATATGTGATGAGAAGTAATGAATGTAACTTAGTTAAAATAATGATAAGTATGGATGTGGATTGACCAAAAATTAAAGAAAACCAAGGAAGGAGTAGGCTGAGTAAGTGACTTGTGATATGCGACAATAAGAAGTAAATGAATAGACACAGAGGATAGTAGACCAGGAATACATAGGCTAACTCCAGCTAGATTAGAAAATCAGGACCGGTAGAAAAAGAACTAATTATATACTTTATAATTAGTTCTTTTCTCTGATATTTAAATATCAGAGATAAGAACTAATTATAAAGTATATAATTAGTTCTTTTTCTCTGACCGACGTCAGCCCGCAATTCCTGCAGCCAGCAATTCCAAGTAGTCACCATCTTGTCGAGATTTGTTCATTCCTGTTACAGACTCAGCAGGTAGATTTTTGTAGAAGTAATGATAATTCTTCGGAATTGTCCCATCTTGACACATTGCCATGATGGGATGAATATTTTGTCTTGTTAGAAATTGAATAATATATTTTGTCTTGTTATATAGCTACTTTTGTGTGACAAGCTCGAAGGCACTTACAATCATCAGTCCCACATTTCTTGGACTGTGTAATTTTACCTTTATTTGTAGTGTATGTTTCGCCTATGTTTCTTTTATTTTTTCTAACATTTTTATCCAGTTCTCCGGCTTTTTTCTTTTTGATCTTTTAACGTCTTGACTATTGTGAAGTATAGGTATGATCTTTTCTTGAGCTGATGATAAAATTGGTGACATTGGTGAGCTTTCCTCGTTTTCAGGTTGATAATTAGGATCTGCCACAGAATCATCGCTGTCTTCGACGACTGTTTGTTTCAAGGTATTGGGATTCGTGTTTGTAGAAGTTTCAAGAATACTGGGACTACCTATAGAGTCTATGGGTGCTATTGGTGTAAAAAGCGGTGTGAGTTGATTTTCGATTGATGGAATATTAGGTTCTTGTAACTCAACATCCTTATTTGATGTGTAAATACAGACAATGGAGATTTATTTGAATATATTGGTATATCGAAGTCGTCACCAACAAAACCCAAATTTTCCAATTCTTCGATTGCAAGTCGCTGTTCAGTTGTAAGTGGTGATTCTCTGTGTACCTGCGTATGTAAAACAGTCAACGGTGAACTTGTTAGTAACGCTGCTCCGAACGCAAAATCTCCACTTGCTCTTCAACAGAGTCTGGCGAATAATCATGATTTAACTGAGCCCAAAAAAAAATTATTAAGGTAAATGTTTAAAACACTCACAATTACCTATTTGAAGTCAATTTTATTTAGTCATATACAATACACAATACTCTGGATAGGTAGAATCATTAAGAGCAAAAAATTATATAAAATAAAAATTAAACACAAACTAATTTATTTACTCCACTTTTCTCATTTAGCCAGTTCTCTATCGAAAGTCCGTGGGTGTAGAAGACACTGACAAGAAACTCAAAGTCCTTCCTTCCTTTACATAATATCATATTAAGTTTAAAATGTACTATTAAGTTAGATACAATTGCAGTGCAGGTATGCTACTGTATCCGGCATTGATTGCGGCAATGCTGGCGGACGAGGGAGGTTGGAGGGCTGTGGCCTCCTTCTGTGAAGCAGTAATGCTCCAGAAGGAGGCCGCCGAGCGGGGTCGGGAGATGGCCGATCCCGCTCGAAGGAGGCGGCGCCGGGCTCGGTAGCACAGCTGCGGCGCCG
Organism: Scirpophaga incertulas; assembly: GCA_036419045.1. Classification (NCBI taxonomy): domain Eukaryota; kingdom Metazoa; phylum Arthropoda; class Insecta; order Lepidoptera; family Crambidae; genus Scirpophaga; species Scirpophaga incertulas. The sequence goes on along the minus strand of CM071637.1, from coordinate 14,837,706 downwards.
CCACGGGTCGACGGCGGGCGCGAGGATGTCGCGACCGCTACGGCGACCCGGGATGGACCACGCCCCTTCCGTGGCCGGGGGGCGTCGTCGGTGGAGGGGACCGGGGGAGGTAGCTTCCCCCGAGGAGGGCTCCCCTCTAGAAAGGGGAGCGGAGGCTGGGGGTTCCTGGAAGTGGCCTTTGTGTTCCCGGGGGCTCCCTACATGCCTGAGGAAGGCCATCCCTGAGGTTTTTAGTGGGTAGGCCTCCCCCTTCTGGGGAGGAGAGCCCCACATAACCCCGGCTCGCCACAGCCGGGGTATGCAATTTAATGCATTTTCCTCAGGGGAACAAAAAAAAAAAAAAAAGGTATGCTACTGTATAAACAATATACAAAAAAAAATAGGTAAATAAACCAAAATACATTATAACTATTTACTTCATAATATGACTTTTCAATGAAGGGTTTTCTTAATAAGATCTATACTCGTGTAACTTGCCGGCCAACCGACTCTGATAAAATGATACAGAAGTTTCGGTACTTCAGGGAAATGGCGTGATAAAATATTATGCATATACATTTATATTAGTGATATTATTCATTAAAATTTTCGAAAACATGAGTGTCATAAACATCGTCATAATTTTTTTGGAAGAGTGATCATTTGTATTACAAATCGGTGGGAACAACAACTTCGAAAAAATAACTAGTTGAAGCAATATATTCCACTGCCCATGCTACGTACCATAAGTACTTGAGACAGCTTATTTAGCAATTGAATAAAATTTTTCAGGCGTATGTACATAGTACGTCTAAATGGCACGCCATTATATTACTAGGCCTTATGAAAATCTACTGTCATATAGTTGTACGTCTGTATAGCATGACATTATTATAGTAGTTATATGAAAATCGGTAATCGTATGCATATACAGCTTTTTGGTTTGACACATAATGTGTCATTAGTGGTTACGGCTGTTGTACGTCTGTTTGGCATGAAAATAATGTTTTCACATTAGACATACGTCTAAAAGTATTTTATTAATATCTTTTAAAGTAATTGAGATATGATTAAAAACAAAATATCAGGATGTGTATCGATGAATTTGTAAGGGATTGGTGTAATAAAAAAAAATATGCATTTTTGCTTATACGCCCCTTTGGCTTGAAGCCCTCGATATATATTTATTTTGTATTTTGCAGGTGCTAAGTTCAATGTACAAAAAGAATATTCAGCGCTTGACCAAAACATTTCTCACACTTTCATTAAGTGATGTTGCTTCTCGAGTGCAGTTGTCAGGACCAGCACAAGCCGAGACATATATTCTCAACATGGTACGTAACTTTAATTTTCATGGACATTTTTATTAGTTTGTATTTTTTTTTACAGGCGGTAATCTGATCCTCCAGATTAGCGATGTGCCGAGTACGGTTTGACTCGAGTCAGACTCGATTGGTATTCGAGTAGGAGCTTTGGACTCGCTCGAATACCAAATTATTTTGATTCGAGTACGCGGGACTCGATTCCGGTACTCGAGTCAGGAAGAATCGGTTCGTACTCGCTAAATTGATTCTATTTGTACGAGTCCTGCTGACTCGAGTCTAGTATTCGAGTTTGGTTAACTCGCTTGTACTCGCAAACTGTTTACATAAGGTCCTATGCTCTATGTCTTCATTCAATGTTTATTATTCTTTAATAAAAATTACAGTATTATTATTTTTGTGTCATTGTGCTTAATCTGACTTACACGCTGTTTGAAGCTAACTCCTTTTAATTTTTCCTTTTTGATATAAAATCGGACTCTAGTTCTAGACTGGACTAGAATTTCCACACTCGAATTTCTAGACTCGAGTCTAGAAATATTCGAATACCAAACATAGAATTCGAGTACTGGAGTCGAATCAGGGAATCGAGTCCTGATTCGAATACCATATAAACTGACTCGAATCGACTCGATCCACCAATACGGCGACTCGGCACATCATTACTTGGAATAGCAATAGATGAAATGTCAACATCTAGAGTACGTAGAAATGATATTGTTAATGCTCCTGGTAAAATATATCAGCTGCAACAAAATACTTGAAACATATTTAGTAAAGAACTGATACTGAGTTAATTCTCAGAATGACATAACACCAAGAAAAATATTAATAAGTAGTAATAATTAATGTTATCATATTTGGTTAGTATACATGTGCAAACTTGATGGTTAGTAGTTCGCCTCTAGGTCAACATATACATATTGACCTTGAGAACACTTATTCTTTACACAATAAATTCTGTATTCCTAATTCATTTGTATATTCTGACATGCTGCTGCCTGTACATGTGGTTTCTTTGAGATTTGTAAAGAATCCACTACCCAAACCAGTTTTTGTTGCCACCCATTGAACACAGTAACTTGACTGCATTTATTACTGCTATTTAAGTTTTTAAACACAGTAAACTACACACAATTGTAAAACAATTCTGGCAGTAAATCGGTAATTATAATGTATTATTAGATTTCCATGTTAGAATGTTTTCAACAATAAGTCACTGCTTATTATAATTAGCTATTTATGCAACTGTTGTATAATCAGGGGTATTAAAAAACACGAATGTGGGTTTATGTATATGTGTGATAATAGTATCACATGAGTGTTTTAATACCTAATTATAACATTTGCATACAAGACTTTATTAACAATCATGATGTGAATCCTCTATAAAAGAACCTATAACAATAGCTTATTGCCAACATTAAAACAACAATTTATTAGAAATTTCTTTGCTGCTTTAGAAATATCTGGTGGTGTGTCATCAAAGCTAGAATGACTCATTTTTGTAAACAACGCATACAGTAATTGTTTGTTTGCGATTTACAATATTCGAGTGAAAAATGGCGGGAAATAACACGATAAGACGAGAATCCGAAATTACGCAGTAGTCTACAATTTATTGTTTTTTTCAAAATTCTTGTGATCTGGTGGTGGAAAATGTCATTGCATGAGAATGTTCTTTTTTTGAAATTCATAATATCACGCGTTTGGATGATATAATGATCATAATATCATTGAGTGTTTTAATGTTGGCAGTAAGCTGATTGTTATAGGTTCTTTTATAGAGGATTAATAGCATGATAGTAGATAAAATATATTTACAGATTGAAGATGGTGAAATTTACGCAATGATAAATCAAAAGGATGGAATGGTCGTATTTTTGGACAGTCCTGAGAAATATGCGTCACCTGAAACCCTTTGTATTTTAGAACAACAAATGTCTGCATGTACGAAGTTGCATCAATATATCCAAGAGATGGATGAACAGATTCAAGTTAATCCTCAGGTATGAATATTTTTATGTACGCATCAATAATTTCTATTGTATATTATTCATATTTTCTGTAGTTATCATCATCGTAGCTCATATGCGTCCCCATTGAGGGATCGACGGGGAGGGGAAGGATCCCCAAAAACTTGCCCCAGCTATAATTATTAGGGCGATTTTAAGGCGAAAACTGACTGTCTAAAGAGGTCGTCGCCATAATCAGTGCATTTGTGTGGATTCATCAACAGTTTAAATATGTTGTGTCCGACACGTGACTATTAAAAATATTTTCAATGTTCATTAAATGTATTCTGTATATATTATTATTATCAATGTCATCAATTTTTAATTTTTTACAGTATGTAAAGAAAGCTGTTGGGAGCCACGACGAAGATTTGCCAGCTACAAGTCAGAACTCCAAAGCTTCCTACACTATGTAAAATTAAGAATTACCTAAGTTATTAATGTATATATTCAGAGAACATTAGTACAATATGCAACACGTCAATATTTATAATTATTAACATTTACACTACGAAAATCCTCGCTGTTAAAAGTGACATAAGAGTTATCTCATAGTAAATATTTAAAATCTGACGTATTGTTGTGTGTAAATACGTACTCAAACAACTATTTCGTGAATTTTAGATTAAGGTAATTGGAGAGTTTCGGAAATATGTAGCTGTTTGGTAAATAAAATAGTATAATGATAACAACCATTTTTATTTTTATAACCAATCACCATTGTGGTATAACATATATATGTATGTATGTGTCGTAATCCGAAATCACACAGCTTCGTGTACAGTTTCTGTAAAAACTATCATGCTTTCTATTGGAGTTTGGGGAGTTATGCCATGTCCCAGGTTAGCTATATATCGGAACTTTCCAAATTTTCTCACCATTTCAGTTGTCAAATTTTTCACTTCTTTCTGTAAAGGCAAAAATTTTAATATTTATGGACTTACATTTCTAAAGGAATAATTATATATTAATTTTTCTCTTTCCATGTCTCTTCGTAGAGAAAGTGAATGATTAAAATATTTTTCTACAAACTGTAGAGTAATATAATACACCTAAAGTGATCGATACAACCTGTAGAGTAATATAATACACCTAAAGTGATCTTTTAAAAAGTACAGCATTGCTTTCACCATACAAAATCAAAATTAAATTTATTCAAATATGACTTTATAGAAAGCTCTTTTGAATCGTCTAATTGTTTTTCATTATATATTAATTGACCTTGATGATATAGTACCACTTTGTGTATTTACTTTGTGTTGTGTATTTGGCAACATCATATTTACTTCATACACCTCTTTATAATCTTATAATTGAAGTTGCTAGCAGCTTTGTTTAGCAAATGATAGCCCTAGATGATGAATAGGATCATCACAAAATATTTTTTTTACAAGGTTGTAAAAAATTGTTTTAATCATTCAGTTTAGCTACGAGCACGCGTTATTCCTCAAGACTAAACACTAACGTGATGTTGGTCATGAAACGGAGTTTATTTATATATTGTTACTTAAATCAATACTTCGGGACTGATTTAAAATTACATGTGATTATGTTATAGAAAATTGTACTAGATCCACGCCGTAACTACAATTTGCTTTATATTATTGTAGTAACACATTCATTATATTATTAACCCAGGAGAAGTAAGGTTAGCTTAGTAAAACTCCTTTAAGTGGTTAAGGAAGAGATGCTAAGTGATTAAGTGCTATAAATACAGTGTTAAATACATTAATTATTTTAATGAATACTAAACTATTAAGCAGGTATACATTCAGTTTATTTTTATACTTCAATTTTTTATATAAAATTATCATTCCGTTTGAACATGGACATACAATGGCACTTACATACAGTCATGTTAGTGTGTCATCCATTCCTTAACAATTATCTTTGCACGCTATTTTCAATGGAAACTCCGTCACTGCTTTTAACAGAGTTTAAATATAACATAGATATGAAAAACCAACACTTTTTTGGCAGTACTTGACCCAACGAACTTCGTACTTCAATGAATAGATGTGAGCTGTCCTGGTCGAATTCCAAAAATGGTATACTTCATAATTCTTTTACTTTTTTTCTATGTATATTTTTAATGAAGATGAGTTCAGCAAATAGACGATAATTTAAATTGGTCAAGCATTACATATATAAGTATACTAGCTGTGCCCGCGACTTCGTCCACGTGGAATGTAATAAAAAATTGGTTTTTTTAGTAGCCAAAGTTACTCCTTATTACATAACCTGTGAAAGTCCTGTCCAAATCAGTCCAGCCGTTCCAGAGATTAGCCGGAACAAACAGACACACAAAAATGTTTAAAAATATGTATTTTGAATGTGTACTGTATATACATTCATATGCATGTAGTAGAAAGCGGTTATTTGAATATTACAAACAGACACTCCAATTTTATTTATTTGTATAAGTGATGTAATTAGCACAACTTTATATATATTATATTACTTTTTAAAGAAAATATTATAATTCGTTGCAAATAAAACATTTATATTGTTTTAAATTCCATGCTAATGTTCTGATCAATTGACGTCCAGTATCTTTTATCATAGAGTGTAATGATAATATAATACAACATAAGTATTTTCAATACAAACCGGCGATTTGTAGAGGTCTTGGGGATCCAAATTACCCTGGAGTGTTATATTTTCACCTACAATTTTTCTTGCTTCTAATGGATCCATCGTCCAGTCTAAGCCAAGTACTTCATACCCCAAGCCTGCTTGTAGGTTTAAGGAATGACCAGCGCCTTTGGCAAACAATGTCTGTAAATAGTATAAATGTTAAATTTTATTTGAACATCTCTTCCAGTCAACCATCACTTCAACACTTACAAATTCTAAACCAGATTTTTTAAATAGTAATAATTATGTATATAATACAAGAATGAATCTTATAAAATTGTTATTTCAAAATTCATCTTTTGCATATGGTTTAGACTTTACTTCCATGTTATTTTTAGCTTTGCCGCAAAATTCATCAAGTGCTGTAGATAAAGTTAATAAGACTGTAGTAATTTATTTCTTTTTTGTATTAAATGGCTTGCTAAAATATCGAAATAATTGTAAAATATTTTCGTTTATTTGCCCTATTGCTTCATGCTTTTAGCTCAGATGGCTCTGATGGCTTGACAAAAACTTTTTAAATATGACACATGTTTGAGATACAATATTTTTAAATTCCTTTAATTTATGCTAAAAAAGAAAGTTATTTCAGAAGCAATCATATAGGAAAAAAAACCAAGGTAGTAATTACCATGGGTACTTGCTCAATGTTCTTTTCTTTTAGTTTTGTTTGAACACCTTTCCTAATATCTCTAAGATAAGAAGATATTTCAACAAATTGGTCTTTTGTAAGGTGGTCAGCGCTGGATTCAAAGACCTGTAGGAGTTGTGCACCACTTTCAACCTGGAAAGTTTTTAGGAGAATTATTACAATAGTCTATACCACAATACTGATCCATCACGCCGCAAATATGATACACTTTATCTATTATAATATATTACTATTTAACGACAGTTAACTAGAGAATCGCTAAACAAAAAGTACAGTCGTAAATTTATAACTGACTTATCAAGAGTTATAATTATTAAAACCAAAAAGCAAATAATTTTACCTGCATAACTAAATAGTCGATGATAACCCTCGTCAATAATGCTAAAAGATTGTGTACTTCTTTTGGATATTTCTCTAGCCACCCCTTGGTTTTGGACATTGTTTTGCTACCACCTCCTTCAATCATGTATCCCATGAGGGTAAACTAAAATAAATACAAATAATAGATGTATCATCACTTAAGTCGAGAAATGTTCCCTGCTCAATGTAGGCCTGCCCAAAGACCTTTCCTAGATTGGTTTACTGCTGGTCTTTAGCATCCAGCTCATTTCTGTAGTCTATATAAAAAATTGGGACATTTATGTTATTGATTTGCTTACCAAATTTGTATCCTGGCACTCAACAAATTTTCAACCCCAATGGTTGTCAATCTTGTGAGCATTGCATGCCCTCAAGTTCGCGATTGTTTGGACCGTCTTCTACGTAGAATATTCTTAGATGTATGTAGATACAAAAGAGTAGACGAGACGAGAAAAGAGAGAAAAGGTAGGCGAGTGTCGTCTGCTACGCTAACACTCTCGTCGTGACGACTGGGGCCGACTTCGCGCCGATGCTCAGGCTTGCCGAGCTTGGGGTGGCATATGTCGTGTAGGCGATCCGCCGGCTGGGTTTACAAATAGCGGCTCACAAAACCGGCCAGGAGGAATAGGAGTTAGGAAACATTAACCTGCATTGGGTAAACGTGGTGGGAGACTGTATGAATCCAGATGACAAAATAATTAATTTTCTTTATAAAAGTATGGAATAATTGGAATTCCTTATGGAATAAATTCAGAATTAGCTACTAGATGTATACTGACTGTCAGCTGCTATTTGCCTGTTACACCAAATATAACCATATATATAGGAGGTAAATATCAAGTCTCTATGAAGATTCGACTAAGGTTGTAGTGGACCCACTGGTGGCTGAACGAGTTGCGATCTGCCTAATTGCAGTCTAAAAAATGTATAATCAAGTACAACAGTTTTCAAACAAGAAAGTATTATTTTTATAGGATTTTCTGCTTATAATGGTTACCCCAAACATCAAAAACTAGATTTCCAGAAAACTATCATTTATTTTGTTGTATAATGGTTGAAATACAAACCTTAAATGTTATATGTCATAAATAAATATTATTTTGTTTCATTTTTATCTGTTTGTTTCATTTATTTGTGTAGATAACACAGAAATAACTGAAAGAAACATACTTCAACAAGTTTAAATGGTATTTTAGCAGTAGTCTTCTTAACAAATCAATGGAGTAGGTGTGTATGCTTTTTCACTCTGACGCAACCAGTAGAAGGCAGGTTGTTGCAGCTGTAACTGCAGCTTGCAACATCATGACAACTGTAGACATAATCTGTTCAGTAAGGTGCTTTAAATGTGGGAAATTAATGTTCTGGAAACCAATTTGTTTGTGGATACTATCTCACTGTGATGTGGCAGTTTGAGTTGCTCCCGTTTGATAAAGGGTAAGATGCACTGTGCACTGTGTTAGTACCGTATAGTACATCAAACATTCAATCCAGCATTCTGCACAAACACATATCTGGTAACTAGCCCATTGGCTACATTGCCATTGCAACTAGATCTAATATTTATACAAATACTTACTGGAGCTCCAGTAAAACCTATCAAAGGCACTTTTCCTTCAATCTTCTGTCTTGTGATAGTAATAGCTTCTCCAACATAAGACAGTCTTGAAACAGCACCTTCCTCTTGCAAATTACTTATTTCTGAAGGTGATTGAAGAGGACTTGGGAATACAGGTCCCTAGAAAAGTGAATAAAATATCATATTCTATTAAGCCTTATAATTTATTTTTCTTAATTTGTGTTGGAAAAATGATGTACAGATAAATTTCAAATATTAAATTTAAATAGTCCAATTCATTATTAATGAATAGCATTATAAACACCTAAGATCTATTGCTAGCAAAATACTTAAAGATTTTGTTTGATTATTTTTGTCAGGTTGACCATCTACTCATTAATTGCTTAAATAAAATAAGAATTGAGCTTTAAGATCATGACATGACACAGTGAGTTGCATAAAACCATTACAGCAAGCATACGGTACACCTCCCTCGGCTAGGATGCTTCTGTGCATTTTCCTACATTTGTGTAAGTGTTAAAATTATAATAGTTTAGAAAATTTTGCCAGTAGTAGATTAATATTAAAATTACGAGATTATTGTAAAACATATTTATATACAATATTCCAACAGTTAATAAATCATTTACATCATATTATTACTTGTATCAAGATTTGAAGTCCTAATTAAAATACAGGATTGATAATAACAACTCTACTTGTCACTTTTGGAGAAAAAAAAAGGTTTTCACTTAATACTTACAACACCAGGATGCATTTCTACTGTCATTCCAAGTGCTTGCGGAATAACTAAAATGTCACTAAAAATGATTGATGCATCTAAATGCTTAAATCTTCGTAAAGGCTGCAAAGTTACTTCACAAGCTAATTCAGGTGTTCGACATACTGTGAAAAAGTCGTGTTTAGAACGAACTTCTTGAAATTCTGGTAGATATCTCCCGGCCTGTCGCATAACCCATACAGGTACTTTATCGACATCTTTACCTAGTGCAGCTTTTAGAAGTCTGTCATTCTTCAATTCTGGAAATTTCTGTAATAAATATGTGATTAATATGCAGTTCAATTCTTGTCCGGTTCATTCATGCGTTGCGTTCACCAATACAATTTGTGTATGTTACCTTGTTATAACTATTCATATTGGTCAATGATTAGCAACTTAATGTTTAGTATATTTCGGCAAACTTTTATACAGATAACGTTTTTCATGCAGATAACATTAGTAATTAGTAGTAGATTCGTAAATTGCACATTTTACAAACATCATTTGAAACTGGTTTTTTTTTTTTTTTTTTTTTTTCCTCAGGAGAGGAGGCTGAGAATCCATCATGGATACCAACGCAACAGGCAAGCAGGGATGCGTTGATTATGTCGGACTCCTGGTACTGTCGAGACGGCTCGACTACACAGACCTACCGACTAAACTCAGCCTAGCCTTTGGTCCTATTGACCCTACTGGCTTTATTGACGAGATTTGAAACTGGTCATTTACCACAATTTATATATATTAGACCTGAGTCGATCGCGATTGATCAAATCACTGTGATTCGATCGCGTAGCATTTATGAATGATCGAGTCACGACCCACGAAAAGATTCGATCACCGAGATCGACTGGGTCACGGTAACTCGGTCCTGAGTCACGATCATTATGGCATTTTTGGAGTGACTACCCAGCGCTGATAGCGCTAAAAGCAAATCGCTAAGGACGCCACCACACATTAATGAAGCGCTATAAGCACGTTTTTTGTGATTTATACCTACTATACAACGCAACGCAATTCGAAAGTCTGACTTGTTGATAAAATAATTTGAACCTTAAATCAATGGTACTAGAGTCTATTGTAGATATTTTTATTGATGATTTTGATGGAGAATGTTTTGTCTCGTTCTAGTAACATAAGAAAACCTGTATTTGCGTGCACAGGTAAGTACGTGATAGATGGAATGATCGGGTTACGAACCGCGTCGAGTGACCAATGAATTACTTAATTAAAAGCAGCCGTAGACATTGTACTTTGGATATATTGAATCGGTGTGGGAAGATTTAAAAAAAAGTGGAATAATTTCCCAATTTTTTTTTTATCGTTTTGTTTATTCTACTAATTAGTTGTTGGTTGTCCTGTGTATTGAAAACAAATTGTTACAATTCATTTTCGTTTTTATCCTTGTAAATGTTTACTTACCACATTATGAAAAGTTAATAGTGGTAATTAATAGCAAATCAATCATTAAATTCGCAAAATGACCAATCGTGATGGATTTATATCCATTTACGAAAGTCTTTAAGCGATACAAAAAATAATAACAATTCAGTGAGTTTTTCGCAGAATTCAACTATGTATGACAGACGCGTATTTTATTTCATTTATAAAACTTACATCTAGCAATGAACACTATGAGATATAAAATGTGTGTTAAAAGATATCTATTTATATATAACATAATCATGTAATAATCGTATCTAAAATATTTGAGTACCAAATTTTCTCATAGCCCAACCAAACGAGCGTGACCCAAACACAATAGCCACCCGATCAGAGACCCGAGACCTGTTGAACAAACAACCCGCTACCTCAATCAATCGATCATTTGATCGAATCATTGTGATCGAATCACCAAGCGAATGGGTCGTGATCGACCCGGGTCGCAACAAATGATCGATCGACACAGGGCTAATATATATTTTGTTAGACAGTGCTATTGCAGACAATGACATTACACTTTTGACACTGACAGTAAAGAAGGGATTTTCTGACAGCCGAGTAAAATTAATATTTTGTTGACATAATAGAATACAGATGGCGCTTTTGTCTTAAGTTTAGTTAAAATTCTGAAAAATCTGGCTAACGAAAGTAGGCCGTGAAATTATTTGCGAACTTTTTATATAGCAACTCTCTACGTATACTTATTATTAATTTATGTTGGTAATTTTAAAACGATTAACATTCTTTAACAGAAAATCTGCAAGATGTCGAAGGAGTTTATGAAATAGTAAGAACTATTGAATATCTCACTGAATTAGAACAGAAAAATAGGATAATAACTCAGAATCAGTACTTTGAAGAAATAGCTTCAATAACTGATAAGTATTTACTATACACTAATGTTTTGAAATTATGCCGAAAAAGGCCTTTGCAACTTTACCTACTAATACCAAGAATAAATTACATATATATTTTTAATAATGAATTATTAAGTATCAAAGTAGGTTATTCCAATTTCATAGTATAATTTTAGTATTGTCATGCATGTATTTTTTAAATTTGCCGCCAATATTCTGGAGCCAACTTTCGTTAGCCAGACTCTAGTTTGTCACGAAACTTTTATTTCACAATCCAGTTCGATGTTTTAATCTAAAAATACATTTTATTGGTAAAGCAATGTCTTTGTAATTAGTAGTGTAAACAAGCATAATTTTTAAGTAATGCATAATATATATATTGTACACAACACATTAGATATTACATGTTGACCTTGACACAACATAGATAACATTAGGCGATTTAGTAGTCATGTTAGAATCGAGTCTCTTAATATGACTTACCTTTCAAACTTATCTTCAACGAGGTAGTGAAAACTTTGAAGTAGGAATATTAAGAGACTATTTACCAGGGTTATCTATTTGAGTACCTCCGTATCACCTATTTCTACTGCAAAAACAATGTTCGCACTGTTACTTTACAGTGTTGAATCGAATGCGTGATTCGTTTGTTGACGTAAATAGAATCGAACGGAAAGGAGTTGAAACTGAAATGGTATGGTTAGAACGTTAGCTATATAGTCCTCAGTGGGGACATATTACACTGAACAGTTGAATCTTTAATAAGCATAATAAAACCTTATGTCGATGGGCTTTGTTTTCCTATGTGCAACCAGAATTTGCAAATTTTTATGCTGTTTGTATACATAAAGAGTTAGTGATTGCAGTGGAGTAATAGAGACGCAAAAAATGCTTGGAAATATGCTGCTACCTATCGCTAGAAATCTTATCTTTGTTAATATAAACCTTCATTTTAAACCGATATTTCTCTAATGATATATGATTATTTTATTAATATCGCGACCCTGAGTCAAATGAATCATTAACGTTTAATGATAAAATTAATCTTATGCTACGATTTTCTTCTGCGAGAAGTGGACACCGAGGTTTTTTATGTACTTTCTCTACGCACATTTGACGGGTTTCGATTTGGTGATAAATCTCCAACTATTCCCTTTATAAATGATCGAAGCTAACGCTTGTACAGCTGAATGTATTGTCCTTACTAGAGTCTTCCTGTACCTGTTTCTGATTAATTTTTTATGTGAGTGTCATAACCAAATGTTTCAAAATCACTAGCATAGACTTATATACTCATCCGATAGTCCTCTTAGCATAATGACATTTAATAGTTCATCACCAACGTACTCAAGACTGCGACAATTTATTCATGCACATTTGTATTGCCTATACAATCATCCGTCTATAAGCGAATTTAATAGATTTACCTCTCGATAGAACATTTGTCTTCGAATACAGCAGCTAGGGTTTCCCACATTTCTTTTGCCGATTTTGCCTCTTGTACGTATGGGTGTTGGCGGCTCGATGCAAAAGCAAATGGTTGTTAGTGCCTTTTTATTTTTTACATTTCTAAAGAGTCGTTTCGGCCTGAGTCCACGTGTATAACAGTAATATCACTTTCAAAAACAATATTTTTACGGCGAACTTCCATGATAAATAATGTTCAATTCCACTCAATTTCGGAATTGATAATTTTCTGGGAGCCGTAACTTCTTTTAATACATAGCAGAGCGAAATTGGTCGAGGCGACAACAAAGCACTTTGAAAACATGGGTTCGAGTCCCGCTCGATTCGGACTTTTTATACGTCTTTTTTCGTATACATGCATGTAATATCTAAGCAATACAAAATTAACAACGGGCGTATTATTGGGGTACTTTCATGAATTTTTTCGATAGTTTTTAAAGATCATTGTTAAGTTTTAAATAGTTGTTTTGTTATTATTTGTTTATACGCGTTGAAAGATTTTAGGTGTAGTGATACATACTATTATCCAAGCGATTACTTAGACAAATATATATTACAATAGTAATTTAAACATATTTCATACATAAATATATATGTATTACAATAGTAATTTAAACATGTTTAGTTTAGATTAGGCAAAGCGCAGTTACTAATCGGTTCCTATTTTTATTGTATCTCTTTAGTACTTAATCGAAAATTTTAGACGTTAAATATACAAAGTTTGCGATCAGGTGGCTTCATCTACCTGCCTCACACTTCTATTATAATACGAAAAAAATAAAAATGCGTGGGGTTCACAAAGATTTTTTATAAAGCGCAAGCGACACATAGGTGACTTTTTACAATAGTTTTTATATCAAAGCCACCCCACTTTCCTAATAAACTTTATTCGCCAGAGTTGACCAATGTAGTAGCTTAATTTTAATAATATACGGAAATAGTTTTTCACAGTTTATTATTATAATATCTATATTACTATTAAACTATTGAAAATGAAACTTGTATTTTTTAAAAGTAGTTTCTAAATTATTATATTTATTGACCCAAGAATAAGTTTATTGGTGTTGGGTGCTAACAAATGGAATAAATATGACCTATTACACTAAATCTTAACAAATAACTAAAAGCTTTATCAATTTCAAAAGATAAATTCTTTTAGGTTACAGTGTTCAGTAGCATTAGCACTAGTGAGGGTTTCTCAGAGTCGCAGATTAACGAACCTGGTCAAACATGACATCATGTCTGTACATTAATTCAAACCAAACAGACTACTGATTTTATAAAGCATTTTTTATAAAGATATTACGTAATACGGAGATATTACGTACATATATTTCGCATTAATTATGAATTAAACACTTTTGCAGATAAATGCATGGTTTAAGCATTAATAAAAAATTAATAACAGATTATTTTACGTCAAATTTAAATAATTTTGACTCATCTTAGGACAAAAGTGTGTACTTCACTCTGTGTTCTGTTATGCCTATAATTTTCTTTTTTTTTAATTGACTGTCAGAAAATCTTTTATTACTGTAGCTTAAAATTTTATATCACATATATACACTTTGATCTTTATTGCTTATTTTATTGAAACGTATAAATTATTTAAATAGATAGTTAGATTTAAGGCTAAGTTAGATAGGTAAACATTCATTAAAAAGTTACAACGTTGTTCATCGCATGATTTGTGCAAGCGTTGAGAAATGAACTCTGGTGCTGCGATGTGAGCAGTGGATTTCTTGATTCTCTTATGGGATCTGCAGTTACAGTTTGTTTATTTTAACATTTATTAAAAAAATATTATGTCGATCTAGAATGTTACAATTTTGATCATAATGTTAAGATATAATGCTGCTTTAATTAAGCAATAAAATAATTTCTTTCTAGAGTTGAAGACTGGCCTACACGTCAATTTTCTGAATTCTTCTTGTACGAGTATGTTGAATTAAATTAAATGCACACGAAAACTATTATAGCAGCAATCGGAATCAATATTCGACAGATTTGATAGAAACAATAAATTTCGGCGAGATAGTTATGAGAGGTCATGCCATCCACATATTGGGACCAGTACCCACCGACGTTTGAGTTAGCATCTTAGGTTTTGGCTTAGTTTTATTTAAATAAGTTTAATTATTTTTTTCATTTAACAACTTATTTACGTTACAATCATCACAGAAAGTATCACAAAGTGATTTTTTTGCTTAGGTGTGTTCGAAAAACTTTTTGTTCATATACGCCACGCCTCTTTCCCATGGGGGTAGGCAGAGATCATAGTTTTCCACTTGCTACGTTAAAGTGTAAGTTGATAACATGTGACAAAAGATGTAGTCTTAGAACTCAGTATGAATGACAACGATATAAAACATGTAATTACGTATAATGTATTAATCACGTGTTAACTGATTACCGTTCACTTGCATTAATTATTCCGATAATTAGTGTTTGACAAAGTAATTTTTGTTAGCAACGGTATAATGATTAGTTTGTGATGTTTTCGTAAAAATATTGGTAAACTAGTAATCTGTAAATTAATGAAAAGCATATCCGCAATCTAAAACACAAGCACAATAAGGATGGTTCTTCTTCCGGGAAAATCTTTATCAATGTATTATTATTTAATTATTTTACATGTGCAATAAAGAGCTACAACATTTTTTGTTGCCTCCGCCTCCGCTCCCCTGCTTAGAGGGGAGCCCTCCTCGGGGGAGGCTACACTACCTCCCCCGGTCTCCTCCACTGACGACGCCCCCCGGCCACGGAAGGGGCGTGGTCCATCCCGGGTCGCCGTAGCAGTCGCGATTTCCTCGCGCCCGCCGGCGACCCGCGGAGAGAAAAGTACCTATATCCTAAAAGTGTTTCCTACTTGACATCCCATTTTTTACATTTACAAAATATTTGACTCTAGTTTACATAAATGGGAGTCACTATGGGGAGAGAATAGAACAATTTCAAAATCAATATAAATATTAATTACACTAACCCCATAATACAAATCTATAGGTAATACCTAGCGAATGTAACAGTAGTAATTTTAATTCCGTAACTTTTTTCCGTGTGTTTTAACCAACATAACAGTTGGTACAAAATTCTGTCATAAATTATCATAGTAATGAAGTATCGACAGGTTGGTTTTGGCAATATTACGAGACACGGTGCTATTATCAACAATAAAGAATACTTCTTTGAAGTACAAACTACTTCTTTACAAAGTTACTTCTTCATTCTATTCAATCAGGTAGATTGGTTTACAGTCTATTTAAAATAAAATTTTACCGATTAATTCTAACCAGCAAAAAAAGATTTTCTCGTAAGCAACAAATACTTACGTAATTTATTACTTCGACAGAAGCAATAAATCTTGCAATTTCCTAATTATTCCCTTGGCTTCCGAGACTATATTGGCTGGTTTTGATAATGTGTGGGAATCTTCTAATAGAGAACAAAAGATTCCTTTAAGAAAAAACATAAAAGATTACATGCAATAATTTGAACGATCCCGTTATTTATAAAAAAGGTTCTATTTTGATGAAAAAAGTTAATGGCTTCCCTATCTGCGATTTCTTTTTTACGAAAGAGCCGTTTTTATTGCAATTCGTTATCAAAGCTCGGTGGTCCCAGTAGGGGAGGAGTCATTTAGAAAACAGCCTGATGATTTGGCGTTAATATAATTAGATATGTTAATCTGTACCTAGACATGTATATATAAATAGTTTAGGTTTATTTTCCAACAGATTTACTTATATAATTTTTATTTTTGTCGTAATATGAAACAATAGGTGAAGGTGACTAATCAATAAGACCGAAGTCTTAACATGTATATGTTTCTACTTGCATTTCATATAAAATCCGCACTAATATTATAAATGTGAATGTAACACTGTTTGCTTGTTAATTTTCACGTCAAAACGGCTGAACTGATTTTTATGAAATATGGTAAGAATAACTTGAGACCCTGGAAAGGACATAGGATGACTTTTACCACGGTAAAATATAAAACTGTTGCACTGATTCTGATGTAATTTGGTATTTAAATAGTTAGAAACCCGGGAAATGATATATGAAATTCCTATGGGAGAATCAGATATAACCCGGTTTGATATCCTAATAGTATTAGTTAAATTTAATTTCACAAAATACTCGTAGGTATATCTATAGAATAAAATATTTTTTTTTCGAGCATGTATGAGGAATGTTATGAAAGTAGATGAAGCGAAAAAGATATGTAAGGACCGTAGCAAGTGGAAGGACGTAATCTCTGCCTACCCCCGTGGGAAAAAGGCGTGAGTGTATGTATGTAAAATATTTTTAGTACAAACAGAGGTAAATGCTGTTGTTAATAATTGTTTACCACCAAAGTGAAGAACAAATGCAAATATAATAATGTGGTGTAATCTACTTTCAATTATTTAAATCAGATAATTAATAGAAATGAAAATGTTATTTTTAAAATTAACCGTACATTGCCCATAACTTTAAAAACTGCTTTCAATTCGAGGACCTATAAAGAATGTAAAATGTTATAGTTTATATTGTATTACTGAAAACTAATATGTCACTTTCACATTTATTTTATATTTTTTTCTTTTAATATTTAACTATTATTTGTCATTATCATTAAACTAAATATAGACCATTTAGTTCAACTTTGTCTGAATTAAATAATAATTCTTAAACGTATAAAATCGACCCCTTCGGCACAGTATATGAATAATATATGTGTTATATACAGTATATATTAGTGTACCTACCTACAGCTCGAGTTAGAAGTCAATCCTTGAGTTGAGAGCAGTGCACAGGATGGAGACTATACGAAGGTTAGCTGTTTGGGTACCATCGTCTTACCTCTTTCTGTCGCAAAATAATAGAGTTCATATTGCTGTGTTTTGGCGTGAAGTGTAACAGGTAGTGAATTTACGGCGTACTGTGATTTTAAATCTTATTTTTTTTTTATTTTATTACCTACAGATTCGTGGTTCGTATCTTTGCCATGTTTTATGGATATTTTCAGGAATAGTAACAAATATTCACGTTTATTCTAGCTAGAATGAGTTGCGCAGCTCAAAATAACATACTGCCAATAACATAAAATAAAATTTAATAATATGAATTATATTCTTAAAAAAACGTGATGTACGAGATTACCTAATAAAAAAAATCACATAACAATGTACAGTGTGGTTTTTGTAGGGGTCGCAGATACGCTGAAAATTTCACAGGAACCACACATATTGTAGGCGACTGTATATAACCACCTTACGATCACCTGATCGACCTGGGTCCGCTTGTTTGTCAATATATAATAAAAAAAAAGTGTAATGGCGAACTTAATATGCTCTATGTATTATATGTTTGACATTGATACAATTCTAATATTTTAAAATTTTTATTAATATACATTTGGTCGCCGTTATATTCAGCTACGACGTACGACGTACGTCCCATCACTTGAGCCCTACCTACAGATATACTACCTATAGATAAATATACTACTTGAAGTGGCGAAACGAGTCGAATCAAAATATTTGCATGTAAGTTAAGCAAAAACCGGCAATATTGCCTTGTCGCAAACTTGGTCTAGTTTATACTGTTAGTCAGTCAGTATATATTGTTAGGTTTTAATCACTAACATCCTTGTCGAAAGTTTATTGCCTTTTTCCAATATTTAATTTTCGTAAGTGGTTCTCTGTGATTCAGTATCCATTGGTCACTATAATATATGACAAAATTGTGAGCCGTGGATCTGTATTCTGGCATGCTCTTTTATGATCCAGGAATAGAGCACACATGTAAGGTCGACAAACGGTTACAGATTTTGTTTACAAACGTGGAGAGCAGCGTGCTTTCATTTGCCCCGATTCCGAACCATACGAATGACCTACGTAAAGATTTTGTTCGTGAGATTACAATATAACTAGGTACTTTTGTACGCCCTATCGCCATGCAATACCAACCACTAAACATTATGGAATTTATGCCAATCTCTTCATCTGTTTTCGGAACACCGTTGTGGTTTTATATCAAAAGAGTGTCGCCACTCATTTACATAAACGTTGATTATTTTTTCATATTTTTAGGATCTCTTCTCTGTATTGCTTAGTAAGCACTCGGTAGTAAAAGATCTCTTTCGCTTTTTTTTGGTTACATGCAGCCAGGGGTTACTCGTAGGCAATTAACAGCAAAAAAAGTGTTGTGTTTTAATGGGTACATTAGATGTAGAGTTGAATAAAATTTAATATGCAAATTTTTTTTTTCTGCTAATACCAAGAAAGTGATAGTAGTACTTCAGACACAGGTAAGACGAAGAAAAAGTTTATCTCAATAATTAAATATCTATAAAAACTTACAAATAGCTTAGTCAACTCAACCAATTTCATTCAAAAATCGCTTATATTAATAAGAAAAATTTCTACTTCTTAATGTAGATATAGTATGTAAGAAGCCTCTACGTGGAAAATGATTTATAGAGCATTTCATGAATATGTGTGTACTGCTCGTATAGAACTCTTTTTTGTATAAAATCAGTATAGTTGAAATGTTGGTCATCACAATGCTAGGAAGGCGCGGCGTGGCAGCAATAGCGAACTTCTAATGCAGACTCAATTTATTTACGAGGCAGCCGCAAGGGGCGCGCAGGCCCAGGAGGACAAACTCTATGGAGACAGTGTTTCAACAAAATTATTATGTACTTACATACGTTATTTTTTGGTCCGATTCTCTTCAATTCAATTCTCCTGTTAGAATTTTAATCTCATTTGTACGCTTTGTTCACGGGTTTCTCTAAAAGAGATTTCAGTATAAGCAAGCACCAAATTAGGTAACTTACAGCTTGTCACAACCATGATTGTTAATCACATTCAGAACAAATTATCTACACCTTTTTTTTTTTTTTTTTTTGTTCCGCTGAGGAAAATGCATTGAATTGCATACCCCGGCTGCGGAGAGCCGGTGGTTATGTGGGGCTCTCCTCCCCAGAAGGGGGAGGCTTACCCACTAAAAACCTCAGCGATGGCCATCCTCTGGCGTTGTAGGGGCCCTCAGGATCGAGTGTCGCAACTGAGGACCCCCGGCCTTTGCACCCCTGGGTGCGTAAGGGGAGCCCTTCTCGGGGAGGAGTGATCTTGCCGCCTCCTCCCCTCCAACCTCCTACGACGTCACCCCCGGCCATCCGGGGGTGAGGTCCCTCCCGGGTCGACTCCACGGGCACGAACTGCGTCGCGCCCGCCAGCGACCCGTGGCGGCGCCTCAGGCCAGGCTATCTGGCCCGAGGCCGCCTTCTTCGAGCGGGATCGGCCATCTCCCGATCCCGCTCGGCGGCCTCCTTCTGGAGCATCACCGCTTCACAGAAGGAGACCACAGCCCTCCAACCTCCCTCATCCGCCAGCATTGCCGCAATCAACGCTGGCGGAGACAGATCTTGCCCGATCTCTTCGACCAAGACTCGGCGTTCGGAGTCCCAAGCAGGGCACTCCGCCAGCGTGTGCTGGGCCGAGATATATAAATTATCTACACCTATATTGTGGTTTCTGAAACATGTACAATTCCTAATAAACAAAGTTAAAAAAATATAAAAATGGTCGGATGTGTCAAACATGTGATATTTACTTATAGTTTATATTAATTAAAATCATTGTTTTACACATTTTATCAGTCCATTTTTTATCAGTAGCAAGAAACTATTACTGTAATTTTGTTTACACAGTTAACTTGTAATGACATTGAGATTGATGATTAAATGCGTAATTAACTGTTGTACTCTATACAAAGGTTGCTTGAGTTGCGAGTCGATAAATTTCATTGTCAAAGGGTCAATGGCCTTAATGGCTCAATACAATCAACAAGGAAGGTGCGGCAGGGCCGCTCCAAGGTTTTCCCTGTGCGCGCGGGAGGAGGACATTGACTCAACAGTGTAAACAGTTCCTTATCTCAAGCTTCGCCGTCGGTGACATGGCGATGTTGCAGCTTTATTTGATTGACACTGGCGTTGTTGGGTATGCCGAAAACTAGACGCCTGAAATTTAACTGACTATTGTATATGGATCGCATAAATTAATTTCCCATTTATTAAAACGAAATTGAAGAATGATAATTCTTATTTTTGTATTAAAATGGTTTTAAAGGGTTTAAAATGATGAATACCTTAGTGATGCATGGCCAATTAAAAAATAATAACGAAAACTTCGGAATCATTAACGCTGTCTTACTAGATAATCGTGCGACAATAATTTTTATTTGTGACTTCATTGTCTTGAAAATCCTACTACTATTATAAAGGCGAAAGTTTGTAAGTATGGATGTATGGATGTTTGTTACTCTTTCACGTAAAAACTACTGAATGGATTTGAATGAAACTTTACCACAATATAGCTTATACATCAGAATAACACATAGGCTACAATTTTTGAGGTTTCTAATGTGAGGTTGTAAAAAAAACACATTAGGAAAAAGATCGTTAAATGTAGTTTATAGGAGCATACTGCAGTAGCTACCTATAGGCCTATGATTAGGGCTCTGCAGTGCTTAGTTACCGTATTTCTTACTTATTACTAGACTAGACGGGACGAACCTGAAACCACGCGAACGAAGTCGCGGGCAAAAGCTAGTACTAAATGTAAAAGAAACACATTAAAAAAACGCAGACACAAATAAAAAATAGTAAGGTCGATAATAAACACAATCAAATTTCCACCATGCATTTTTGATCATTGTAGTATTCGGTTGCTGAATTGATTAGATAGCTAATAACTCAAACAAATGTTTCAAACGTTGTTCTTTCATGTCATTAAGCACATACCTCATTAAGCCGCAACTGCGTCTACTGCGTTTAAAAACTCTACCAAAACACAGTAGGAACAGATATCATTAAATATAACCAAGGAAGACCAGCGTCAAGGTGCATACAGTCTCATGCCATGCGCTTAGAGTAGGAGGACTCTCTATTGTCACGTCAACTACCTTTGTAACTTGAGTAGCATTATGTTGTGATATGAAATATTTTTCTTTCTTTCTTTCAGCATCCAAATATGTATGTGGTGGAAGCTAGTCTTTAATTAAGACTACTTTAATACTTTAGTTCGTAATTTTAATGTTAAACAACTATGCATATGATAGCATAGAAATATGATGACAAGAAACTACACGGAAGTCGTCAACACGATTGTGATCATATTGAGCGAGTGTGCACTAGGTGCACGGCTAATGGCTGCAGTCGTTTAAGCAGTTTTTGCCGCTACGGACAGCTGCCCACCAATCAAAATGTGCATTGTGCAGGGGTAACTGGCAAATGACTAGTCACGGCTGCTAAGGTAAATTTCACGATTCTTGTAAAAAACGCACATGAATAAAATATTAAAATTAGGGCGTTAAATTCATTTCATTTAAATATGAACTGATAATATAATAAATATTGAATTGATTTATTAATCTTAATAAAATTACATAGAATGAGTTCAAAAACAATATTCAATTCGCGGTAAATGTTTGAAATAGATAAAATTAGATGCATATTATCCATATGTTTGAAGTATTTAGGTATAATTTAATCTTTGGAGGTAAACAACTCTAATGATCAAAGTTCAAAACCTAACCTAGAGTTAATCATTTTATATTGTATGAATTATGATACAGTCTGTGAATGTTTTTGTATTTCTGTAGTGACTGTTTCATTTAAAGTAAATAGGGATATTATATAGAAGCAAGAGAAGTGTGCCAGGATCGTAGCAAGTGGAGAAAGGTGGTCTCTGCCTACTCCATTGGGAACAAGGCGTGACATATATGTATGTATGTATATAGATATTATGAAATAGTCATAGCCTAAAACTTCTGCAAATATAGAATCGAAATTCACTGCAAAAAAAAATTGTTTTATTATCAAAGAGGTCGCATTGTAAAATAACTAGTCGATAAACTGCAGACAAACTTATCGTATTTTCGGTTGACCCAGGCGGCTCTGACTTAATAGATAACGGAAGAGACTCGCCCGCATCACCAGGCGTATTTGCTGCGTGCACAGACGCTGATCACCGCACGTGTATTTATTGTAAATAAATATTTGATTAACTACGATAATGCTGGTCTGGTATAAGTCTAGTTTGAATGAGTACTTATAAACATCTCGTTGATGAAATTGCGTATTCACTGAGATTTATTAAGATACAATAAAAAATAACTTTGATAAAACAATTTTAAATAAAAAATACATAGGAAAAGAAGAAAACTTAGAAATTTTAAATACTTATGAGTCGAATTCTTCAGTTGTTTCAATAACTGATACTTACCTATCATAGCATAGCATAGCATACGTACAAATAATTTACGAAATATTTTGTAATTTTATATCATACTATGTTTCCATCCGTGGCTTATCCGAACTCGTGTTATATCCGAACTTCCCATAGAAATATTTCATCAGGATAAAATTTATCTTATGTCCTTCTTCAGGTTTCAAGCTATCTTTATAACATAACTATTATTATTAAGTAATAAATCATTATTTAATTACTTGATTATGAGGGATTTTATCTTTTGCGAGTCAATCAAAACAAATACATGTTAAAATTATGTTGATTTGTCACGATAAACCAATAATAAAGGGCTTTATTATTCTTATTTAAATTAATAAACAGTTATTTGAATTCTTGATTTTTGCTAAGTCAAATTTCATTTAGATGCCCTCGACTAAACTCTAGGAGTTTATCGTTGTTTCACCTCCCACTCAGACGAATAAATTATTGTAAGAACACTGTTTTCGATCGCTCATGTTCTTTTTATAACAATAATTTTGGGTCTGTCGATCTTTTTTTGTTAAATATTAATAAGTTTAAGAGCAGTATTCGTGCCATTATCCGTGACCTATAGTGACCCATGTTAATTGTTTTGAATACGATTTTATTTCTTAAAATGTTCAGCGATCTACTTTAAACGTGTATTAGTAATTAAGTGGAAACTTCACTGGTGTATGATAATTCATTTTAAGTAAAATAAAGCCTTTAAGTAAAATATTTACTGCTTGTTTCCCAAATGTAAATAAATAAATAAATTTCATTTTGCAAAATTTTGGTATATTTACAATAAAGTAACATGATATTTATTGTACAGTGTATTGTGTATTGTTTATTGTAGGTATAGTATAAATGTATTATGACGCAAAAATGGTAAACTTTCGATGTCTTTTTGATATATCAAAAAAGTAAATTGAAATACATATATTTGATTGACAATTTGGGTTGATTTTGCATTAAAATTTCCAACACGTTCCAAGTTTACGTTCGCAGCGTAAATGTGTTGCTAATATACTTGAGATCTCTCCAACACCAAGTTTTTCAATATTCCTTCACCGACCGAGTTGCCCGACTCTGCTCTAGACTGCTAACTAATGCGTGTGAGAGTCACATTATTCCAATTAAAAACTGCGCCTTCTTGGCAACTATTTTCCATTAGAATACTTTTATATGTACAAACCGAGGAACTAATTGCACTACACTAGTTTAGCTTCTGAAATGTTAAAAATTAATACTTAAAGATTATTATTATATAAAACTTTACAAACACTATTCATTTATAAATTAAAATTTATAAAGATTTTTAAACGGATATGGTAGTCGAGGAAAATGCAGAGTATATTAGGAAATGGCGATAGCGCTTTCAAATTTATTTCAATATTTTCATGAGTGCTTTTGAATACTAAATATCCATATCTCTTTGAATCACATCTTTTCATATCCTTTCCTCTGAGAGGTACGAAGCTACCCTAACAATGTTTGGGCGATTAGGTTTTAATTTTGCTAGCCAAGTGTAGAAGATATACTATACATTTGAATTTAATCGCAATGTATGCAGGTTGCCTCATGATGTTTTTCATCCCCATAGGAGTGTCAGGTAAATGAGTACATATTAGGAAATACAATAATACGTTGGTACATGACCACAGCGACATTGACGCTACTGACACTCCGATTTCATTGAATACATATTTTATAATTAAACGATATTTCTCTACGAGACAGTTAATATAGAGATGCGGGGTGGATGTACTAATGCAAGTATTTAAACTATTTTTAAACTAACACTTTTTGAATTCTATGTACGTTCTTTATTCTTCTGATGTTCTAATATTCTGATGTACGTTTATTGGGTCGTTATAACATAAATAACTTGTTTTTGTTACCTCTACGTTTCGACTGTGTGTAAATTAGATTATAGTATTTTGGTTTGAATACCAGTATATAGTAACTTTTGTTGTAATGTAAAATATTTTGAAATAACCTGCTATTATCATTAAATTTTACCAAATTGGATTACTATTTCTTTAATTATTATCATGGACATGAATTTGATTTATATATATCGAGATCGGTGAAAACAAACTGGCATTTTGTGATTTGTATTACAAAATACTACAGGCAAAGTGTATGGAGGCGGACACCGCGGCAGGCGTTCGCGTAGGCGCGATGCGTCGTTTTTTACCTTTTTTGCTGCCATCCTACCTTTCTTGGTTCGCTATGTACTATGGCGGTGTGCGCTCGCTGGTTCGATTCTTTTATTTTTCCTGTCTCCTGCGCACGACTTGAATCGCGGGCAGGTAAATGAAATGACCCTCTTTTCCTTTTTTCGGTTCCATCGCGGGAGGAATTTTGTGATCCTCACTTTGTAAAAAAATGATCAATACCTAATATACGTAGGATTATAATAATAGAAATTACTTATTAAAAGTAATAGTTATATTAGTTTCGGTCTTATTTTCATTTCTGGATTTTCCTATTTGGATTTACCTCTATTACTTACTATTAGACACAAATGGTTTCTTTGTATAGGCAAACAAATGATACACTTGCTGAAGGTTATAATTATCTCTAAGGTTGATAATTGCACATGAAGGCTCCATTTTTGCTCTACTATAGCTTTTGCACGTAAATCTATAGATCTTCATAGACAATTCACCGATGGAGCAATACCATTATGTACAAGATCTTCTCTTTTGATGGAAATTCTTATGGGTAAGTATGTTCAACCTAATTGAAATTTTTGAAAATACCTATAAACCTATTAGATAAGTATTTACGAAAATAAGATTTGTGGCTATTTTATACAATGCAAAAGACTACACTTGTAATTTCATGTCATAAATAAAAAAACAACTGTTAAATGATTCGAAAAGGTATTTATTATAAACGAAGTGACGGATTTACAATTTCTTTTTAAAGAGTAATAGTTTTCTGAAACTAATGTTGTATAATTTTTTTTGTAAATTCCAATTAAATTAAATTACTGAGTCATGACGTGGATTCTGTCATAATTCGTATCGCATCAAAATTCCTTAGCTCTTTCGTAGGAGGCGCAATTCACAAACAAATCCCAACAGCGACCAGCGAGCCACGACTTGCCTAAAAAACTTTAGTCAAATATGCTTAGATGCATGCACACAGGGTGCGGCCACACGACATGCAACCATCAAACAAGCTTCTTTTGGTAACAGAATTTCGTCTGCGTTGATAGGAAAGCGATAGTGTGGCTCAAGCCTCGAATTCGGGTTCGGGGTGAATACCCTCAAGCCGGTAAAAACTATTTTCAAGGTTAGGCCGAGCTTGGAGGGGAGCGTGAGGCGCAGGGCGAATTCAGCGGGCGACACGCGGGGCGCGGGCGCGGCGGACGCGCCGAAATGCAGATAGTTTTCCGCCCCCGCGCCCGTACCCGCTCCGCTCTCCCGCACGTCCATGACAGGCACGCACTTTGCATTCCTGCAGTTGATTTGCTTTAATCAAACTAACTTGTTCTTCAATAACGCTCACATTAAGGTATTATTTTTAAATAATCTACTCTTGTATTGTTAGTACGTGTTGTGAACAATATTTTGTGTGAAAAGTGACTTTGTACATTTTTTCAGAAATTTTAATCAGATAGTTTTATTTCAATAACTACAGGATCCAGGCTGATTTTATTTCAAACTTTATAATTGTATGTAAGGTAGTTACACATTCAATAATATTGATAGTAAAGAGCATAATTTTACTTATAAGATTGTAATTAGATTTAAACTTGTTATCTTAAATAAATAAATGTCTTTCTTTCTTTTGCGTATTAACGAGTAGCCTGTCTTTTCTCAAGCTATATACTTTATGTGTACCAAATTCGAAATGGTTGCGGAGAACTATATTAGTCCTTTAAATGTTGAATCAATACTCAATAATTTGTTTTTTCAAATTTTTTTTAAAAGATGGTCAGACAATTTTGGACCCTGTTGGGCGCAACAATATGGTAGGTATGTTGCTACAAATACAACTAAAATAATTACAAAAACAATTTATAGTCAATAAAATCTAGTCTAGTCAATAAAATCATTTAGAGCAAGTCATACTTTGTAATACTCTAATACTATCTGTAAATCATAATCCAGAGAATTAAGTCAATGGCGGTAAATTTTCAGCTCTGATGAAGTTCGACCAAAGTTCCATCCAAATTTTGAAATTTTGAATTCCAACAAAATCTTTTTACCTTCTAGAGATGTGATGCTGAGAATCCTCATGAATACCACCGCAACCGAGAGCTACGGTGATTATGTTAGACTCCAAACTGATCGTCTGGAGGTTGCTATTCCGAACATAGGGAGTGTTAGCCATCCTGCGTAACAAAACTTTTTGCGTTTGTTGAATGAGTAGAGAGTTTGAAACACGGTGTAATGAGAATATCTGGCACGCATGCGACATGACAGGTAGTAAAAACTTTGTACAGTGTACGCTTGTTTCGAAGGGACATGGGAACCAACCAAGTTAAGGATGGATCAAACTTTATGACCCAAAGCTGAGTCTTGCTGAAAATACCATTCTTGATTATAGAACATGTTATAAGGGTGAGGGGCTTACCCATCTAAGCACTCAAGTATGGTAGGGTAATTTCAATCGATTTGTGCCGATATTTTGATACCTTTTTAACAAAATAAGATTCACTTCTTCGTAGAAAGAACCTTACCAACCACCACTGAAATCGGAGCATCTCCACATTATACTTTGTTGACTAATCAGGAAGCTTTATTAGGGATTTGAGTACAAGTATAAACACGTTTATTTTTGTTAAGATATTGAATAATTGTAAATATTTTTTGATCATCACTGAAGTCTGACAATTTCCACGTTGAACTCTGCCGACTAATCCTGAGCCTTTAGGAGGACTTGATTATTCTTTTTCACTACACTCCTTTTTAATTTCACAACCGTATAGCGTGATACTAAGAAAAAAATAATGAATATCTTATAAGATAAGATATGACAGACTTAAGGTTCAAGCTAAACATTATGTTTATTTTGAATTGTAATAGTATTAGTGGCCAGACGAAGTATATTGTCGGAAAATGCGACTAATGTCACATATAAATCTATAGTCTATACCAAAGTTTGTCGCTATGATTATAATGTTTATAGAATTGTGGTATTTCGACAATTGAATATAAGATAACCAGATAGTTAGATAGATAGAGAAGTTAGTTGTTACATAGTCCAGGTAAACTTTGCATACACTTATTGTTGCTTTTCATCAGATGGGATGAAAGCCTGGAGTTGCAATCTTTATTAATATTATAAATGCGAAAGTATTGAACCAATTTAAATGAAATTTGATAGATAGATAGTGTAAAGCCTATATAAAAGATATAGGTTAAATACAAATTATTAAGTTATTAAATACAAATTAATAGCTAGTAAATACAAATTATTAGTAAGGGGCTGAAACAGGGGATAAATAGGGTATGTCGTTTATTGATATATATAAGACATATTTATGTACATTCAAAGTTTGTAAAAAATATCCTAAAGAAGGTTGAAGGTTGATGAAAGATTTTGTTGAACAGGTTCAGAAACTACTAAACTGATTTTGATGAATGTTGATAATTTCAGGGATAATTTAAATCCGGAGTAGGATATCGGGAAATTTTTACCACGGTAAAATATATTTTCCTGGAAGAAAATTTGATAAAAACAAAAAAAATGCCAGCCAGGTTTTGATGCTATATGGTATAGAGACGGTGGGAGATCCAGGGTGGAACATAAGATAATTTTTACCGCTAGTATATCTCTTTCATTTGGAAAATCCGATATAACACGCTACGGGCAGAAATCTAGTCTATATAAAAAAAATAGCTAACCATCAATGACTATTACTTTTGAGGCAGCTTGCACGATTTCAAGTGACGGTGAGCAAGGTGTGCGGCGAAAGGGCCGTGGACGCAATATCGGCTATCGCTCCCCCTAGTAATTCGCCATTAGTCGCGTTTGCACTCCGCTTTTTGCCTTAATGAGCTTCCCCCGGTCCTACGCGGCACGCACACGCAACAATACATTTTTGTGCACTAACTTCAAAGAATAAAAATCAAATTAACTATTTCAAAACTAACAAAATCAAAATGCGTTAAGGCTGCTCACGGCCAAAGTATTTTTGAAACAAAGTAACTTTCGAAATCATTGTGCTTATTTAAGAAAAGTGAGCTTATTGAGTCGAAAGTAAGTGTATTTAGCGACTTTAAGCATTTTAATTATGCATTGAAAGGAACATCTAACTAATTGGTATTCCAAAATCATCCCTACGTCGAGCCGCGCATGTTGACGTGGCTTTTTTAAGCAATCCCTTCCTTGGTGGGAATTAAAGGGTTAGTGAGAGTTTTTGCTGTCATTTTTCTTATAGAACAGGTTGCTCACACCTGTCATACCGTCAGTTGCTTATTATAGGTACTGATGCGTATTTTTGTAAAATATTATCGTTATATGCTGATATTTATGTTAATTACTTGCTGAGTATGTAGGTATCGTGCAGATGTCATTTTTATAATACTAATGCAAATTTATGAACGAAACTAATAATATAATGAAATACGTGGTCAAATAGAACTTTTTCTAAATTTTGATTTTATATACTTGTTAGGTTTTATATACTGCATAAACTTCGCTCTTTTAATTGATACAAATTAATAATCATCCATTCGGCTCTAGAAAAGTGTTTGGTAGGTACTGATCTGATAATACTCCAATAAGACTTAATAATTGTGTAGAACAAAGTTGTTGTGAAGAGGTAGAACTAGTACAAAACAGTCACGTTTACTCCTATAGATGCTCTCTCTAGTGGAAAAAATATATGCTTGTGACATATTTTTATGCTGAGTGGCCATATCTTTACTGAGATGATAATGACGATGATGATATTATACAACTTGTTTTCCCTGAAAGTTTAGGAAAAGTTGTAATAAATACATACACTATGCCAATTTTCAATAGCTCTAAGAATAATAGGAGCTAATTTCAGTTAAATACCTTAGTCGACCTTTACAAATATCTTGATATCCACGGGAAGATAGGAAATGGCGAGATATATTATATATATAGGTCATCGCACAGACTGAAAAAACAATGGTAATCAAAATGTCATGGTGTTTGATGCTTACAATTTGACCACTTCTTCAAGGGTCGCGGAATACAACAGTGGGCAACAACAAAGTGGGCAGCTAAGACAGTGCGTGCAGTGGGTGCGTGCGATAGCGATCTCCCGAACGGCACCCCTCCGCGCCCGCGCCCGCGCCTTAGAGTATGCGTGAGGGTTTTTTGCGCGAGCCCAAGGGTGGTGGAGCGCAATCGCCTGCCAACAAAAAACACTATTAAATAACTCAACAGAACCGCGGGGCGGATTCGTGATCGCGATACCGCGGTTATAATACGCTTTAATTAACGTCAGCGACAAACTTAAGTGTTTGCTACGTGCAACGTTTATTTTACGATCTAGTGATGCGATTAAAACTAGTCACGTGTTAAGCTAGCTAAAAATATAAGTATCATTCTCAATTAATGAGTGTTATCAAAAAATCGTGTAGTTTGTAAAAAATAAATATTTTTGATTAAAATTTTTGCTTGATATCAAAGGATTTATCAAGTTTATGCACACTAAGTTATTTTTTGTGCCGCGCCCCTAAATTCAACCCTGTTTCAACCTGCTTATGCGCAGACGTTGAAAAAACTGCGTAAAAAGTTGCCGCGTATTAGAGACGAAATTTCCCGCCAGCACGTCTGCGATTTACCTACTTCAACAAATAAGGATCAAAGAGCAAATAAAATGGTGACCCAAAACCAGCTACCCTGTACCTGTGTTGTGACCCGGTCAAGTGACAACCTTAATATTTTTAGAGGACATAGCTTTTGTGTTAGTTTTTATGTCAGTTTTATTATATATAATAAATGATTATAATATCACAGACTTTCAAAAAGTACTGCACTAATATTTCAACAATTTTTTTTACTAAATTGACTAGGATCCGTTGTTGTTTTTGTCCAAAATATATATAACCTTCAGCAGCGTTCGCTTTACCCAGTGCTGTATTATCAACATGACATGTGTTTGTTTATTATTTTCAGTGGTTATTGTCGTAATTAACGATATATTTTATCGACAGCACGTGGTCGCAGCTAAGCTTTCACGGGGTTAGAAATAATTTTGACGTCAATCAAATTTTACGATGTTTGTACACCTTGTTCTTTTGTTAGTTGTTTTATAGAAGAGGTTTAAATACAGGTACAATAATTTCGAATATTGCGATATCATATACATACTTCTTACAAATATTTTTGGGAATATGATAAGTGAAGCTTCAAATTTGGTAACGTTAATTATATTTTTAGTCACCATTTTTACAAATAGGCTAATAGTAGGCTCGAGCCGATAGGGATGATGATTATATTAAGAGATGATTGCATGTTTTTTTTATGTAACCTTTAATAAAATAAGAAATTAATATTATGAAACAAAGAGATATATAGTTATACATACTTATAACATCACACTTTTTAATTTACAATTTATCGATATTTTTGTGCACAGTACTTAAAGCAGTTGAAACTTATTATGTCGCATTAGACTTAGACCTTAGATTATATATCTAGAAATATATTTTATATTTGTAGATATATAATCTTAGCACTGTCAGACTAGTCATATACTATTTGATGTAAAATAATAAAAATGGCCCAAATCATATTTTAGATTCTGCAATTAACTAATACAGAAACATGTACGAGTATCTACTGTTTAAAAGTCCATAACTTGCAAACTTATGACGTTCTATTTTAGGTGGTGTCATAGTTTATAGTTCTGGCAATCGTCATACAAGCGTTGTATTGCGTTGTTTTGTTTTCTTAGATGACAGTCAAACACTGTTGTCAACATGACAACAAAACATTGACTATCACCAGATAGTTACCACCAGTTGAGGATGCTATATAGAGAAGTATGATTAGATTGTACAAAATAAAAACTGTTATCTCCAGCTACACCGTTGAGAATGAGGCGAGAGTTCGATATTAACAAATGATTTTAATATTTGAGAGTTTGTAATATAATTTAATACAACACCAGCTTTGGAACTCCGCCACGTTCCGCATTTGATAGTTCACGTTAGTATAATTTCATAATTGGCAGTCTAACGTATTTTAATAGCCAAAATAGCAAAACCATTTCGCACGTGCCTTTTGCCTCATTTCGCAAGTGAAATGCGATATATATATAACGAACGAATGATTCGTTCGTAACATATTCGCTTGAACTAATATTTTAAGTTCAACATTTTTTTTTTATTTTAACCTAAAATAATCGTATTGGTTATCTTTAATATATCTGCCGCGAATACAGAAGCTATTTTTATAGTATAATATTGAGCAGTTTGCGCTATTTATGAATTAAAATCAAGAGAATTCCTGAAAGACTTAATATACTTACCTTAGTAATGCATTTATGAAAATTAAATTTATGATGAAAAGAATATTTGAGTATAATATTTTTCATAAAAATTTGAAATTCATGAAATAATAATTAGCTTACCGTTTCAACGTACATGCCGCAAAAAACTAGAGGTAACTCTTTAATGGGGAAATTCACAGCTTTTTATAACAAAGTACTACAAATTGTTCTGATTTGCCTTTTGATAGAATCAAAGTAATTGTCAAAAATATTGGAATAAATTGACGACACGTTTAACGCAGTGGTCGTGTAATCGGCTTCTATGCAATAGGTCGCGGGTTCGATTCCCGCACAAATATTTTGTTTGACCTACAAAATTTTGTTCCGGTCTGGGTGTTTGTGCATGTGAGATTTCTATGTCTGTGACTGCACCCACGATACAGGATAAAAATCCTAGTGTGGGGCAACGTTTAAAAAAAAGTCAAAAAAATAAAATAGTTTAAACAAATAATAATATTTGCTTCGGTTTGATTTAAATTACTCAATAGTTACGTTTCGAAATGTTTGGAGAATAATAAGTAAATAATGATACTATAGTTTTTTATTAGTGAAAGAGATAATGTGAACTTATTTAATCTTCTAAAGGATGTTGTGTTCAGATTATTTATCTGAAGCCAACTTCCAATTGGCCAACACTACGTAAAAATATAGGATGAAAAAAATAATTCTTGCTGATTTTTTTACTACTTCTTTTCAGTACAAATTTCCCGTCGTAGACTTGTGCAGGTACCTATGGTATAGCTTCTTTGACGTGTCAAAGTGTTTGTGACATCTAATTTGAAGAATAAATTTGATTATGTTTTTATTGTACCTACCTATAATATCGTTTTGCAGCGAATTGTTTTGAAATCGAAAACAAAATTAATTTTTAACCGTAATCGTTTTATGAAACAGAAGCAACATTAAAAATTTTAATAAATTTATAATAAAATTTGACACTAACTAGACATAAAAAACAGTATTAATTTTTTTTTGCATCCAGTGACAGAAAATGGATCGTACAAAAACAGTCATTAATTAATGAAAAAATTTTTGAAAATGATTCCACTAATGCTAAATTTGCATCTGTCATGGGATGTTATTTTAGTAAATGAAAGCTTAATGATGCAAGACTGCACCACATGTAGATATGGTCTCTCGTCGCCTCGCAACAAGCCGTGGCAATCGCATAATGGTTCTACGGTCATAAATCACTCAATTATGCCAGCTTTGGGGAAGATGTGTCGCAAAATATGCCGGAAATTTAATAAGTGTGTTTGCATACAAAACAAAAGACGCGCTACCAGTCGTTTGCTGAAACTATTACAATACTGAACAAATTGCCTACTTTAGCAGTATTTGAGATTTTAAATTATTGGATATGATGGCCAAATTTTTCAATTCCATTTCATTTTTAGTACGACACAACATTTACCTTGTCTCTGATTGGCACTTCCAACATTATTATAATAATTTTCCCCCGCCATGCTCCTGTCGCGCTGATCTCGGGCATAGTCTAATATTAACTAGAGAGGTTCGATTTTGATTTGTGATGTACAATGTTTATATTATTTGTTCGATATACGTTAATCCAATGCTTTAATATTAAAGGAAAATATCGATAGGACTTGCAGACTAGCGAATAAACTTCAAAACCCTGATGCGTATAAAGCCAGAAGTCGACCAATTCACACTGGGCAAAAATGGTTGACGACTTAACCATCCTGACTAATGACAGGCTTGTTCTACTTAGGCCTTTATCATGAAGGCACAAGTCTGATTAGAACATCTCAAAATAAGGAATATAAACGACGACCTCCATAGTCGAGTGGATAGTACACCAGTTTCAAGGTGTCGCCATCTCTGAGGTCCCGGGTTCGAATCCAGATGGGGGCAGATGTTTGTGTGATGAATGCCAGCATTTGTACCTTAGTCATGGTTGTTCATATATATTAATACATATATATAGGCTATAGGCTAATTGGTGTAAGTGTAACAAATATTTATTTATTATAAACACCTTATTTGACTTATACGCATTTTCCATTAAATATCAGTAAACTTGAAGCGATTAAGCAATGGTATGAAAATAATATTTTAATCCAATTAAAAGATTGTTTCTATAAAAAAAAATATGACATCGAAACAAAGAACAGCGGCATGCTCACTATTTATATTCGTGTGTCAAATTATCTCAGCCGCAAAATTATCAAGTTTGTGACTGAGGTAACAATACCTTAGGCACGATTAATACTCGTATAGTAAAATAATCTACTACTTTTTTATTAAACATAGTTCATTTGTTTATGTTATTTTCTTTTATTTTTATTTCGGCTTAGGTAAGTAAGTGTGTACTCGGCGCTTTGCTCGATCGCGTGCAGTGTATTCATATAAAATTCAACGAGGTTGTCAATGTAATATGGTAGCGCTGTTGGTGAGACTTGTGAAATTGTGAAATTATCCGCAACTCAAGTCGCCGCCGGGGAAAGAGAATTATTATTTCAAAGGATAATTGTTTGTTGATGATTGTCCTGAATTGCGGTACCGTCATGTATCGAGTAAATTATTAATGAAGTGCACGTCATTAGATGTTACTTCCTCTGTTTCCTAATGAAGATACAAATGTTTCATGTTGGGTTTTGTTATGCATAGTCGCTACATGTTTATTCTCAACTTAAACTTTAATTTTAAGGTTAGTTGCCTTACATAGGTAAGTTCATAATAACAATTATGCTCAGAAACTCACAAATTTTCTACATAAAATTTAAGCTTGGAATCAACAGGAATGATAATTGAAAATAGATGCTCTAGTGAAAAACGGAGATCTAAACAGCTGGGAACTTACTAGTGTGATATTAAGCGCAAGACTAGTCAAATTTCGAATCATTAAAGGGATTTTACTCTGTGATTTTGTTTTCTGCAGTGCAACCTTCAGCAGTCTGCAGTGTGTTCTTAACACTGCAAATAGTTCAGGTTAGATTTTTTAAGATCTTAGCAAATTGTTAAAGATTCCAGCACAGTGCCAAATAATTACACAATTTTTCAAAAATCTTGAAGTGTGAAAATATCTGTATCCTATTAAGCTAGATTTTTTTAGGTAGATGTCGTTTATGTTTTGGTAGGTAGATAGAAGGAAAAAAAGAAGGATTGCTAGAGAGACCGATCGCTGTGAACAGCCATGGGGGTGCTTACATATACATGCGGAGTCGCCCAATATTGGCCGTCTCCGCTAAAATGATATTATATTTTGTTGATAGCGCTGGCATGGACAGAGATAATTTTATGAAATTTACACACGCTTTAAGACATTTCCGGTATATGGACACCAAATAATGCATATAATCGACCTTTAGGTCCATGAAGTATATTAACTATGGATAATGATGCTTACATAGCGAAGCCTATTTACGTATTTGATCACGTACATATGGTTAGTATCGTCCTTAACTAGCTGCTGTATGAAACTGTACATAAATGATTTAATCTCATCGACAACCTCAGTTGCGAAGACAATTTTGAAATTTTTAGTCTATAAGTACAAACAAAAAATGAAAATTGGTTTTTAGTTTATTAACTAATTACATTCAAAAATGGTCTGCTTTAAAATTCTTTTAAAATTCTTCAGTATTTTTGATATACTGAGATGTAGAATTTACAGACACTCAGTATCTATAGATAAAGCAATAGCTTTTTCGTTAAATCCATTGTCAGAAGACATTTTTGAAATCAAAGCTTTATTTCGGGCATTTTCGTGAAGATTATGTGTAATTTGATTTGGAAGGATGAGAAGAGAAGAGAGAGGTGAGAATTCGATATTGTAAGATGAGTTTGTGTTTAACCTTTAATATAAGTCGCCTTTAGTATTAAAGCTTATAAAGTGGAAATCCAAAACAAAATAAATTAGCCTATACACTAACACTTTCCTTTATAATAATAATATTCAGGAACATTGAAT
Organism: Scirpophaga incertulas; assembly: GCA_036419045.1. Classification (NCBI taxonomy): domain Eukaryota; kingdom Metazoa; phylum Arthropoda; class Insecta; order Lepidoptera; family Crambidae; genus Scirpophaga; species Scirpophaga incertulas. The sequence goes on along the minus strand of CM071637.1, from coordinate 14,800,940 downwards.
ACTGGAAAGCGTTTACAACGTAGGACTGCGAATGATCATGTGAAAAATATACATTCTGTATATCAATTAAATTCAATAAGTTGTTCCACTTGAATGTATTTGTGCAAATAAAAGACGACACTAAATATGTTATTGGTGAATTATGTTTAAAATTAGTTTACTTTTAATAAATAGTAACGTCCCTTGTTTGTAGTTTGAATATCTTGTTCTTTAAAATAGGTTGTAGGTTTATTCTTCGATTTATTTATAATGTTTTAATACTTAATTTAGTGGAAATTTTGCTGGTGAATGATAGAAATTTTATTATGTTATGTAATATGTATTGTCTTTAAGTAAAATGTTAACTGTTTGTTTCCCAATTATATATAAAAAATAAAATAAAACATTTTACAAAAGTGCAATTGAAAAATGAAAAGGAGAAAAGAAATCGTAAATGTTTTTTACCTATAAAGATGTTTCTTTTTTCTCGTTATTCCTTTCTACGTTATTTTCTGTCCCGACGATCGATAAACCACGATTTCGTGAGGAAGCTCAGCTCGTACATTATTTCGCAAGCAAATTGACCTTTCGTGCGGCTGAACAGCGATTCGCGCGAAAATATCGATTATTTTTATCTTATCGCTGGCTATCGCTGCCCTGTCGCGCGCACACTATGTTAATAGGGTTGACGAATTTTATTACTAGGTTGACGAATTTTAATTCAAGACACTGATTAAATTTATTTTTATGTGTTTTATATGTTCGCAGTTTATCGGCAATTTATATTGGATTGTGGCTTTGAGAAATCGCTTAAAATGTCTAAGTAAAATATGTCTGTGTAAATATATAAGCGGTTACATAATAACTATTTTAAGTACAAACTATAGAAAGATAATAGGTTACATGAATGACTAGATTAATGCATATCTATATTATTATTGTTTTTATTAATATTAATATAATGAAAAAGTCGAAAATAATAATTAGTAGGTTATGCTTAAAAACAGACAAGTAGATAACACTCAAAGAAACCGACACAGTATGATTAATTTCACTTATGATGTAAGTAAGCCCAATCAACGTGTAGGTAACATATAAATTAGCCAATGCACAAGAATCTCTAAGAAGAAAGTAATAATATTTTTTAATTTTATCTTTTTACATCGGTAGTGTTTAAGTACCCTATGATTCTTCCACAAAAAAAAAAACTATCAAAATGAAATCGTGTGATATATATTGATGATGAATACTTCTAAGTGGGCTTTAAATATATTAAATAGATTATTAGTTATAAAAATATAAGTATAAAGAAAATGTGACTTGATGTAGCTTACGTAACTTTGACTCGCACAGACATACAACATTACAAATAATAAAATACAATAAATAGTTTGAAATACAATATAGACATGTGCAAGCCAAAAGGTTCCTACCTCAGCATGTGCTTTGCGCCATAAGTATATGATGCCGCAAAGCGCTGATATTCTGGCAGGGCCTTTCCATTTGTGACGTACGGGAAACAATAAATAATACACAATTATATATTAATTGATAAATATACATTATTAATATTATACATAACTTAAAATAGACATACATAACTTATAAACATGATAAAAGTATATGATAGTACTATAAAAATTAAAAATAAAATTATATATAGGTAAATGTGATATTTTGGTGGTAGTAGTGGCGTTAGGACCATCATATACGTGCTTGTGTTTGCGTCCAGAGTCATTACGAATATTTAATCTGTGGTGCCATTTCATAGTGTATTCCAACCACAGATTATTCCAATCATTGTGTTGTGTATTCCAATCACAGTTTTTTTTTTCCTCAGGAGAGGAGGCTGAGAATCCATCATGGATACCAACGCAACAGGCAAGCAGGGATGCGTTGATTATGTCGGACTCCTGGTACTGTCGAGACGGCTCGACTACACAGACCTACCGACTAAACTCAGCCTAGCCTTTGGTCCTATTGACCCTACTGGCTTTATTGACGAGAGGGCCGCACCTCAGGAGAGGCACGGTTAGCGCTACCCCATGGTGAGGGTATATGCGCTAGAAGAAGGCACGAATCTCCAAAGTGGAACCGGCCAGTATTGATAAGAACCTAATCATGGCTAAGCAGAAGGCTGCCGTTTAGGGGTTGACAAGGGGGAGCGACGGCTCAGACGCCGCCGCTTGCAGGTCTAGAAGTTCCTGCGTGAGTTGGTTAGGGGGGTCGCTAAGGACATGTCGCGGTCTACGTATCCTCTGCCGGTATTGACTAGTCCAATCACAGGTAGAGATTGCTGCTTTTATAGTTAGATCGATTTTTGCTCCATATTTTGAGATTTTTTTTTCAGTGGTTTACTTTGTTAAGCTACTAATGAAGTAAAACTAAGAAATTTACTATCGACTAATGAGTTTATAATTTTGCACCAATCTTTTATATAACTTTCAAAATTCAAAGTATTGTTTGGTGCAATACATTTCTATACATATCTATTATAGAAATGAAATATTAAATTTAGTTTTGTCACATTTTTATTTCATAAAGATATTTTTGTAGAGTTTGAAAATATGATTGCATTAATTACAATGACTCCACTGGAGAGCATCCCTGCGTCTATAAATAAAAGGGCACTTCGCGGAGGTAGCTTTGCCGCCGCTTACTGCGCATGCGGCCGGCGCCGCTCAGCATTGGGCACCACTGACTCCGCCTACGAGCAGATTATTTGCAATTCGTGAACAATTCGCATTGTTCTCGATACTGCAGCTTCATCTTATATACCTACACTTGACATCTTACTGATTGTGTATTTTGTGCAAAAATCAAAGCACATTTGTAGATACTTGACACAGTAAAAGCAATGATTTTATTTTATATCTTAAATATGATTCTAAACGGTCCTAACTCCTAAAGGATTTGAATTTAGTCTATTGATTTATTTAGAAAGTAGATATCAAATAGATGCCTTTATAATTTTTAAAGCTGGAACTGGAAAACAAGTAAGCACTCGTGTAGCTAAATGGAAAAAGCTGAAATGAGGATAAAGCTTAGAAATAAATGAACTAACTGGTTATTGAAAACAATATAGAAAGGTAGTATTTGTTTTTGCCGAAAAAATAAAAGAAAATAAGTGGCTTAACTTTACGTTTCTTCTTTGGGGAAACAATATTAATCTATAATAAATGTTATATAAACTAGAAATGATTGGAAAAGTCAAATAAAGGTTAATAAGTACAAAATTACAGTATTGTTTGACTAACACTCATTTCGTAGAGGACTTAAAAATACATTTTCAAAAAAATGAATATTTGACTACTCTACAAGCTACATAGACATTTTTTGCATATATATTTAGGTAGAAAATCGTTTACTTATTAGTTTATTTAAAAAATTTAGTCACAAGATCATTGTTGACTTATATTTGGTTACAAATTGATTGACCCGATTTTCTTGAAGTCACCAGTGACATTGTCAACAACTTCATGCGTAACATTTAACATTCGCATGTCAATAAAATTGAACATTTCCCATGTAGTCTGTGAATCACGTCTAATATTATTCAGCGGTATGTGAAAGCAGTTATTTAAACTCGTTTACCGCACAATCCACCTGCTATATAATCCGCGCTGTTTCGCAATTCGCCTGGTATCTATGTCAGCGTGCGAGCGAGACAGTGAAATATATGCCAGTGGGACGGAGGGAGAGGTCCGAGTGAGTTCTGCGTAAGGTTGGAGGGGCCGCGTAGGTATTTATCTTGTTCGCGAATATATTGCGCAATGTACACCAGCGAAAATAAGTTTCGATTTTGCGTTAGTAAAACGAGAGATTTTACACTCTGAATTCTATACGACCGTTTTATTTTTCAATCAATATTCAATTTATTGGTGGCGCGCTCTCATTTGTCTAGAGTCCAACAGAGTAACAGCCTTCAAAACCGGCTCAATCGATAAGTATTAAATTATTAAATTGCGCGTTAGGGCAACTGTACGCCGCGGAAGAAATGCGTAAAATTACGAGGGCCTTGCATTGTTTGATGAAGGAAAATGGGAGTTTCCGCCTTGATACGTGACAAAACATCTGCTGTTCACGAAATTGTTCACTATTTTAATGTTTTTAATAGGTTTATATACCTAAGAGATTATTATTACATACAAGATTATTATATTAATCTTTATAGTTATTTTTGAAAAATATACTTTTATTACAATATAGGTACTTACGTCAACATTTTGTTGAAATTTAACTTTAAATATTACAGTTGATTATAATTAATGACGATTACGATAGTTTTTTCCCCTCAGGAGTTCTTCGGTTTTTATATTTCAAAGCACTATCAAATAGCCTAGGTGGTTTACCTAGTTACTTACTAAGTAATGTCAAGGGATACCATGAATATCCATGATTAAATTATATATTTATTTATTTACTGAATCGGTCCTTTCAATTTGTAGGTATGTTGTTGCTAATTTTAAAAAGAAATTCAAATATTGCATCACTATTTATCAATGCCAATTTAACTCATTTAATACAATTTAACTCAAAAATAATATAATCAAGAGTCAAAGTATCACACAATTTTATTGCAATTTTAACTAAAATAACAATATATTTATAATACGGCTAGCCGCGACTAAAGTCAAGGTTTTGGTATTGCCAGCAACCGATCGCTGGTAACTGTGACCTATTTACACGGTGGGTAAGTCTATATCGCTGACGTGATTAGCTATTTTTTATCAGCGATAATAAAATCGCAGTCCGATCACGTTGAGTAGAATTAGGTGCAGTCTACCTATAGGTAGAGTAGAAGTTAGATTCTCTAATTTTAATAACTGTCTTTGATTTGTCTGGATTAGATTAAAGAAAGAGTCATTATAAGAAATATGTGGCATTTGCTTCGGATATCTGAAAAGAGAACAGATATCAAATTAAATATTTGTCAATGAGAATTGATAATCAAAAAACGATGCTTCTAGATAGTGGGCCACCTGAATTCGCGCTCTATTACTGCGTCCGCCGCCCGCCGCGCCGACCGCCCCGTCAACATGGCGGCCGCGGTCGAGTCAATGGCCTCCATGCGCTTGCGCAACGACACGCGCGAATCTCAACAGCAAAACAAAGTCTTCAATAGGGCTGACTGACTGAGTGACAATAGTTAAAGTGACAAGAGAATCTGTTGCTTCGTGGTGAACATAACTGTTACCAAACGTTCTTTAGTTAACTTAATGCGGAATATGATAAACATGTTTATAACAACTATACCCACGCATCTATGCTTTAAACTGTAAAATTTTGCTTTATAATTATTTACATATATTAGATACTAGAATTTATTTCAAATATATACTTAACACTGAATTTGTTTTACAAAACAGTGAATGGAAATTGATTAACAAAATATGTAGGTATTGTATTTGTGTTATTATAAACATTTAAACTCATTCAAAAAGAAATCACAAGTAGGTAACCAAATCTTTCTTTCATGGCTGCCAATAATAGATATAGTGGGTTAAAATTTACAGATATACAATTGATAACTGATAATGATAACCCTGGCTCTAAATTTCTTTGTGTGGGTGGGCACAGACCACATACGAACAGCGGTATGTGTTGCACACGGAGTTGTTTATTTGAATTTAGGGGATTACATCAGTGTGTGCACCTTCTCTAGTGTGTGTGCACTGCCTACATCAGACGCGGCCAGAGTTGTGCCGATTAATTTAATGTTAAGTAGTTGCTACGAATTTTCCTCAATCAAATCTATGAAGGTCTTCGTCGAAGTCGAATACAAATGGCAGTTTGGTTTTGTTTTATTCAATTGATTGAAAAAAGAAACATACAGGAATAGGCCAACACAATTTATGCTATTTCAATCAAATTTAATTTTTGTTGTTGTTTATAAGTGAATATATATTTTTTGAATGTGTTTTTCAATCATAAGCCGTTGATTTGGGATTAAGAATATGTACGGAATTAACAGCTCTATATCACGATTTGAAATTATATTCCATTTAACTGTGAATTATAAATTGGGATATTCGTTACGGATTTGGTGCAAAATACTATTACATTTTTTCGAACTATCCATTAAGTTGCATGTGGCAGAAGTAAACTACCTATGCATAAAAGATGTCAACAGTTACCGTTACGAACGTGTCGATATTATCGGGCCGGACTTGGGCTAGAATGCACAAATGGCAACATGAGTTTACTGAACTCCACCTTAGATAATCAGCTGGATATATTTGAGTATTTAACAAATATTAGACTCGTACTTAGAGATGTGAGAAAGCAACTTAGATAAGTAGATAGGCAACTTTAGTGATGACTGCGTTAGACGGTTGAGTTATAAATCGTTTAGAAATTAATGAGTTGATAGTTTAAGTATTTGTTAGACATGTACTCTGATCATGCTGCATTCAAACCGAAATGGTTATGACCAAATTTAATTAAACCTTATATTTAAAGTTTATTAATTAATTATACACAATTTGTCAAATTCCATTTCATGTAAGAGTTTCCGCGTTTATGGTATTGTGTTTTATTTATTGTTATAGCTAAACCAAGAAGACATGTAAGTTCTATTGTTTATATGTAAGTCTGAGATAACGACAAAATCAATATAGAAATATTTTTTGGCGTTTACGACCTTATACTACGGAGCTACGGGCTACGGCTACGAGCAAGTGAGCGCGGTCGCGCGCCGACGCACCGTATGAGCTGGGAAATAGGTCAGCGTCGGAATTTGCACGTGACGTGAGCAATTCAATTGTACGTTATTATATTACTATAGAGATGCTGGCTTTGAATAGATGCTGGTTTTACTGAGGGGTTTGATTTTTAAATAGGTATCTACAACTATTTTTGGAGAATAAAAAGTTACTTACATTTGATACAACTCACGCAAATACAGAAGTTAATAGTGAATGGATCAGAAAAAATGTAATAAAAGTTATCACAGTATTAATGCAAATAGCTAGATGAAAAAGACCTCAGAAAATTTGAAAAATCTTGCAACTAACGATAATATATTTATTATTATACGTTATAGATCAGCTTTGTAAGATTAATATGGTTCTTTTTTCAAAATTTCCATAGCTGTATAACGCAATAATATAATTTCATTAAATAATTCAAAGCCTGCAAGTCAAGGCGCGAACTCGTTGTTATTGAGCTATGTTTCCGCATATGCTTCACCTTCGCCTCTGGTGCCGTTCGCTGCGAGCATGCGAATCGGAAGTGTTCGGAAGAGGTCAGCGCGCGCGCACCACCGCGCCGCTCCGCGCCGCCCGCCATGGCTACACGTGTAACGTTTGCGTAACGCAACCTTGCGCGAATATATGGAACGCCATCGGCCCTTTGATAAAATCCTGTTGTTTGAATACCTATTTATAATATTTTTAATCGGTGGATAAACTTAGCGACATTTTTGTGTTATGATACTAACGAAAATACAATCCCTTTTACATGTGGCTTATATTTAAATTTGATTGATATATAACTACTGTTAGTTTACACAGTAACGCGTCAGTTTTTACATGTTGATCTTGATATAACTCTTAAAACGTTTATAATAGAAGTTGTTTTCGTACTTTAAATGTAAAAACTGGCATGTTGCTGAGTGTACCGAACCTCGTATATATTATAAAAAAACGAGACTGAAGACTATCTACACTGTAAATAAGAAAATATAATTTGAAAGGGCTTTAAAATTAGGAAACCTATTTATTAAGGAAACTGGAATGATAAAGAGAAATGCATTAGCATGTATAAAAAATGTAAAATAAAATTTGGTATTTTTTATATTATAAATAATTACAAACTATAATTATTATTATACTAATTAACTGATATTTGTAAGATTTGGAAAAAAATGTATTTTTATTGATTTTATAAAATCATTTTATTTAAAGGCGAATTTCACAAATGGTTGGTTTAGCCGTCTGCCGGCCGGCATATAACTAATTCAAGTATCATTGGCAAGCTTTAGTATCTATTGTGTAAAGACTTTTCGTGACCTCGCTGAAAACACCAGTAACGCTCATTGGCGCTGAAAATGATAAGAATATTTACTTACGTCTTTATGTCTTGTCTACTCAAAAATCGGTCAAGTGCGAACTGACCTTCGCCAGATTAGCGTTCAGTGCTAAATAAAAATAGTTGCTACCTAATTTCACGTCGCACGGTAGAACATATTTTGTTACGACTCTAAATTTCTGAAATATTAATGATTATTTTAATAATTTGCTTATATTTAATATATAAATAATTATTTATTTATTTATAATGTATGAAATAAAAATTTGATGACACCCTTGGTGCAGTGGTGGAGTGATCGGTTTTTTATGATCAAATATTTTGTATGACCTGCAGATATGTGTTTATGATGATGTTAACATGACATATTATATTGGTAACGTAAATAGATGCATGCACATTCTTATCACAACTATAAGCGAATACATTTCTTCTTCCTTTTACAATAAAATTTATACTTCGAAGTAGTTTTATCATGTTTTGTTTTATTTCTAGTAATACTTTTAATTATTATTATTTCTTCAGGTGGAACAAGAACTCATACCACTCACACTCATAATATGACGGGTTGGCTGGAAGCGATTTCAATAAAGAAAAACATGTACTATTTTATTTACCTTAGATATAGAAGTTAAGTTTAATGGTTCTTTACTATAAGCGCGGACAATTATGTAACAAGTAAAATTTGGCTGTTTACCTTTATGACTTGTAATGTGATTTTGTTAGCTGTTGTATAGGGCCTTGCTGTCAATTTGGAGGTTGAGACCTTCAGCCCATTGCCCACTCGTGTTAGCATTGACAGCGGCCCTTATGCAAATCGTCTTTGCGCGTGATTGCGGCGACAGCATGGCGGTAGTTGTTAACATTAAGTCAATTAAATGCATACTCCAGTGGGGTCCTGGCATATCATGAGATTTTCCGCAATATTACTGATAACTGGGTCAGAGAGTAGATATGATAATAAGAGCCTTTTGAATATATACAATATATGGCAAAAGAGTGTATTGAATTAAAGGGAAACTAATCAAAACATATTTATGTACATACATATAAATATAAGAATTATAAAAAGAACAGGGGATTTAATTAAATATTATAAGAGGTATTAGATAAAGATCTTCTCAGTAGAGTTTTCTTGCATAAATAAATTTAAATAAACTTTGTTACTGAATTATTGATAGTCTTTTGACATCGAAACATTGCCAGAAGATTGTTTCTTTTTGAATTTTTTGTGTTAATTAATATGTAAGCTATGAAAGGCTATAGGATAACTGTATTGATTTTTTGTTTGATTAATATTATCAACATAAAATTAAGATGTGATAAGTTTTAGCTCTTCATATGTTACCGTTGAAAAGTGAGGATTAATTGAAAAAAAAGTTTATCTGAAATTTATGTATGTTTTTCATTTTTTTATAACAAATGAAGAAACAATTATTAATATGTAAAAAAAATATTTCATAAAAAATATTATTTTTACAATTTTATGGTCTTGGTACAATTACATACAATTTTTACATACAAATACATATCATTTTTTCAAAAGTTTTCTCAGGGTGCGTCATAGTTATAAACAATAAAATGTCTAGAAATGATATTTTGAGGTTATGTACTGTACTGTCACGTAAATTTTGCTGGAGACTTTTTAATCTATTTGACGTCATTTACAATTGTTTCGAATTTTTTTTCACAGTAAGTAAGTAGCAAGCAATTTAAACAACAACGCACTATTTTTATATTTCTGCGATTTGTTTGAGCAAATGGTATTCACTTGAGGTGTCAAACCTTCTACAAATATCAACACCTCAAAGCTTGATCTAATTTTTATAGTTATCATAAAATTTGTCCAGTTTATGCAGAAAGATTAATAAATTACGTTACGAAACTAGGCCGGCTTATTGTTGCAATTGAATTACAAACACCTACTGACCATACAGTAATAAAAACACAACATATTACTTTTACAGTTATTTCTTAATGTCTTCTATTTGTTCTGAAAAAAACTGAAGATTTGAAAGATAAGTAAAAAATATTTTAGGTTTTAGCATAATAATGACTACCCTACATCATTCATTTAAAAAGTGTTATACTAAGTCGCTGAGGTAATTAAGGCCCACATTTAAAATTTCGCAGAAAAACATTTCTATAACACTTAACTGTTTATGCACACGTGCAAAATGTCGGTGTGAATGTCTCCGTATTGGTCTGCAGTCGCTAGCGCCGCCATCTTGCCAATGACGTGCGATGTGTTGATGAAGTGACCGGCTACTATGCAATTTTATAATTTTTATACCAAGAAACTGTAAGTATTTTTACGATTAATTCAATAATTGATTAATAATGCTGCATTTATTATCTTAAGCATGTGTTGTACAATAGAAAGGATATGGTTTTCCCTATCCAGAGAAAGAGTTTTTAGGTTTATAGGTTATTTTGCAAAAACGTAGCATGAGGTTAATAAGGCCCATTATAACGGTAATTGGGCCTTATTGGCCTCTTAATATTTCAGTATTACATTGTATTTTTTTGTGTTCTATGTCAATGTACGATGTGAATTTTACTGTCAATGTATGTGTAACATTGTTACAGATTTTGTTTAAAATGCCTGCAAAGGGAGCTCAGTGGACAGAAGACAATTTACGGGCCGCTTTGGCGGCAATAGAACGAGGGCAGCTGACGCAAAGAGCTGAATCATTTCGCAAAGCAAAAGCTCTCCGAAATCATATAAAATCAAAAAGCATTATTATTATTTCTCAGTATAAATAATTTGTTTGTTAATCGTATTTATTTTTATTTTGTTTGCAGAAGCTTTTTGTTTGTTTTGAGAGTTTATTTTTTGATTTTAGGAATATGATTGTGATACTGATGAACTGAGTTAGGTACCTTCAATTAAAGTTTAATTTTAAGTCTTAAAAATTAATATGAAAGTAATTATATTGTTTGTTTAATAAGGAAAGAACTGATTATTTAAGTTTACTAAGTTAAGAAACATGTTGTGTTTGTACTAAGTACCTGAATTAACACCACTATTTCCTTGAAACTAAATTATCTACGACTAATATTAAGAGGGCAATGAGGTCCATGTTTAATAAATAAAGGACAATAATTAAATTAGAAAAAACCAACAATTTACTTTTACTTTAATTTATTTCTTGGTAAATTTATGACGATATACTACCGTAGTAAGGCCCTTGAGAAGGGTTTTTAAAAAGTATATTTTTTAATTAAAAATATGCTTTTCTTAATAGTTTTACACCATTTATAACAGCAACATATACAAGCTATGTAAACATTATGTTTTTGACATTCTATACGCATTATACTCCGATTTAAAGCAATATTCTTTCAGGTGGGCCTTAATTGCCACCGGTACCTATTAAAATGATCTTGGTGTAAGATACAAGTTTAATAAAATATTTTATTTTCAAAATGAAAAACTACCTTTTAAATTGTTAAACACAAGAAATTGCTAGATTCAGTTCAATCAATTTATCAATCCATCGTGAAACCGTCTCTTGGAGATTGTTTGGCGAATGTAAGTACTGTCTAAATGTTGGCTAACTGTTGGTATCCCATGATGTTTACTAAACAGCTTTTTTATTTTTAGCGGAGAAACGAGCGCAAATTAATAGAGTCAAGTTATACTAGGGCGGTTCAAGGTAGCGCAAAGGGCCCGGCGTCACGAGCCGCCATTGACCTACTTATTCGTACCTACAACGGCGGCGTACGCGCATCGTACAGTCGCGCTGAAACCACATTTCGCAAATTTTAAGTCACGTAGCTTTTAACGTTTTAACGTCGAAAAGAACGCCATGATTTTTATGTATCTATAAATACTAATTAGTACACATACATAGGTTTGATCACATTCTGTAAAAGTCTGTAAAAGTTTATTGATTTAATTGACATTAATTTTGTCACTTATTCAACGGTAAGTAGTAACTACTTTTCATTCTGTAGATATACTGATTAAGGGAGTTTGCCGTAATTTCATCTATAGTGATAATTATAATATGTTAAACAAAGTAGGAGTTAATAGAAATTGCCGACGTGCGCATGTGTGGTGCTTCTCCGCTTAACCTTTTGAGGCAAAATAGGCAGTTATAGTGTGTGTATACAAAACTAAAACTCATTATTAATTAAATACATATTTTTGCAGACATTTAATGTCATTATAAATTTGACTATAAGACATTGAGGAAAACAGTTGTAAAACCTGTTGTGGAAATTGAGAAAGCTTCACAAGAAGGACAAACCACAGGGGTCATTTTACATGCCTCCTTTTCAATTACCAACAAGTCTATATACACAAAACCAAGCCGTGATAGTTACATCATTTATAAATGAAGAATTGATTAAAGTAATCACAAACCTCTAGGAATCGTCTCAGCCAAGAATCGCGAAAAGTTATTCAAATAGAATAAGAACGGAAATTAGACTATAAATAAAGCTTTATAATTTATTTATTATAATATAAGTTTTGAAATTCTGCCATATTTCGCATCAGATTCAGAGTCTATCATGCTATTTTTGATAAATATATAATTTATAAATTATATTTTTTATAAAAAAAAAATATTATTTATTACTTTTTATTTATTTTGATTTATTACTTTAATTAAAATAAGGGCCAATAATATGGGAATTACTTTATGAACTATTATACTCATATGCCCTTTTATACCCATACAATACATTTAAATCAATTAGACACTCAAAATTGTTTTCAAATTACTAAATCAAAAACAAATATAAAATTGATGAGTTTCCCTTCTTTTCAAAAATCGCACATTAGATACCATTAGACAACATAATATTAATTATTGTCAGCATAATACATATAAATATATAGTAAATTTATTAAAGCACTTTTGTGAGTGAATATGCCACATTTCAGCGGAGACGGCAGTCCTAAGTTGTTTGTTGCTCATCTCAAGGCGAAGCCCTCCGCCGCAAATAATTCTGCTATTGTGAAACCACACCTTATCACTTGCCTTGGTTGGATCACTCGAATTACGGCCAAGTTGACGATTTCACGATATGCTGCTTGTTGATAATAAAATTTCCGTTGCTTTTGTTAGGTATTTTTGATATAATTGAGTTATTTGGATTTAGAGTCATTTCATTAGATAATTTAATATCATAAGAACATACAATGTTTAATGTGGAAAACAAAATTACAACTCATTTATTTAGATTTGTATTTTATTGGTTGCTAAATTCTTACCTGACAAATGTAGAATTAAAAAGTCTGATGATATATTAGATAATATTGTCATTGCCATTACGGACGAATTACAATCGAATTACAAAGAAGAACCGATTACAAATCTAGTTCAATTTAAAACTATACAATCTTAAGGTTGACTCTAAATTATAACTGTAATGCCGTCAGGAACGTCAATTGATTGGAACATTTCATTAAAGTTTGTTGTTTCTGTTATAAAAATAGTCCACTGACGGCAGTGCAGATAGATTTTTGGTACACATTACAAAATTTTGTAACTACCACGATGAATCTATTTTTAGTTTGAACTTAATACTATAATCTTATTGGAAATTTAAAAGATACTATTTAGAACTCATATTTGATTATTTGATACCCTCCAAACGCATTATTTTTCGATCGCCGATGAGTCGATGAAGACTTATTTAAAGGACCAGTCGATCATCGGAAAGAGTATAATCGAGTATGTGGCTGCTGAAATCCTCTAGAACAAACAGCAGCATATATTGTCGGGGGATGCTCGCTGCGGTCTTACCCTGGTGGTATGAATTAACTTCATGAACAAACTCTTGACTGTTTAATGAAAAATTAATGACTTAGTAATATGAATTTCATGATAGTGAATGTCTTTGTGATTTGTCAGATTCAATTTTATTACAGAACATAATATATTTTTTCACTCTAGAACAATTAGATTCTTCATTTTCTGCGTTCGTAAGTTGAATATAAACAAAAATGCGATATCTAACCTAGCTAGTTAGTGAAAATACCCATTTTAAACTCACTAACCTCTAACTGCGGTCAAGCAGTGACATATTGTCTGGGTTTTTGAACTCTAGATGTAATCTGGCAGTGTCAAACACACATAGATGTGTTATTCATTACTGGAGGACTCATGTGCACGGGTTTCATTATCTCAGAAGAGGCATGCACTGATAACGCGACGGAGACGTCAATGCACTCCCTGCATGCCCCTAGGTCAGTTCCCTGTGACTCAGTCGACTATGCACCGTTACGTACTAACGCATCGTGATCTTCAATTTTATCTCCAATACACACAAAGTACATTGGCATCGCTAGCCTCAGATTCATTGACATTCAAATAGAAACAACCCAAGCTCGATAAAGTGTGTATGCGGCGATGTATACTTATTAAGCTACCAAACTGTTACTTCGACTATTTTAGTGTTGCACGGTCTAAAGAAATGACTGGTTACACAGACCGAATAATAGTGAAGTTACCCAGTACTCCAGTGACTTAACAAAAATGTGTATCTGTTCTCTCAACTTTCGGTTTCGATTTTTGTTGTAAGATTTTGATCGAATTTGTTGTAATTATTATGCGCACTGTTATTGGTAACATTGCGCTATTAAATGCAGATAATTATGTGCGATATGAGCGATTTTAGCGGTAACGTAAAAAGTTTGTTAATTTAAAGGATTTTTTTAACCTAAGATACCGAGTACCGTCTGTAAGAGTCAGTACCGTCTGTTTATAATTTTTTTCCATATTCATAACATTTTCAAATTCGGAATAGATTTTGTAAGCTAGATGTAAACTGGCTTTTCTTAATAGTTTATTTTAAGCAATAATTTTAATATTTTCAATTTCTAATTTTGTATTAATGAAGTACCACATATAATTCAATATAGAACGTCATTTTTATACATTTTTATTAGAAACATGTTTAAATTATCTTTATGAATGAGACGTGTAGCATCTTTTTTTCCATCAGCGTTTCTGAAGACTTACAAATACCTTTATATTTTTGAGCCAATCCAATAAGTATATTCTTACATATATAAAATTACTTGCTAATTATAAGGAATTGTACGTATTGCATATGGTATTCAAAAAAAGAATTTATTTTATTTCTGAAATCAATGCACTTTAATTTTAATGTAGTTAATGTTGATTGTGTAATTGTAGCCACAACCATCTGTCTGTTTGTCTGTACCTTAGAGGGTTGAGATAGCCAACCCTTAACTACCGGCCGCGCCGCCCTCGGACATGAGTTTTTTATCGAATGCCAAACAAACGAACTTAATGAGAAATATCGGTTACGGAAATACTCCACTGCATATCAGATGGACAAATATTTGACTGACCACAGTTTTTCGATCACATCATGGAAATGAAGCTAAATATTTGAGGGATGTAAATCACAATCAGGTTTTTTCTATTTCGTAGGCACAAAATGTTATTTTGGAACAACAATATTAATTATTTGTGTCAAAGTAAAGTTTTCTATATTTAGACAATTAGGGTACAAATTTTTTTATATATATTTTTATTAGGTTACTTAGAATATTCCTATTCACTCTCGCCTTAAACATGATTTATTCGGAAATACAGACGCCGTAATGTTTTCATATTATTCCAAATGTGTAATTAGTATAACAATATGGAAAAAGTAGTGTGCCGTTACAAACTATGACTCATAATAAACAATAACAGTTTTAGCTTATTCTTTATTACATACAGAACTCTTAGAAATAGAAACATCAGTTTTTTTTCCTCAGGAGAGGAAGGCTGAGGATCCTCACAAGAAGCACGAAACGTACCCCCACAACGGCAAGTGTCAACGGTCCAGCCACGTGACCTACCGACTAAACTCAGCCTGGCCTAGGTTCTAGTAACCATATAGGCAAAACGAGCTGTTTATTTCCAGTAGCTTTGCAACAGGAAAGGACACAAAGAGAGAGAGAACATAAGACGCGAAATGAATATGTATACTATGAAATTATATTTTAAATATAAATGTGCATATAATCAGGTAGGTCATCTTTATTGTCCGTCATAAGTTGTCGAATCTATGATATCTCTGTGTCTAAACGCCTAATTCTCAATCGGAAGTCGAAATAGATAAGGCAAGGAGCAGATGTGGTCAATACAACATAAACTTGAATAAGCATGGTATCGTTGATCTGCAACTGCACTTTAGTGCAGCTTGTGGCCGTGGCCAATAGAAGCCCGCCGCTATAATAGAACACTGGGAGGGAACATTCTACGCATAAAACTGTAATTACTCTTATTGGCAAGGTGTTCTGTGAAAATTATTAGATTCGTACGTCGTCCTCTTTGTCTATATCACAACGAAATTTAATTTGAGATTCCATTCTTTCTTAGGTATTAATAAAAGGTTAAAGTAAATTGTTCTAAAATGATATATGCTATTAGCATATTAATAATATGATATGCTAATAGTTACCTACTCAACAATATTACAGTATACACATAACTTGTAAATAAATAACTTATTTATTTGTAAAAAGGAATTACGAATTACGACGTAATTATTTTAATGCGAAACCATAACGCATATTAATAATATAAACCAAAAAATTTTCAACGTAAAATTATGTAAATTTCGTTTTTGTGTTTTTACCCTAATTATCGATAAAACAAAGAAAGTGAGAGCAAAAAATTGTGTGTTATATGTACCAAAACGTTGAAGTATGAAGCAAAAATGGAAATAGCCTTTCTTATGTGAGTTATGGAGGTGTGCACGCTGGGTTATATCCTGGACAGCGGAAGCCGCTCCAGAATGGAGCAGAGTTGCGATTTATTGCGTAGGCCGTGTTCCGTAATTTAATTGGCTACAAAATTTACTTCATTTAAACAACAGCAGCATTGATAAGTATGGCATTTGGGTTTTTTCAATATGGATCTCTAATTTCATTAAAAATGGCATTTACGTTAAGTACGTTACAAAATAATGTAGGTAATTCACACTTGGGCAATAAAGTAAAAATTACAAAATTGGTATAACACGAATATATTGATGAGCGTCGGTAGCCTCGGTCTCGGCACTGGTCCACGAATCGAAAGACTTAGGGCCCGTGGTCGATTCTGCTATACATGAATGTGTTTATCATTTTTCGAATTTCATAAGGAACATTTGTTGCAACATGCGAATAAATTCAAAGATCAACCAATCTGCACAGGGTCAGCGTGGTTGACTAAGACTTAGTCGCTTTAACATACCTTGGGTAGACTCGTACTCCTCAGTGAGGACGTCTATGAGCTGCGATAAATTATGATCTCAGCATTGGTCTACTAATAGGGAAGCCCGGGGTTAACTTTGCCGTGTACTAATGTGTACATGACAGCAATACTACAAGCTTAACATATTGACTACGAAAACCACTACTATTTCGAGTGACGAAGAGCTGTCTCAAGGTTAACAAGTAGAGCCCGACGCGTCGCTGTGCATACACTTAACTGATGTTCTTATGATGAAGGAAAACATCGTCAGGCAATCTGAATCACATGTGCAACAAATTGCAAAGGTGTTTGTGAAGTCAACCAGTCGACAATGATTGTCTAAAGCTTAAACACCCTAAAGTAAGCTCTAAGGTTCGTACACCTCGGCAGCTATACCTACGAGCTGTGAAAATGATATGTTAAATTTAAGAATAAGATGGTAGGCTAATCTTCCATTAAGCTTTGTTCAAAATATTATATTTGAATTTGAAATCTCTTATTCTGGTGTGAATGTTCATTATGTTTTATCATTTTCACTTCAATCGGTTGTCACATATTTTTGTGATATTAAAATGTAGAGGGGTGATAAAAAGAATCGAATCGCTGTGATTGCATAACAAAATACTCGTATGTTTTGAAATTCTCTATCTTGTTGCTGTAAGTTGGATATTTATGTAACAGGCTAATGATAGGTACAATGAAACCTCCTCTGTTTGCGATAGAAAAAGATCTGGCCATCCACGCAGTATTCATAAGAAAAATCGTGGACGTCATCTGACTTTAATGATGATTTGAGGGGCTATGAAGAAGTGACTGAGGTTAGGTAATTAACTCGATCAACCCAAGTTTAGTTGGAAACGAAACGTTCAGGTACCTCATCAGAACCGAAGACTGGCTATCATCAACTAGTGCCGATCTAACCCACTGGATTATTATTTAAGGACAGTTTCATAGAGTATATAATTTGCTCTAAAAGTCGTAATAATTCGGAATCCCTCAAGAAATTTATAACATTGGCAGTGAGGAATTTTTTTATGGAAATGTGCGTGCGTACTTTCATAACCTTAACATTTAAATGATTGTATTACAGGCAGTAGAGATAATTTCGAATAAGTTTCATATGTTTGGAATGTTTTATATTAATGTATTATTCATAAAGGTAGTAAATGTTATATGTAATTTAAAAAATACAAGTATTTTCCTTGTACCAACATTTGTGTCAAGAAAAAAAATAACCAAATATAGGAAATACAGATTTTTATTTTTGTGAAACACATCATAAGTCCATAAAAAATTATATACAATAAAAAATGAAAGTGTTATTACATATTAAAAAAAAAATTACGTCATCTCTTTCTTGCAAAACAGACCGCAACTTTAGTTTTGCATCACAAAAGATTATTCTCCATTTATATCGCATAGTTCGACGCCATTCGCAAAGAAATGAAAGATCGCAAATGGTACTTTTCGTTGACGTAGAATGTTATAATTGGACGTAGAATGTTAAAAAAAACGATTTAATGTCATAAAAAAAATATATAAAAAAAGTCTAAATTTATATTCGCATCACAGAGTCACTGAATTTCGCGTAATGCAATGTCCTATAACAAATTAAAATACAAAATATCGTAATTTTGTAGTTACAAAAAAAAAAGTATTATTATTTACGGATACTTCTGTGTGCGAGGACGACTCTGACTTGGTCGGATTTTTAAGGTAACATCAAGAAGCGATTTTACAAAGAGATTTTAACAATTTGCCTAATAAATTCTATAACCGGACTTCTATTTGTCCCTACCAAAGCGTCCCTAATTTGCAATTAGTAGTAGAAAGAGAAATAAGTAATAACTTTTGGTCCCAATCACATATTAGTTACATGTTACATTGCAATGATCATCATTGACGTCAACATACATCAATCAACAATATAATACAAAGAAACTTTATCGATTTCGTAAATGATTATAGGTAATTAATAGTCTCTATTTTCTTTTAGTAAAAACTGAAAAAGCAAATTTCAAAGTGGCATTGTTAAAAATACAATATCACCAAAGTGAGTTCCTCGTATTTCGGTCTGGCATGACACATAATTTGTCAATTAATTTAAATTAGACGTACTTTTGAGATAAGTGTGATATTATGAAGAAAGTAATATTAAGAGAATTAAAAATAGTATATCTAAATGAACTTAACATTTACATTTAAGTAAATTGCATTTGTAACGTAACATCTTTAGACTTTAGTGTGCCAATACAGCGTAACAAAAACAGTTTCATTCCCAAAAATTGTCTGAATCAGAGTAAAAAATACGAGAAGGATTGCATTATATCCATAATAAATCTAATGACACGACAGCATCTATAAATATAATCAGAACAGGTAGAATTCGAGGCGGCTATCTGAAGAAGCAGAAAGGATAAACATATATTATTTTGCTTTTCTAAATTGACAGTTATGGAGAGGTTACTTAGATACATTTTTGAAAATCATTAAATCTTACTGATTTCATGCAGTTTTGGGAGTCAGAGGGGTGTGGGTTGGGAGCGGGAGGGCCTGAAAGGGTTGTGTGGGAACAGCGGGCACCTGCGTATGCACATGGTGCTCGCCCACAAGTTTTTTGTAATTTGTGCGCAGAGATCTGTCTAATGCAGTTTTTTAAGGTCATACTTTATTGACTTGTATAAATATGTTATTAAATTGAATACCATGTGTTTTCTTGGTTTATAGGCAAATGTAGAAATAATCAACTAAAACTGTGTGTCCACGTCCCCGTTTGTGGAAAGAAATTGAATGTCAGTTGTGGTTGAAAAATATTCTAAGTAAATATTGAAATGTTCGACGCTCGGTGCTATTATTTTCTTAGCAGCGATAAAACAGTAATTGTATAATGAGTGCCGCACATAGAAAAGGGGCGTTGCGAACTGTCGATTGCAACTGTTTGCCATGGCATTATCGTGTCGGCGTACAAACTTATTACTAATGCTGTGTTTCGCGTAGCATGAATGGCGGCCAGCTAACGACGACCTCTTTGACACGCGGCTGATTAAAGACCAATAGGTCTCCGATGTTGGTGGCGGCACGGCCTACTGCATAATTGATAAGCAGTGGTCGTTACCTTAGCGAACTGCCCCTAATTTCTTAGCACAATTTATTCATTTTGCAACACATCGCCTGTCGGCCTTTTCACCTACCCCTGGCGGCTCACGCGTCCTCATCGATGAATAGTTAATGAAGCCCGTTCGTTAAAGGCCGCCAAATTTTGAGCCCCTCGTTGTTAGGCGCCAACCAAAACACGACACGCACGTTAACGGCTTCGAATTTTCGTGTTAGACGGAATTAGGACACGATTGCTTATTTTGAAAGCCTGTTTATAGGTTAGAGACATAGAATATTCACAGCTGTTACTTTCCAGACATGAGTACGTGTAACGATACGCCCAGGATTAATTGTTAGCCTTTCATTAACGCTAGCAGTACTATGATTGCAAAGGATTATATTAATTGCTTAGGTTTTCGACGTTAGGTGACGGAGTTTATAAAGTTATTTTATCTCACCAATTTGTATACTTTAGTAGTTATAGCTTACTTTCATTGAATAATATACAATTTTCTACGGGCATATGGTATTTTTTTAAGGAGTTTTGGAGACTTAGTGAATTTAATAAATAATTGAAATTATAATTAACTATTGACGCTGAGTTCTAGCATTACTTAAAAAAATTACTACATGAAGTCAGAAATACTCGTATTTTAATCAAATCAGTAAATATGTTAAATTGCTTTGATATTTTAAAGTAACTAACGTTTTCATAATTTTATTTAATCTAGGAATAAGGCTTTTACGGAATAATTAATTAATAAAGTATTTTTCAACAGTTTATAATGTTGTCGAATCTAGTTAATTATATAAATTAAGTTTAAATCAGCACACGCCTAAGATAAGCGCAATAAAACTCTTGGTACAATCGCTTAACGTTTTGAAAAGCTAACCCGTGTTTTGTGTTGGTGTTAATCGGATAGCAATATATTTTTTGCATAAGCGGATAACCCATTAGCTACCTGCGCTGGCGCATGAATGCTGCCATTGTGCGCAACTCTGGTTGTGCAAGTGGGGTGTACACAAAGCGCGGCGTGTTTGGACTAAAGTGCTTATTCTTGTTTGTTCGCAGTGTCGGAAATATTGTTATCTGATTGATTGTATTATAAATATGAAGATCTAATAATATATTACGAATCCTGTTAATAACATGCAACTTGTTTAGTTAATACCAAAAATACATCTGCGTTATTATACTCATATAAAGTTGTAAAATAAAATTTGAAATTTCCAGATTTAGGTCCTAGAAAAATTTTGAAGATTTTGGGTATAAAATGGTATTGACCGTATACAATAAAGTTAACATTTTAACATAAATATAAAAGAACTTTTCGCATTCTGATACTAGATACTGGATCTTGTGATATGTTATCATTTGTTCTAATAAATACAACAAGCCTTCATAGAGTAAAAAAATAATATTTAATTTTACATTTTTACATACCTATCTAAAACTATCAAGCGAGATTATCCACGAAATAAAGTAAGTATGGTCTCACTAATGTTATCTAATGCATTCGTACATACTATAAAATATGAATAGCAGGCAAAAAAGGCAAAGGAAAACACATTTTTTAAGCTTTTTAATATAGGTCAGGTGCATATTCAACCCTTTCGTAGCGTGGGAGTGATTTTTTTGCGACAATGTTTTGTGCTGTGATTTTTTGCGCAACGTAGAAGTGTTTGCGATAATTTGTTCCCACATTTCCAAGTGAGATCGGGAAGCGATGACAGCTAGAGATCTTTCAATCGATTACAACCGTTATTGGTGTGCAAAAAAACCTGTCGTAGAAAAAGTACCGTTAAAATAATTGCCGCTTATAAAGTGTCGTATAGATTTATTTATTGTAATAAAGTGAACAAATGAATCTCACATCATTTATAATGCACACTTAAGTAATAATGATATCTTTAATTATTTAAATAATGTTTTATATTTTTGCAATAAGTATTTTTTTATTATTTCTCCATTTCGATAATAATGAGTATATCATTATTTAGCTTTAGACCACATAGGTCCTTTAAGAAGGAAAATTTAATATTTACTTATTACCAATAAGATTTACATCTATCCTACATCATTAATCCTTTATCTGTCCCCCTTGCAACGGGAAGGCACATGATGATCCAGCCCTAATGATTGATAATAATACAATATAATGACTTTGATAGCTTTAACATCATTTGCGACGTCCGCTCGAAAGAGGTAGGTAATGGGTTTAGTCACAACATATTTGCTGAAAGAATAATGAGAGAGCGCAGGGGGGTGGGCGGGCCGGAAGCAACATTCGCAGTGAGACGCTACATCCGCCGCTGTCACGTCCTCGATTATTACAAAATACTTGATATAAAAAACATTATAGTACAGCAGACTTTCTTTCAATTAAGTGGTCTTCTGCTGAATTTTAAAAAGTCACAACAATAAAGTCATACCATTTAAAAGAACTAGTTTAGAATATTCCTTTTGTCGAAAAGGCACCAAAGCCGAAGTAAATGTTGCAGTAATTAATACCGAGCACCACTCGTGTGCATGCGCGTATAGTTTGCTGTGGTTTTTATCGGTGTCAGAGTTCGGGTGCGGCGTGAGAACTCTGCCGCGCTGAAACGCGGGGGAGTTTTTGTTCAGGAGGGTTCATCGCCTCCAAATATCTGCCTGCAAATGTTGCACTCACAAGAAATCTTGTGAATATTTATAAATAGTAAATATTCCTGTTTAAAATATGTTTAATTTACGGTGAGGCAATATTTCTAAGAATATACTTCCATATTGTTAATTATTAATTAAGATTTTGTTGCTGAAAAGTAAACACACTACACTGTATGTGTTGGTAACAATCGAAAGTATCAAAATAAATATGATAAGCTGCGAATTTAGGAAAACATTAAAACAAAACTTATCTTGCTTTGAATAAATATGAATTCGTCGAGGTGAGCTTAATTCTGTTTGTTTGAAGAAATTCATTTTGAATAACTTTCAACTTCCAAATAACGAGTTGGAAAAACTCAAAATTGTATACAATTATTCCTCACATTCCTTCCCCACTAAATCGCCCTAACAAGTTTTTTAGGGCCTAATAGTTTTAAACTTCATAAATACAGTATGCCTCACATAAATGTACGTAAAATATTCGCAAAATGAAAAACGCGTTGGTATATGTAGGTTTGACTCTGGGCCTCCTCACTAGAAGACCAGTGACAAAACTACAAGGCTATTGATGCTCGTATTAATTAATTGGACCCTTGAGTTCATATCTACTCGTTGAATATTAATTTAACATATTTGTGAGTTATTTAATCTTTAAGTTCGACCTTATCGATTGATGCCGTAAAAATAGTGATGCTATTTCTGGTAAGATTATTAGAAATTTTATAAAATTTTAGAAGGGCGAAAATAGTATTAAACAGAATTTTAACTTCCTTTTAATAATAACAATTTCTTTGATCAAGTTTTGACGCAACTCTACTCTCTATGCATATGTCTTGAAATTATATTCTATTCGTAAGTTTGTAGAAACAATATTCCACTTAAAATCTTGAAGAACTTGTGAATATCCTTTAATGATATTTACGAGAAACTCTATATTTTGTCGAATAAACGGCTGCTGTTAGTCGGCCGTATATCGTAGTTTTAGATAGTGTTTATGTATGCAAATGTTATGTCTAGTCTATCTTAGCAAATATTGACAATTATAATAACGTTTTTAAAGTTTTCATATTTAAGTATCCATAGCATTTTGTATAATTTTATAACTGGTAACAAATTTATTTTATGTTATTTTTCGTATTATACGATTATTTTTTATTGCTTGATTTATGTATTTACTAATTTAGTCCTGTTCTTGTCATATATTTTGGCTAATAAGTCACCCTTAAAATGCTTATGCATATGTTTCAGTTTAATTCTTGTCAAATGTACAAAATGAAAATAATTTTTAACTTTAATATTGAAATTACTTTTCTATAAACTTAGACACCGGATATTGACAAAACAAAAATATTGTGTTTCGATGTAGTTTATATTATGTGTACTCTGACTCTCACCCTGAAATAAAATATGAATTTCTTAAACTCATTTATTGGTTTAGTAAATAAAAGTTAATCATTTTTTTATCGATGTGTGGAATTTTGGATAGTAAGCCGATAAAGTAACCATCTCTATTTCAGAATAAACTTATCACGTCGTAACTAAAGTCGGGGTAGACTTAAAACTTTTTGTGCTTCGCGTTTTTGCACAAAATTCTCGAATACAAAAACGCGCTAGATAGAGGTGCTTTGCGCGTGGATCGGATTGTTTATTTTGTGACAAAGGCAAAGTTGCATTTGTTACTTTTTGATTTGTTATTCGTGATCTTGAATCTGTAAAATCATTTAGTAGTGATATTGCGGATTTGATATCCTAACAAAACCTGTACTCGGGTTATTGAAAAAATACATGATTCGATTGAGTTGTGTTCAAATTTTATTTTGGTTATTCAAATAATTTCAAACTAATTTCTTTAAATTCGAGGTCCAGATATAATTTTAGACGGCTTTATCGACAACAATATCATTCCCAAGGTCCTCATTAATAATTCTATGTTTTGTCTTTTTCTATCGCATGTAAATTGTCACTAATTTAAATAAGACGAAGCACGGATAACGAATTCCAGAATGGTCAGTGTATAATTTTTATATAAAACCAGCTTTTGCCCGCGACTTCGTTCGCGTGGACTTCAGGTTCGTCCCGTCTAGTCTAGTAATAAGTAAGAAATACGGTAACTAAGTACTGCAGAGCCCTAATCATAGGCCTATAGGTAGCTACTGCGGTATGCTCCTATAAACAGACACAACAGACAATTTGCAATGTAAGCGCATAAAATGTGTTTTTTTACGACCTTACATTAGAAACCTCAAAAATTGTAGCCTATGTGTTATTCTGATGTATAAGCTATATTGTGGTAAAGTTTCATTCAAATCCATTCAGTAGTTTTTACGTGAAATTACAAACTTTCGCCTTTATAATAGTAGTAGGATAATAGAGTTTGGTTATTCAAATCTAGTCCTCTATATTGTAGCTAACAGATTACACCAGATTGGTAAAAAGTGTTAGAATAAGTCATTATTTCAGTAATCTATGTAATCTAACATATATGTCTCCACTGTGAGGCCTACCCAATGGTTAAGGCCTTAATCAACCGCGATGGCCAGTGCGAATTGGTCGACCACATACACCATTAAAATTATTCACAGGTATTTACAGGTTGCCATGATAATGTCCTTTACCGTAAGAGCTTCAAATAAATGTACATACGAAATTCAAACGCGAAAAGTACATTAGTATATGAAATGACCGACCCTGGGCTCCTGGAATCTCCTGATTTAATTACTACAACATATTAATGTCCCGCTAATGGACATTCACTTCTTTAAAGATAGAGTAGATAAGAAATTAGTAAATAGTTTCTACTTTTCTTTCATATATTAATCATCTCTGTGAAGGTAATGAACAAAGTTTTAGTAATTTTAATTACCTAATAACCGAGATCATCTAAAAATATTCACCATATTATACATTGTATAAAATAATGAATATTTTTAATAGAACAATGGCACATTGTTGCAACAATATAATTAATGAATTTGATTCGCATCCCTGTCGGAGTTCGCTGTCCCGCCGGGTACAGTTATCCCACGCCGTCCCACACTTTTGCACAATTTATACGAAAAAAACTGGATTTTATAAAAGTGCGTCTACCTGCTCGTGTGGCTTGCAGAATTTTGATATCTTT
The DNA here is from genome assembly GCA_036419045.1 of Scirpophaga incertulas. NCBI lineage: Eukaryota > Metazoa > Arthropoda > Insecta > Lepidoptera > Crambidae > Scirpophaga > Scirpophaga incertulas. The sequence continues at coordinate 14,774,851 of CM071637.1, read as the reverse complement.
TGTTAACGATTTTTTGCTTTAATTTGTGACAATTATACCGGTATCTGACTTTTTACCTGTGACTTTTTGTTCGATAGATTCCGCAGTGTCTTACGTTTTGCACGGCCGTTTATTTTCGTGAGGATATGGGATTGGGATTACTGTTAGTTTTCACAAAAAATAACGCTCGAAGAGATATTCAGTTTCATAGCGTAGTTTTTGTCGTGTGTTGCCATGTCTAAGTCAGTGAAAGCTGTCTAATCTGGTTAATATGAGAAGACACTATGCGCTTTAAAGTTCTTGTACCTATTCAAAGTATTTCATTCCATGACATGAAAATTTTCATTGAAAATTTATTTAATGTATAGTTATTTTATATCATAATCGATTATGACTGACACATAAAAGAATAGCCTGAACTTTGCCCAGGTAGGTAGTCTGATGATATTGCGTTTTATCGAATAGTTAGATGAGCTCGTAAAAACCTCTCGCCGCATTTGCCATTCAAAATGGAAACTGACAAAAAAGCGGTTGGCAGGCAAAGAATGGCTGCAGCGACCGCGGGAAGGGTTGATCTAAAACTTATGCAAGATAAAGCAAAAAATTTTGATAAAACGTTGTTATGGTATACTACTCCATATGTATTTTGGTCAATGTACAAATAAAAGGAGACTGCCTTCTTTATTTTTCATAATTATTCATATTTGCAGCCAGAAGTAGGTTTTTAGTAACATTATTCGTCAGGTAGTAAATAAAAATCTATGATTTGCTCAACCCTCATGAGGAAGCTGAGTTTTGGCCTTCTTGTGTTGCTGCAGAACACATACACAATCTTGTAGTATGGCAGACTGGATTGTGGCCTTATTATAATTAAAATTTTGTATTTCCTTATGTTACTTGTACCTTAAAAATTACATTTTATACATTTTGTCATTTATAACTTTATAATTGTTTGATTATATATTATATTAATACAGAATTAATATATATATATATATATATATATATATATATATATATGTAGTGAAAATTAAAAATAAAAACAATCAAGAGTGTAATTAATTGTGTTTTTCGTACTTGATGTTTAAACAACAAATACAAGTGAAACGACCAATTTAACGCAACGTGTCTATACATCTCGAGCGTACAAATTGCAGACAATAATCAGAGCTTTTTTTTCACGTCCCGAAACAAAGCGCAATCAGGGGGCTATTTTTTATGTCGCTTTCACGGCATGTGCAATGTACAACCGACTGTCTGACCTACATACACACTTCCTTTGCATTTAAGGGTTAAATGCAATATCCGCGTAGTTCACCAGCAATCTCGTCTCAAATTTATTCTATTGTTTTTGTCAATGACTTAACTATGCTTTATGTGGTTCAATTGTATTATATGAAAATAATTAGCTGTATTATTAAAAAAATATAAGTTTTATAGGTCTATACAGATTTTAGTATGTTATTGTTGTATACGACCTCCATAGTCGAGTGGATAGTACACCGGTTTCAAGGTGTCGCCATCTCTGAGGTCCCGGGTTCGAATCCCGGTGGGGGTAGATGTTTGTGTGATGAATGCCAGCATTTGTACCTTAGTCATGGTTGTTGATATATATTTCAATAAAAATTATTTATATATGTATGTCTATCCGTTGCCCTAGATCCTATAGCACAAGCCTTACAGAGCTTAGTTTGGGCTAGGATAATTGGTGTAAGTGTAACAAATATTTATATTTATTTATATTTATATTTTATATAATATTTATATTTATTTAATAAGATATAACATATTACTAACATTTGTATATGCTATTCTAAGCAACGTATGATATTTTACTTAAAGAATGTTCATTGTTTTTTAAGTGTGTCAGCAAATTAAAATCTTAACTCCTAAGTATGTAACCTCGAATAAATTATTTTTAAATACACTTTTTGGGTGTGATTTTATTTGTATTTTTAGTGTGTTTTTTTATGTGCAGGAGAGATATTATTATTATAGTAACAATAATAATATCTCTTCGAAAACCTTGTGTAATATTTGGATAAGATATTTGATTAGATGAAGTATCTGATCCTAGCTCACGCGGTTGTCGATATGTGGCGAATGGCGTCCGCTGAGAGCATATCAGTTACAGTCTAGACAAACTGCGATATTTATACATATACTCGTACCTCATGATATTCGTCACGAACATATCACGAGTTTCCGTCTGCTCTACCGCCACAGATTTATTTCTCTCTTGCCCTGACCTACGGTGGTCTGAACTCCCCTAGTCAGTGCCGGTTTTAGCACTACCATTTTTTTTTTTTTTTTCCTCAGGAGAGGAGGCTGAGAATCCATCATGGATACCAACGCAACAGGCAAGCAGGGATGCGTTGATTATGTCGGACTCCTGGTACTGTCGAGACGGCTCGACTACACAGACCTACCGACTAAACTCAGCCTAGCCTTTGGTCCTATTGACCCTACTGGCTTTATTGACGAGAGGGCCGCACCTCAGGAGAGGCACGGTTAGCGCTACCCCATGGTGAGGGTATATGCGCTAGAAGAAGGCACGGATCTCCAGAGTGGGACCGGCCCGTATTGATAAGGACCTATTCAGGCTAAGCAGAAGGCTGCCGTTTAGGGTTGACAAAGGGGAGCGACGGCTCAGACGCCGCCGCTTGCAGGTCTAGAAGTTCCTGCGTGAGTTGGTTGGGAGTGTCGCTAAGGACATGTCGCGGTCTACGAATCCTCTGCCGGTATTGATTAGTGTTGCCTTGTGACAGGCTCACAGTTGGTGGTATTGACGGGTAGCACTACCAGCGCCCTGGGCGAGATAAGTACGACAGCACCGAACCCCCCCCCACCTCCCTCCTCCCCCCGTTAGGAGTTAGATTTTCTTACAACTTTTTTAGGACCCCCATAATTTAGGGAATACATATAAATACTTACTGCGGCGCCCCTTTGTGGCGGCGCCCTGGGCGGTCGCCCAACCGCGCCCTACCCTAACGTCGCTACTGCCCCTAGTGATCGGGAAGATAGTCACTTTAAGGACTTTGCTCTTTAGTTCTATGAAAAGATTTTGTCTGAAATGTATGGCCAAATAATGCAGTTTTAAACAAAGCTTCGCTGTTGTTGATTTTAAATATTACTTTTGTATACATTTTTTATTGTTCTTACTATTAATATACTGAGACCTGAGACCAAACTCGCACAGGTCATTTTATTGTAAATATGCGTGGAGTGTACCAACTAGGCCAACTTAGTCACTATTTGCACAATGAGAAATGCAATGTTTATTGACTTAAACATTATTACTGTCATTTGCATTGCATTTATGGATATTTACTATTAATAATTTACTAAGCGTTTTGACGTTATCTAAAGACGAATTGTCCTTATTATAAAATTATGTATTAAAAATCCTAAAATGTAAAATTCTGCATTCATTCATTGAAGCTATAAAAAGATAGAATGTGAGAAATCGAAACCATTCAATTTAATCAATCAGTGATACTCCTTAATTTATTTATTATAATTAGGACCACCAGCAATTGTTATATTATTACATCTATATATTACGAATCCATAACCTTATATAGGTTATATATATATAAGATGTTTTTAATGCAGCCAAACATATATTAAACTATGAAAAAAAAACATAAATTGAAAATAACATAAAACAACTCAGATTAATATGATTCTTAAAATAAAAGCCATAAAAGTAAATGTTATTTTAAGGATCAAAATCGCATTAGAAGTAAGATCATCAACCATTCATTTCTGTCATCTCATTAAGTGACGCCGTGTCTCGTGTAGCTTCCAGAGTACCAGAAGATTGTATTAAGTTGACAAAGTGACAGCTAATTGAAATACGCCCATGTGCGATGCGCCGTTTTTACTGCATGCTACGGGAGGGCTAATCTTGCACGCCCTCGACAATTTTTAAGTTTTTTCGCCACTCCATTACCAAGGGGTTACACTGGAAATATTGCTTGTTGGAATTTCAAAATAATGATTAAGTAGCATTTTGTTTTAATTAAGACTGAAGTGTTTTACTGCCAACAAATGTTTTGTATATGTAAGAATATAAAGATATCCTGAATATAGGAAGGAAGTGAAGAAAATAAATATTTTAGCGATCAACCTACATTGATACAGCGTGTTGACAAGAGAATAATATGTAAAGTTGTATGACAGTCCATATCTGTGGTGTTCCAGCGACCAAATAAATTACTATGTAAACTCATATCTATCTTGTATTTTAAAAATAGAACGATTTTTCACTCCGAAACATGGCAACCAATGAGGTAACTTATCGGAGTTTTATGTCTCGCCTGAAAATCGCCTGGTTATATTAAAAAGTAGTAGTAAGAGAATTCGATGGAGGTTGATTGTTTAATATGGTTATAGTACAATATGCATATAAATCGATTTGAAAATATGACGTCTTAAATAAGAATAAGTGGCTATAATTCAGTAGGATTTTACTATGTTGCCTTATATTTCTAATTATCAAGTGTCATTTCTAACATCGTCATTTGAACCTCTTGAAAAATCTTACAAAAAATAGAGACACCGGACTTTCTAAACTGTTATCCATGTGTCAAAATATATAGTTTCGAACTCTTTTTATTCCATTTTAGGAAAGGCAAATTAAAAATAAACTACTATTTTTTATCTAACTGGCTAATAGGAAGTTTCATTACCTAGTGCAGTCTACGATTTCAACATAGGTATATAGCGTATCACCATAAAAAATTCTTATTGAGGTATATATTTCTATATATTTAATAATATTTATATATATTATGTTTAAACATAATATATATTATATGTCCTAATCAAATCTGAGTTTAACAAATAAGATTTTGCATATTACTAATTATTTTGTTTTCTCTCAGGAGAGAGAGGCTGAGAATCCTCACAAGGAGCACGAAACGTGCCCAGGACACCACCGCAACGGCAAGTGTCACGGAGGTTATGTTGGACTCCACGCGGCCAGAGTGGTCTGACCACGTGGCCTACCGATTAAACTCAGCCTGTGCTTAAGTTCGAAGAACCATATAAGCTAATTGTGAGGGTGACCGCCCCTCTCCTGAGGGGTCACCGATGTTACTCCATCAAATGTATACGAATTTAATCATAAGTTTTCTCTTATTTTGCTCTTTAGAAACACATTAGCAAGGGAGCTGAAAACTGTTTTTATATGATTCTTGATTTAACTATATGGCAAATTTTATCTACCTTAGACTAAGTAAATTGGATGAATTACGACTAGTCAGTGAATGAATATTTTGTTATATTAGACTTAAACTATGAAACGACTGCACTTTATGTTCTTAATCTAATAGATAAGAAACATCAAGCTGATTAAGTATGTTATCTATATATAGTAACTAGCGTAAGCAATGATATGATAGTTACATAACAACAATCCGTAATCAATATTCTCAATGCTACTGAGCGGCGTCTTCAATGATACTGAGCGTCAGTCGATATATGAAAACAGTTTTCAGACGCAGTAGTATTTTTAGCTAACTTTAGACTAGGTTAATTAACTACAGCAGCAAGCGATGCTATAACCTTTAGTAGGGATCAACGTTAAAGCAAACACGTGTTACAAAACTTCCAATACGATGTATTACGCAGAAGGGTTGCACACCTTTCGCTAAAGGCACTAATTTCGACTTACTGTAAGCCAGCTTAATAGAAATTCACCCCTCGCTTTGTTTTTCTATTTCCGGAACTGCAACTATCGGCATTGTTTTATTAAAATAGTTGGAAGGCGAGAACTTTATATTGGCGTCTCGGTACCAAGGCCGCATAATATCGAGGAGTTCACGTGAATACACAAATAGCTCGCGTATCTTATCGACATAAAACATATAATATAGTATGACACGCTTGACCAATGAAAAACATTTGCTTTATATGTTACAATAAATAATGTAAAGCACATAAGTTGTTAGTTGATGTATATAAGAGGAAGTCTAGAACGGTCTGCTAATATATTCGCAATTCCCTCTCGAGATAGCGGTTCATATATACGACGTCCTCTTATTGGTCGGCGGCGCGGGAGGGCGATCCTCCGTTGTCACGGATCACACGATTCGCGAACACACACTTGCGCACTTTAGCAAATCGCTTATGTCCTGACCGCGTAAACATAGCCTTGTGTGTGTGAATACTGCGCCCACGAGATATATGATGATTTTAGGTATAACAGGCGCGCAGAATGGTTGCAAAATAAGTTTCCATTACTCCGTTGGCAATTCTCGTTGGAATTATACTCGATTAATTTTGATAAAATGATTTTGATTAAAACCATAAAATTGATAGAATGAAATATATATTAAATTATTAAGCACATTGAAATATAATTGTAGAGTAATCGTAACATCAACGTACTATTATCAACATATTTGAAATAGAAAAACTACGTTATATTGGGGTAATACGTTGCTTGATTAAGTATTACGTCAAATTCACACGCGATTCGTGTTAGTAGCGACTAATCATTAATCACTGGCATTATTCGCAAGCCAGCCTAACGGTCAAGGAGTTCAATATGTGAGAAAATATACCCCGTAGCGGTCAGCGCAAAACTGCCCACTGGGCTAATGATCGCGTAGACAAAGGGCGGACAAAAACCAACCCAAAGACGGTGCACAATGACTCAAAACAATAAAGAACAAAGCGCCGTTTTCGCACAAAGCCACCCATATTAATTACCATTCTCAAGAACACAATGAAAGGGGTTTAATAAGCTTAGAGTAAATAAAAGAGCCGTAAATAGGAGTAGTGACCGCTGTCCGGCCACCGTTACTCACACAACTGTGAAATCTACTATGACGTATAGTATTGTTGGAATAAGATTTTGACGATTTTGATTTGTGGTATGGCAGTGTGTATGATACGTTTGTGTGATATATCGTATATAAGTTATAAAAAATTATGAAATCACATGTGCATATTTTCTTTTCGCCTTAATAAGACTTATGTATGTTTTTTTAAGGTAACAATTAAATAAACATGAATCTAAATGATTCACAGTGCGATTTTATCTAAATTGAATATGCATTGCACATGCCACCCAGAGGTTTTTTCACTAATTGTTTGTCAATGTAGTTTAACTCAAATCACGATTTATTTAGAGGTTTCTTATGTACTAAATAATTAGTCAAAATGTCAAATTAAAATTCACATAATATATATGCAATTGTGTAATTTATGCTGCTATATATATATATATACCAGCATAAATTATGTATTTTATTGTCACCAGTTCAAAATGTATTTTGTATTTTGATGTAATATATAGGTATATATCAAATCAAAAAATAAAAAAAATACATTTTCAACTGGTGCCAATAAAATACCTATTACTAAAATTAAAACTAAACTCAACGAACTTTATTTGAATCTGTAGAAAGTGTTTTCTGGTTCTAATGGACTGCCTAATCCAGAGATTGGTTCTACCAATAGACACTGGTCAGACGTGGGTCATAGGTGACGAACGGACGACATACCCGGTTCTATCAAGGCGAACTTTTTATCCACACCGGGAACAATGCTCGCTGCTATATCATTTGCATATTTCAAGGGTAAATTATCTGTTACTTGATTTATTCGAAAATCTATTAAAATGAATGTTCAGAAGTTTTGTAGATGTTACATTCCTTATGTCACTTACATTTACAATAATGAAATATTACCTAAGTCTTTAGCATAGCGATAAACATTAAAGTGAAAATTAGTCAGGGCCTAAAAACTATATCACTATGCCAGGATTAAGTTAGAACAGCAATAAAAATCTCAAGTATTTTTTTTTTTGTAACACATAAACATTTGTACTCAGTTCAAAGTTGTTATAAACATTGAATGCTTACGCATTTTATCTTTGCAATATCAATTAGCATTATCTCCAAAAGAATTTGTGTTTGGTAACAATTATGTTTCTTTTGTGTGGTCAATATCCAGACACAGGTGTGCGAAGGGTGAGGTCACGTTTTGGCAATGATTAAAGTTCGCATCCCTTTCGCTAACCGTTGGTCACCTCTGACCGATGACCACTGACCTGGTGAGACTGAAAACTTGAACTTAACACTTTAGCATAGTAGTTCAAGTAATATATAGCAATTTCCTTTTATATCCATCTAAAGTTTATATTTAACGTTATACATAATTCTTTATATCTTGTGGTTTAACCATCGAATAAATTACCAATATTTATAGATTTGCTACTTATAAGATGTTAGATATTTATAGAAACCACAAAAAAACTGTATATTATGCAAGGATTTATAAATTTTGTACATATTTTTTACTTCTACTCTCTACGAATATGATTTTATAACAATTCCAATATTTTTTATGCTGATTTGATTCGCAACCCCTCTCGGCCGTTGGTCACCCTTGACCGGACCGTGACCTCATGGGATCCACAGCTTGTACGAAATACTTGCCAACTTGTTTTTGACATTGACCATCAACCAATTTTTTTTATTATAAAAATTCTCGTATTATTTTGTTGTCATGTGTAGTTATTGAATGGTGTCTTCTGTTGGTGGGTTCAGACAAATACATAACAAAACTACAAACATTAGTTACTTGCCATTGTAGCAAATACTTAAAATGATAAAAAAATTCTGTAATTTAGATATCGTTAATATCTAACTTTAAATTATTATTTTAATATATAATAAATAATAACTAAAATCGCATAATTCAAAATATATATGTCTCTGATTACGGATTTAAGTTTCAGTGGTCTCTACTGTCTCAAAACATACGAGTATATCTCACACGCTCAAATTCTTCACGCACTGATTATTAGCACTTCTAATTTTTGTTTTTAGTATTATTTCATATGTTTATTTAATATGTTAATATTAAATAAACAATATTATTTAATATGGCTCTGGGGGTAGCTGGACGTTATTTATACATGTGTGTGTATTTATACATTTGTATAGAATAGTTAATTAATTAATGTCATCCATATTTATTATTGACGTTCAATTAATTTCTTTGTGGTCTAATAACTCTAATTAAAATGACATTAGGTAACGTTAAATTGATAAAGAGTCTTCGAACCGGGAGATTTTTCGTTTCTCATCTAACCCTTTGCTATTAGCAGTACGTTCAAAACACAGGTTGCGAAAGGGTGCAACCCATGCACCACTAGCCGTTGGTCACCTCTGACCCGCCAACGTACTGCACTGCACTTATGAATGCCAGGGAATATATTTTATACTGATTCAACACCTTGATTTTGAATTAAGTTGTGATGCAAGTTAGAAGAGAACAAATAATTTCTGTAATAGAACATTTAACACTGCGTGCTTCCTCGAACTTTTTATTTACGGACACCATTTTTATAAAAAAATTACATTGTTGCATTGGTCAGTAGTACTGATTACTACATCAAGCGTAAAGTGTATTAATAATTCATGCGTGTTTTTTGATGTCCGCATACGAGCGCACTAAATTAACACGAGTGCATTAATTACGTATTCACTTTAGAAAGATGCGTAATTTACTTTTCTCTTCTATTTACTCGTACCTAGCGCGATAAAATATCCATATTCAAAAGAAAACAAAAAGAAAAGATTATTAACAATTACATTTGCAGATATTTTTATACTTTCTAGAGTCAAATCCATATGGTTAATGCTAACTATTTCCATTTTTTTTACTATTTTTCATCAAGTATATTTTATTTTTCACCTAGTCGATTTTTTATTTAGCTAGTTATTTTTATCAACTAATGTGTATACTTTGGTATCTGGAATATACGGATACTACTGCTATATATATATATACTATGCGGATATAAAATTTATTCCATATCCACAGCATCCGTATTAAATCGGATTTTCCAAAAGAAAATATTTAATTTCCCCCAGCAAAAATATCTTTCCCGTGTCTCCAATCATCCTTATACCAAATTACATTAAATCTCGACCAACTATTTTTATCAGATATTCCTGTAGGATATTTATGTCCTTTTCCGGATCTCAAACTATCCAAAGTTTGAGCCATAAGTCTCATTAATAGGTTAAATAAGAGTTCATAGATTAATAGATTAAATTCACTTAAAACATTTATTTTTATTTATTGTGATGATATGATAAATTAGAAAATATATATTTAATGACAAAGTTAAAATAAAATATCTTAAGTCATATCAAATAGTTTTTTAATTACCAGAGAATTAACTCGAGATACTTATTTTTGATTGCAAACTAGGTCAACGTTTTTGTTATGACTGCACATTATATATCAGACGAATTACTGAGAGCTTATGTCATTTACCTACTTATTACTTATGGTTTACTTACATTATTTTACTATAACAAATTTTTATATATTGATTGTTTTGTTTAAGCTTATGTATATATAGTGCTCTCTGTCTATCTCCATGGGAAAGAGTCGTGAGATATGTATATAACTACTTACTTTTAGATTAAATACCGATTAATTTGAATGCTTAAGAGATCAAAATTAATTGAAATAAGTAAATTTATCAGTAACATTGTATATATATTATGTTGTAGTTGGTGCACTACTCTATTATCCCAATATCTACAGCAGGCTCTTGAGAATTCCGCGAATAGAAATAAGAGATTGAATAGCATGAACACAACGCACTATTCCTGGAAAAAGAAGTAAGTGATTTTCACCTCCTTTTCAGGAGCTTAAAAAAACTGTCCTATATTTTTATTATCTAGTTCTAGAAAAAAATTTAAAGAGATAATCGCAGGCCACAGTTGCCTTCAACTACACGTGTTACTTAATTTAGGAACAGATTGATGTACTTCGGGATAATCTAAAAAAACACGGTTACTTCTTTATTCCACGAAACACGTCGCATATTTGCGGGGGTAACTATAATTATTGCTTTTTAGTTATGTATTTTGAAATATATGAACTAATTTAACTCTACTTACGGCTTTGTACTCTCTTATATTTCATTATAATCTAGAGTTGTAAGTATAATCACGTTGTTATTTAACGGAAAATCCTTTTTTGTACATAGAGTAATTAGAATTATACAATAGTCCTAGATTGTAAAATACAGGAACAAGTAATTATGTATATTTGCGTTATAGATTTTCTTGTAAATCTTCTTTTAAAATTTACGTAAACATAATGATGACTTTATCAGCGGGATAATTCTAAAACGAATAAATGTAAATATGCATACCCCTATTTTATGTTGGAATTTTATGTCTTTTAAAGTCGCAAAATATTTGTATTTTTGCATTTATTCCTTCATTTTTGTAAATAGCTTCACGAGATTTTGACAGAAGGTGTAAACCATGATGCTCGCTTTATTCACGTAATAAAACATTTTCGACGCAAGTTTAGTTACGACTTTTTTACACGGGTAGTGCGACAAGATCTTTCAACGTTTCAATGTATATACGCATAAACAATTATAAAATATTTTCTAAAGTGCAAAAACATTAAAGCAGTTCAAGAGTCCCGTATTTACATTAAATACAGTCTTGATTAAGTGTTTGAATAATGTAAGTTGCGATTTCTACGGGGTCATTCGGATCACATGCAAATGTTGGTTTCGCAACGCAAACAATGCAGTTCAATGCTCCATGCTTGGGTGTTCGCTACAGGCAAGTGTCGATGATCGTTTTATTCGAATAAAATTAACATATAGTTACATGTGCAATTAATTATCCATTAGATTTTATCAAGAATTAGACCATTCGGAATTTCGGTTATGGCAGACAGGGAAAACGTGAAGAAAACAGGTAAATTCGATCATCTCTGTGAAGTCATTTCAATATAATAAATAGAACTATTTATCCTACTGCTCCTCTGTGGGGAGGCTTATATACATAAGCCTCCTCACTAAGGAGCACGAGCTTATCCTAATTAGCTTGATTTGACTTGAATCAACTATTCTGGCCCAGAGTGGGTTGGTCGCCTTCACACCTTTAAGGTGTATGCAGGTTGTCACGAATTTATTTCCTTCATTGTAAGAGCATCATATAAATGTACATATGAAATTTTAATTACGGAAAATATATTTTAATCGTTTCTCTAGTCTAGACTACCAAGTGTAGACCGCGAGATCCGTGGAGCGATTCTCCACGGCGACAGAATATTTTCGTTGGTGGTATAATTAATTAGTTGGTGGTAGAGCTGCTGAGCGCTCTAGAGTGGCGAACGCCGCCTTACTTAGTTTTGTTGTTGTTGTAGTAATCATGTTTAATCATTTTATTTAAGTATTGTAGTGTTTCTATAATTATAACTAACACAGCCCGAATCTTTAGTTGTTGACGAGTCCTCTTTCACCCGAGTTCACTTTCACCTTCGGCCTTATCATCGCTTACTAATAGATGTGATGAAGGACTAGAGCCTACTTTATCGTAAGATCGATATATAGCAAATACGAACCCTGTATCTCGATTAGCAAGCCAATGCTGAGAGTACAATGCTATTGACACTGCGTATAAAATAAAGATCAGAAAAGTACAATTACCAAAGTGTTCAATATGTATAACGCAATATAGAAAAAAAATGTAAAAATTGTAATTTATTGGCAGGTATCGACATCTCGTGACGCTCCGAGTCTGCTCTTTTGGTCAAATTAGTAGAACAAACTCAGAACATTATTTAAATAAAAGCTCGCAATGCTGCCGCTGTATTTATTCTTCGTGAGACAGTTTCGATACTCGACTTACAACTTACGATACGTGCCACTTCGGAAGGGTCTTAAATGCTATTTGATGCAAACCAAATCTTTGTATACAAAGTCAGTGTACTGTCCTGCTCTACCTACAAAAAAGGTGAACGTCCTCCTGCTCACATCTCCACATTAAAATGTATGTGTGGTGTTCGAGTTTCATCCCAAATAATTTCCGAATCAAATGTTGGGTCCCATGAATAGACTGTCCGTAATTCATGTAACGTTACACGTGATCAATTAAGGCAGCGGACGCGCCTGAAATAGAGTGACTTGTCACAGGTCGAGCGGTGAGACCGGAACTTTGTTACTTCTTATTATTTTATTAGACCTGATGTTCGTAGATCTTGATTCTACTAGAGAGAACAGCCAATTGTATGTTAATTTTTTTGGCACTTGGCTAATCATAATCCATTATGCCTATCAGTTGACTTCCTGATACGACAAAAGCTAAATTATAGTAATTATACTAATATTTTGCTTATTATTTATATTTCATTCTTGATATATATAAAGTGGTAAGGTTATTTGATGGTATTTGACGTAAATAATATTACGGTCGATGGACAAGTTCAACAAACGTACGAGTAACCGATGATCTACACACTCCAAAACATGTAAAAGATTAAGTCTGAATTCGAGTCTGGTGCTTTCAATCAGTAGAAGAACTAATACTTCTACAATACAAAACTAGTCAAATTGATACTTAATTTCAATGTACAGTCTTTCTAGTACAGTATAATCTCTATGACATTATTTTGATAATATTTACCGTCGCGTATGTAATAATAAGCTGCATCGCGCACATGTACCACACTCGTCTCACGTGGGAAGTAGGAAGCACCAACCTTTTATTTGGCCCGTAATTAAGAAAACCTCCGCTATAATTACAGGGGTGATCGCTAAATATAATAAAACTCTTTTCATTTTATCCGTATAAGGTTTCTGGTGCTCGTAGGCGATGGGGTGGATAATTTGACTTTAAATTCCCTGTTTAATTTAAGTACGATAGTAATATGAACGACAAAATAATTAAGGTATATTTAAAACAAATATATCATTATGTTGTGAAATATTTACGAAAACAATCAGTAGACTAATGACAATATATCGACGTATTATTATACTTCGATATATTGCCATTAATCTACTGGTGAAGACGTCAATAATCTATTGAAAGTTATGGAATTTTTAACGCACTGTAATTATGTAAACAAATCTTGGTAGTCGAATTTAACCATCTTCTCGTTGTCGTATCGATTCTAGATTTCGCGTGTATATGTAAGTCTGGTGACAGTGCAATATTATAATGATAGCGGTGATAGATCACCAGAAACGGGGGAGGCACTATACAGGTTTAGCTGAATGGTATATGCTAGAATGATGCTGCCTTAAATTGATACGCCATTTTAACAATGAATAAAGTTTGACTTAAAAAAACGTAAAAGGTGAAAAACGTCCGGAAGTTGCATTACTTGAGTACTATGGATACCTACTCGGAGGATTAAATGGGTAATGAGTTGTTTATTTTATTTGCGTTTTTTCTATATTTATTCCTCATTTTTAATCAAATGTAAAGTCACGAATAAAAATTAACAAAAGTTGTTCAGAACCTAAAAAAATTGTGAGAATGAGACAAAATTGGATCTGAAGGATCTTATGCACACATTCATCGGAATATAAATAAAAATAGTTTTGTTTTAGTTTTTAACACTACCTACTTATATCTTATTAAACTAATTATTACTTCTAATGGATGTTAATCATGCGGTAACTAAAATGAAATATGATTTGATAGAATGGTGACCAGGTGATGGTGGGTAGACCACCTTTATGGTGGGGACGGAGTTACGTGATAGGGACTTTCTTTATGTTAGAAACTAAAACAGTTTTGAGGTTAAGAACCAAGAATCTTTGTCTTATAGTCTTTCCATGAAATAGTTTATTGTATCGGTGACAAAAACCTAAGCGTAGAATATGACATCGCTTTTTTAAAGATTTTATTGTTATTTTTGTATTGAAAAATTTACCAATTGAATTATTTAAATTTTAATTAAGACAACAAAGTTTGATCGTGAATTCAGTTTTACAGCTTTACAAATATTGTCATGAAAGGAATAGAATACTCGCAAAAAGTAAAATAAACAGCATAAAATAGGTAGAGAGACAGAAGATACACAATATTAGATTGGGAAAAAAATGGGAAAGGCGGTTGTATAGATTGAGATTGCATCGACATTAGTAATGACTATAAAGATATTAGTGATGACTATGAAGAAGTACCTTGAAAAAAAAGAGTTGAGGCTAGAAGTGGTTTCTTAATCATTTTTTGTAGCATTGTAGTGATATAAAAGAAAGACTGATTGAGGTAATAAGACAGGAAGTTTCAGTAATAATTGTTTTTTAATCAATTTAAACTGTAATTAAGTATACGAACTTTTGCTCTGTGTTAAATTTCTAGAGTACAAGCATATGCTGTTGCTCTGTTTGTGTATTTTGTAATTATAGTGATGCAGAAAAAACAAAGTTAATAGCATTGTTGTGTGACGACAAAAAGAGGTAAGGTGGCTGTATCTTAGTTGTAGATGAATGCAAGTGAAGTTTGCTATAACTTACTTATTGCCACTTACTCTCTGGTAACATGTAAAAGTGTAATAATTTCGACACAATATACACAGATAATATTTTATGACCTGTATCACAATTTCATAAGTTTAAAACGGCCAAAATGCAATATCTAACACCTATAGGTATTCAATCTTCTATAACACAGCACCATTTTCTAAATATCATCAATATACTCGTATATGCAACTATTTATATGACCCCGTGAAATATATTTGGACGGAAATAGTTATCGTTGTTTGTAGCCAAACTTGCAATGTTATCTCGCTGCAATTAACATTGGCCATTTGTCGGGCAATTTGCATAGATGATAGCGCTATCATTGCTCCGAAAACCCAAATGGTATTAGGCCCATTATCATTGTACGCATCCGAATTATATAACTGCTTTGTCTAGGGACATATTTAATTATTACATACTTGGTATACAATATCTTTAGGTATATTAAAAGCGTAGGTATTGTATTTTATCAATTATAAACTAGGTAAATGCTTCTTCTTCATCTTTCACACATTTTTTTCTGTTTACTGAAGAAGTTATAATGAATATCTTGTTTACCAAAAAATTAAAGAAAGGAGAAATGTATAATTATACATATCTGTGACTTAGGTACGGCAAAGGAGTAAAAATTACTGGCGCAGTAAATATTTTGAGTATCTACTCTTCGATAAACGGTATCGATATCATGAATTTCAGACCACAGAGTCCTTCCAATCCGACAAAATATTAACTGCTTTAGTTAAGTTTTGTTACTTCGAGCCTTGTAGAATTTGATTCGAATTGAAAAGAATTTGATTCGGAATCAGCGCTTATACATTATATTATTATAAATATTGAGAGTGCGCAGGAAATTGGGACGTGACGTGTCGGCGAGGCCGGCCGGCTGGTGTTCGCCGCTTGCGCATCGGCCGAGGAGAACACGCCGCCTGTTGAGGCAGGCTCGCTCGGACGCACTCTTCTCTCGAACCGACAGCAAATCAATTTTTCATACTATTTTTACTTATAGCTAGAAAGCTATAAGTAAAGAGATTTAATGTCAAACAAGAATTAATGGTTAACAGTTGAAATCGTTATATACACGTCAAAAACCCTTGTTAGAAATAATCGTAGTCTTTTTTTGTTCAATCAGCTTAAATATGATACAGAGACTAGGAGTGTAGTACACAAATGTAAACTAAAATAATGAATTCATACACTTTATTTGACTTGGCTTAAATGAAAATATTGTTTGTTAGTTGAATAATATATAGACTTTTATAATTTCTTCAAAGGTTGGGTCTCGTCACTGGTCTTATAACCAGGAATTCCTGAGTTCAAACCAACCGTATACTAATAGAATAGAATGGACTATAACTTTATTATACACCGACCAAAATAAAAATATGTGTATACATTGAAACCTTTCAACTAATTGTACAAAGGAAGATGTATTTCGGGTTTCTTGTAAGTATATTCATTCGATGGTCCTTCGATGAAACCTACAATATAATTCAAAGGTGTACGTGGAGTTGACCAACCAACATTAAGTCAGGTGGTTGAGTGATGCTGGGTCCTACCTCAATTAAGAGAAACTAAATAAAGACCCTCACCCTTTAGGAAATACATAAACTGTAAATGATTGTTGACCAATTAGACAGTTTGATTTATTAGTGTTCATTTTGTCCAGCTTTACCATTGAACGTATATAAACAAGTACTTAATTTTTTTTTAGTAAACTAACGCAAATACGATGGACATGCTAATCAGTGGGCATACTCTTAAAAACGATATTCGATATATCGTGGACTTCGTCGTGTCGTATCCTGCTCTTAGTTACTATCGTTTAAAACATTTCAGCGGACGATCGAACGAACGATATTAATTTTGACATAAGAAAGCCTCAAATGACAACGACGAATTGAATTTGACAGACGAACATTCGCAAAATAAACGTCAAATTTACGATAATTACAACGACACCTCAAACCGTATCGTATTACTTTTCGCAAATTTGATGTAAATTTTGCGAATGTTCGTCTGTCAAATTCAATTCATCGTTGTCATTTGAGGTTTTCTTATGTCAAAATTAATATCGTTCGTCCGATTGTCCGTTGAAATGTTTTAAACGATAGTAACTAAGAGTAGGATACGACACGACGAAGTCCACGATATATCGAATATCGTTTTCAAGAGTACGCCCCCAGGCTCCTCGTCAGATAGCACGAAGCCAACATGATTTTAGGCATAAGTAGGTAGGAAGCGTACTGTTGATGATAAGTTTGGTCTTTAACAATGTACACTTGTAAACGGTTAGTCCATTACAATGAAGTATTCATTGCTCGTACTCGTATTGCTCGTCAACGTTCCTCTCATTGATTGTCTTTATATCACTGTCCACAGAAGTCACAATCCTCGCCTAGAAAACAAATTTCAAGCGAAAGCGGCAAGAATTACTAAAATAAGGATTCTGGACTTGTCAATAGGGCGTTTTAGGCATAGATCTTTTTTTTTATAAATATACAATTAAATAGTCATTTGTTACTTTACTACTTACTACAAATTATTATTTATTACTTTTCATTAAATATTATGATATCAATAAAATTAAACTTTAACTTTCTAATATAAATCTTTTACAAAATTCAATAATTAGCAAAAACTTATTCAACAATCATTTTTTTCTACTTTATTTCAAAGTACCTAAAAATATTTAGTTTATCCACGTAATAGAGTTGGTAACAGGTTATTTACTCATTTCCAGTACCTGTATGTAAGCGTACAAATTTTTTCTTACCTGTTGATTAAAAATAGAAGAGGGAATTAAGGTCCAAATCTTTTTTTCTCGTATGTTTTTGTGCGGACCTTACCTCATCAAGTGAAGGCAGTAAATGACGCTATGTAATGTTACATAACGAGTAACGGGAATGGTTGGCTGCAGTGCGCAGCGTGCACTCAACGCCTTCGACCGTGGATGCAACGCCATTCAACAATAAACAGAGGCGCACTGAATGAACACTTCCACGCCGGCATGCTAAACAACTTATAAAAATAATTAAGCCACGAATATGCTAGAACGTGACAGGTCACTACGTATTGGAAAAGCCTTTGAAGATGAGCCGACAGTTCGAATGTCAAGGCAGTATAATGTAACCACACGTGTAATTAATATAATTCTCATTGGAGAATCACTGAATTTGTGAAATACCTTAATAACTTAGATTTATAATAAACAAATTGTAAATATTAACACCTAATACTAAAAGAACATATTTTATTAAAATTGAGCGAGAATAATTTTTGAAAGAGTCAGGAAATATAAGAAAAACATTATAAACTAAGAAGTAAACTCAGTAAAGATGAAAAGGAAAATACTTAATTATTTTCCTTTTTATCTTTATTGAGTTCACTTTATGATAATAGTCAATGCAAACAAAACGACAGTTGTATGAGTGTTTCTAATATAAGGTTATGAGATTTTTTCAAGCTTACTATACCATAGCAAGCCATGGCTAAATTTAAAATCTATATAATTGCACTTAATTATTTTAATATCAGAGATGCCGATGTTAGAGAAGCCAAAATTCCATATACGTGTCCTAAACCTTTTCAAGCGCTGCAGCGATAAAATTATAAAAGAAACCTACTCATAGAAAGGTTATTAATATTGAAATTTCCATAAGCTGGTTTTTGTATTGCTTATAGTATTTAGAAATTTCCTGTGGATATATTAATTGTCTGCGTCACCCCAAGTAGATGACTCCAACAGAAGATGTTAAAACTATCAACCACGCAGCAAATACTCGACGGGTGACTAAATAGTCAAATCCGGTCGCAGAGCAAAGTCGGTTAGCGAGTTTCGGCAGGGCCGCGGGGGCCGGCAAGGACCAAGGGCTAAGGGGGAGGCAGAAGTGCAATGTCCTCGCCAACATCGTAGATGCCTTGCCCGCTCTAATCTACAGACGCAGTCGTGTCGAAGTTTTTATGGAAAATTTTGGAGATGAAGAATGCTAAGGCAATCCTTGTGACTCAAATACTTTGTCGAACACGATTGTGTAATCATTCTACGACAACAAGTGACCTCTTAAATTTGCAGCTGTGTAATTGAGTAGAAAATAAGTAATTTATACGTATTATTAGCCTTCACTATTTCAATACGTAACTCAAGACAGAATAACAACATATTATTTATTTTATGTCATAGAATTAATTTTATATGATAAGGTTGTTTCGAAAAGCTAGAGGCACATAAGCAAGTGCGTATAGATGAATATAATGTCAACCAAGTTAATTAGTGGCATTTGGGTTGCAAGTCCCCCCAACGCACGGTGTCGATGACCAAGCCGAGGGAAGCTGAAGCCATAAAAGTAACCATCAGCAGTACGGGGTGAATCCTGTTATTATTTCACTCCTGTTTTACCAGACGATTTTTGTAAACCACCGTCAGGTATCTATTTACTTTACCCGTAAAATTACTTACTATTAACAATACTGCAAAGTTTTACACTTATTTGGTTATTTTTCCCCGAATCGAGTGAAGAAATTATAATAAATTTGAAATTAAACTGTATAGATTTAGTATGTTTTATTATTTATGAACCAAATTTAGCAATTATGAGGGGAAATTCCACTCCGATACGATACGAATATGGAACAAATATTGTTATTTAAATTCAGTGCAAAGTAAAATATTGTCTTATCTCAATTTTGACTAACGAGTTCGACGTGCTTCGCGGTTTTATCTCGCGACGTTTAATAGACTATTTGCAATTAAGAATCAATTAAAACCGGTCGAAAGTCACGTTTGCTAATGTACTGAATGATAACGGGTAACACAAAACAAAACTATTATAATGTGCGAGATAATGTTTAGGTTATTTCTCCACAATGTCTTACCCGTTAACTTTCGTATTTGCGAAACCTAAATTTTATTATGCTCTTTTGGTTCTTACCTCTAATTCCGAAATGAAACTAAAGAACTTTGTTTTTACTGTATTTTTATAGGCCAATGTTGGAAATATCTCGCCAAATATGAATATTGATATGATCGAGTAAATTTATTCGAATCTATCTATCTGTGCGGTGTCGGCTTAGAATACATATGTCGCGATTCCTGTCTTCTCTCTACATCTTTAATAACCCAACTAAATAGTGGCAATAGGTCTGTCTCCTATTACACTGTGAGTCATTAAATTGGCAAAGTGTTTATCACAGAAGATTTGAATCGCTTTGGACATTTATCAGGTTATTCAAAATATTTCAAGTACCTATATTTCTTAGTCATATTTTATTGTTATTACTTATTATATCTAAAATGTACATAACATAGTAGGTATTATTATAACTGTATTTTAAAATATTTTATATTATTCCTACATTATCTAATTTCACAGATACTCATCGTTGTTGGCGGGCGTGACTCTTTCGTTTATATTACAACGAGGTATGGCCTGCTAAGGGAGTGGGGCGAGATATGGCTGCAGTCTTGACCTTGGGGCAGGATCGCGGTCCCTGACCTGACTATTTCGAGTGGCAACTGGCAAGTGCTCCGCAGCGCGCATGCAATGTGCATACCGAAATAGCCTCCCCGCCCGCGCCTACGCCCGCAGGATGTAGCCCTATGGCTGCGCTCGACACGCCTATTCACGAACCTTGAGCTCTTTTATACACTAATCCTCATTATTCTATACCATATAATGGGTAATAGAACATTTTTTATTGTTACAGTATGTCATTGCTTTCGTTAAGTACCTATTCTCTGAATTGCTCTCTTGTTCGAGTTTATACTCTAATTCTAATGTATAATAATGTCTTTATAACACTTATTTTTATTTCATATTATTAACTCAATAATATTGAATAAGAATCTCGTAAGACAATTTTATAGATTGCTATTCTAAATATTATGTATTGTTGTTTCTACACTACATAACTTATAACTATGACATAAAAACGTGGCCCTGATGATTGCAACATGTACTAAAAGAAAAAAAATATACTAAAATATTTAATTTTAATCGCAAATACCTAATGTGAAACTGCAATCAAATATCTATATTTTATGATTAAATGCAAATCTTTATCCACGCTAATTTTGTACTTATCTGCAAGTTTTAGAAAGCGATTTAATACTGTCTGTTTAAGTGTAACTAAAACTTCTAAAATAATACAATTCGAGTTTCAACGCCGGTGGGTGATTATTTTAATGGCGTAACCGCGATAAATGTCTACTCGATAGCATAATGTGAGGTTTAGGAAAATGTGAGAGCGCATGCCTCGACTATGTTTGATGGACGAGGGAAAGGGTCCGTTCAAGGCTGCAGCCGATGCACTTTCACGAGAAGTGGCACACCGCTATTATGCATCCATTATGCGCCGTTGCTGGCGGCTAACAGCCCTGCGCCACGAAACTTGTCAAAACGCCCACGCCACAGTTAAAAAGATCCTAAAGGTATACGAAAAAGACGACACAGGAGTCGTCATCTTGGAGAGC
Source organism: Scirpophaga incertulas (assembly GCA_036419045.1). Taxonomy (NCBI): domain Eukaryota; kingdom Metazoa; phylum Arthropoda; class Insecta; order Lepidoptera; family Crambidae; genus Scirpophaga; species Scirpophaga incertulas. Next base: position 14,753,078 of record CM071637.1, on the reverse strand, counting down.
TATCAAAAAATTCTAATAAAAATTTAAATTATATGTACTTAATGTAAAATTAATATTATATTCTTAAATGATAGAAGTTATATGATATTTTAAGCAGTATCCATAATATTGCATAAAACATCACTCGTATAGTTCCCTTTCTAGAGTTCTACTGGCAATGTTTTAATATAGAATAATATTTTGCAGTTAGGTGAACTCCATTATATTTATAGTTTATGAACTTGAATTACATTAATCTATGCGCATGGCTGGCTACAATAGGTGCAATAATAATCAGCCCTTCCCCTCTAGCCATGCACACACACAGTGCATCGTTGATGGCAGGCGTAGAGCAGCGCGTGAGTATAACTATGTGTTGGCTGCGCCCGCGCCGACTCAAGGTCACTGGCCAGCGTGACAGCGGTGGCAGCGTCGGCGCGGCCCATCGACCGATTTTAACACTGTCACAAGCTCAAATACCAACACGCGGTCATGTCACCGATCTGTTGCTTGAAATAAGACGTCGGGAGATAAGTATAATGTTCATACTCATAGAAAATAAAAAAGTAATTTCAAACTAATAGTGCGGATAAATACCTAGTAAAAGATTCAACGAAAAACATCACTAAGTAACTATAGAAAATAGGAAAAATAAAATTGATAAATATTATTACAAGTAATTATGTTTGATAAATATTATTGTGGTCAATTAGTAGGTACTCTTTAAGACATAAATACAATATTCTAAAAAGGTCGTTTAAGTAAAATTTCAGCGTATATGTTTCATCAGAACATAACTATGAAAACTAAAGAAAGCTAAAAAGGCAACACGTTTGGCATTATAAGAGGCGCAGGAGCACAACGAGGGTGGCGGGTTCTGCCACGTCTGTGTTTGGGAGGGGCCAATGACCTACCCAATCTCACTACATTAGCATGGCGACCAATATCCCAACACTAGCCAGTGATCTGGCAGGAAGTCTTAGTATAGATAAAAAGTAGCGATTTATATGTGATAGGTTTAAGTGCATGCTAATAACTTCACTTAATATAGATTAACTTAAAAATTTCTTTGACAATATCAAAATAGATGAAATTGATAGATTGATATACAACATAACATATTTGTTCTATAGTAGCCATAGTAAAGATGTTTTTTAAAACAGTTTTGATATAATGTTATGTTTTGTTGCATAGGTTTTTTTTTATGATTTATTTCTCTATTAAGTGCGGAATGCTTCGAGCTACCGATAACTGGAGACACGGAATTCTGGTTCTTTATTGACTATGATAAAAATATTAAGTTCAAGGGTCAAATATCTTGTCAGATACTATTAATAATGGCATATGTTGACATGAACTTTAGAGAGTGTATATTATAAAAATTGTGCTTTCGATATGTACCTAATCAACACTACCTAGCCGGCAATATTGAACCGTATATTTTAGCTTTACAACGACGTGTTCACTTATTTGTATATCAAAGCATTTTCAAAAGTTAGTTATTGTGTCTTCATTCAGTTAAGATAGAAGAGCCTTTTAGTAACAAACCTAACTCATCTGAAATTTTTAAAAGGGATTAGAATGCGTTTAGAGTTTCCACGAGACACAGTTTTTACCCATCATAGCCATATAGGCAATAAGCAGAACAAATGCACACACATAGAAACAAATTTTCGTCAGAAAACGTTTTGATTAGTAGAATTGCTAGGCAAAATGTATTTAATGCCGTAATGTATTTCATTACTATTATGATAATATCATCTAATACATTTGTAATACGTAGACACCCAAACAAAATCATCATGTCAATACAGATGGAATGTGAATCAAAGAATAAAGAGTAATGTATTTTTTTGTAATTAGCTAAATGTATAGTATAAGAAATGAAATGTAGTAGCTCCGGTTAACGTAAAAAATGTCTCAGGAGTGCATTACAAAAAATGTTTATTTGCATACGCAGCACCAATATTTTGAACGACGCTTCGATTCGCATTATGCTCCTTAATTTGAGTCGGTCAACCTTAGCCAACAAAGGGACGTATTCATACCTGCAATGGCGATTTTTTTGGCCTGCACTTTTGTCAAAGCCATTAACACCGTCATTGCGTAATTTTCTGCATTGTATACAAACCCTTTCCGTTTGTTTTTATTGTATTCTTTTATGCATGTCTGAGTCGGCATCTTTGCGGACCTTGTGCAATATTGGGCTGTTGTAAAATAATAAAAATTACGCCATTCTCTGCAGAAAACGTGCTAAAGGGTTTAATATAGTGGGTGAACAGTTGTGTCTTGTTTGGAGGATTGAAATCGTTTTTTTTTACTGTAACGGTAAATTTAAGCTTTCTACCCTTTTCTAATGGAAAGTGCGGTGTTCGATAAGTGAAATATTGGTGCCGACGACGTATTGTAGTATTTATCACAGGCTATACGTAAGTGTCATACAAAAGTGAGAAAGGTTTTATGGGATGTTTAAGAAATAAACATTACTTTTCTAATGCTGTGATTGTCAGTGATGGTAGTGGCAAGGTTTTTTCTATCACATCCTTTGAGGTATTATTGGAGGTATATTTGATTTTAAAATATGTAAGTGTAGGCGGTGTGGTAATTTATAAATGTGTAAGATGAAATTTAATTATAATTTTGTTAAATTAGGCAGGTAGGTGCATAGTCACGCAAACCTATTTCTAGTACAAAAAATTAAATCTTTTTATATTTATTTACAACTGGAAGGAACCATTACAAAATATTCGTTATTAGTCTAAGAGGATTAGCAGCATTAAGAAAACTCACAAAAAGTAACATAAAACAACCATAAAAATAGTGTGATTGGTTAATGCTAAAAAGTACAACAATGAACCTTTAACTGTTTCTTGGAGATAAAACTTTCTTTTAGAATGTACCACGCTATGGCGCTAGGTCCTGTGCTTGCAGTAACGGCGCCGACATTTTATATCACGTCTTAAAAAGAGCCGCTTTTATAACATCCGGACCTTTCATCGACCACCCAGGAATCTGCAAACTACTGATAATGGCGAAGGTGCTCTAACGGTACTTCATCATTTTTGAAAATTTGTTTGTAATACAAATAATTAAACTGAAATATTAACGTTTTTCTACACACAATTAATTGTATAATTTCCAGTTTTTCTATTAAAATAAATTTATGTTAAAACAAATGTCAGTGTACTTTCGTAAATAATTCATTTTATGCATTTTATATATTAATACTCTGAAGATCCGAAATCTGTCATCGATGTACGTCAAATATACGTTTGTATGTAAGCTATTAGTTGTTGCACTTAATAATTAACTTAAACACTCACAAAACTGTTTTGAGTTGTGAGTGCTAAGGTTAATTAGTATATATCATATAATATTAGAGATATATGGTTGCCATTTTTTTTTCTCTACAAGCTTTTATTTGCATTTTTGTTATGTTCTCATAAATATATATTTTTTATATTTATCTCGTAGTCATAGCGCCCGACTCATCGGATTGTGACAGAATATCATAACTTTGCCCACATAGTATAGTATGACATGGTCGTAAACAGTCATAATTACCCTATCGTTCTTTAGCAACACAAATATGTTTGTGTAGCTCGTAGATGAAACGCTACGTTTCCACAAAATTGTTGAAAAAATGACGTTGTTCTTAGTAATTAATATTTCAAATAGTATTATGTCAAAGGACTGAATAAAGTTTTTATCTATTTACATTATATAATACGTTACTATCAGAAAAAAATGGTAAAAATAAATAAAATGTATTTATATGCTTGTATATATCATCACATATGCTAGCTAATCATTATACTTATAAGCAATTTGTGACAACAAAAAACGGGGCATTATCAATCGGACCACGCAACAAATTCGTAATACCATGATAAAAAACAGCCTAAATGAAAATCGATTGTTGGAAATGGCTCACAGAGAAAACAACGGACAGTGTTCATCCATCAACGTGGCAATCAGGTGCTCTATAAATCGCTTGAGTCCATTACGAACGGCCCACAACAATTTGTGGATAGGGCATAGAAAAACATTTTACTATTTGACATGGCCGCAGTAAATGACAAAAGTCAATCTACACATCAATCGCCAAACATTGGAAATTCGGGAGGTGGCACGCGACTGCTCAATAATGCACGAAATATCGATGTGGGCCATCATTGCCGCCCGGCACCCGCTTGAGCACCCGCTCACACATCCTACATCAGAATACGATTCCTAATGGCCTTTGTACACAATGGCCCACGTTGGTCTAATGCTATAATCCTTTGCTATAGTACAGAGTGGGTATGCTTAGAAAACAGAATAGCTAAATATATCCTCATTTAAAGAAATGATTAATGGAAATTTGTATTAACCCAGCATCCCTATGGATTTTCTTTTACCACTTATGAACAATCAATGTTTCTTTATTCAACTTAATAACAGAAATAACAAGTTGAGATAAGTGTTTTGAACAAATCTTAAGTAGGTATTGCAGTATCATGTAGAAAGGGCGGTGGTGCTGGTTTCGGCTGGCCTTCTCAGCAATATGTTCATTTAGCCGACATTGAAGGAAAACTAGCTGTATACGCTTGCGATGAAGCTCAAGTCTATTGGTCAATTTCACTAATCCGCACTGGACTCGTATGGTTGCCTAAGGCTTATAATGATTAAACAACTTTAAGGAACGAAAATTAAGAAGCAGCGTCGTGTACGCAATCTTTCATGTACATATAAAAGTCGTCTTTATATATACATACGAAAATGTTAATTTGTGTTTTAAAAGAGACTAATATCCGCTTCATTATTATCATTTCAAGCCAAATAGCATCTCAAATAGCATTGCTGAGAAATTGCGTTGGTGGCACAAGTCCGTTTAGAATTAAGGGTTAAAAGAAAGATAACAATCATTTTATAAATTAGTCATGAACCTATCAATTTAAACTTATGATTTGTGAAGTATATACGACTTTGTCCTTTTTAATTATTATAATAGGTAATAACATATCACGAGAAGGTTATAATTGTACAGTTGTCATATTTTTAAGACGTATTTTGAAAGCAGTTTAATAGTTAATTTTCTTTAACATGAAGCTATCGTCTAATTTTCTTAATCCTTGTTATCTTTGTATTACACGGTTTCACATAAGCACCAACCAACTACGAGTATTATCTATTATATTGCTATACTTTCCAATATTTTTCTAACATACATTGAAGGTAACTTGTCAAGACGCGTATATTGACTTTGGTGACACGTGGTGGCCTCAAGCCAAAAACTGTGGGGCCATGGGGCTCGCGGGGTGTAGGGGGTTGCCAAATGACACGTATCAATTATTCACACTAATTTCCCCGCCACATTTGCGTGTGGAAGACAAATAGTTGCCGTCCGAACCTACGGCCCCGAAACATCTCTCTATAATTATGAGTACTGAGCAAAGAGCCCCGTTCAATCATTCGGTGGCTTTGTCGTGTCCCTTTTATAAGTAATGTATTTAGTAGTCATCGGTATACGACGGAAAAGTATTGATTTACCAACCATTTTCCGGTCAGCCGATATTATAATTTTGAGAAAGCAATATATAACTAGCAAATCGAAAGTTTCGGGAGGTCCGCGGTCGATCCTGCCAAGAACTAATTTGTTTTCGTTTTCCGGATTTCATATGACGCTTCTACGGCGTAGGAAAACATCGTAAGGCAATGTGTTTACTCCTATAACAAAATTCAAAGAAGTATGTAGTCTAGAAATCCGCGTGGTTGACTAAAGCCTAATGGCCCTAATATATTTGGAGTAAGCAGAAATCCCTCGGTAGAATATTTATGGACTGTGATGATGACACTCTCTGTTGCGCATTTAAATAGCATGGTAAATTAATTATAAAAATTAGGTTTACATTTGACGTATTATGTAAATTGACATTTAATTTAACATTTATAGATATAGTTTTCTTCTATAACTTTATAGACATTTTAAACGAAACATTGTTTAGCATTGTACTAAGGCTAATTGTATGTATGATTTGAAAAAAAATCACAACGCTACGTAGAGTTGTGGAACAGTTGAATACAATGAGAATGAAAGTAATAGGAATTTCTAACTGAATCCAAAATATTATATATTTATTTTTATAGCGGTTCACAAATTTTAGCCATCGTCCTGTGAAAAAAAATTACTGTGAAATATTTCAAGTCGCTCATATAAGATACCTATTGCATGTCGTCGTATCGCAGTTCGTTACCATCAATAATTCGCGGCAGCCGTATTATAATCAACTGATAAAGAGTGAGGTCCGGCGGGCGGTGACCACCCCCTCGCCTGCTCAATTATTCACCACCGTGCGTATTTCAGCTATGACGCCCAGCGCCCACGTCCAGCCGTTTTCACCTATCTATACGCATTAAGGGTTGTTTTTACAACGATTATAATTAAGGGCTAATGTATGGATTACTTACTGAATCACGTTTTAACTGTTAACTCCTAACAAATATATATTGTGTCAGTGTAACATTACTGTAATGATAGTGCATCTACAAGTCTTGCTACGATTTAATTTTAACAACTAGTGATATTACTGTCAGAAAATATTTCAAATCTATATAAGGACCTGAGCATTGGTAGTGCAATGGTCTTAACACTGCAGGAGTTGGGAAACCCGAGGTCGACCCTGCCAATTTTTTTTTTGTTTTACCTATTTCATATGTGACGCTCCGCTGGTAAAGGAATACTCGAGGAAGAAATTTAAAGATGTATATGAAGTTGACCATTCCGCACTGGACCAGCGTGACTATGGTATAAGGCCTTATTCAATAATATTAAACGAAAATATTTTCGGATTGGAAAACTACGATTTCAGTTCTGTTGCAAAACTTACACAATAATATATATTTATTTAGTTGTTGCAGCGAACATTGTACCAATGTAGCTATGGTTTACATTTGTTAGCGATGCGATATGGACAGCGATAATTTTTGTAGGGAAACTTAGTACAGTGCTACTTGAAAAATTTTATTGATTTCTGGTCATATATGATATTACTTCTGTACTTTATTACACATCAACACAGCTAATAAACAATGACTAGACGTGAGCTGTCAACTGCCAAGTTGGCGGAATTCCAAAACTGTTCTTATTAAATACACAGTTTTCTTCGATATTCTCTGCTTTTAATAATATTTGTATAGTTATTTTGTAATAACAGCAAATAAGTAATCATTTAAATAGTTTCAGCCTTTTTGAGTTATAAGTGATGGAACTAATTCGACTTTGATTTAATTATATAAAAAATTTCTTAGTTATAGACGAAAAGGTGGTACAAATATTAGCAGTTAATTGAAAATTGCTCGGATCTATTGCTCAAATCTGTTATGAGTAAAACTCACTCGGCCTTAAATTATCTGTTTAATCGATTTCTTCATAACACGTAAATATTTAGCTCATAAACGTTAACGTCGTTAAACATATCCGATTACTTTCAAAGTTTAAGCCGTGGTTAGTCTGCAGCGCTAAAAGAAAATTGTATGCTGGCAATCCAATTCAGCGGAAACGCCGGCAATAAATTAGTAACACGCATTATTTTAAATGGCAATTTCTGTTTGTACTTACATACGTACGCATATTTAGTACCAGTTTTTAACTATACTTATATTCATTATTATATCCCGTATAAAATTAGAAGCAACTGTGAAACCTTGGCCTCAAATGTTAATATATGTTTCGTTCAAATAAATCAATTGATTGCCAAACTTACATTGCTTCCTTTAAGAAATCTACAATAAAATATAATAGGCAAAAATATACATAAATGTGTTAAAAATCCAAACATGATAATTAAGTACCATATAATAGGTATTCTCTGTACCAGGGCAGCAGCGCGGCAGCTTTATCTTGGGAACATGTGATATGTGCGAAATCCGCGATATGTGATTCGCGAGTAGTATATACATAATCTGCCCCGCCTCCTCGCGAACCGGTTGCCAAAATGACTCATATCTATGACTGTACTGATAACGAGGCTGAATAAACACAAAGGTGTCGGTTCCGCATATTATCAATAATCGCAAAAATACTATTTTATCCATAGTTTTCGTTTTTTATATACTTTTTCCATTAATAATAGCATTTTTTTCTATTGTTGAACAATAATGTTTTTAAATAGTATGATATTTATACTGATTTTATTATATTTTCTCCTTGATGCTTGAATTTGAATGATGGATTTGATTGATTTGGGTTTAATTGTTTGGTCAATGCTTTAGAGCAAGCCCATATAACGTGATTTGATTTTCCATAAGTAATTTTATGTGTAAAATTACAGTAATAATTAAGAACGCACAGTTAAATGTACTATATTGTCTTACTTTGGTAGCATTTATTCACACATTTCAAATATATAGCCAAATGTTTTGTTGGCATTGAACACTTCATTACTATGCACCCACAAATAAGCGTTTAAAATATACAATGAAGGCCAAAATCAAAACAGATCTGCAGATACCAAATAACTTAATGTCTGCATGTTAATATTGATTTGGTCTTTCCACCAATTAATGTATAGTTTATGTATTTCCTCCCTAGTCTATATTTTATTTAACCTTCTTCAGTTCGTCAAAGCTAATTATACAAAAATATATTTAAATTGGTACATGTATATATATATATAATATATATATATATATCTATCATATATCTATCTAAACAATAAAATTGTAGGTCCCAAGGATCTCTAAAATGAACACAACATTATATACTTACAAATATATAGGAAGCATTGACGTCAGTACGTAGTGTGAACGACTCTAATTATCTTATGCTATCCTAGTATCGGTTTGTTCTTATGACGATTCGCTTTATACTTTTAGGTTTTATTTCCATTGATTTACAAAACCTTGTTTGGAGAGTCGCTATACACATTAGTAAACACTGCTTTACTCGTAAAGAGTTGGCAATTTTTTTCTTAAACAGTGACTTTGTCGGTCAGCGTAACAAAATATACTCCTACGCGATGATGCTCTCCTAGTACTTTTGTGCGAAATTGACGTAACCGACGCCCGCTCACAATAAAAACAGATTATATTTTTTGCAAGCGCACGCGCCAATCTCGCCAATACATTTCATTGTTATGTCATCATTACGCTGGCTGCACAACAAAAGTGGACGGTGTACTTACATTCCTTTGTAGGTCGGGGATACCCTCTCGTTCATTCACAACTTTATTTGCAATGAAATACTGCGAAAACAGGTCTTTAACTGTGTGTGCTACAAAAGCTTCGCACACATACACAAACAACTCGTGTTTGTGTATGCGTGCGAAGTTTTAATAGGTGTATTTAAATTGTTCAATTTTTTTGCCTACAAGGATTTGATGCATGGTTAGTATTATTTTGTAATCAATTTTTGTTTGAAAGTTTCAGTATTGCGTTTTATACGCGATTTCCTTATAGGTGTAGAGTCATAATATATTTTTCATAATAATATATACTTGTTCAACGCTAAGAACGTTTGAAATATGTACTTAGCAAAAATTGCAATAGGGTAGAGAAATATAAAAGAAAATTAATTTAAGTTTGACATCACAATGAATATTTAAATGAAATTGTTGCTAAAAAAAGATGATATGGGAATATTTAATAAATTTTTGAACTAAGATAAACGTATACAATAATATACAGAATATTACAATGGCTTTCAGCGAATCAAACTTCAACACAACTATTTACAAAAATAGATTATCTATTAGTATCGTTTCAAAAATATTAATGATCAAAATCGACTTTTATTTTAAATTTTCATATAATGAGAGATTAAAATGCAGATTGTTAAAATGGTATTGAGACACAGGCAATAAAAAAATGTCTTTGTAACTGTTGCAGGGTACAAGTAAAATTGTGAGTGGTACTATGTTTTTGTTTATTTTGTTTGCGTACTAGTCCAGTGTGAAAGTGAAGTCGGCCAAGACTTTACATTTGATATATTCTATTTTTAAATTATCTTTAAATTAAAATTTTTCATATATTTTTATCTTTCTTGTGATTGCTAGAACAAAACGTTATATTACCTTATAGTTGTTAACATTCATTTCGGCAACTTATTTACATTAATGATAATTAATTTATCGTTTCCTCAAGGTATTTCGTTGCTGTAGGTAAGTTGCTTGTCAAAAATATTCAAACATGTTTTGTTTTTCAACGCCATCATCGCAATAGCCTTGTAAATAGAGTTCATTGTACAGAATAAAAAAGACCTTGTTCTGAATGCCAATAACAACTAAAATGGTCTTACGAGTTAGCAGTGCTTACGTCAGAAATGGCAAGAGCGTTAGCTATACATTTTTGGACAGAAATTTATAAAAAAATATATATTTAATAATTTTATTAATATATAAAAAAATTTATTAACTTTTTATAGTAATTTTCAGGGCATTTAAACATTTACGCATTTAAAAAGTTTATTATATTTATCTAAAAATAGCTAGATATTGTGTTATTTTTGTCTATTTTTAACCTTGGTCACCTTATTTCTGGCGGCATTTATAATTACTAAACTATAACCACTAAGAAACACTTGTCACATTATTATTATGTACGAGTACCTATGTAACTGTTACGCAGGAACTAGCGGTCCGTCCCGACGTTGCACCAAGAACATATATATATATATATATATATATATATATATATATATATATATATATATATATATGTCGTAAATTTTGTGTGTTAGAGATTTTTTTCAAACAATATAAAAATATTGTGTATAAAACATAGGCGACCACCTCCAAACGGTTCCAACGATATTACATTTTTAGTCGTACTTTTTACTTGAGTGTGACTGAGAGGGAAAGAGAGAATTTGTAAGAATTGTTGCGAGAAGTATTTCTTGCGTCTAAAATTAAATATTTAATTAAAAAGAATTAAAAGCAGTGTAGTAAATCTAAATAAAAAAACCTCCAATATTCTTTATTTATTTATTGAAACATAAAATGTATGAATTAGCTCAACATTAACCGAGCGATATAATTTAATGTTTAAAAACGAGATATGTTTAAATTTTACGATCAATGCTGATTTCAAATTTTTGTTGTTATGTTAAAGGCGTATGTACGCCTTCATAGGTACTTATTGACGTCAAAAGAAATGTAAGCATAAGAGAATAAAAACCGTGAACGTAACGTAAAATAAGGACCAGGAAACAAAATTTTACTCAATACCTATATTATTTAAAAAATCTGTATGATATTTTTGAAGGAAAACTGTTGCTTCTGCAACCAGATATCGCGTTAGACACTACTATGCACTATGTTACTCTCATATATAATTGTAACATAAACGGCATTCTGGTCGAGATGTCTCGATCAGATTAGAGTTTAACATAATCATCGTGGCACATGGTATCAGTAGTATTTATGAGGATTCTCAGCCTCTCTTCTCCTGTAGGAAATAAAGTTGCAGAAAATACTATATTTCTGTAACTGTTAGGACACCACTTTGTCTGAGACCTTAGGATTTCCAATGATACGGACGCATATCACTTCAAACCGTCGAATCTGTTTAGACCCTGAGCGGAGCCTTCCCAGACATGGAAACAGAACAATATAAGTATAAATTAAAATATTCTACTACCGTTACAATAGTAAATTGTAAACAGGTTTTCCAATTAATCTCCAACACGAGTTTGGGTGAACTGTCACCCCGTACAATACAAACTACTTCACCACTTTGATCTGCATCTCTCTTATCCTTATTACTAATGAGAATATGGAATTCATCATTACTTCATGTTTTTCCTTCACCCACTGATCTCGATACTTGAAGCAAAGCGTCACTTTAAAAAAACCATCTCTCGAATACTTAACGTTACATGATGTTGATCATCATTTGTTGTTCTTACTTGACTTCTGTAGAGGTGGCCTTAAATTTTTGAACATCACTCTGACTTACTATCATACGATTGAGACCATCTTCACTTGCCACATATAAAAAAAATATAATAAATCAATAGTCGAGTGTAAGCTAGAGGAATGAAATTAGGTTCCTTGAGTTATGTAGACGCTTATTTTTATAACAGGTGTCTTTTCCGAACTCCTACAGGAACCTGATATTGTATTAGTAATATTTTTATTATATAATTATTAATTTTTCATAAATATTTTCTAAAAGAGAAATTTATATTTATTATTAAAATAAATTCATGTTTGAACTTAATATATTGTGTAATAAATATAGAAAGTACTAGCTTTTGCCCGCGATTCGTCCGCGTGGAATAGTGACTTCCGGCAGATTTTTGGTTAACCAACAACATATTTATATTTATATTTGAATAAAGATTAATATTATTATGTTATTTCGACCAAATTTGGTACCATAAAAACGGTCATTGTGACTAAACCTTAAAAGATAGACATATGCCGTCGCGGACTTTTTTTTAGATCATGTATAGAGGAATAATTCTTTCATACATATTTTTTGTGTATCTTGAACCGTTTTCGCAGCGCACGCAAAGAAAGCCTTCAAAAATGAATAATTTTCCCCGTTTTTTACACATTTACCGCTCTGTCTTTGCTCCTATTGGTCATAGCGTAATGTTATTTAGCTTATAGCCTTCCTCGATAAATGGACTATCCAACAAAAAAAGAATTATTCAAATCGCACCAGTAGTTTCGGAGATTAGCGCGTTCAAACAAACAAACAAACAAACTCTTCAGCTTTATATATTAGTACTAGCTTTTGCCCGCGACTTCGTCCGCGTGGAATAGTGACTTCCGGCAGATTTTTGGTTTTTCCCACATAGTTCCCGTTCTTGCGGGATTTTCGGAATGGTCGAGTTTCCGCAGAATTTTTAGTATTATTATGTTGATACAACTTAAACAAATTATTTCGACCAAATTTGGTACCATAAAAACGGTCATTGTGACTAAACCTTAAAAGATAGACATATGCCGTCGCGGACTTTTTTTTAGATCATGTATAGAGGAATAATTCTTTCATACATATTTTTTGTGTATCTTGAACCGTTTTCGCAGCGCACGCAAAGAAAGCCTTCAAAAATGAATAATTTTCCCCGTTTTTTACACATTTACCGCTCTGTCTTTGCTCCTATTGGTCATAGCGTAATGTTATTTAGCCTATAGCCTTCCTCGATAAATGGACTATTCAACAAAAAAAGAATTATTCAAATCGCACCAGTAGTTTCGGAGATTAGCGCGTTCAAACAAACAAACAAACAAACTCTTCAGCTTTATATATTAGTATAGATAGATATATATAAAGGTAAATGGATAATGGTAAATCCATTACATCCATTATCCATTTACCTGTGACAAGTGACAAGAAAGGATAGAGTGAGGAATGAATATGTCAGGGAAGTCTGAGAAATGAAAGTGGGGCTACTATTAGACTTCTCTGATATATTGTTGAAAAATTGAGAGAAAAGAGACTTTCCTGGTATGGTTACGTATCAAGAAGAGGAAATGATCATGTTACTATGGACATGAAAGTGGATGGGCATGTAGGGGAGAGGAAGACTAAAGAAAAGATGGATGGACTCTGTGACTGTTGAAGAAGGGAGTGAGTGACGATATTTCGAGTGATAGAGGTGAGTGGAAAAGGAAAACATGTTGTGCCGATCCCAAATAAAATTGGAACAGGGCAGTATTGTTCATGCAATTCCTGTGAATATTGCAGCATATATGCAACTCTAAGAAGAAAACATAATCTATTTGTAACAGTTCTTAACTTTCTTATCTACTAATTTCACTTACTTACTTTACAAAGCAATACCAACACTGCATTACGTATTTAAAAGGCATATCTAACAGACAACTGTATATTGGCTCGCACACAACTCACATGTAGTGCACTAATATTTATTACATATCAGATGTCCGCAAAAAACGTTCAAAGAAATGATTGTTCGAAATTAATCATAGTATTTTTTTTATAGGATTCGTCAGCAAACGAGCAAGCGGATCACCTGATGGTAAGCGATAACCGTTGCCCATGGACACCCGCAACACCAGAGGAGTCACAGATGCGTTGCAGGCTTTTTAAAAGGGAATAAGGGGAGAAGGGGGTCGGGCCTCCGGTGCCCTCACTCAATCGGCGAAACACAGCGCAAGCGCTATTTTACGCCGGTTTTCTGTGAGGCCGTGGCATCACTCCGGTCGAGCCGGCCCAATTCGTGCCGAAGCATGGCTCTCCCACGGTAAAAAGTATTGAAAAGGAGTGTTAAAAGGGTGTATGTACGTCCGTCATGTCCATCCATCCAGCCTAAAACTTCATAATTGAAACGGTGAAAAGGATGAAAATTATAAGTAGCATCTACTTACTTACTAGCAACTGAATGATGATGACGTCATTAGATGCCTCATTGCCATATGCGCCACGGTAACAATTCACGAGGTGTATGAATATAATAAGAAAATGGCTGGGCGCTGAACGCCCAGGTTAGTGGTCACGGGCAGCGACATAGGTACGGAAACTAAAATGAACTACTCTGGCCCGTTACTCTCAAAGCGGCTGAATTAAATTAAAAAAGCTATACTTAGATATTATTACAATAACAGGCTCTATGTTTAGATATATGTACATTATATCAGACCTAATCCCCGAAAGGTTAAATAGAGGTGTAAAGTACCAACAACCTGTAAGTTAGTACTTTCCTGGTACTTCGTCATCACATCTCATATCCATCTCCACAAGACTAACTGTTCTAACAAGTTATGTTAGGACGATAAGGCCTTATTCAACCACGATGGGGCAATGAAGATTGGCCAAGTTCATATACACTTTGATATTTTCCCTCATAATAGGAACGTCAATTAATGTATATATGAAATTTGGACAGTGAAAGACATTGGTACTGGGCAGTATCGACCGACGATTCTAATCTAGACAAAGACCATAATACCACCGACGCTCCCGTATGCGGTACTTCGAAGATTTATTCTTAATTCGTCACCGCACAGAAACTATGCTTAAATAGTATCATCATGATAATTTCAACTAAGAGACGCCCTGCTAAACATAGGCCTTCTCTCAGGATGTTAACGTCCTCCACTGTTAACATCTAGTGTTTTCTTGCGATTTTCACCCAGAGAGGTCTACCAACCCACACTGAGCCAGTGTGGTCGGAGACGAGCCAAATATCATGAAAATATTATAACTACGCCACAAGAAAAGTCGAGGTCGGATGCGCAATGGTAGCATCGTGTCGATCCCTCCCGTCCTATTCGACACAGGTACTCACCGAAGCAGCCGTGCCCGGTGAGTATCTAAGTCAATCGGTAGGTGACCTCCTCCTTCCCGCAGAGCTAAGCTTCGAGGTGCGGGAGTACGGCACCGACGGCCCGCTAGCGCGCGCAGCTCCGTAATTCGAGCTGCGCACGCCAGGCCGCCACAATCTGTCGGTGCCACTCCCGCCTAGGCACTTCGTGCACGGGTTCCGGGTCGCTCCCCCATCGCTCCCCCGGTTGACACGCCGCGACGCATACGTCGCTGCGTACATGTCGGCCAGGATGTCGAATGGGGGGAGCATCCCAGAACCGTCGCCGCCTCGTACGGGATGGTACGGTAGCCTCGTACGATCCATATGGCCATTATCCGCTGCAGGCTCCGTAGCAGAGCTCTGTAGCGGGGGGACCTCGCGCAGTCTCGCAACCACACGGGGGCCCCGAACTCCATCCCTCGGTCCGCCGCGAGATTGGGCAGCAGGCGATGCACTGCGCCCGCCACTCTTTTGGTTCGGGGGACCAACCGCACGAAGTGCTCCAGCTCCAGCGGCGGTCCAGGGTGAGGCCTAGGAACTTGATGTACGGCCCCACCGGGACCACCGCGTCACCTACCCCGCTATTACTCGCCCTAATGCATATAATGTAATGAAATATAAGTGGGGTAAGTAATACACAGTCAATCTTAAGGTCAATTGGTATAATATGACTTGCAGCAGTGTGAAACACAAATTTATTTGACGCCTTCAGCGGGCACATCCCACGACACCAGTCCATATTGGCAGAGGACATGCAGACCGTGACATGTCTTAAGCGACACCCCTAATCAACTAACGCAGGACCTTCTAGACCTGCAAGCGGCGGCGTCTGAGCCGTCGCCTCCCTTGTCTCCCCTTATTCGGCAGCCTTCTGCTTCGCCACGAGTAGGTTCCCAGTCAATACAGACCGGTCCCACTTTGGAGAACCGCGCCTCTTCTAGTGCTTATGCCCTCTCCATGGGGCAGCGCTAACCGTACCTCTCCTGAGGTGCGGCCCTCTTCCATATAAGCCAGTAGGACCAAAGGCTCAGGCTGAGTTTAGTCGGTAGGTCTGTTGGGTCGAGCCGCCTCGATTCACCAGGAGTCCGACATAATCAACGCATCCCTGCTTGCCTGTTGCGTTGGTATCCATGAGGATTCTCAGCCTCCTCTCCTGAGGAAAAAAAAAACAAATTTATTTAACAAATAACAAAAGGGTAACGAATCCTACGCTACACTTGGTTTCTTTTTACGTGAATAAGTCTGCCATATGGTGATGGCGACTGTTATCAGAGCTGTTATCGGACGTACGCACATTATCAAAAAAACACGCACCGCGTGTGCGTTTCGCGCAAACGCAACTCTCACGTCCCTCGTATTGCACAAAAACATATCGCTTTCGCGGACGCATCAAAACAATTCAGCATACGTGAGGTTTGTTGGGAAACATGCGTAACGCATACACGTGCACGATAAAAACATACGTTCCTAGACAATATATGTCATGATAATTGATCTTTTTTCATATGAATGTTAGTTTGAACAAATCAGGTATTTATTCACGTCGTGACAGGTATGTTAAAATTTATATGGTAATATAGGGATATTTTTTTACATGTCCACCGTCCAACCGCTCCATAGCATAAAATATCGTTGCTGCTGAAAAAATGCAGATGAGAAAGATTGTGCCATAACTTGCATACCTACACTTGAACATTTTTAAAAGGGTATTTAAAGTTGACTAACCTGCATTGTGTGGTTGACTAAGGCTTAAACGCTCTAATCTAATTAGTGCAGGCTCATTTTTCTCTATAGAGACTTAACTATAGGTATGGGCTGCTCCACTTTTGGTTTATTAAAAAACGGTTTTCCGAACCTATATATTTATTTTCATATGCATACGTTTATTTTACCGATAAAATCTATACTAGATATATTTTTCCCATCACTATTTTAATACCGCGATAGCGTTATGCAGCTATTTCTAGCTACAAGTATATACATAGATAGCAATATCGATACCGAGAATTAAAATGTACTATCACAGCGAAAGATAACGAAATGACAAATTGCAATAGTAATTCATGTTATCGTAAATAAAATTCTATATTGAGAAACTAGACATACTAGTACTATCAACGAGTACAGCAAATATTTTTTCTAAAAATAAGAAAGTTAAGTTTTTAGCAAATTCAATTCTATCTAATAATACTAATTATTTAAAGCTGCCGAGAAATAATATTTAAAGATATTGCTTGTCATTTGAAATATAGACAAGCTCGGCTCAAGTTTTCATAAATATACCTGTAGCATCGCCCCTCTCCTGAGGGGCGGGTGCCCTCACGATTTGCCTATATGGTTCTTCAAACTTAGGCACAGGCTGAGTTTAGTCGGTCACGTGGTCAGACCGCTCTGGCCACGTGGAGTCTTAACCTCCGTGACACTTGCCGTTGCGGGAGTATCCCGGGCATGTTTCGTGTTCCTTGTGGTGGATTCTCAGCCTTCCTCTCCTGAGGAAAAAAATATACCTGTATATTAAATCAGTTATTTTCAGTTAGTTAAGTTAGACGAAATAGTATGATTGTTTATTTATTTTTGGTCTTAGTAAGTTATAATGCTTTCAATACCTTCAGACTTCAAGATAGCATTATAAAAATATATCTTCGTCATAAATACGAAAGTATCAAGAATTTAAGTAAAATGAAATATCTTGTAAAGCTTACATATGCCATACGAATGGTTTCACGCGGACAAAAGGATCAAGTCATATTTGCCAACAAAATGGTCATGGGCAATGTTTTCGTGATATAAAAATGAGAAAAGGGGTTTATACTAAGCCTTTTGATGCGGGTCCAATTGAGTTTCGACAAGAGGACATATTCGCTTGTTTTTGCTATTATTTGAATAATAAAACTGTCACGTTGTTATAAGCTTAAGTGATATTTATTCCCTACTCTTTGTATATTATTAGGGCTGTTCCAGTGGCATTGTATTCAGGTATCACATTTAATAGGTGCGTTTGGTACCTTCAAGATTAATTTAATAACACACCGTAGTTACAATATTTGTACTGCAAAATCAACATACATGCATGATTAATTAAAAAAAAATACTTTTATATTCCAATGGAAAATTATAATTTTTTTAAATTATTTAATGGAATGAATTCAAAACTGTTATTGAGATTGATTTTCAGGAATCTAACAGAGAAATTATTTTTTTAATGAAGGCGGCAAATTATCAATAAAATATGTAACACATTATGAACTGATTGTGTATACTATATTAATTAGCACCAACAATATAAAAAATACAATTACTTTTATAAAGATTTTATTGAGATTGATTTTACAGTTATACATAAAAGTTCAACTAAAATTATGCTCTATTAGTTGCTACATTAAACGTTGTCAGTCAATAATATTATTCACGGCTAAGTAATTGCATGATACCCTCGCGGTTTGTCTAACGAAACAACCCTACAATGTTTACCCTAGCGGACAAGCTCTCAATAAAACGCAGCAATTATAATAAAAATACAATTTCGCCCACAACCCCACGGCTCTATGCGAGGGGTGCACCTTCGCAAAAGCTAGAGTTAACTCATAATCGAACTTGTACTGACATATGTCGATCCTGTTATTGCAATGGAATGATTTTATACTCTATCTTCATTATTCACTTTTAATTGAAGTAAGTCTTAATATGTTGTGATTTAAATGTAAATGTTAATTGATCTTAATGATGATAAAAAATTACAAAATAATATCTTTCATATTTTTCGTAGTTTTTGATATGTACGTGTGTAATTGATGTTGAAAAACCCACAGTTTTATCTTAATAGATCTTTAATTTTGAAATTGCCTTATCTATGAACATACCAAATTGCATTAAAATATATAAATAATGAAAATTTTTATAATTTCATAAACAAGTAAAAACGACAATTTTTTAGGCAATTACTTCAACATTAATAACAGGTATATACCAGGGCACAACTTAGTCTAAATGTTATAGAGTAAATATTATGGTGAGTATTTGCTGATAAAACCAGTTACAAACAGTCCTTTTCAACATCTAACCATAATTACACCCATTAAAATAAATATTTAAAGAGTACGAAATAAAAGTTTTAAAATGCACGGTATATGTTGAAACATTCGTAACATGAGACACCGTTATTGATGTTTCGCATGTCCATCCGGTGTCAGCGTCGCATGGACGGGTTTATTGCGAATGATACCTGTAATTACAAGTCATATCACCCCATCTTTCCGCGCCCGTGCAGGTAATAACGTATGCCATATTTCTACTATTGATTTTGCTAAAAAGTATAGGCTACAAATTCAAACGCATCACGAACGAAAATTAGTACAGTCTTTTAATAGGCTTTGCACACTTTCGTAAAATAAAAACCGTACGGTGTAGCTAATTGTGATACTACCAATGTTTACTTTGTAACTACAGGTTTCGAATTGAAAATATATTTCTAGTCAGTACACACAGTAACGTATCAAACTTTACATATGTAACATCGCTTATATCACTGGTAATATTGGTGGTTTTCGGAGTACACATGAAAAACTTGACATGTTACTGATTATAGCACGTTTGGGGTGTTTGCTGCTTAATTTATAATTTAAAAGGTTCGTTCAGTCATATCAAAACATATTACGAGAGTGTTAACTAAACAAAAATTTGGGACCAAGGAAGAATAGTTTACGTATTATTTATATAATAATTGGGCTTGCTTATTATATTGATGTGATTAAAATAAAAGTACGAATCACATAATTAGATTCGCTGTAATGAACATATTACGAGAGTGTTAACTAAACAAAAATTTAGGACCAAGGAAGAATAGTTTACGTATTATTTATATAATAATTAGGCTTGCTTATTATATTGATGTGATTAAAATAAAAGTACAAATCACATAATTAGATTCGCTGTAATGAACATATTACGAGAGTGTTAACTAAACAAAAATTTAGGACCAAGGAAGAATAGTTTACGTATTATTTATATAATAATTGGGCTTGCTTATTATATTGATGTGATTAAAATAAAAGTACAAATCACATAATTATACTCGCTGTAATGAACATATTACGAGAGTGTTAACTAAACAAAAATTTAGGACCAAGGAAGAATAGTTTACGTATTATTTATATAATAATTGGGCTTGCTTATTATATTGATGTGATTAAAATAAAAGTACAAATCACATAATTAGATTCGCTGTAATGAACATATTACGAGAGTGTTAACTAAAAAAAAATTTAGGACCAAGGAAGAATAGTTTACGTATTATTATATAATAATTGGGCTTGCTTATTATATTGATGTGATTAAAATAAAAGTACAAATCACATAATTAGATTCGCTGTAATGAACATATTACGAGAGTGTTAACTAAACAAAAATTTAGGACCAAGGAAGAATAGTTTACGTATTATTTATATAATAATTGGGCTTGCTTATTATATTGATGTGATTAAAATAAAAGTACAAATCACATAATTAGATTCGCTGTACTGGTGTATGCTCGTACGAATGGCGCAAACCACTAGAATAAAAAATGGTACGGTTAGATTTTTCTAATTTGTCAACTTTGCACGCCTTATGAGAAATGAGTTGAAATTGTCAAGTGTTAAAAGTGATTTTCTCAATATTTAAAAGCGCAATTGCGAAAGTTGTTTTAACAGTTGCGTGCTTAGTGACGAAAGTAAAGCCTTTTCTTCATTTTGCTATGAATATAAAAACAACTCGTAAATAAGACAAGTCGTTGCCTCATTTAATATGGGTGCGACCCGACACACCAGTGCACTGTTTAACAAAACTTCTAAATAAGGCGTAATTACGGTTTTGAATATTTGATTTGCGTACACGGTCGATGTGGACAATGTGGTGATAGGCTCGTTTATTTTGCATGAAAGCGTTACGATATAGGTAAATAAAATGATTGAGGAAGATACATTTCACTAGTTCATTTAAAACACGGTAACACTTATTTAATCAACTAACTTATTATATAAAAATGGCATTATCAAAGTTGTAATATACATAAAGAATCAAATAAACAATTCCATTTTCCTCGTAGTTTAAAGTTAGTTTACTACTACTATTAGTTATTAGTTACTTTGTATTCCATGTGATATGCAGTTTTTATATTAATAATATCTAAAAATAAGCTTAAAAGTGTTAAGTTTATAAGCGACGGAATCACATCTTTTTTTACTTGGCAATAAAAAGAAAGAATGTAGGATTTTCTATTGAAGAAAAAATGTATTATTAAAATTTATTAATTTCCATCAATTTAAAATATTAACTTTATGAATGTTTGTTTTGAACTTTCTTATTACTTCTATGAGTATTATATCGTATTCTTTTGAAAAATGTTTGTTCAGAATATTTTTTTAGGGTTTACTAAAATTAATTTAAAAATGTACTGCTTAATACATATATAAATTAAACGTGATTTCGGGATTCCACACAAATTAAACATTTTATGCTAAACATCATATAAAAATTTTAATAGTACTCTACTACAGCTAAATATCTCGCTGAGTGTCCGATGAATATATTTTCTACTTTCCAATGCATTTTAAAAGTATCGTTTCGGTGCAACGACCATGTAGCGATGGGACGATCTCTCGTGGCTAGCAGATCGAGTCCGCCCAAGGACGTCCACTTCAATACAGCCTCCAGACTCCAATAAAACCTTACACTTAACACCATAGAAGCGAATATCATTTGGCAGAGACGTAAGATATAATCCCCCAGTAAGAAAAATGATCCTGTACAAAAAAGTAAAAAAAGTGAGCAGCTCGCGGTTGTTTTATTTTTTAAAGCTTCGGGCGGCAACATGGCCGCAAGTAGAACGGCGAATTATCTCTGGATATACTTCATACAGAGATTTTTATCGTATACCATAATAATGCACTGTGCAGCTCATGTGTTTAAGATAGCTTTAGTTTCTTTTACAATGCGTATGGTAATGAACCAACCAAAGTCGTTGGAGATAAACAAAGAAGAAATGAAACCAACCGCTAAAAATAGCCAAATTACAAAAGTCACGATACGTAACATTTATTTTAAGGAATTGGACAAAAGACCGTTACGCGCCACCCTGTCTGCGAGGCAGGTGCCCGTCGATATTTTGACAACGATACTTAGCAAAACCACCCATTTTTAATTTATAATAGGTGTTTTTTTTTTATTTCTCTTGACCCATTTTCGAATACGATGGTATCTTTACTAAATTTGACATTCAAATTATCATATTGGGGTATGAAATAACGCTGTTTTTTTAATATATTAATGACATTAATGTATATGCAATTGTAAATAAACTTAATCGAGATGTAGTCATTGGGACAAGAAACAAAAAAAATCTATTTATTTACTTAACGATCCTAATGTATGGCTGGTGATATTCACGTAGACAATAGGAGGAAAGAGTGCATTGTTTCACTGACCGGGGAGTTTCGCTACAATGAGCTGCATCCGGAGAACGGGCGCCGACGACTAGGGTCCTTTGGTGACACATACCGTAGTAAGACGTAGGTGAAATAGATAGCATCCGCCAAAGGTTTGTTATTGTCACGTTATTGAAACGTGAAGAATAGAACTAGGATTTCTTCATCAAACTATACTAATGTTATCAACTTCTATCAAGTTATATAAAGTATCAACGCAACTTAACTTTTGTGTGCTATTTGTCAGTATTAGATTTTTTTTACAGTACTAACTATAAAAAAAATCTCATCATATTTATTTTGCTAACACTAGTTAGCAAAATAAATATGTTTCACAATATTAAAAAAAATATACATAATTTGTTTGAATTGTGTTACTTCTTATTCTTAACTATTGTCATTAAAATATTTATGGTCTTAATAAATAATATCTTCTCGAGATTCCAATATATAAATATTAAAAAAAAAAATCAACTATCAATTGTAATAGTTAAAGTTTAAGTTTTAATAAACAAAATGCAATATATAAATGTATTTCCCGGTACTTTTATAATATTTATGTAATGGGGTTAACGTCATGGATAAATTAATGAAAAGGCGTAATCGCATTTCTTTGAAAGTAAGTATACTTCTGTATTTATATTACCTCCAATGGTACTATCACAAATATTTACCGTATAGTACCCTCAATGGTCAAATTAATGACATAGTAACATCCATATTACTACCGCAAGTTATTATTGTCATTAAATAAATATATCAAAAATAATAATTTTTGATTCATATTTTTTATGATAAGTAATTGTATGTTTTTTAGAAAATTGAAATCTATATTTATTCTACATTTTTGCCATCGCTTTACTAAAGTGTATAACTTTCTATCAGATAGACTGATTTTGAATGCCTTTTGGCGTTAAGTCCGTCGTTTTTGATCCATAGATTAAATAAATAAATAAAACTGACATCTCTTGCCATTCCCGCAGCGGAGACGTACGGTACATATAATCATCACAGCTCATATACGTCCCCACCGAGGGGCTCGAGCCTACCCTAACTACGTTAGGGCGATTAGGCCTTAGTCAACCACGCTGGCCCAGTGCGGGTTGGTTGACTACGTACACGTTTGAATCGCTTCGCAGATGTACGCAGGTTTCCTCACGATGTTTTCCTTCACCGTAGCAGCGTCAGATAAATGTACATATGAAATTCGGAACGAAAAACACATTGGTACACGGTGGGGATTAGATCGCGGGCCTCCCGATTCTATGCGGCGCACAAACCAGTGCCGAGACCACAGCGCCACCAACGCTCCAAATATAATAATTGTTTTTAATTTTTTCTTACAGATTAGTAAAAGCTTATTTAGTCATGTAACATAAATGTACGTACTGAATTAGTCAATATATTTTTATTTTATGTTTAATATGTATTTAATAATCATTCACCACTATCTACCTCAAATAGTTTATGTAAATTAAATATTTGGGGTATATTTTAAAGTATAGTATCTTTATAATTTACGAGGTTTCCGTCTCCGCCTTGACTCACGTTATATCGGATTTCTGGAATAAGCATATGAAAATTTAATTTTTCCTATTCAAGTATTAGTGCAGATGTATTCTGTAGTTGAAACTTGAACGTTCATCTATATAAATAAAAATGAATTGTTGTTCGTTAGTCTGCTTAAAACTCGAGAACGGCTGGGCCGATTGAGCTGATTTTGGTTTTAAAATGTTTGTCGTAGTCCAGGGTAGGTCTAAACGGTGAGCAAATAAGGAAAAATTGCGAGTAAGATAGAGTAAGACGACAATTTCATTTTCCCATATAAAAGTTGATCACTTACTTTCTGTCAAACATTTGACGGTATTTGTACTCTCAGTTCCACTCGAATTGAAGAACGCATTAAAACAAGACTTTTGAATCGACAACATAATATCAACTTTGCTTATAACATCGTGTATTTAAATTTCAAAATATAAAAATAATTAATGTGTTGACATATTTGATGGGTGCCAACCTTACAGTGTTACTAACTCTCAAAAATATTTTTATTATATTGTTTTGTCATCTCATGTAAAAAGAACCCGTGTATCCGAACGTTCCATTGTTTTGTCCATATAGACCAGGTTATAAGCCTTTAAAAATAATAAAAAGCGAAATGTATTAGTAACTCTTTATTTCCATCAACTTGGCTCCATCTACTTGGGAACCACTTGGCTCGCCAGGACATGATGATATGGTGGAAGTACTAGGCGACTCGGACAAATCTGATTCGATCAGAACATAATTATAATTAGGCGGTACGAAGTTCACCGGGTCAGCTAGTAAAATATAGGCATGACACTTTAATGAGAAGAATTCAGTGTTATGCTCTCAGCTAACGATTGTTTACGATTTGCAGCATTATCTATGGTTAACCTTCTAGCTAGGTGACTAAAATGTTAAACATCTTCAGCCCCTTTCTTTCGTGCTTTATGCTATGTGCTATCGTGTCGGTTCCGCCCTGGCCAAATATAATAGTCAGATTATTATTATGTATTATTGTAGATATATTTTTGCACTTCTCGTTCATCAAATACATATACATAATACACTTTATGAGTAAATTCACTATAACACAGCGTTACATATAATATTTAAAAAAATGTCGCAATGTCAAAAGACATTTCGCGTCTACCACGAGCAAATAGTTATAAACCACATTGTCTCTGTTGTCTATTATTTAATTGTCTCCCAGTTAAGAGGGTACGCTCCCTAGATAGCACAAAATAATAAATTCGGACGGGGCGCGTGTCGGGATGCTGGTGACAAATGACAAGGACGCCGCGCCGGACCGCGTGAAATTACCCTTATCTCTTTGTGCTACACACCCTTCACTCATTATGCAAATCTCGGGAATTAATTGCCGTTAATGAATATTATATAAATAAACCGTTGACATTACACAATATAAGAAACAACAAACACGTGACAGAATAAAAGGACTTGTCTGAAATTGGGATAAGTATTCTTTTGATGTAAATATTTTGAAATATGAATTGGGCTTATTTGAAATGAAATTTACAAAGTATATTGTAATCGATCTATCTATGTATAAATAAGCTTCAAAAATAAGATTATATTATTTAAAATACAAATTATAAGATATTAAATACTGAACTCTATTCGTTGATGTTTTATTATGATATATTATTGCAAGTTTGGACATGCAATGTTATATGCTATGTTAAAACTTCATGCATATATAGTCTAAGTATTTAAAGATTTAACATAACTGTGTTGATTGCAGAAATACATATATATATATCTACAGAATTATAGTGTTAATATTTTATGTATATAATAAAAAACATATATAAAATACATAATTGTGTTAATTGCAATAATGCATATATATCTAGAGTACATATATGCTTTTTGCTAATTTATGGATAACATAATGGTGATTTTCACTATTACGTTTCGTAATCATAATGCAAGCGTGCAATACTATCGCTTAATCTATCACTTATCCTTTATGGTTCATCAGTCTCGTCAATTTTAGCTTCAACGAGCTACCATGCGGGATCTCATTATTGCTTTTTTATTAGTTTTTTATATATAATTTAAACCCCGCAGAAGTTGCGCGTGTGTCGTGGGATAGACGTTTGCTGTTTATGCTGGTATTAGCATAATGCGCTTTGTGCATCGTGCTATCGTATTGTGTGTCCTATGTCGCTAAATTTTATAGCGAAGTGAATCATGAATCCTGAATAGATAAATAAATAAAAATCACTACGGTAGAACTGCTTATCCGCGCGAATATCGAACCAATTCAATTAATTAATGAAATGTCAAAATCAAAGGTCGCGTCAGTGGCACAATAATAGAACATTTGCATTCATGTTTCCTGTTGCATCACAGTCAAATTGTGAGGTTAACTGTTTTGCGGTTATTGACTTCAGCTGAGACACATCGTTTGCACCCGTTTTATTGCAAATTGATTTTGTCTTATAACAGTACCTATTACGCCTTTGTTTTGCGTAATATAGTCTCATTTAAATAAGTACATTTGTCATTAAGAAGTTAAGTTACTTCATCAATTTCTGACAGAAATAATAAGTCTACAAATTTACTGATGGTAGATGCATTGAACAAATAGATAAATAAGAAATCAAATTTGATAATGAAATATTCCAAAATACTAAAATTATGCAGTCAATTAAATTTTTCTCTTCAAAAAATTCTTTTTTTTTCTTCTTTTTCTCTTCAACAAACTCTTTCAAAAAAATCTTTTTCTCAATGAAATTCATTATAAGGCACATCATTAAGAAAACAATAATTGAGTATCAAGATAAAAAAAATATATATAAAAGTATAGAGTAAGTTATTTTATTATTTTCACTGGTTTAACCTTACAGGTGAAAATAATTAATGGCAGGTAGTACTACTCAAATATGAGCCACAAAAGCATTACCTATCCAATTATTTTACAATAGTACTCATATACGATAAAGATAAATGTTGTCATCCTTGCCAACGCATGTTTGAGAAAACCAAATTAATATTGTTTCTAATTATATTATAATATATATCGATGAAACATTATCGAAGGCGCAAATAATCATGAAATTGGGTTTTCACCAAACAGCAACTCTCACATGTATTAATAATCCAAAGTTATGCTATTTCTTTAATTGAGACAAGAGGAAAGAAATCATGAATAATTGAAGTCCTCTCCTGGTTAGTAAATACATATTCCCACGTAGACACTTATTCGCATTGGCATGGGTCTGTGTTACACCACTCTAGCATCCGTCATCGATATGCAAATGGTTGCATTTTCGATTCGAGTGCTCTCAGCCGCTTAATTGAGTGGTCTTACTATTGGCCGTTTTGTTTCTGCTTCGGGATTTGTAAGAACAGTCGTGAGAAAAACATTTTATTACTAGTTAAAAATGTTGAATTATTTAATTTCAATTTTAATTAGAAAAATACATAATTTGATTTTCTTAATCATTACAACTTTTAGTCTTTTTATTTTTTATAAGCTATGGAAATATATAACAGAAAACATAAAATTACTGTGTTTACTTATTATAAATTGCCCAAATAATGACTAATCACAATAAAAATAATTAAATGTTTAATTTCGCATGGCTATTACTAGATAAATGCTATCAGAGAGAATAAATATTGTTATTGTGATCAACTGATCAGTTCTTACTTTTCCCCTTTTTCTATCTATAAATTTGATGACAATCCACGTGTCCCGTATATTCAATGTGTGAGAATTAACGAAGAGTGGCATTTCATCACAAAACGAATAGGACTATATAGTCGCAATTCCCTCAGCTATCAGAATATGTTTGTACACGTACATTTAACATATTTTCTACTAGAAAGTGATACAAATGATAAGTGATATTTATAAGTATATAAATAGTTGACGATTTCAAAAAGTATAAATTTTCAACGAAAAAATAAACTACCAAGTATTTGTATATTTGCTAAATAAGTCAAGTATCGGGATCTGTTTTACTAGGTTTCTGCTACGTCGCTCATATTTGTTGAATGAATTAAAGTGTTAAAACAAATAGAAATAAATTAATAGATTGGTATTTAATACCTATGTTATCTAAAAAGCGTATAATTGTTTAATATCAGTTTTAATAATACATTATATACAATATTTTAATCCATCTTCGTTTCGAATGCGGCTAGAACCAACTGAAAAATATGTAAATAATTAAACATTCCCTAAAGACGACGGAAGCCAACTTGTTACAAAAAATATTGCACAGGGCTTGGTCTATTTTTGAGTGCATTTCGCGCTATTTTGGCGTTCCCTACGCAGGCGTTGTGTCAATGACCCCGTTTGTCGACGTTTGTTCACGCACTTTTGGGAATTTTAGGGCGATTCACGTAATCCAACAACGTTTTCATCGGTCTATGTAAATGGTTGCAATATTAGCTACGTTCTTATGTGACGTGGTTTGCTTTATAATAGATCTTTTTCGGATTACGTTGTCAGAAAAGTTTTAAATACTTACTTCCATATTAACTTTCTTTATTTATTTAATTAATATGAAAGTCAATTTCTGAATGTGTTATACACATGTCGATAGCCTTTTAACTAACTAATAACATAAATGTAAAGGTAAAATAAAATATTTTCAGGAAGTAATAGTTAAAGTACTTACTTATATAATTTTGAGAAATAGAACTATTTTCAAGAATATTTTTTAAAAATTTCAAATTAATTAAACAAATTGAAACTCAAGAGTAATCAATAAACGCATTTTATGATTAAAATGCAATGAAGTAATTGACAGCATGTGCACGTCTTAAATTATAAAAGTTATTAAATTCGACCGAAAAAGGTGCCAATTTCATGCATAAAAACCTAATTAAAAAATGGATAAACATTGACTTTAGCTTGGTACAGTTAGCTAGGATATCTAACCAAATACGTTACATTTGTCGATTAAAAGACTCTTATCTATTCAGCCTTATGTGTGGAAAGTTATTTGTAATTGTTTATGATATTTTTGTTATGGAGTACTTAATTCACTAAAAATACTATAGATGCGTTTAAGGAACTATTAAAAGAGATGGTATTTATTTTGTTAGAGTTATTAACGTAGTCTTTTCATTGAATACGCAATAAAGAATATTAATCAGATATTTATGCTAATAAACTAAGCGAACTAGCTGAATTTGAATGACTGGCCGGTGAATTTGGTGTTACCATACAAAGAGACAGAGGGCAAGACGAGGCAGCATTTTTTATAAGCCAAAATCAGCTTTATATTATCGCCTTAGCGCGACGTAGGCACTCAAACATGCGCGCGCGCACTCACGCACACAGCAGCCCGCGCCCTCCTCAGCGCGCTGCAATTCGTCGGGCGCGGCGAGTCGCGTCCCGCGCCCTCGCGCCCGCACGCAATTGCACTGCACTCTGCCGCGCTGCGTGCGTAAAAAGCGCACGAAGGAGGCGCGGGGCGAGCGGCGGCGGAGGGCCAGACCGCGGACGCGCCTGCAACTCAACAACCGACAGTCATCGCCAGACGCTCGCAAGAGCTCGCCGCCCCCACGGCGACATTAGCACCCCGACGCGAAACAACCCCGAACGTGTTGCGTATTTTTTAGTGTGTGTGAAAAATTATATTCTAATGAGTTCTCCGAACATTTGTATTTAATCCTGACTGTTTACTTCTGGATTTTTCAAAAGGGGTGAGTTCGCTAAAATTACTTTTTTGCATGTGAATAACTTTGTTGTAGCAACTACGGTTCGTAGACGCAAACTTCGTAGCAAGGTTTGTAATTTTTTTCGTTACTTTGTTTCTGGTCCCGAACTTTGTACTGTCGTGTATTGTTAATAAGAATTGAGTAAGATCGCGTGGTGTCAATTCAAAGTAACATAACAGGAGGGACGCGCCGGTGCTTTCATCAGTCCCCTAGTTCGATTTACCTGCTGAATAAAAGGTAAAAAGTCAATTTGGCAGTGAGGAAGGGCTATAGAGCGAAATATGTAAATGGGGAAGGGCGGTGCAGTCGGGCAGTCAGTATCCGCCGATCGTCCGTCCGCACCAGGCGTTCGGCCGATGTGCCACTTGCACTCGCGTTAATCGTAGATCGTAGTGTCGCTGTCTATCGTGTGAGCTACAGATTGTATTAACAGTTTCTACATACGAAGCTAAAAAGCGGCCAACATAATGTATCCGGTCACTACTTTTGAAGGAGTTTTGCCGGGTTTGTATTGTTTTTTGGTACAGTAAACTTTTCTTCGCGTTTACTTTTTAGCTATATTTATTTTAAATGTAAATATAATATGTTTTTAGGATAAAACAATGTTTGTGTTGAAATATTTTAAAAAGAATTAATACATTTTAATATGTTTTAAACCCACTTTCACAAACCTTTTCCATTATTTAACGATTTTGTCAATCAAAAGTTTTTTATTTGTTAAAATTAACTTGTTTTTGAAATGATTTTGAGAATATAATTTTTAATAAATTTTATTCTTCTAATCATAAGATTTGAAATTACTATTACTAATAAGAGAAGTAGTTTTGTATCGTTTTAAAAAATAATCTAGATATATTAAACGAGTGTTATTGTTTCGCTATATGTTATTAAATATTTAAGAACAAAAATATATGCAAAAAGATCACATTTAAAAAAATTATGAGTTACATTTTGTTAAAGAAATATATAAATATATTATTTTGGAATTATTTATTTACTTCTTTCCATTTATTGACAAACTAAGCAACACATTATTAGATTCCAGTCAATAACCAAACTTATTTTATTGCTTTCAGAATCTCATTTCAAGAAAATGGGGAGCAGCGAAGGTCAGCAGACATTTTGTTTGAAATGGAACCACCATAAAACAAATTTGGTGGAAATTTTGGAAGCCCTTATCAAAGTCGAGACATATGTGGACTGCACACTAGTTGTTGACGACCAAGTCACATTTAAAGCTCATAGAGTTGTACTTGCTGCCAACTCACCATACTTTCAATCAATACTTGCAGATGTCCCAATGGATCACTGCAGCATACTTTTTCCTGGAGTTAAAGATTTTGAAATGCGAGCTCTTCTTGAGTATATGTATACAGGAGAGGTGAATGTGACTCAAGCTCAGATACCGAGAATAATGAAAGTTGCAGAGCAGCTTGAGGTAAAGGGTTTGTTCGATATGACAGAGCTACGTCGCCGTCCCGGGACCAGCGAGCGCACTCCGGCGGCGTCTCCGCCTCGCGTGGTGCCTGCGGCGCCTTCCAGCGTGTCCCCGCCGGCGCCGGTGCCTCCGTCACGCTGGGTCCCACCGCCCGCCGCGCCGGTTCTCTCCGCCGCATATGACTCCACAGACATGAACCCTCTGAAACGTAAAAAACTTTCCAGTATGTTAGCTACAAGAGACACACCTATACTCCGCAATGTTCTAGCTCAAACAGCCCCAGTAGATTCCTCACAACCTATTTCTCTTGTTTGTCATCCAGTAGCTAATAATGCACCCCCTCGACTCCACTCCAACGGTTCAGCTCACGAATCAGACAGAGCCCCGAGCCCACAACGCCCATTTGATTATCGTCCTCGTAGACTGTCATCCAGAGCTTCCTCGCCTCATTACAACAGATCTGATCGTTCCGAAGATGCTCATTCTCCTTATACAGAACGTTCATTTGAAGAAGATAATTCGCGCACCTTCCATCCGTCTCCGCCGCCGGCAAACTTCCAACAAGATGTTAGGGCAGGTCTAGCGCCTTATGTGCCACCGCAACAAAAGCCGGAATGGAAACGTTATAAGCAATACACAAGATCTGATATTATGTCAGCTATCGAATGCGTCAGAAATGGAATGAGTGCTTTACAAGCCTCTCGTAAATATGGTGTGCCGTCGCGCACATTGTATGATAAAGTTAAGAAATTAGGTATCACTACTAGTCGTCCTATGAGCCGTGGAGTGAAAAGAGAATCTAACGGGGCGGCGTTTCCCTATGGATTAAGCGGCACTGGGGGAAACGAGGAAGGAAACCCTACTACGCCCCTCATTGACCCATCCTTTCTGCAACAAGCTTTAGAGGGAGCAACACGAGACGGTGGTCGGGAAGCTCTACATGCAATGGCGCTAGCGGCAGCTGCGCACGCCGCGCTGACACCGCGCACGCCACCGCGCTCTGCGCCGCAATCGCCGCGCTCGCCCTTGCCCGACGAAGATCATGTCGAAGACCTATCTGTAGCGCGTCGCCATGATGTAGATCCACCATCTGGGGTTATAGTGCCACCCCGAAACTTCGCATTGGATTGCAGTAGTGAAAGAGATTGAACTCACTGAAGTCATTTTGAAGGCAATTATTCGTAAAAGACTGACTTAGGCGTACAAAGTTAGAAGTAAGGCACTCATAGATAAGCTACTGGTAGGACGCGCCGCGCGCGCACGCCACTCTGAACCTGGCGCTTCGGCCGGGCGATTGCAATGGGCCCCGCGGCCACATCTATTCTACCTCTTCTTATTATTTATTTTCTTAGCACTGCCAGTGTCAGATAGCGAAATATAATTTCCGTTATACGGCAGGCAATGCCTTTTTGTGATTTAAAATTTTTGTTTATTCCTTCTTGACTTTTGTTTTTAAAATACGTTTGTTAATATTTTAGATTAGACAAATAGGTTAGCTTTAATTAGTTTGTAAATTTGTGTTTGTCGGAGCGGTAACCGGTAAGTGCAGGGCCGAACGGCAAGGAGGCAGGCCGGCTGTGCCGCCTGCCGTGCCTCAGGCTGGTCCGCCTGGACGAGTTATTGTGCAATTTGTTGTCCGCGACTGTGATGTTTATAGACTGAAATGCCGCTACTACCTCACGCTCGCTACAGCTTGAATCTAGTCCTCCGCGTCGCACTACGCCATTTTCGGAACAACCCGATACACTATCACTGATGCTGGTGATGAAGCTAAATTAACTAGCACATTTCGACAACTACGTGCGACGCGCGACGCTCATATCACTGCAAATTAGCGACCTATTTTTACTACTATTTGTTATTACATAAGTAAATGTACGTTACGGGTTAAAATATTTATTATCAAATGCCATAATTAATACTTTACAATGTTCGTTTATAGTCTCATGTGCTCATTACCAGCTAGATTTACTTCTAATACAATATGTATTGTAATGATATGCACAAGCACGATCCTTATAATATTTAAAAATGCTCAATGTTCTCATATGTAAGTAGGTACCTACTTTTGTGAAATTTCAAAATCATTTTGCAGATATTTTCGATAAAATAAATTACTACCTAATTATTAGAGTACTTTGAATTATATTTAAGAGTGTAAAGTATTTCGATTATTATAATTGGGCACTAAATGTTTGTTGTATAATTATTTAGTATATTAATATAATGAATATATGATAAATATGGCACTGTTTATGTCAGTCGTTTCATAGTAGCATTTTAAAGAACAGTTGACACATTCAATTCATTAACTATATACCTTTAATACCTACAACAATTTAAAAAATAAAGGTAATAGTAATTTTGTCATACTTATTTTTAAGTTAACTATATCAAAACTTATTATTTTTAATTCATTGGAAGACTGATTTATTACTTTAGTCTAGTTTGAAAATGCCATAGATACAGTATAAATATTAATTATATACATACGTAAACATAATTAAGTTTAATCATGTGTGTGTAGGAGCTACACTATGAAGAATGTTTCGCTCAGTTGTGCCTTTGTTTGTTTTGATGAAACATATTACATATTTTTAAATTATGTATGTTAGGACATTCCAGTAGGCACAAAATTGTGCATATTATGTGTTTTGCCTTAATAATAAGCACCGGATTACTTCTTATTTAAAATTAACTAGGTTTATATAAGTGTGTGTGGTTTAGCCCTTGTTATTACCACTCGGGTTTTATTGTCGTACACGTTTATTTGTTAAATCAAATGTTATATAATGATATATCCACTTATGTGCCTATAAATATATATTTTTATTACATATGTTATGCACTTAGAGTTCATTATTAAATTGTGAATGAAAATGTCATTGTCTTTTTGTAGTTCGTTAAATACTATATTATTGTATCACATACTCTAAGTTATATTAGAATGAGTATGATTATCTTGAACTTAATATTTTAAGAACTATATTTACAGATAATATAATGTTAAAAAATATAAATTAAACGTTTAATAACTGTATGATTTATTTTCATTTATAACATCATATTTAGTTATATTGTTACGTTTTACTAATTGCAGTGAATGAAAGCGTACTTTATGATGTATATGTATAAGCAAACATATATTTTTGTAATTAGAAATTTTATTCCTAAATATTGAGTGTTATAAAGATTTGGATATTATACATAATAAAATTTCCCCTTAATTTTTTTTTGTTTGCCTCATTCTATAAATATGCATGTTTTAAGAACAGCCATTTTAACATATGCGACATGTACGATGCACCATTTGTGATCCTCAATTGTCAATTAACTGCATCATTTAAGAGTTACTAACCACAACTAATATTTTCAAAATATTGTGTCTATGTGTGTATAAAAATTAATCATTTTGTTCAGATTAATAAGAGAAGCAGTCTTAAATTATAACGTTTGGGAAGTTTACAATGTTCTAATATAAATCGTACCTTACAAAACATAATTATTTTGTTCTTTATATGTATAAGTACTATATTTACACCTTATTATCATGTAGCACAAAGCATATAATATACGTGGCGACAGGTATACTCTAAACCACCCTTCTCTTCCTGCTGTAACTAACGAAATTCACTGCAATTACAACTCTGTGAAATATCCTATATAATCGCAATAAGTTCGATTCCAATTTTATCCGCCTCCTCCTCTCAATTATTGGGATATCTTTATTGGGTGCTCAATACACCTCCATAGCGTATTAAGAACGTATTGCCGTTACTTTCCTTCAGGCGCTTGCTAGTACAAACATTTTTAATCGCTGTATTTTTAAGTTTATTCCGTTTTTATTTTCATTTCATCATTAATTCCATTTTATTTCTTTTCGTTTTTAGTACTGACTATAACTTATCCTTTTAAAAAATCTCTGGATGCAAAATTATAAACAATAATAAATTTTAAGGTACACAATTAAATTAACGTTGTGAGAGACTGGTGTCCATATTGGAATCGAGTGTGACGGATAAGGAGAACCTTACTCACAGACATTACTTATTTGACAAATATCAGAATCTCGTCCCTACATCATCATAAATAATCTTAGTGATTCGTAGTGATTGTTCTTACTAGGTGGTTGTATTTTATATTACGAGAATGCTTTTCTATAAATATAATTTATTTTAAGAAAACATTTGGATATAATACTTTTACTATGTGTGTATGCAATAATTAATGGAAATGTGTATGTGAGTATGTTGTGTACTTATATATTTTCGTATGTACTGTATACGAACAAAATATAGGTAACATTTTGTTTTATAATAATAGGCAATGATATTATTATTCGTTAATAATATTAGTAATTAACGCAGAAGTTATTCGTTGAATCTCGTAAACGAAAACTCTATACCTTTGATTCTAAGTTTTATTTTTATACGAGTTATAAATAGTGAATATAATAAAAAATATTTTGACTTTAGTAAGAAAAAAATGATGAATCCAGATTAAACATTCTAATTGGAAAGGATAGTACTAGATGGCTAAAGATCAAAACGTGGATTGGAGTCCTGAGCGAATTCAATATTTTATTTACTTTTTTTCATATTTATGTTTTACATGTGATAGCCAGGAAAAGATAACATGTAGCAAATTTCCTTATTCGACCATTAATTGTGACCACTAAATAACTTATTCGTGTAATATTTATTAGGGAGACATTTTACGATTAAAGGTATCCTAGTTATCCACCTTTTAATGTTATTTTTTTGACGTGAATCGTCTTTAAAATCGCGCCGAAACATACGGGTACCAGGTTTAAAAAGTGGACCGTAACGAAAAGGTCTATATCATTGTACCTTAAATTAAAAAACTATTAGTCTTAGAAACAAAAATGTGGTGTAAATATTTCCCTTATATGTTGTTACATTGAGTTTTTTATTAAAATACTTAAAACACCGTCAATTTTGCTTTTATTTCAATCTTTTACTTTAAAAGCGATTTTGTTCCTTCTATAAGATTTATTTCAAATAAAACAAGGGTAAATACTAGAGTCAAATCGGGATATTTGAATTTTTCATGAA
Source organism: Scirpophaga incertulas (assembly GCA_036419045.1). Lineage (NCBI taxonomy): Eukaryota > Metazoa > Arthropoda > Insecta > Lepidoptera > Crambidae > Scirpophaga > Scirpophaga incertulas. Next base: position 14,716,637 of record CM071637.1, on the reverse strand, counting down.
AGCTTTATTCTGCATTAGAGGTTACACATGTTGCTTGAACTGGAAATATAAAAATGTTGTATGACGGATTTTTAAAATGATTCCTGGAGAAATTAGCATCTGTCTGCGATGGACTGGTGCCAAAAGCAGGTAAATAGTATGCGGCCCAGGCACGGCGAATCAGTACAAAAATACATGTAGGTGAATTTTACTGGTACCTAAAGTTATCTGGTACCTTAAGTTTGTGTAAAAAGATATAGTCCCTATTTAGTAACAAATAAATTCAGTCCAACGATTTTAAGCTTGCTTCTTTAGACAATATGATAACTAGCTTTGGTAATATTTACGTAAAATAATTACAGTTTTTATAAAAGTGATTCAATTCTAGCGACGCCTACTACAAGGACACGAAATAATCACTCACTTAGATTATTAGACATTCGCGGCACTTCGGTGTTTACGGCCTGTGTCTTAATACTACTCGGCCGCTACTTGAGGTGGAACTTGGCAGTATCAAAACTCATTGATTCAACTCAATGAGTTTTAATAGGTATTATTTCCACTTTTGAGTGATTCTCTTATTGGACGCTCCCGTGGCCAGTATACGCGCGGTCAAGGCGGACTACTGCTCTAGTGGATCTGTAGTGCACAAGTACGTAATTGATGATGTTACATTTCATAATGCCGGCTGTTGAGAATGAGATGGTAAAACCAGAATACAATCTTCTTCACCATACATATTACAAGATCGTTATTGTTACTATTATGATATTTTCTTAAAAATGGGATTTATATAAATGACTAATGAATTATTAATATAAGAAAATGGTAAGATTATATCTTACGCTATTGACATAGCCCTAATATTTACTCCTTAAACCTGCACAGAATTATGGTATTATAATACACAGCAAGGTTTTAATGCTGTAAATAATTTATTGTGCACTTTGTTGACTACTCTGCTCTGCTAGGTTTATATTACAGGCTAGAACGGTATGTTTTTGCCTGTAAAGTACCTAAATATTGATAACTGAACCGAAACAATCAAAATAAACCTCAAAGGTAAATACATTCACAAATTCATTGACTCCTTACGCTTTTTCTTTATAATAAGCTTTATATTTTAATAAAGTAAAATTGAGTTTTATAAATATATGAGTTAAATCAATTTAGTTGCAAACATATCCTACATAACTATAATTAAAACTTTCCTACGAAGACAGAAGAGCTACTTGCTGTCTATAAAGAGATATTTTGACGTGAAACGTCTTTAAAATCGTGCCGAAACCAGGTTTAAAAAGTGGACCGTAACGAAAAGGTCTATATCATCGTATTTTTAAATATTTTGTATAGTGTAGGTAGTTTATTTATTACTTAGTTACGTTACTCTTTGGTTATAAGCAAATATTGCGTAAACAATGCATATCTCAGGTTAGGTTAATTAGTTAGACATAACTATTTATTATGAGGGTTATAACAATTTATTGTGATTTAGATATATATCCACTCGTGGAGGCCATTTAAAGGATAATATCAGAGTTAAGTAATCAGGTTATAGTCCCCCGATTATATAACTCTGTTGCTATCAAATTTGGCTGAATCTGACTGATAATGCGTTTGAATTGTTGTTTTATTAAGATTCAATGTGACAATTATTTTCATAAAGCAGCAATGTATATTTACACTATCTGCCAATATCAACCAAAATGTGATGATAAGATCGAAAGAAACTTATATTTAGTCTGTGGTTTTCCGGTAGCATGGCTCAATACCGATGTTGTTAAAACTTCAAATAGTTTTTTAGATTTGTTCCGAGTTGATTGCATGCTATCCTGTATTAGTGATTATCAGCTCACTTCGGACTTCAGAACCACTCTGACGCCAGACACATATTATTGACCAATAGCAACGGCACAAAATCGTACGACTAATTTCCATCCTCGCGATTGGATTAAACGGGATTATCAGTTGTCATTGTCATATTTCAACAACAAGCATTTTCATTTCCAAGAAGGTAAACATTATAGGCAAATACATATTAACAATAAATAATCTAAAAAAATTAATATAAAACAAGCTTCACACTTTCAATGACTATTAATATAAATTGGCACCATGGAACAAGACGATGTATTCCAAGACATTAATGGTAAGACTGAAGTTAACTATTAATATGTTGGAACTATTTCATCAGCTTCATTAATTATCTAATAAATGCGAACATTGAATTTTCAGAAATCTTAAAAAACTGTGATGATGATTTTATGAAAAAAATAGAGGAGGAATTAGCGAACACAGATTATTGGCCTTCGAATGAAGACGAGAAAATTAAAGTTGAAAGTTCTCCTTTACCTCAATTATCACCACCATTCAATGGTGGAAATCCATTAGTTTCACAATATAGTCATACTATAAAAGTGCCAACGCCAAGTCTTAGTCCTACAAAAAACCCATTGATATCAACAGAACCACAAAAAATACATCAACCAATTGCAGTTACAACTATACCAAGTGTAACACAGAATGCCCACAAGACTGGACATACACCTTCACGTAGCCCAAACGTTCAGAGACCATTTTATGTTAACCTAGCACCAGCTAACACTCAGCAGCATTCAGAGAGCAATGGTTCTGTTATACATCTTGATAATCAACCTATACAACCAAATAAGACACAGCTACATACACAACCTTTCATAATACAAAACAATTCCAAAGGAATCACACCAGTAATCTTACAAACAAATGATGCAAGTTTTTCACCAGTGATATTGCAGCCAAATATTATTAACCCAGAAGGTCAAACATTCATGTATACTGCTGTACAGGGTAAATCTTTTCACTTAATGTCAGTAAATTTTATTTCAGTTACAAATGTATTATTACTCAAAGAAACTATTAGAGTCCTTCATGCAATTGTTTTAATATTTCAAGACTAATTTATAATTTGATCTTACTTGATTAGTAGCCATTTATAATTTATTTGTGAGTCTGCTCAATAGTAATTTCAATTGTATTAAATAATTTAATATTGCAGTAAATTATAATAATATGGTATTTGTCAGCAGTAGTAATTATTATGTTGATCAATTTGTAATAATCCACAATGGCCAAATAAATGAAATGCTTCTTGTTAATTCAATATGTAGTCAGTATTATGTTTTTCTGAATGTTGAAGTTCCATTATTTTTCATTTCAGGAATCAAGCCAAATATTATAACAGCTAAAACAAGTCCAACAATACTTACAACAAATATTCCAGTAGTTGTAGGTGACAAAAAACGTAGTTCACACAATGCAATAGAACGGCGTTACAGAACCAGTATTAATGATAAATTAGATATACTAAAAAATCTGCTTGCAGGTAATGATCAAAAGGTGAGGAATTTTAATATCTTTTAATCTACATAGTAATATCAGAACTATATTGAGATGTGTTTATCAACTCTATTTCTAGAGGTGTTTGAAGAATTAAGTTCCGTCTTAATTACTTCATATAAATTTTAATATAACATAAATTATGTAAATAAAAATGTTATAAAATTGTTATTTAAATTGTTGACAGCTGAGCAAATCAATAATATTACAAAAGGCAATTGAACATATTAAGTATCTAAGAAATCAAAATAGTAGATTAAAAGAGGAACTCAAGGCAATTAAATTGAAGTATCATATGGGCAGTGTTAAAGATACCTCATTCAATGAAGCATATACTCCTCCACACAGTGATATCTCATCACCATATCACTCACCACATGCATTTGATAGTGACTCAATATCATCACCTGAAAGCAAGGTAAGTTAGCTGTGTAATGTAATGTTTAAAGTGTAATTTTTTTTCTGAGCTTTGGAATGCATAAATTCCTCACAATGGGTGGGAAATCCACCAAAGAAATCCACCCCTTTAACTTAAGGACTGCAGAAATGTTGTCAGACTTAGCCTAAACCCAAGTCGGCTTGATCTAGATTGCCTATTGACTAAACTCTACCTGCAGTTTTAGTGATATTAACTTTATAGCTTGTAACAGGGTCCACCACTGCTCATAATGTGCCATTCCTTGCAAAGAAATTTTCAGTTTTTAATAATAAACTTTTTGTTACATATCACACCTGTACTTCTGGAAAGGTTAATAGAAAAGAAAGAGATTTGATAAAAGGTTACACTTTGCCAATATTTAATAACTCTCAAAGAAATATGAAAACTATAGTCATTATTAACTTGTAACTCTTTATATATGAAACCTTGTTTGCAGATAAACAGGAAATTAAAATTAAAGTCATTCAGAGCTTTCTATTAACATAGACAACTTCTTATTTTGATCTAAATTACATGTCTATTATTATTGCGAGTATTTCTATATGTGGGTGCATTCACAAACATAGAATTTCACATGCACATATTGTAGTGGGTGGTGTGCCTAGGATAATAATATTTTCTAGTAAGACTAATTTTTAGTTCGATATATCAAGTGGTTCAGACTACCAAATGAAGATTGATGATTGCTGTATGATTCAACAGTGTGGTAGATGTTATTCTGCTTAATTGTGTCAGGAAGAGAGCTTCTGTGTTTGCCCAGCTATTTTTTTTTTCTGCTGAGGAAAATGTGTTGAACTGCATATCCCGGCTGCGGTGTAGTGATTATGGAGCATTCTCCAACTTTCTTTATTTGTAAAGCAATACCTTTGTAGTCTATATTATAAATAACGAAAATTTTTAATAATGCAATATATGTATTGTACATAAACTATGGAAATTTAGAAAAAGACTTATTCGAAGACTGGAACTTTCTGGAGCAAGATACAACAACTTAAGATATTGGTGCAAGAAATTTTTACAATTACCTACTTTGTATTGTGCCTTTGTTTGCGGAAGTCACTAACACTAGCCACACCATGTTCAAGTACTCTTAATGCTATTTGTCACTTTCAGATGGAAGAAAAATATTCAAAAATTGTTATTGGTATGAGTGATAATTCCCGTTTGACCCTATGTGCTTTTATGATCGGCTTAATAATCTTCAATCCATTCAGCTTATTATTAGATAATGTAACAAGTCAATCATCCACCAATGATTTTTCTACTCGACTTGATCAGAGAAGAATTTTGTCTGATGACTTAAATAGTAAGTATTGTAATTGAGTTGATATTAATGAGCCAGTAAGAATATTAGATAGATATCTAATGTTTTATGGTTTTATTTATAGGTGCTGTGGCTAATTCTTGGGCATTGTGGCTATTCAATGTGTTTTTCATTCATATGATTAACTTTGTAATACTGGGTGGGTGTCTCGTAAAAATGATGGTATATGGAGACTCTGTGCCAAAATCTCAATCAAAAGAAGCTGGACTATTTTACAAACATAAAAACCAGGCAGAGAAGTTTTTGAAGAAGGTGTGTATCTAAAAATGTATCTATATACTATGTATATATTTATATTTTTGTTTATTCTTGATTCTATAACATCAGAACAAACTATACACTGTATTCTAATATGCAATTGGCATGTACATAAATTAAGAATTTCAATATTTTATATGATACCAGTACCAGTACCAGTGAAGGTTTGTAGTTTTTTTTTCAACATTTAAGGTATTTGAGGTATAACTACATTTTTGACGGATGTTTATTTAAGATTCTTTATTGACAGTATTATGGTTCATACACATGTATGACACAACTATGAACAGTTTAGAATTTTAACAATAAATTTGAATTACTTTATTTTTATTTCAATGTACTTCAGCTTTAAAAACACAAAACTGATAACATTTGGATAATTTAAAAAAAATGGGTACCTTACACACACAGTCACAAGGATATTTTCAGGTGGTTTCATGCATTCAAAGTTGACAGTTTTAAATCATGAAATTTGTTTCATGCATTTGAATGTTAAGTAAAATAAGAACTCTTATTTCAGACACATTTTTCTATTGCTTTGGCCTTTCAGGATAATATTTCAAATGCCCGATTGGAATTACATAGAGCTTTAGCTGTATGTGGGAAAAGTGTACAAGCTGGTGGTCGTGGTCATGCAAAATTTTTCACTCTTGCAGCTGCAATTCTTAGACAAGTATTGCAAAGGCTACCATTTGTTGGTTGGCTATCTCGTCGCGCTGGTGACCTGTGGAGTGACAGGTGATTATAGTACTCACAAATTTTAACAAAATCGTTTCTGTCTTAAATATTTGTGAACAGATTAAATAATGATTAAATATATTATATCCCATAGTCCTGTAAGGAAGGCAACACAGAGATGGGCCGTTGAAGTAGCAAGTGTATCACATTGCCTCACCCAGTTGGAAGTTCTGTCTAGTCATAGTGGGCGCAGTGAACGTGTTTTACTGGCTCTGCAGGCCATTAATATAGCGGAAACTTCTGAAAACAGACTATTGTTAGCTGATACTTATGTAACAGCTGCATTAGTATTTAAAGAATATATGCCTAAAATCGGCAATTGGTTATGTGGGTATGTATTTTATGAATATATATGTTTATTTCTAAATGCAGTTGTATTAATTTATCTGTAGTCCAAAGGCGGACTTATTTCTCAGACACTTTTCTTCCAGCCAACCCTAGATGTTTACTTGTGACGTGAGAATTAAAAAAGCTAATTTTTAATTCTCACGTTACAGAATAAAATAATATTAATATAAAATTGTTTTTAAAATACAAAAATAACAACCCTAACATAATCACATGAAAAATAGTATCATTATTCTTTTTAAATATTATATAATATGTGTGAGTGCTAAACGAATCGGCAGTACATGGAAAAACTTCTGTTTAGTTTATATTGTATTGTTCGATTGAAGAAATGTCTGTAACTTTTTTTTTATAAATAAATAAAAAAAAATGTGCAGAGTAGTGTTGAAAAAAACTTAAAAAAAAAACTTAAACTTGAAAAAAACTTGCTTGCTTAATTGTAATAAAATAATATATGTTGTAATGTTATCATCATTAAAGCATGTGTGTTTGAGAAATCGAAGTCTTCTTTAATTAGACAATTGAGACCTTGAGTAATGAAACTGGCTTGGTTGGTATAGTACATACACTGTGTTTCACTGCATACGTATGCAGCTTCACTGAAGATGTTTCTTTACACCAAAGAAATATAGGATAAAAGCACAAAATGTACATTTACAATGTAAATGTTTCCTAGACAGTTGAAATAGGTCCATTCCCTATTATACACTGGAACATTGTAGATTGATAAAGTGTGGATATTTTTACACTTCTGTTTATACTTTCAAAGAATACAGGCTTATAAAGAGGCACACAGCCCTGGAGTGAGGAGTTTGAAGTTCGAAGCTCCATCAGGGATCCAAGACCAGCCTGAGTTACACAAGGCATGTCTTGACTGATATGCGGACCCTCTCCACTCGTACACGAAGCCCCGGCGTGATTTTGCCATTTCATGCGTGCAACACCAAAACTCATAAGGCCTTTAAATATTATTTTGCCGATCCTGTAACACCTGTATATGTATCTATGTTAGCGTATAATTTTAATTTATAGATTCTACCTTCGTCGATGCCGTATGATTCTATCAGACTCGTGCACTTTGCTCCCTGTGAGGTTGCGCTGGGTGATCAGCCCGAGAGGCCAGGCGTTCTTGCGCACGCGCCGCTGGAGCTACGAACGGGTTCACCCGCCATCCGCTCTGTTTTGCAGACTGCCCAATGTTGTTGATCCCCTTGCTTATGCTATGAGGGTATGTTCATTATAATGCAACTTCTTGATAGCTACAGCATTATAGTTATTTATGCAACTGTTGTATAATCAGGGGTATTAAAATACGAATGTGGGTTTATTACACTCGGCTCGTGTGATAATAGTATCACATGATTGTTTTAATACCTAATTATAACAGTTGCATACAAGACTGTCTACAATCATGATGTGAATCCTCTATAAAAGATTCTCACACCATAGGGTGTTGTACAGTGTTGTAAGAACTATGTAAATTCAAGAAAAGTTAAAAAATTAAATTTAACCCCAAAATTTGGAAACAGGGCAAGAGAAAGAAGATATATGCTACATATATTCAAAGACTATAACAAAAATTTTAAATATTTCAAATAAATATAATATGCATTAAAATGATATTAGGATCGTGGCAAGTGGAGAGAGGTGGTCTCTGCCTACCCCATTGGGAACAAGGCGTGACATATATGTATGTATGTATGTAAAATGATATTTCTTTTTATTCTATTTAGTTTTAGTCAAAATTTTAGCGATCTGGTGGTGAAAATGTCATTACATGAGAATGTTCTTTTTTTGAAATTTATAATATCACGCGTTTGGATGATGATATAATGATCATAATATCATTGAGTGTTTTAATGTTGGCAATAAGCTAATATTACAATAGCTAGTTATAGGTTCTTTTATAGAGGATTAATAGCACGATAGTAGATAAATGTCTATATGCATGTCCTATCTTGAAATAAAAAATTAATCAGCTCATTAAATGTGTTCACATGTATAATTTACTGTTAAGTGTAATAAGGAATCGTCATGTCACATGAATCAAAGTGATGCATTACAATAATGCTGTAATAGCATTATTGTAATGCTTAAATGCGTAAAACGGTGGTTGCTAGTCAGATATGCTCAGAAACCTGACCATTAATTGTGAAAGAAGAAACGGAGAAAGAAACTTCTAGTTCCAAACGATCTTCATCTTACATCCTATAGATCAACACATTGTAGTCTCAAGCACTAGACCATGAATGAATACGTTTAGTAGTCAACTAATTAGAAAAAACTATACATTTTTAGAAATAGTCATTTCGTGCAATATAAATGAAATTCACCTGCCTTAACTCTATATCCTATTTATGTCGGTTTGGTCAGCTGAACAGGGTAAATAAACTCCACTTTTCCATTACACATTTTGAACGAAGGCCTAGGGCCCCATGATGGATGGGCACCACCTTGTTCATACCGGATCACCAAACAAATAAATACAAATAAACCATATGTTTGAATCATAGAAATTGGAAAACTGCGAGCTCTGCCTACCCTTATGAGACTTTTTCTCATGTGCGTGAGTATATTTAAATATAATGCATATGTTAAAGGTAAAAGGTATGTTAAACCTTACGGACTGGAGAGGAGTGTGCATCAATATGGCGGCCCCTTGGATTTCCTAATGACTTCAAAAGCATGGCTGAAAGCAGTACGAAATTCGAATAGCTCAGTAAAGTTTACCAACAAATGGGACTTAAAATGGATGGATAAAACCCAAATTAATTAAACTATTTTTTTATGTAAATGTGTATTTCCAACAATCTTTTTTGTTAACAATAGTTACGCCTGACGCCATAGCAGGACGGGAAAATTATATATCTATAATTATTTAAAAATGCAAACAAAATATTCGAATCTTGCTTGAGTGCTACTCAAATCCTGCGAATATTTTGCTTGCGGTTCTATTTAAAGTTTTAATGAAATGCAAAGTCAAATACAAAATTACGTATCTGTTTCTAGGCATACCATTTGGACCTTCTACAAAAAAGTCTACAAATGCTGCTGTGTGCTGACGAACGAAACAACACTCATACTGTGCTGAAACTCATCAAACTCATCACAGACGATGTTTCCCCCGATGCTGAGAAGCACACTGGTAATGATGTGATTATATTTTATATGTAGGTAACATTCACTAATGACTTGTATAATATCCTTTGACATGCTTGGATGTAAATTTTGCATGTGTGTTTGCATTTTGCAAGATAAAAATATTTAATTTGTAGTTGGAATTTGTCATTGTTGTATGAATAGTTATTATCTTTTCTCATTTTCGCGTCAATTGGTTGTTAAATATTTGTGTGGGCTTACAGCTTATAAGAGATATTACTGATATAAGCTTCATTATTAATTAATGCATATTTTAAATTAATGCATCTACAAAAAAGTTAAAGTTAAATGTTATTTATAAATGTCTTATAAACATAAATAACACTGTAAACTTCTATATCTTATATATTATAACTGCTTCACTCAGAGACCTCAATAAAGGGGAATGGCAGATCCCCATAGTAACTTTGGCCCTGAACGCACACCTGAAGAATCTCGTGAAAGTAACAGTGGATAATACCAATATTTGATTGGTAAAAAGAAAAATTCAAAAATACTTAGCATTTTTAAATATTTACTATCTAAACATTATATAAACAAAGTCGCTATCCGCCGTCTGTTCCTATGTATGCTTAGATCTTTAAAACTACGCAACGGATTTTGATGCAGTTTTTTTAAATATATAAAGTGATTCAAGTTAGAGGTTTATATGCATAATACATTAAAAAAACATTCTGTAGTTAATTTGTATCAGCACTGGACCACCGTGAAGCTGGGGTGGGCCGCTAGTTATTCTATGAAATCAATAAGGTTGAATAAATGATAGTACTTCTATATATTATTTGTGTAAATTACCTATTCAATATATACAAGGGATATATACAAGAAATCGGGAATGCCAAAGATAAAGAGATGAATGGATGGCGTCGTTTTGGTGTTGCCATTATAAACATAAAAATCAATACGATCAATATCATAATCGATATTCAACGTTTAATTTTATTAAAACCATATCCGCTGTTCACGTTAACCAGAACTTTATTTAAAACAGTTAATACTGATATTAAAAATAACACGATTATAATTCATGATTTCATAAAAACATCGAATTTACGAATACACGATTCGTTATTCGTATAACGGAACGGGTAACGATCGCGTAAATAATGGTTTTAGCTACGTCTATATTTCAGCTAGGTGACAACATGGTTGCAATGAGACAGCGTGGTCAGCTTGACAACACAAATATTTCATTTTTATCTACTGTATTCTTCGATCATATATTTCTGTAGATACACAGTTACCGTCTAAAAAGTGGCACCGGCGAAACAAGGCACAAACAGTAAATGTGCCTTGTTTCGCTCTCATTCATTCGGTGGCCGCGCGCGATTGATAACGTCAGCGATGCCGAAATGCGTAGTTTATACTTGTAAAAATGACACACGTAAAGTGCAAAGGAAGGATGGAATGTCATACTTCCAATAAGTATATCTTTATCTTAATTTATTAGCTCATTTTTTATGAGTAAAACACTTTTATTCATATTATGTATTACTAAAATATCAATTTAAAACGCTTGCGTACCATGCCACGATACGTAACGCATCGCATCTATCTCTTTCTGTCTCGAGTGGCTCACTCATAGGAAAAAATAGCACAGAGCTAATGTTTCAGAAAAAGGTCAGTGGAATGATGGAGTCGCCTATACCATTTTTTGTGATTTTCTTTTTTTTTTTGTTTGATTGTATTTATCAAGAATAAAAAAAAGTGTTAAATAGCATTTACGTAAAAAGCAATTTGAATACAAATCAAAATAAAGCTACTGACCACTAAGAATTTTTAGGTTATTTAATCTTCATGTTTTAATTGATCCCGTTAGATAAAAACAAGCTAATGTTCCTTATAATATCTAGGGTTAATAAGAAATTATTTAACGTATGTCTCATTAATAAACGTTACATTTTGTAGTGGGCCTATTCTCCATACAAGAAAAAATTATCTCCTTTAAAAAGTTTCCGTACTGTTAAGATATGTGTAAAAAAAAAACTAAGCATCTCCACTGCTGTCTATGTTCAAGTAGGATGCGATAAGACGCGAGCACAATATTCGGAGTCAAATGGAACGTAGGAGCATTATTATATGAAATGAATTTGTGCTTAATTGCAACGGACTAAGGGCTTATTATCCAATATATTTGTTTTCAAATATGTCTTGTTCATTTCTGATTTCACGGCATCATTATATCATCGAAACCAGAAGATAATATGTAACGACCTTAACAAGGATTTATTTTCATACTTCATTACGTTACTTAAGATTTAAATTGGCTTAAATTATATGACACTTTAGAACTTTTTTCAAAATTGGTACTATAATATACATCTATTCTTCTATGTATAGACGCGGGGTCGATATTTTGTTTGATTTTCTATGGAATTGTGTATCTACAGAAATATATGATCGAAGACTGTATTTATTTAAATAAAATACTGTCATACTTAATTCATATAGCGTCAGTGGTACTGTGGTTACGGCACTGATTTGTTGTCTAATTAGAATTGGAGGCCTACAATCAATCCTGCCTGCCGATTACATTTATTTGATGCGCCTACAAATGAAGAAAAGCATTGTCATGTAATAAGTTTCCTAAAGGTTATCGATTCTGCATCGATTGTAACAGTTATGTAACGATTTTAATATTCATTACGGGCAACTCAGTTTTTAATAACAACAATGGTCAATTCCGTGGATGTAATCTTTTGAATGTTATTTAATGATAATAAAAAAATGCAATCTTATAGCGATATCTAAATAGGATGAAAAAATTAATATGAATATTTAATAATTTTCTATCGTTATCAATTTGTTGTGCATTCTGGGCCAAAAATCGCCATTCCCCTTTTAATGCATAATTAAATTGACATATTATGATACTATTAAAATGAAAAAGGAAGAGATTAACTTAAATAAACAATTTAAATTCAACTTTGAGTACGGCAGTAAGTAACTTCCATGGCTAACCTAGACGCGTGTTGTTTTAATATTTTTTGACTAGATGATATTCGTGAAAACTATAGCCTTGATGAAAATAGAAAACCATCAAAGCAGTGTAAATACGTACTTACTGTTATTATAATGTGATATCGTACGTATTGTAATTAGAATGTCAATCAAATGCTACATCCAACAGCTATGCGCCGCTCGATGACGAATCATCAAACAAGACCCATTAATTGCCCTATATATGTCTATAGATCGAAAAATATTCAACTGTTGAATGATTACTCCAAAGATAACTGAACTCGAACAATGAAAACGTTAATATTCGAACTATACTCGTATATATATAGTTATGGAAAGAAGTATTATAAAGACCTAAATAAAATTGTTTTAACTATATGTATGATGTTTATTATTATTTTCTTATACATGTTTACGTTGAAGAGCCTGTTATCTAAGTGCAAAAACTGTGTGAAGGTTGCTGGGATCCATTCATGGAGTGGTGGGCCAATCTTGTCGGGGTAGCGGCGGCTTGGCTTTTGGCTGACCCTACCGCGTCCCAGTTTGCGAATCGCGTGAACGATCTACCCAAAACTTTGGCCATAGCAGAAGACCCGTTGCCAAGGTAACGTACTTATATTGTGGTGTGAACTCATAACTAACTTAAACCTATTATGTATTTTGTCTACTATCATGCTATTAATCCTCTATAAAAGAACCTATAACAATTAGCTTATTGCCAACATTAAAACACTCAAATGATATTATGATCATGATATCGTCCAAACGCTCGATATTAAGAATTTCAAAAAAAGAACATTCTCATGCAATGACATTTTCACCACCAGATCGCAAAAATTTAGAAGAAAGAACAATAAATTGTAGACTAATTCGTAATTTCGAATTCTCGTCTTATCGTATTATTTCCCGCCATCTTTTCACTCGAATATTGGAAATCTTTTATAGAGGATTCACATCATGATTGTAGATAAAGTCTTGTATGCAACTGTTATAATTAGGTATTAAAACACTCATGTGATACTATTAACCCCACACTTCGTAATAGTACCCCTGATTATACAACAGTTGCATAAATAACTATAGCCGCATGCTGGAGTTTAAGTTTTTCTTCCGCGTACGCTATTATTGTAGAAGGAGCTCCGTGCTGAGGCCCTTCTCCTTTAATATTAATTTAACAATTTATTTTAAAATGACAAATAAGTATGATTTTGAAAAAAACGTAAACAAAATATTGTCTCGGACGGTCTTTGTACCATCCTTCAACAAACTAACATCTTAACTATTCGATCACCTAGCACTATACCTCTAATTGAATATTTTATCCCCATTATTCATGTTAAGCTTTGTTATGCTTAAGTAGACTTCATTCCCAATAACTTATCAACATCTAACACGGATTTTTTTAAAAGCATGCTTACAAATAAATACCTAATAATTTATTTTTTGCGTTACGGCATACTACGGTGTATGCGAATTCCGCGGTACATGCAAGCATAAGTAGTTTTACACAGATATCTAATGCAGGTATTTCACAAAACATAACGCACATACTAATTATTGAGTCTCGCGCTTGCATCAAATTCAATAAAAGACTATAGCATGAATTATGATTGCTGAAATGATATTTAATGTTTTTCACAAAAACTTATTGCAGGTATATTTAATGACAGACACATGCACACACTGCACACTTTTCATCATATTACTGACATAATAAACATTTGAATAAGTTCTCTCTCAGCTTATGAGTATTTTTTACAAAATGTAACACTACATTGCGTAAAATTTACCATATTACCCGTTTTTCGCTAAATGTTTCACGAATACATGATATTCAGATGAGCGAATACGGTATAGCAATAGTGCGGCCACGTCGTACTGTTAATTTCAGAGGCTCTTTTCGCTTTGCTGCCACTCACTTCTGGAATTACCTAACCTCTGCCTCCGATTCGCTGTATGTAATGAATTAATATTTTAATAAAAATAAAAATCTATTTACTAATTAAACAGAAATCAGAAGTCACGTGCTTACTACAATCTACATACATATAATGCCACATGCATACAATGTGCTAATCACAGTTTAATAAATATAAAAACTATTTACTATTTAAACCCAAATCAGAACTCACGTGAATACCAAATAGATTTCATAAGCAGAATCACATGAAATCTTGACATCTTAATTAATGAAATTTTATTATTCTTACTTGTTGGTTATTTTTTTTAATAATCTTGCAATATTTAAAATCCATTCTTTAATTTTTAATTTACAACGGATTCTTTTGAAATGCAATCCGAACCACACGGCACCGTCACCATTCATCTTTCACCGTCATATTGATGCTTCTGACCTGAAAAGAAGAGGGCATTTAAAAAAATTACGGCAAGCACATCAAACAACTTTATTTGGCCGGTAATATCCCGCTTATAGTTGAAAATTGTTGCTATTTGGAGTTTCTGTGCTATTAAATAACAACATAAACAAAATTTGTCCCCAAAATTAGGACAATTCCCAAAAAATAGGGAAAGGTCTCAAGTGGTATTGATATCCCTAAAAAATAAAAAAATTGAATTGAAGCCCGTGGTAGAACTTTTATAGCTCTTGCAGTAGGCGCTATGTTTGACATGAAAACCTTATTATTGGGCCGCAGTGCTATTGAAGCTGTGTCATTAGCAATCGTATTGCATTGCCATAAGCAGCCCCCGCAAAAGTGATAATTTTACAGAAAAACTGCTCATTATACTCGGCAAATACTCACTATTACATCGGATTTCAGAGAATTTTATCATCATCATTTCAGTCTTAGAGTCAGCTACTCTTGGATATAGGCCCAAGAATTTTCGCTTTGCTATCCAGCGTCTTCCGGCGATCTTTACCAAATCGTGCATTTAGGATGATTCAATAATTGAAAATCTAATGCACATTTACTATATTACGCTCTAGCAACATGTGAAAACAGATATGTTCTCATACATGCAACTGCTTAGAAACTGTACTTGAATATTTAATAAACACTTGTGGCGGTATAGTATTGTTTTCAATTAATAACTATTGTCTTAACTATAAACAAGGGAAGGTGTGAGAAGCTATTGTGTTATTATTGCAGGGCACTGCATATGGCATACAAAAGCCGGCGTCATATGTTGAGGCTAGCCGAGTGCCGCAATGAACGCTCCGTCAGAGACACGTGCGAAGCCGTTCTCAAGGTATGTGTTACAAATTAATTATTCATAGGTTAATCTTCATTTCTCGCGATATAATTCCTAATGGGGTTTCGACTTATTCGGACTTTAACAGTATTAACTGCCATTGTAGTTCTAACAGCATGCAGCCGCTTCGATATTTTTTTGGTCTTCGACAGAGGAAGTGCTGTTGTATCTGTTAATAGTACGATCTACGAACATACAGCTGATACCAAGCATTTGAAGTGTCTGGAATATGACCGACGGCTCCATACTCATTTTGTACAAAGCGATTACTGCAATCCTATTTTCTTGAACATCCCATTTCATATTGTAATTTGATAATTAAACACAAAAAAGTGAAATGGCGCAAAAACGAAAGATACGTGTTCCAAATTCAAAATAATGAAAAAGTTGCAAAAAGAAAAACTTTTATGTAACAGTATTTATGGTAATACTAGTTATGTAAGTACGTCCATACTTAACAAAAAAAATCTTTTAAAAAGGCGTGCGACGAAGCCGGAGCCACCTTAGCAGAGTCACTGACGTATTACTGCTGCAAAAAACCGACGCAGCTTATGATGGTGAGTATAACGCTTTTAATCTATATTTAAATAATAATTGTGCAATTATTTTCATTTTATGCGAACCTGTTTAGATGCGCATGATTATTCGCCGTGTAGTCTACGGGAAGCTAACTACTACGGGAGTGCATTGTAGTTGCATTGCACTTATCTGTTAAGCGTGCAATATCACTACAAGGCAAATCTCGCATTAGTTACTGTCGTCCCACTATAGCGCCCGATGTTCCCTCCTTTTCGTTGCTGCTTTGTCTTAGTAAGTTTTATTTTTGTGCTTGTTTTATTATTTTTTAAGTTGTGTTTGGTTTGCTATAATTGTTTTAGTAACATAGTGCAGGCGTTCATAGCAGAGAAATAATTTCTGATTCGTGAATCTGCGGTTCATTCAGAGAGCTTCCCTAATAGAGTTATTTTATAAAAAATAGAACCTCAAACTCATTTGGTCGAACAACCCGCTTAGAAAAACACTTATTTTACAGTGCTTTTTTATTATTTTATAATTATAATAATAGTTATTCATTACGTAATTAAATTTATATAACTTTTTGGAGTCACCACCACAGGAGGTGTCACCGCCGACTTAATAAAATATTGAGTTAAATGAATAATTTCATTAATTCTTAGTTGGTTATAATGTAGACAATAATTTTCGGTCGATGATGTATCCTGGCGTTATCATGCAATACTATAGTCCCGTCATCAGATTCGCGAATTCTCAGTGACAGCTTATCACAACAGTCAATATTGGTAATGTTTGAATACTGACCAATATGGTCATTTCGCGCACTATGCTAATATGCTTTGATTTGAGAAGAGTATGATAAAAACCTGTATAACTCTAATCAATCTAGTGGATAGGGATAGTAGTATTCTTTCTTTATAATGGTATTTTTTCTGACATTCCTAATAAAATCACCGTATTGCTTAAGACCAGTAGATATCCATAAATGTCTATTTAGTGTTTTTTCTTAATATTAATCCGATTAACATAATATTGTAATTTTGTTTAATCATCGTATCTAATACTTTAAAGATATCTTTGTGTTTAATTTCGTTATAAAAGCAGCTTTTATGTAAAAAGTTTCAGTCTCGTTTCTACTATAGTTTTTATTATTTAATCGACTGTATTTAATTTGTATAATTTTAATTTATTCTTATTTCAGTACAGATAATGGTTTGAGCATATCACCTGCTTGCGACACTTATTATGAAAGGACATTGTTCAATTTTGGCCTAAGAACCGATGTGAATATACGAGGGGAGGTCAAAAAGTTCGCGGAATGACTGGGAAAAAAGATGAAATGATACATTATGTTATTTTTCCTTTTCAATATATTCCCCCTTAACACGAATACATTTTTCGGATCTGGCATATAACTTATTAATACCGTCGAAAAAATAGGTTTTGTCTTGGGCGTCAAAATACGCCGAAATCGCCGACTTGACTTCATCATCGTCTCTAAATTTTTTTCCACGCAGCTCTTTCTTCATCTTTGGGAATAAATAAAAATCGCTAGGGGCCAGGTCTGGACTGTAGGGTGGATGGCGTAGTTGTTCAAAACCGCATCGATGAATGGCAGCCGTCGCAACATGATTCGTGTGAACGGGCGCGTTGTCGTGCAAAAGGACACCTTTTGTCAGTTTTCCTCTTCTTTTTTCTTTAATAGCTTCTTTTAATCGGTCCAATAGGGAAGCGTAGTACTCTCCCGTTATAGAAACATCACGTTCTTTATAATCGATCAAAAGAATACCTTCAGTATCCCAAAAAATAGTCGCCATGATCTTTCCGGCCGATTGCGACACTTTACATTTTTTAGGGGGTGGTGTGCCTTTTTTGTGCCACTGCATCGACTCCTGCTTTGACTCAGGCTCATAGTGGTGAACCCAAGTTTCATCACCGGTTACAATTCGGGCCATAATTTCTTCCCTATCTTCTCCACAGCGGTCCAAAAACTCGCGGGAACAGTTGACGCGCTCACGTTTTTGCAGCGGCGTGAGCATTCTCGGGACCCACCTTGAACACACTTTACTCATGCCAAGATGTTGATGAAGAATATTTAAAATTGTGGTTTCTGATACTCCAACTGATGCTGCAAGTTGTTTCTTCTTCAACCTTCCGTCTTCCAATACAAGTTTTTCAACTTTTTCAATGATTTCCGGCGTAGTGGCCTCAATGGGCCGTCCAGGTCGAGGATCATCTTCAATTGACTCCCTTCCTTGCTTGAAAAGGCCGTGCCATTTGTAAATCATGGTTTTACCAGGAGCAGAGTCTCCGTAAACAGCTAACATCTCTTGCAAAATAGTTTGAGGCGTTTTTCCTTGTTTGGTGAGGAACTTTATGACGGCGCGATGTTCAATTTTCTCCATAGTGGCTAGTTTGTTCCCGATTTACTTGTTTACTCGTTTGTAACTCGAAAGCTAATGACCCAATTAGGCTAGAAATTGGCATATATAGTAATTATGAGTTACTCAAGTAGCGGCTACCTGGAGGAGCGACCTCACCCCCGCCAACCCCGCCATTCCGCGAACTTTTTGACCGCCCCTCGTAAATTATACTATAATTTTTATTTATTTTTATATTATTTGAAACATATGTTAGTATTCCACGGACACTTCAAATAAATAAATTCCAAAAAAAAAAGTTGGGTCACAATTATAGTTTCGGAAGTTTTCGCGATTTCGGTAATTTCGGTAAAAATCGAATTGAAAACCTCCTTCTTTTTGAAGTCGATTATTAAAATTAGTTGATAACACTTTATTCATTTAAATACCTAAATTGACTAGCTAGAAAAAAAACTAGTATTATATATTTTTTGAGCGAAATCGCGAATTTCTAGCTTGGCATTCGAGTATTATAGTTTTCGTAATTGGCAACACTGGTTTACTTCATACCTTATCTGTGTCCGTTTCATTTAATTTTTGATTGCTTTGCGACTATCGTTTCTTTTGTGATTTTCTATGTGTTTCATGGTTTTATTCTAACAACTTTGGCTTGATTACGGACTCCGATTACATTGCGTACTTGGTAGACTCGGCTGTGTGTAAAGGAGTGGATTTTGTAAAATGATAATTGTCAAAGAATTATCTTAAACTTGACTAGGTACTATCTCTTTTCCTAGTAGTAGAGTAGTCCTTTCCTAGTTCTAGAAGAGAACATATATAGCTGTACATAGTATTGTTAATATTACTTTGATATTACTACTCTGCTATTTCACGCAAGGTTGGTTAATTTTTATTTATAACCTCAAAATATTAACTTTTTTCGTAATTATTTTAGTTTCCTGAAGTGTCCGTTCGTGAAAACTTATTTCATAGGATTCCATATAATTTTAAGAGTTTATATAAGTCACTTTCAATTCGAACGGTTCTTAGGCAGAACATGTATGGAGCCGGAACAATGTCCTTTATAAAATCCCAAGCTCATTCATAGGCTGCCAATACCAAAGAAACGGTGAAATGTAGGAAAAAGCAATGGATGAAATAATAAATTTGCTTTTTTATGTTCAGTTTATCAGTTCAAAAATGACAATGATAGAATCATTCAAATCGAATATTTTTACGGCACTTTGCTGTTCACTATAAAATAAACCAAACTCGACATTATTCACTGTTAATAATTACGTATCAAATGCTTTTGTATTTTTTGAATAAAATCCAAGTCGCAAACAAACATTATTAACATGTTTCTAAGATCAAAGTATACGTGGGTTAAATTGGGAAAGTTTCTTCATTTTAATAGCTGCTGCTTGTACAAATAACAGACAATAGCACATGGTGGTAATTAATGAACTACAATACTAGTTCATATTTACCGACTCAACTATTTATCGGAAACAATTTAAACCTCTTCTAATTATATTAATTTTGTAGAAGTAAATTTTTCTGGTTACGAACCTTCAGAGATGCATGGCTTGAAATTTGTGGTACCAGCCGTACCAGGTCCCCGATTGACAAAAGTCCGTGATAGACAATGTTTGAGTTTGGTATGTCAGGCTGGACGGGTAGAAAACACTTGACTGAAGTGTAGGCGTCATTGATATAAAGGTATAGTCTTGATGTAATATTGAATATACTGCCCAGCCCACATGTATCTCATTGATCCCTAGACAATGAAATAGAAATGTTTGCTTTGCGATCGGTAACGAGATGACATGTTCGTCGAACATATTCGTAACGTAAAAATTGATACGAAGACTCATGTCACACTATTCCTTGAAAAAGGAAGTAAGTGATTTTCACCTACTTTTCAGGAGCTTAAAAAAACTGCCCTATATTTTTATTATGAGGTCTAGAAAAAAGTTTCAAAGAGATAATCGCAGGTCACAGTTGCCTTTAACTACACGTGTTATTTAATTTAGGAACAGATTGATGTACTTCGAGATAATCTAAAAAAACACGGTTACTTCTTTATTCCACGAAACACATCGCATATTTGCAGGGGTAACTACAATTATTGCTTTTTAGTTATGTATTTTGAAATATATGAACTAATTTAACTCTACTTACGGCTTTGTACTTTCTTATATTTCATTCTAATCTAGAGTTGTAAGTATAATCGCGTTATTTAACGGAAAATTCTTTTTTGTACATAGAGTAAATAGAATTACACAATAGTCCTAGATTGTAAAATACACGAACAAGTATTATAGATTTTCTTGTAAATCTTTTAAAATTTATTATTTTATGCTGGAATTAATATTTATTAAAGTCGCAAATTTTTTGTATTTTTGCATTTATTCCTTCATTTTTGTAAATAGCTTCATGAGATTTTGACAGAATGTGTAAACCATGATGCTCGCTTTATTTACGTAATAAAACATTTTCGACGCAAGTTTAGTTACGACTTTTTTACACGGGTAGTGCGATGTGTTCGCCCTCTACATCAGAACATCGACTACACCATAATGTATACGGTATATATTTTAAAGCATTATTACTTTATACTCGCAATTTTACAGAGAGAACCTGTTTGTAAATCTATGTTAACGTTAATTTTAAAGCGCTTTTAAGATGTGGTTTACTTTAAATATTCTTTAATATATTTCAGCTGATGCAGGTGTTATGTTGTGACTGGCTCTTAGAAGTACGGGCCGGAGTGTGGGAGGCCCGCAATGGATCGAAGGCTTCGGAAGTTCAATTGCGAGGCTTCCATCAAGACTTACATTCTCTAAGACGGCTTTCGCAATATATGCCGGTTAGTATCTACTACTATAACATACAACAGGGTTTCCCAACCTTTATTTCACTGAGCCTCCCCAATTCAAAAATAATATTCTCACCCTCTTAAGTTTAAAAACATTAAAAACACAAATTTTTTTTACAACTAAATTATTTCTTTGAATTAAAATTAAAATACAGATATTTGTAGATGTTTATGTTTTAAGAATAAGAGAAGATATATGTATCTACACTTGAAAACCATTAATTACTTTCACTTTAGGTAAATATCCTAGTTTTATTTTAATTATTAAATACTAATGAGATACTTGAGCTTGCATCTTCTGTACCAGTATGTCGATTCTGGGTTAGTGTGTATTGCGCTTAAGTACTCGATTACGCCCCCCCTGGTATTCCACTACGCCCCCCTTTTTTTTTTTTTTTTTGTTCCCCTGAGGAAAATGCATTAAATTGCATACCCCGGCTGTGGCGAGCCGGGGTTATGTGGGGCTCTCCTCCCCAGAAGGGGGAGGCCTACCCACTAAAAACCTCAGGGATGGCCTTCCTCAGGCATGTAGGGAGCCCCGGGAACACAAAGGCCACTTCCAGGAACCCCAGCCTCCGCTCCCCTCTCTAGAGGGGAGCCCTCCTCGGGGAAGCTACCACCTCCCCCGGTCCCCTCCACCGACGACGCCCCCCGGCCACGGAAGGGGCGTGGTCCATCCCGGGTCGCCGTAGCGGTCGCGACTTCCTCGCGCCCGCCGGCGACCCGCGGCGGCGCCGCAGCTGTGCTACCGAGCCCGGCGCCGCCTCCTTCGAGCGGGATCGGCCATCTCCCGACCCCGCTCGGCGGCCTCCTTCTGGAGCATTACTGCTTCACAGAAGGAGGCCACAGCCCTCCAACCTCCCTCGTCCGCCAGCATTGCCGCAATCAATGCCGGCGGAGACAGATCTCGCCCGATCTCTGCGACCAAGACCCGGCGCTCGGAGGCCCACGCGGGGCACTCCGCCAGCGTGTGCTGGGCCGAGTCGAGGTCGGATGCGCAGTGGTGACAATGTGTCGATCCCTCCCGTCCTATTCGACACAGATACTCACCGAAGCAGCCGTGCCCGGTGAGTATCTGAGTCAATCGGTAGGTGACCTCCTCCTTCCGTTGAGCCAAGCTTCGAGGTGCGGGAGTACGGCACCGACGGCCCGCTGGCGCGCGCAGATCCGTAATTCGAGCTGCGCACGCCAGGCCGCCACAATCCGTCGGTGCCACTCCCGCTTAGGCACTTCGTGCGCGGGTTCCAGGGCGCTCCCCCCATCGCCCCCCCGGTCGACACGCCGCGACGCATACGTCGCCGCGTACATGTCGGCCAGGATGTCGAATGGGGGGGAGCGTCCCAGAACTGTCGCCGCCTCGTACGAGATTGTACGGTAGCCTCGTACGATCCGTATGGCCATTATCCGCTGCAGGCTCCGTAGCAGAGCTCTGCAGCGGGGGGACCTCGCGCAGTCTTGCGACCACACGGGAGCCCCATACATGGCCACGGATCGCACGACGCCCTCGTACAGGCGGCGGACTCCATCCCTCGGTCTCCCGAGATTGGGCAGCAGGCGATGCAATGCGCCCGCCACCCTTTCCACTACGCCCCCCAAGGGGGGCATGCCCTCCTGGTTGGGAACTCCTGACATACAATACTTTAACTATATTTAAATATTAAGAAATTGTAGTTTCCTTATTTTAATGTACGCAAATAGTTATTGACTGTAATGTAAATGACACCACTCGACTCGCCATAAACATATTGTGTGATTATAGTCCAATGAGTTATCGACGCTGTAATTGGTAATGTTCGTTATTTCAATAACAGATAATATAATTGTTTTCCCGTAACTAATAACACATTATTTAACAACGGCTTATACTGTTATCTTGCTGTTGCTGTTGACGAAAGAATCGCCTAGTCGCATTGTTGTTATTGCCACTTGAAGCCGTTGTGTAGGCGTAGGCGCTCGCTCTGTTGCCTGACTGCTTATTTTTATAATATTAACCTTTCTCACAAGGAAATAAAGTTCCTATTTGTTTATTTCTTATAGTAATTTTACTAATACCAAATTCACAATTTTGTACCTTAGCGCGTGACAATTAGACTCATTTTGATTTACAGTGTGATTTGAAATAACAATTAGGTAAACTGTTGCTGGCTTGCTGGTGCCCAAGTTGTTGTCATTTTTTTAGTTACCTACGCATTATTTGCAGTTGTGTGTTGCAATAATTAGTGTTTGGATTTGCCGTTGTGTGATCGCGTATGCAAATTAAATTACCTATTCGTTGCAATAATTAGAGTCGTGTCGTTTTGAAGTAACTAATAAATAAGAGTAGATATTATAAATAAATGGAAATGGTAAAATATTGCATGTAAATAATGTAATATTGAATGTAAATGACAAAATTTGGATAGATCAATGAACTTTTAAATACACCAGAATATTATATTGATTAATTAGTTTTAAGTTATTTAAATTACTGCCTAATATTCTGACAGTCTTAAGCCTGAAAAAGTATGAAGGAAAGTTCATTGTTAAGAATAACTAGCTATAATAAGCTAGCTATAATAACAATAACAATCGTACTCAACAACATTTGTCAAACAGCAATATAACAGGATAACAGAACAGTTTACAATAACAGTTATAGGAAAATAACACAACAGTGTTATTCGTTATTACAAAACAGTCGTTATTGCCATTACTAGCTGTAATATATGTAGTATGGACGAAATATATGTTCCGACAATGCGTATGGGCCGCAAGTAATTTCATAACATCCACAACATATTTTATATCTTTTTTTATAACTACATAGATTAATTTAACAAAGATTTCATATCTTTATATAACTACATGGAGGATTTATTATAATTACATTACAATAGGTCAGCAATTAGCATTTACTTACATTAAATTTTATTTGTAATGCTGTGAATCTGTAACGTTAACGAACTATTTATCTAATTAACATCGTTAGCTCTGCCCCCGTAGCATGTGCAACGGGATAAGATGTGTTCAAAAGCATTTATTGTGAAATATACCCGCCATCTTGAAAATCTTTTATACTTACTACACTATTTTGACGCGATCATGGTGATCATCTGACGGGTGGGTGTACTGTAAGGAGCAACTATTTACGTTTTTATAATTAATAGAGTCGCTACTTGATGAATGTTAAAAATTCTTCCACTATTAAAATATTGTATTATCCGCAGAGTAGGCAATATCAAACATTAGATCTATTAACGCAGGAAACTATATTAGATTCATCTGCTTGAGACTTGTAACAGAGATACTGTTACCTACTACTGTAATGTAGCAGTACAACAACAGGATTCGTATTGCTCTTTGAAGCTGTCCGGTGTTAATTGTGGCTTTATAACTTGTCAAATGTTGGCAACGTACTTTGTGATTTTTGTGGCACATTTATTGTGAAACCTATAGGAACTAAGGAACCACATGTACTATAGGCGTCTGTAACCATTTACCATCAGGTGGTGTACCTAGTCTTTGTTTGTCAATATGCAGCAATAAAAAAATACAACATAGCAACGTTTAATATAAACAAAGGTTTCACCATGTGATCTCAGTACGGACAGTTATTTATAAACGTGCTCTAAGCAAACTAACACAAAATTTCTTTTGCGTTTGACTTTAATAAGCAGGGAATGTGGAATATGCAATTATAATATTTATGAAAATTTTGTTATTTAAATGCTAAAAAAAATATAATAGTAGGGCCACTGCAAGGTTTATATTTAAAATAATGTTGTTTTTTAACAATAATTACGAATCAAAAGTAACGTGAAACGGAACGGATTTAAAACACCAATCAGCATTCAGTGACGTCACCCTGTTGTGACAACTTATTTGAGGTTATAAGTTGTAGTAAAAGTGAACAATTAAACCAAAATTAATTGCGTTTTTTTAATAAAAATGAAAGTTGGGTTTGCCAAAACAGATTCTAGGACTCTGCCAAAAGTTAATGTTGACATGGTAGTGACATTTTTTGTCGAAAGTGTTGTTTGTTTAAGTATAGAAATGAAAGGGACTAAGCAAAAAGACATTGAAAAGTTTGGGTAAGTGTTGGGTAGGTAACTGTTTCTTTTGTGTACAAGCAGATATTCTTTAGAATTAATTTCTTTTCTTTAATTAGTCTTTGGAGAATAAATGTCATTTCTCTTTGCCGCTTGAGACCACATTCTCAGTTTTGGGTCAGAAGGTCCAGTCAAAAACATTTTATTGGGTAACTTATTTGAAGTAGATGGACACATTGGCACAAAACATACGTCCATACGGTTTTTTTTTTTCGGAGTATCAATAGTTATGATTACTTGATGTTGATGGATAGTCCATCGTAAATTTTTACAAAATAATAACTTGAAAGTCGAGATAAATGAAAAAAACAACTAAAGCCAGCAATGACACGCGCAGTACAATCAGTGAGCCAGTGACAGTGACAATGACAGACAGGAGTGACGTCATACGAACTATAGGTCCGTTTTCGCGCGAAAATTTAAATTGTCAATTTTAAACCGCATTTTTTTTCAGTAATATACCGGTTTTTTCATTTTTTAATATACTTGTGGTCTAGTCTACGTGGAGTTCTTTAAAATGAGCACAAAAATAAAAATATTGCATCTTTCCTATTATGGAGTATGAGTTGGAGTTATTGTTTTAAGTGGGTAACCTCCCGCGTGCTGCTCCAGTCTGCGGTGTATCGCATGATGGCGGGCGCGGCTCCGAAACGCACCCAACAACTACTGGACGGCAGCCTCAGACCGCGCTTCAACCGCTCATCCATCATATGCGGGAAAGGTATGTTTGCCAAAATGAAAACGTTCCAATCACATCTACGAGTATAGAATTACATTTCAATTACACCTCACTTTAGAGATCTTCACATCCTTACATTACCTAGCATCTATATATTTGAAATATGCAAATTAGTCCGTAATTACCCAGAACAATACATAAAGAGAGAGGACATACAGACTCAAATGACACTAAGACACAAGAACAGACTTAAATTACCCACTTCTAGATTAGCAATGCACTCATCCAGCCCCTATGTTATGTCCATTAAACTATATAATAAATTGCCAAACTCTATAAAAAACGAACCCAAAGTAAATATAGTTAATAATAAACTGAAAGCTTTCCTCCTAAATAAAACTTACTATTCTGTAAACGAGTACCTAAATGACCAACAACCATAACATGCATACATACCTCAACCAGGCTTCTTATAGTAATAAAATAATAACACACAACACACCTACAATATCCTTTCCATAAATATACTTTAAATGCACAAATATGTTTAAATATTATACATATACCCATTCTTTAAGCTGCTGTCTTTCATTCTTTCGTGGAAATATAATAAAAATTGTAATTAAGTATTTTATTTTAATTAAAAATGTTTAATAAAATATACTTAAATACATTAAACATTACATATAAATAATTAAATATACCTACTTAAATGTGTAGTAAAAATTGTAAATTGTAATATTTATTGTAAATTAAAATGAATAATTAAATACACTCAAATACATTGTATATTACATATAAATAATAATAAATAATTAAATATACCTCCTTAATTAATACAATTTTATAAAATTTGAATATTTATTATAAATTAAATGAATAATTAAATACACTTAAATACACTATACATTACAATATAAATAATTAAATATACTTAAATTAATACAATTTTATCAGTAATGATCATATAAAAATTCTTCCTCGCTCCTATTGATCTATATTGCTGCTTAACTTTAGACAATATTTGTGTTTTTAAGAATGTTTTTCAGAATTTATATCAAGATTTGTAACTAAGCTGTAATGTGAAACTTTAATTTTCGATATAAGTTGGTTGTAGACAGGTCTTCTGATCAGGAATCCAGATTTGAAAACTTGCTCCCATACAAAATGTTTAACAAAGCGCAGATTCTTTATTTTTTTCCGATCTGAAAAAACCCAATGTTCTCTCACTGTGCATTCTGATTACATATCGTCTCACAGAACTCTGAATCTGGATTCCTGACCAGGAGACCTATTTTTGAATTACGTATGCGACTTAGAAATCACCGATGGGACTAATAATAACCGATTTTCAATAATTCTTATTTTTGAATATCACTGATGTGACTACCTTAGTCACGGATGTGATTTCATTACGAGTGCCCTCACCCACTCATAATCAAGTCATACTTGTGGAAATGTAATCTGTGTTTTGTTTAGAGAACATATTGACAAGAGTCTGAAGTTGATGTATTGATATGGTATATGTTGTATTTATTATATAATGGTTAGCGGCTACATTCTGCGTGGAACCGAACCCTTACATATGTGTGTACTTTATCTATGTCGGCAGCTCTGCGATCGACTTTCAAAAATTAGTTGTTTAGGAATCCGTGACCTTAAAGTCATCGCTGACTATTTAGTCAGCGGTGATTTCGAAGTCGCATACGTAATTCAAAAATAGGTCTCCAGGAAACCTAACATTTGCGACCAGCATATTACACTTACTTTATTTTTGTAAAAATAGAGTAGCGATCTAAATTCAGCGATAATATTAATTGAGCAATATTTTATTTGAAGATCGCGCACTGGAAAGGGGCGGTGGAGAAGGCGAGCGAGCAGTAGCATTGTATATGGCGTGCAAACATCTCCCCAATGAAATGTTGGCAGCCCCTGGTGAGAGGGCGGGTATGCTAACCCAGGCGGCTAACATGTTGTCCAAGTTGGGTCACCGAGGGCGGCAGCTGCATTGTTTCCACCTCCTAAAGTCTCTGGGCTCACTGCCCTCTGCGCCTTGATACGTTTTAATAGGGTAGACGACTACAATTGATTGATGTTGACAATAGGGTACTTCCCTCTATATTAGAAAAGATCTAAATGCATATAACTATGATAGCTTATGCATTAAATAGTCGGAACCATCATGTTTAAGTACATAAAATAACAAAAATAATATAAAAAATAGTTTCAAAGTATTCACTTTTTTAATCTATACGTAAAACAAGAGCGAAACACATGCCGCCATGTCGTGACGTCATAAGGTACTGTAAACTTTACGGAGCCTGCAGCGGATAATGGCCATACGGATCGTGCGAGGCTACCGTACAATCTCGTACGAGGCGGCGACGGTTCTGGGACGCTCCCCCCCATTCGACATCCTGGCCGACATGTACGCGGCGACGTATGCGTCGCGGCGTGTCGGCCGGGAGGGCGATGGGGGGAGCGCCCTGGAACCCGCGCACGAAGTGCCTAAGCGGGAGTGGCACCGACGGATTGTGGCGGCCTGGCGTGCGCAGCTCGAATTACGGATCTGCGCGCGCCAGCGGGCCGTCGGTGCCGTACTCCCGCACCTCGAAGCTTGGCTCAACGGGAAGGAGGAGGTCACCTACCGATTGACTCAGATACTCACCGGCACGGCTGCTTCGGTGAGTATCTGTGTCGAATAGGACGGGAGGGATCGACACATTGTCACCACTGCGCATCCGACCTCGACTCGGCCCAGCATACGCTGGCGGAGTGCCCCGCGTGGGCCTCCGAACGCCGAGTCTTGGTCGCAGAGATCGGGCGAGATCTGTCTCCGCCAGCATTGATTGCGGCAATGCTGGCGGACGAGGGAGGTTGGAGGGCTGTGGCCTCCTTCTGTGAGGTAGTGATGCTCCAGAAGGAGGCCGCCGAGCGGGGTCTGGAGATGGCCGATCCGCTCGAAGAAGGCGGCGCCGGGCTCGGTAGCACAGCTGCGGCGCCGCCGCGGGTCGCCGGCGGGCGCGAGTAAGTCGCGACTGCTACGGCGACCCGGGATGGACCACGCCCCTTCCGTGGCCGGGGGGCGTCGTCGGTGGAGGAGACCGGGGGAGGTAGTAAGCCTACCCCGAGGAGGGCTCCCCTGTGTCGACGGGGGAGCGGAGGCTGGGGGTTCCCGGAAGAAGCTTTCTGTTCCCGGGGGCTCCCTACAAGCCTGAGGAAGGCCATCCCTGAGGTTTTTAGTGGGTAGGCCTCCCCTTCTGGGGAGGAGAGCCCCACATAACCCCGGCTCGCCACAGCCGGGGTATGCAATTTAATGCATTTTCCTCAGGGAAACAAAAAAAAAAAAAAAAAAAAAAAAAAAAAAAAAAAAAAAAAAAAAAAAAAGGTACTGTAAACTTATGCGTGTCAATGTCATTATGAATCAGTACGTATAAAGCCGCAAAACAATAAAAAAAGAAGTTTGTAGGTTGCTTTTATAATGTAAGAGAAAGCTATAAATACGTAAGTTAAATTGAAATCGCACGTGAATCACACTATGGAAAGCAATTTTGTAAAAGGAGATAGTACGAATTTACCAAAAATAAATGCATTAATGGTCGGAAAATTCTTTGCTGCAAATCCCGACTTTTGTTCTGCCGAGTTACGGAGTATTAAAACAACAATGTCAGTATTACTCTTTTATTATTATTCCTTTATTAGTTGTTTATAAATAAAAGATAATAACTCATTTTTAAATTATGAATATAATAATACATAGCATCAAACATAGAGCTTTGTTTATTATTTACATGCCGTATTGACGTCATCGCTACAGAGTAACAACTCGTGCGGCGCCTTCGTCTAATTACGCGCGAAATTTGAAAATATTAAATTTTAATGCAATTTTTATAGTACTTAACGAGTGTATCAAATTTTTATATTTTCAGTATATGGTTTACTGACACGCAAGGATCAAATTAAGATTCTTTTCAAAAAAGAGATTAATTCCCTATTGGCCGTTTTTATACTATAATTATCTGATTTGAGCAATTTATATCTAATGAAAGTATGTCAATATAGAAATTTCAGTTTGATTATTAATTTATATTGTTTTTAGATTTCTAAAAAATTAGCAATTATTATTTACAGCATTCTCACATTAAATGTAACATTTTTTATATAGAAAGTATACATATAACCGTACAAATAACAAAGTTATTTTAAAATTTGTTTGTACGCTCATACAAATTAGGCGAGTTTACTGAGTTATGACGTCACGATTGCGGTGTTTTTAGTATGGAGCGTTTTTGAGCGACCCGCGACAGCGCCGCAAACATGTCGATGTATCTTCAAAAGTAATAGGTGCAGGTGTACTGTTGGTTCTACAATATTTCTCACTTAAAAGAGTACTCTTATTATATATATAATTTAAAAAAATTGTCGTCTACCCAGTTATGTCGCTTACTTTATCAGTTTTGTATGACTGGAGACGAATTTTTGAAACAATAGAAAACCAATTCGCATTCGAAATCGTGAGATTCGTATACGAATTACCGAATTCAGTATTTCTGAATGTTCATTTCGTGCATTGTGCAACGAGTGGTTCAACCCACTTGTTTTTGATTGCTACTAGTAGAATATCCAACGCTGACGTGACCTCGACAGTGATCCATTTCACGTGTGAGTCATCGCCGGATTTTTGTTTTTGTTGTTGTGGTTTTTAATTTTTCTGCGTGAAACGGAATTAATAATTTATTCCTAATGACAACACTGAATTCGAGTGATTCAAAAATCTATAAAATTGTAAGCATTTGAAAATAATTTCGCGCACGACTTGTATTCGTATTCGAATTCGAAATTCATGTCTAGTGATTCGAAAATACGTCTCCTGATAGAAAATTGACAAACGGAAATGTCAAGTGTGTGGTCCAAAACACGATATGTTAAATCTCTAACAAATTTTTTCTCGGAAACAAACAATATTTAATTTTACATAACTTTTATTGGTGAGTATAATTTAGCTATATTTATGAATAATATTTGGTTTTTTAAAATAAGTTATGAAATTATAATTTTGACATAGATATTCTTATGAATAATTGTAGTAGAATAAATGTTCTACAAAGCCTAGAGAGTTTTAGAGGTTATGCCTTAAAACCGCCTACTCTAACTAGTCGGGGAATGTATAAACTTAACAATATATTTTGATATTGCCTTTTTTTTTTTTTTTTTTTTTTAGGGGGAAAATGCTCCTTATTCACCTTGACGCCGCGCTGGCTAGGCGCGGCCGTGTGTGGGGCTCTCGGCAGAGTGCCGGTCTACCCACTAAAAACCCCCCAGGTTCTCTGGGCCCATGCAGGGCACATGGCGGGGTGCGCTTTCGCGATTCGACCGCCATGTGTCCCGGGACCGGCTCGACCAGCAGAATGGTCAAGCCACCGCCAAAGGAGGGACTGTCCGAGAACCCCTGGACAGTCCCCCAGACAGAGAGACCCACACCTTGGCGTGCGCGCTTAGCCAGGCGCGCACGCGGCCTCCCGGTAGGGTCATTAGACGGGCAACACCGCGCTTGCGTGTGCCCGCCTTCGCCTACCAATCCGTCTGCGGCGGAGGGGAGCGGCCTCGACGTCCTCCTCCCGCTCCCTCTCCGCGGCCTCCTTCTTCGAGATGACGCTCTCGCAGAAGGAGGCGACAGCCTCCCATTCCGCCTCGCCGCGGAGCATGGCCACGACCACGCTCGGCAGCGAGAGGTCGCCGCTTCCCAGCGCAGCGATGAGCTCGCTGCGCTGCTCTTCCCACGCCGAGCACACTGCCAGTGTGTGCTCGGACGTGTCGTCGGGAGCGCCGCAGTGATGACACCGCGGCGTTGTCTCCCGACGTGCGACCTTGTGCAGGTAGTGACCGAAGCACCCGTGTCCGGTCAGTACCTGCACCATGCGGAATGAGAGGCTGCCCTGCCGGCGCCCAACCCACTCCTCCAACACCGGACGAATGGCTTCAATCGTCCGGTGGCCGGCATTTTGATATTGCCTACTCTAACTAGTTATGTTATAATAAGACCACCACGCTGGCCCTGTGAGGATTGCTGATGTTTTCCTTCATTTTTTTTTATATTTGTTACACCAATTAGCCTAGCCCAAACTAAGCTCTGTAAGACTTGTGCTATGGGAACTAGGGTAACGGATAGACATACATATATTATACATATATAAATATCTTTTATAGAAATATATATATCAACAACCATGACTAAGGTACAAATGCTGGCATTCATCACACAAACATCTGCCCCCACCGGGATTCGAAACTGGGACCTCGGAGATGGCCACACCTTGAAACTGGTGTATTATCCACTCGACTATGGAGGTCGTCATTGTAGGAGTATCAGATAAAGGTACACATGAAACTTGAAATCGTAAAATATTGGCACATAGCAGTAGAAACCTTGGGTTTCCCAAATCTATTCGGGCCACCGACCAGTGCAGCGATCACAGTGTCACTGATGTCTTATGTTGTTTTTATAAAAATTGTATTTCTACCAGAGTTCAAGTGTGTTGCAAACGTCGTTCCATAGTCATTACCACTATTTACTGTTTGAACTTTAAGTAATAAGCGATCGCTTGCAAATTCGCCCGCGAGAAACTATGGACCAATCTTGTGTATGCAGGTAGCGTACACGTACGCCGAAAACAGCTAATTTTGGATCGTCCACATTGACATTTGCATTTGTCTATTGCTGAAAAAAAAACTTTTGTTACCTACGATAGAAGCAGTAAAAATAATTTAATAGATACATCTTGACGCTAGATAGTAAAATTCGAAGGAAATATTAATATGAGGCAACTAATTTTAAATTAAGTCAGGACCTAAATACGTAATTGAAAGAATGTAATGCGACATATTTCAGTTTAACTTTTTGCAAGTAATATAAACTATGATGTGATTTTTGATTTCTTTATTAATTTTAGTATTGTTACGTTACGTCTGTATGGAGATTGTTATGACAGTTTCTCGCGATCATTTAGGTTGATGTAGTTGTTTCCCGACTTCTTTTGCTTTGTGACCAGGTTTTGTTTTTAAATTGTTACTGCTTTTATGGCTCTTCTACACGATAAGCCCACAAAGATGGGCGAGTATGAGGGCCCCCCACAAATATAGTAATAGTGTCAGCTGATTTATGATGGGCCAGTATGACCCCCCCCCCCACATATATATAGTAATAGTGTCAGCTGATTAATGATGCGCGGGAAGCGAGGGGCTGGTTGTTTACACGTGACCTATTGCACAGTGCATGCCCGATAGCTTTACAGTGTGGAAGTTCATGTATTTTTTTTAACGAATTATTATAATTATTAATCGAATACAAGTCAATAAGGAGACGTTATGAAGGCAGGTCATATTCTCTTTCCATAGCCCAAGTCTCATAACCGTCTAAAACAAAAAAAAGCCATAAACATTTAGACTTTTAACTACAAAAGTTATGTGCATTTAGCTAGGAAAATATTGTCTACCTGCATTTCTTAATGTGCAGATAGAGATTAGACTCAGTTGATTTTCATTAAAATTTTAGTCATAGGTTCGTCACTTTTGAGATCATTTCTTTTGGTTCTTGTGGGAACGCTATATTACACCGACGCTTTGTAAATTGACAATCGTCCATAACGCACATCATCAACTGCCGCTAATAAGCTTTCTTGGGACCACAGCCTATTTTGGTTTTATTACTAAGATCAGTCTGTAAATTCCTATTAAAGTATAAGGTCAGAAATAAAATCTATTATACAAGTTGGTTTTAATTGAATAAATTTTGTATTGTGATCCATATACATTAATTGAAACAAAATTTCAAAGAATTACATATTAAGTTATGATAAAAATTACAATAAATATATTATTGTTATTGCTCAAATGAACCTTGTGTTAATGGTTTATTAAAATTATAATTGTCAAATTGCATCTAATAAATAATTTTTATTGTAGTCTTTTATATGGATATAAGTTTTGTTCATATTTATTAATCTTTACTATTATTTTTTATTAATCTAATTATAATATTTAGTGAATAATAGTTTAGTGACATGTATGTTTCTGAAATTATACTTTCACGTTTACCAATATTATATAAAAAGGCACACAAGACAGGTTAACGACAATTAGGATTTATGGAATACTGATATATTTAAAAACTTACTGAAGTATAAAACTATATACACATAAGTGCCTTATTTTCTACAAATATTTAATAGTATTCTCGGCTAATTATTAAGTAAAAAAAGTTAAAATAGATATACATAAGATTATCTAAATGTATATATTGTTGAAGAATAAAAATTATGAAATAAAGTTATAAGGTAGGATACGAAGACTTCTACCACATTATAGAGCGAAGGGTTGACATGAAAATGTGACCAATATATATTTTTTATGTATTCAGGATGTAACCTAATTTATATTAGCTTTCAAACACCTCGTGTTACATACATATTCATAATATTTCATTCTCATTGTTTTCTGTTCATCATTCTAGACACCATTTACCTAATTTTGTACATTGGACTAAATTTGCCATGTAAACAATTACATTTCACTATGACTCGACCTTAATAGAAGCTTCTCGATTTTCAAATATTGAGGATGTTCTTTATGTGCCATTGACTGAGACAGGCATGAGGAAGTTTTAAAGAAACCATTTTATATTAGCTTTGCTCTTAAGATGTTACCTAAATAGAAAATGGAGATATTTAAAAATTATTAACATTACTTTCTTTCATAACGAAGCATGCCGAATATATACAAAAATTATGACGTTTGTATAATTTCTGTATTAATTCAGATAATCAAACCAAGCGGCATTTAGCTGTCAAGTACATTAGTTAAAAGTTTTATTGGTCGCTACATAACAACAGCTGTGTATAACATGTAAGAAAAGATATGCAGATGTATTTGTATATATCACGTATATTTAAAGTAATATTATCCAAAATAAATAAAATTAAATATTGAAAAGCAATCCTTAATTCTTCAACTCGTTATCCGAACGTATGGTGTTATTGTGGAATAAATTGCCTTACGATTGATGATAGTCCGTCTATTTTTTCTTTTAATATGAGTATTATACATACAAAATGTATAATACTTTATAAAGTATTTATTTTTGTGTCAATTTTTTATTATTATTATAGGTGCTATATTGGTGGAATAAGAACTCGCACAGGTGTTACTCCTTGACTAAAAAGATCACCAATAGAGATAGGTCTCCCCTTGTATATGTATTTTTTTTAAACTGCTGCTTTTTTCATAGTTGGTACAATAAAGAGTTTAACATATTAAATTTTATATTTGTGTACAATTTCTACAGTTATCGTTCCCAAACAGCAGCTTTTCTTTCTACTTAAAAATATCTTCATGGCAGAAAAACATCAGTAGGTTACCGTTGTTCTGAAAATGTCTTGAAACAGAAAATTAAATGAAATATTTAATTTTGAAGAACAAATTATTAATATGTGCTACTAGATGTAATACAAGATATGGTTTATATTTATGTTTAGCTATAAAATAAATTAACATAACATAATTAAACAAGATTAGCAGATGTTATATTTATAGTTATATAGTGTTATAATAAAACACAAGAATAACTGTGTATTTCTTTTCATTTCTATTTATTTTATGGAATTAGACAACTTTTTTCATTAATTATTTTATAATAATTTTTTGTTTGGTATAATAAATAAGTATTTACATTTTACTCCATTTTTAATTATAACGATTAGTTATACAACCTTGTTTATTTTTAATGACAATATTGTGTTATCGTATAATTTGTCTAGTTGTTTAATGGATTTTAAATGCTGATTTTTCAAAGGAAATGTTTTTATTAAAATTTGTGTTTGATTTAATAATTAAATAGGTATTCCACTGTAATTCATGTTCAAACTTTCTATATTATACATATAAAGCAGAGTTGAATATGACTGAAGCCCCATTCTAATGCTCATTGCTTTCCTCATACTTTTACTAACACAACGGTTAAATTGAACTAGATTGATTGCTTGAAGAAAATAACAAGAGAAAAAGAGTCAATAAACAAGAAAATAAAAAATGAAGAAGAAATAAAAATAGAAGCGTGTATGAATGTAGAATAAACGGTTGCGCATGTGCTATTGGAGTACGAGCATCGATCAAATCCGGAGAAAAACCATTGTATCATCAGGAACAATAAGTAATGCCCTGAGTAATCTTGGAAACCTGACCTGCTTCTGGTCGGAGGTGGGGTAGCTAGAGTGACAGTCTAACGCTTTTACCTACAATGGTCTATGCAAGGACTAAGTGCGGAAAACACCTAAAGAGGCAGTGGGTGAACTGTGATGATCATGATGAGATGTATTTAAATGATAATTATAATATAAACTCACAATAGGGCGATAAAACTAGAGTTATAGCGTGCTATAACATTACTATAACGCAGATCGGGTGTAACTTTTTATAGGCTAAGACTTTATTAGCGACAGGGTGTATTATACAACACGAGTTACACAACAGAGTATAGATTTTTTATAATATTTGGTATAAAAATATACCGAATTAGTTTATATTTACGAGTTTGTTTAAAAATCGCATTAGAAGCTTAATGCGATTGCTATTAAATGCGAATCTTTTAATGAAGATGAATTGAGAGCCATACCTACTCATAATGATACTACAGGTTTACGCCGCTGATATTTGCCTCATTTTGGAGGAACCCATTCGTAGAAATCTGGTAATCTTCCGGGTGAAGTTTCAATCAAATTTGATAACAAGAGAGTTACACTATCAGGGGACATGTAAAGGTTTTATTTATTTTAGATTGCGCTTAGCGCACATTCTCAAGAGGAATTTTAATTTAAATTTGTTTTTGGCTGGGTTTGGTGTTGTTTTATAGCCTATGAACAAAAGCTTCAAATACGAACTACAAAAGACAATAATAGGCTTGTTGCCTAAATTTCAGTAGTTAGATACTAATATACCTTGATGCCTATTCTATACAAAATAATAATTATTTTTGAAAAAAAATGCTTATTTATAAGAATAATTTTGCATTTAATTAAATATTTGACATTAGTCATCAAAAACGCTCATGACTGTCTTGGCGTCTTGAATGACGTCACGCCGTGCAAAACACAGCTGTTTTAGTATCGGAATATTCGGTATTGTGAAGTTATTTTAATAAAAAATGGATTCATCGTATTACAAGTACTGCATAGTGCCCCAGTGTACAAGCACAAGTATAAAAACACCAAAAAAATTATTTATATACGTGCCAAACAATCAGCAGATACGTAAAAAGTGGCTAACACTCGCGAGAAGGAATGATGCCCATTCTTTTTCGCACTTCCACAAGACACTTGGGAATGACATTTTGACTTTGACGTTTCGCACGGCGTGACGTAACACTTTTTAATTGGTGTTTGCTGTCACGTGACTTATGGCTTATTTTGTGCAATTTTACTTTATAAAAATATAAATAATCAAAAGTTATTATTTTATAAAACTTTGTTTTTTCATAATTAAATGATCATCTTAATAGTTATGCAACCTAATGCATCAGATTTGTTCATAGTGGATACAAGCCTATTGTATGGGCTAGATCTCTTTGCAATATAAAAAAGTTTACAAAAAGAAAATGGGGGATTGTTTGATATTGGATTTAAGACCTGGCTGTATGGCACAGAGCCTTTGCCTTTCCCTAGTGGGAAGAAAAAAGCACGACTTTGATATTGGTTGATGTTTGATGACTTTGATGTTTCCATGTTATCGATTTAGTATAAATAATTCAAATACTCTAGCTAGAAGTTCCAAATATTCTACCA
Source organism: Scirpophaga incertulas (assembly GCA_036419045.1). NCBI lineage: Eukaryota > Metazoa > Arthropoda > Insecta > Lepidoptera > Crambidae > Scirpophaga > Scirpophaga incertulas. The sequence continues at coordinate 14,678,485 of CM071637.1, read as the reverse complement.
ACATTTTATAATTATATTGTTGAATTGTCTTTAAATGAATGTAAAAGTAATATTGCTAGACTTTGGCTAATAATATCAGTTTTCTGCAATGGTACATTAATTTTGCTGATTTATATTATTGTAGTTATTATTTGAGTATTCAAGAAGAATTACTTTCAGGCAACTGTTGTGGCTAATATACAGAAAAAATCCGGTACTAACAATGCAACTACAGGAGTTCGCAAGAAATCTGGACCTAAGTTTGAACTAACCGAAGAACAGCGACGTGATATTAAAGAAGCATTTGATCTTTTTGATACAGAAAATACTGGCAAAATAGATACCAAAGAATTAAAAGTAGCAATTAGAGCTTTAGGTTTTGAACCAAAGAAGGAAGAAATTAAAAAGATGATTGCAGAAATAGATAAAGGTGATGGAAAAGTATCATTTGATGATTTTCTGGATTTGATGACGGTTAAAATGGCAGAAAAAGACACGAAAGAAGAGATTATGAAGGCTTTCAAATTATTTGATGATGATGAAACAGGTAAACTTTGAATTATACATTTTTGTTATCAATACAATTTTATTGTTTGGTGCTGATGTTGTGATGTTAATCAAAAACTGAGCTGATAGTAATTGTTGACAATGCCTAAGAAACATATTTATTCCCAAAAAAAAAAAATGCACTGTATCTGTTCCACCCTGGTCACACTAACAAAACAAAAAGCATTTTTAAATAAACCATGATTTATTTACTTTGATTAGAAATTTAGGATTCAATTGATTGGTCATTTTCTATTTACTGCAAATTTTGTGTAATGCGTTAAACATATGAATAATTGATTTATAGGCAAAATATCATTTAAAAATCTTAAAAGAGTTGCAAAAGAGCTTGGTGAAAACCTAACTGATGAAGAACTGCATGAAATGATTGATGAAGCAGATAGAGATGGAGATGGTGAAATTAATCAAGAAGAGTTTTTACGTATCATGAAGAAAACCAGCTTATACTGACCAGATGAATCTATTGCACAAGTTTTAGTGTGTTTATAATAGGTAATCAATAATCTTACAAAAGCATAATTCTTAACTACACAATATGTATTTGTATAAGTTTATCTATATTTATTCCCTATAAAGTTTGAAGTTTTAAAATTATATATCTTATTAGTCACCTAAAATTATGTTTTCCCTAAACCTAAATATTCTCATATTATACCTTCAGACTAGTAAGTTTGATGAAATTGTAAAATATACACTATACTAATACTAAATATAGCATAAGTTTACATAATTGATTTAAAGCATATTGAAATTTTCTAATTAATAATTATAAATTTCAAATAATGTTGTTCTAATATTTATATGCACAAATTAAGATTTATGTTTAGGAAAAATTCTATTATTGCTGATTTGCATAATCTTCATAAATTATGCCAACAATCTTGCATGAAACTATAATAGATACTATTTGATTGTATATTTTGAAAGTGATTGCAATATTTAAAGATTTTGTAAAAATGCTACAGCTGTTTGAAGAAAATACTTTGTATTAGAAAAATAAAGTAATTTATTAATTAAAATACATATTCCATGTAACAGTATTGTTAGAATAAATATATATAGATATTTTATGTAAATCAAAATTATTGCATAATAAATTGAATGGATACAATATTTTTTACTTTTGTTTTAAAAAATAATAATAGTGCATAAATTTTAAATGTGAACATGTATGTGAGAATTTGGTAAATATTTACATCATATCAATGTTGTTAAATATTGAATTAAGAAAACTGCACATATTTTGCTAAAATATAAATTGCTTCTAATATTCTTGAAATATATAGGGCAGTGTCCCAGAACAGAATATCATGTCTGATTAATCAATTATGATTGCATTAATGTACATAAAAAATAATTTGTGTTATTCCAAATATACATTATAATTTACAATATGTTAAATGTTACATTTGTCGAAGTTTGCAAATAACATACTTTTTACCATTTTATTTTTATTTGTAAATCAAATGACTGGCATGTAATCACATTGTATTATCACACATATTAATTAATATTATATATCTTCAAACATACATTTTCAGTTATACAATGCTAAAATATTGCTCGACTTATAGTATACTCTTAATACTTATAGAATAAAAACATAATTAATCCATTCTATTGTAATGTACAAAAAGTGTGTTTTATCTAATTTAATTGATTGATGTGATTGTAAGAAATAAACACCAGAATCACACATCAATTTTAAAGCTATAGTAAAATAGACACTATATACTTTTTTTTTTGTGGAACTATACAATTTTATGATTACATACAATATAGGAATTGATTCTTTTTCACATGCCAAGTAGTTCATACAGTTATCTTACTTATCAAAAATCAACATTTCTCAATAACAGTTCCATCAGGTTGACCAAAATAAACCTTCTGACACATTTTGACAAATAAACCAGTTTCTACAACTCCTGGTATCATTTTTATAGTTGTAGATACCTTAAGCCAGTCTAAATCTTGATTACTGAAAATCCAGTCCAGGATAAAGTTTCCATTATCAGTGACAACAGGACCTGCTTTTGCAACAGCACTTCGTAGTTTTATTTCTCCACCAAATAATTCTATTATCTTATTTTTGATTGGAACATAAGCCATCGGAATAACTTCAATGGGAATTCCTTTTTTATATCTATCACCTAATTTCACAGAATCTTTTGTATAATCAGCAATCACTACAAGTTTCTTTGAACATGATGCAATAATTTTTTCTTGTAATAGGCAGCCTCCACCGCCTTTTATAAGAGTTTTATTGGAATCCACTTCATCAGCACCATCAATTGTAACATCAATTGTCGGATTAATTTCAAGCTCACCTAGAACAAGTTTATGCTTGACAATTAGTTGCTTTGCTTGAAACGATGTTGGTATACAAGTCACTCGCAGATTTTCAATTTCAACGCGTTCAGCAAGCCTTTGAACAGCGTATACAACCGTTGAACCACTGCCCACGCCAACGACACTATTGTTGGTAACAAACTCGTCTACAGCTCGGTAAGCAGCAACTTGTTTGGCTTGTTCAAGAGACATTTTAACAACACTTACTGTACCAAATCGATTAACACTAATCTTAAAAAAAAGTATTCCTGGAATAAAAATTCTTTTGGTTAAGTACTGTATTAGCATGTAGATTTTAATATTTGACAGCAGGGTTAGATTTTATCCTTGACCCGAGTTGATTGTAGTTTGAGAGTTATCATTGAATTGTCCAGTCACCTCAAATGCAATGTCGGTAATTGAATATATTATATTATGCCTAAATGACAATGCCAGATTCTGACCCAGCAAGTACAAAAAAGGAAAATCAATCAAAAAATATCAATGACTTTTTAGCTTACAATAAATAAATATTAAGTCTGTAACAGTTGCCGATACGAAATAAAACTAAAAAGTAATTAAATTGTGTTTCCTGTGGAGAAGAGTCATTTCAATCATTCGACGCGCGATGTAAATTAATTTGCGTTTAGTTATATGTAAAAATGTAATCACTATGTTTAATATATTTAATATATATGTATAAAAAAAAAATATATTTTATATAAATATATTATATAATATAAAATATAAACGCTTAGATAAATGTATATGGAATAATCAATTAATTAAAATAAGCGAATACACGAACAAATGAATTGTGGAACAAAACGCTAAAAGACAAATGTCAGTGATATAATCTTTGGTCATTGTAAGTCATTTTGTACTGTTCATGTTTTCTTTCTGTGTTGTAGTGTGAGCTTGCGCAGCAAAGTGTGTTAAATCTGATATTACCTATAAACTGTTACGACTTTTGGCACTATACAATAAACATATACTAGACAGTATACCAACTATTTAATATCTGCGTTACGAGATAATGACAATGATTATAGTTAGGAATCTTTATCATAAGCCCGAGTACATTCAGAGTTGAATTTTTAAATTGTCTTGCATTGGGATTCGAGCCCTTTACGTTCAAGGGGAACTTCTGCGCCACGCTGTCATGAAAGCTTTTTTTTTTATTGCTGAAGCCTCAGATAGCTGTAGTTAATGCGACCGGCACTTGGATGTGAGCAGATAACTACGACGCGTAAGGTTAGGATCGGACGCGAATGCAAGCTTTGTACAATGTCAGTTATTTCTAAGAGACATTACTAAACACTTCCTAATAAGGTGAATAGTCGACCTAAGATAAAGGCTGCGCGATTGCGAACTATGTCGATTTTGAAACATTAACCGCCTATCGAGGATAACGCCTAAATATTTGACTGGATTTTGCCAGGGAATAGGCTTATCAAAGAGTTTTATCGACTGAAGGTACGGGCGTCCATAAAAGCGCCTGATTTTTTTTGTCCAGCAAACATTCTTAACTGCACATATGCAATATCATAACCGTAGGATATGTGTATAATTTTTGTTAAATATATAAAAAAGCAACATCAAGAGAATTTTCAACTTTCATATGTCATAAGTAATTAAAAAGCTAACCTCTACACTTTATTGCATTCGTGTACAGTGATTTTTGAGGTGGGTCATAAGACTATAGAAGTTCTGGCATTGTCCTTTAGAAGATTTAAGAAAATAAAAATTGCAGTACTAAAAATAAACAGAATAGGTATATAGTGCGACAAGGATCATCATAAACGTGTTTGACATTTGTTTGTACGGTGGCGTTACTGCTCAGATTAAACAATCTGTGGATTAAACACAGCTAGATGGCGCGATCGCATGACCGCACATGGAACAGACAATCGTTTGACATTTATTGTGCAGTGTTGCTATGTTATAAATTTTTCCCATATGTTTGGGTATTAATTTATTTTATACTATTAAGAAGTAATGCATTCCTAGTTATAACTGTTGCCTATGTGTGTAAATTATTCATTTAATTGACAAAGGATTGTATGGTTATGAAATTAAAATACTGTTTTACAGTAAAAAAAAATAATAAATTCAAAAGTATCTATTTATGCCAACGGGCAAATATCTCAGCAAGTTTTGTTTTCCCTATACTAAAATATTGAAATATTATGCATATACTAGATGAAAACCCGGCTTCACTCGGGTGAAATTTGACTCATAATACACATCTTGGTGCAAAATGTAGATAGATATTTCTGTAGTCATCGGTTCTCAAAGAATATTAAATATGATTCATATAGCTTCGTTAGTTGTGTTTAATAAATATGGTAAATAAAAACTGCAAAAGGTTTTACACAAAGCCATATGAAGATTATAGATTAAATGCTTGGCTCATTTTGGCGCTGATCGCATAGTGAGTGGACTACTAAAGATGGCGATACTTATTAGAAACTGAGATCACAAATCAACATTAAAATCTAGGTATTTTCAACAAAATTGGAATTTAGGACTTGATCTTAGATTTGCGATCTTATTTCTTGGGTAGAATCCACAGCGTCCCCGGGGTGTGGTGTCCTGTAGTGGTGCTTTGATCCTGCATAAGTTTTAAGAATTCCCTAAATCAGTTCTCAAAAATTAATATCTTTTCAAATAAGGCATTTTGAGGCGTTTTTCCGTTCGTTGATAAGCTCATTTTATAGTTCTTTCGGCGAACATTTGGTTACAGTTTCATCTTCCTCCTAATTTTTAGATTCCTAATTCAATTGCTGAGCTCCTCCTCTCCTAAGACTGTCAGCAGTCATCTATAAACAAATTAGAAAAATATGAGTTATCAGATTTTCTGGTAGATGTATTTGATATTAAATAATGTAATACTGACGATATTACATGATTTAACATCAAATAAAATACAAAACAGTGCCTAAATATATAAACAAATACTAACGATTTTCCTATACTGCTGGGGCACCTGACGACACGAATACACACGTCCACACTGTACGGCGATTGCTGCATTACTGACCAATCAGGTGCAGAAGACTCATTAGTAAAACACACGGGAGCTTAAAACTGCAAATCCAAAGTAAATAAAATTATCCAAAAAGTAACACTGCTGATACAATACCCCTAGTAGGGTAATAGAGTTAAATAATAGTTATTATTGTACGTAACTGAATCTTATTATTTAATAACGGAATTTCATTTGATTAAACTCACATTAAAATAGATCTCAGTGGCGTACACTCGAAGAGGCCTATGTCCAGCAGTGGACGAAGAGGGGCTGATGATGATGATGATGAAACTCACATTCAATAATGGGCAATAATATAGGGTAATTTTCTTTATAGATAATGGCAATATCAGTGTTTAGGTAACTAACTCAAATAGGTAAATTATCCCTAACCAAGACAATCTTTTGAAGAAAAAATGTTAGAACAACGTTAAAACATGCCTTAGACACCGAATTATTTGATAAGTTATTGTATTATTTGAATAATTCGTTTACTTACGAGTGAAAAGTTATGCCGACTATTTTACTTTCACTGCGGCTTTTGCAGCCTAAAACACTAGATCCCACCATGAGTGTACCACTTAATATATCGTCTCTGTATTAAAAGGGAAATTCAATACATAAAAACACTAAAACCACTATTCAGTACAAGACGTCAAATTTTGTTTGGCAAAATGTCATCGACTTTGACATCTTGCCAAACAAAAATTCCAGACAATGCGAAAGGGACAAAAAATTTGCATCCTGCTCTTTTTACAAGCTTTTATTTACTTTCACCTGTCCCGTTGTCTGCCGTTCTGTAATCAAATCTTGCAACTTAAATTTGATCCACTTCCCGGTTTCCGATTGAGCTGAAATTTGGTATACACGTTTAGTTCGGATGACAATGCATGATTAACTGTGTGACGTCATTCTAAATCCAACATGGCGGCGTATACAATATGGCGGACCAATTATTTTTAATGCACTCCTACAATATGGGTATCAATACATAAAAACACCTAAAAACACTAAAACCACTATTCAGTACAAGACGTCAAACTTTGTTTGGCAAAATGTCATCGACTTTGACATCTTGCCAAACAAAAATTCCAGACAATGCGAAAGGGACAAAAAATTTGCATCCTGTCCTGTCTTTTTCTCTTATTGAAATAATCTATCTGCATCTCGCTCTAACATTAGCTGTCATTTTATCACTACATCTATAATTAATCTGAGCGTTGCGTTGCTGTGATTGTAAGGGTTGCTATTTATAAATATCTCCGATTTATATGGGAAATATTTAAATTTATTCTTGTACTCTAGTTTCGGTTTTTATGTTCCAATAACCAAGCACTTCTTAGCTCTAGTAAAATAAATGAAAAAGACAATTTATAAACAAACTTGTATCCGAATTTTCGAAATCCATCCATACTAAAATTATAGGCGATAAAGGAATTCCACGCAGGCGGAGTCGGCTAACTTAATGAAAGGAGATCATTCATAGCTTAACTTAAACGAGTGTGAAGGAAATCGCAAAAATAAGAAGGTAGCCGTCGAATGTTATTAGTCACAAAATTTGTTCATCAAAAAATAAAATAAAAACCACCTAGAATATCATTAACCAGGAAACTGGTAAAGAGTAAAATTCTGTAGACTCTCTCTCATCAGTAGTCAATAATAAACAAATGAAGTCAAACAATGAAGTTGTCAATGCATTTGAGTACTTTTTTTTCTCACATACCTTTCTATCGAAACTACAAATCTCAACTCTTTCCCAAGCGAAGCCTTAGCCATATTGGGGCAGAGTGTAGCGAAGTGCAACAAGGTTTTTAATTTTTGTCACATTGATGCTAATACTATTTTGAAAACATTACGTTCGATTAATATTAAAAAAAAACTAAAGACATATATGGTATGGTCCATAGTACAGGAACTTGCTGCGCAACTCACGTTCATATTCGTAATTTATGTGTTGATGAAGGTGTTTTTCCCAACCTTATTAAAAATAGCAAGTCAATCCCATTATTCAAATCAGGGAATAAAAATAATCCTGCAAATTATCGAGCAATTTCCATTCTACCAGCATATTGTATATAATCAGCTAACCGATCATTTAACAGCAAATAACATTTTACATATAAACCAGTTTGGCTTCGCCAAATATCGTTGCACTTCTCAATCACATTTTTGGCGCTTAGGAATGAAAACAGGATGCGATTGGTATTTTTTGTGACCTGTCAAAAGTTTTTGACTGTGTAGATCACCAGACCTTATTAAATAAGCTGTATCATTGTGGTGTCCCCATCAAATCCCTTATACAGACTCAACATTACAAAATACAACATCGAACACAGATACGAAAATGTTTCATCTATTTAGTATCGGTATCATGGGCATCAGCTTGTGATAAAATAATGATAAAACTGTAATAAATTAGTGAAAAGGAAAAATCTGCTGGGAAAGATAAAATAAGACTACTATAATAGAATTATTTCCAAATAATTTTATTGTAATTATGGTCACGATGAACTAAATCAATTGGCACAATATTTTCAACTAAATCATCATCATCTATACTAATATAATAAAGCTGAAGAGTTTGTTTGTTTGTTTGTTTGTTTGAACGCGCTAATCTCCGAAACTACTGGTGCGATTTGAATAATTCTTTTTTTGTTGGATAGTCCATTTATCGAGGAAGGCTATAGGCTAAATAACATTACGCTATGACCAATAGGAGCAAAGACAGAGCGGTAAATGTGTAAAAAACGGGGAAAATTATTCATTTTTGAAGCTTTCTTTGCGTGCGCTGCGAAAACGGTTCAAGATACACAAAAAATATGTATGAAAGAATTATTCCTCTATACATGATCTAAAAAAAAGTCCGCGACGGCATATGTCTATCTTTTAAGGTTTAGTCACAATGACCGTTTTTATGGTACCAAATTTGGTCGAAATAATTTGTTTAAGTTGTATCAACATAATAATACTAAAAATTCTGCGGAAACTCGACCATTCCGAAAATCCCGCAAGAACGGGAACTATGTGGGAAAAACCAAAAATCTGCCGGAAGTCACTATTCCACGCGGACGAAGTCGCGGGCAAAAGCTAGTCATCAATATCTATATACTCGTCGTCGCTACTTTCTTCACTGTCTGAGCACACTTGTATAATGAAGGGTTCCTCTAAGTAGCCATCCTTCACACGGTACTCCTTTTCTAATTTTTTTACATGTGAACAGTAATTCTTCCATTTACTGACGGTAATGGCATTAAATGCATTTTTCACTATTTCTGGCATCACTTTAGCTGGCTTATCAATATTAATTTGAGACACTTTCCTTTTCATCGAAGCCCAAACTATTTCAATTGGATTCAAGTCACAATGATAAGGCGGTCAACGCAATACCTGTAATAAAAAATGAAGTTAAGTGTTATAAGAACTAACATCCATATCCAATCCATTCATACTTAATGTTATAACCGCTGGACCAATCTTAATGAAATTTGGTAGACAGATAGCTAAAGATCTTGGGGAAGAACAAAGGACACCTTTTAATGTGGATCATACAAATCATATAATAAAATAGCTGCGGTTAAAATACAGTCCAGGTTAGGTTCGTAAAAACTATTTTGTAATACTAATGAACCTAACCCCACAGCCCATAAAAGTAATTTATTCTTAGTAATAATGTAAACACCTTGTGACCTAACCTTTTAATATAGCATCAACAGCATATACTGTGATGTCTTCAATAAAACATGATTTAGTTTTTAATTAATATTATATTGAGAAAACTAGAATCTCTTACAACCTTTCATAGACTAACTATATTATTTTAGTTTACAGATTATATAATTATCATATACCACATCTTCCCCTTATAACTATAGATTTTACATAGTAATAGAATCAACCTACTTAAAACATTTATCTGAAAGGGTTTAATAAATTGGTCATCAAACTTCAATGAAACAAATTAAATATACCTTATACCTCCTCTAACACTTTAGGTAAGGTAATACTGTTAATACTTAACATATTCATTAAGGTATTGAGGCTGCCTAGTCTCTCTACAAGATCTTCGCAGCTGTGGTGGACTAGAATGTGATGACTCTTCACTCAAGTATCCTATTCTAGAGTCACTGTTACATTTATTTTTGATTTCATTTCCAAATGGTTTAATATATGAAGTATTTCTAGTTTTTAGTGTACCATTACTACAATCTTTTACAATTATAGAACGAGGATTTTCAGTAATTTTATGAATTGTTGCAGGTTGCCACGTAGTTGAATGTTCATTGTTTTTATAATAAACATTTTGACCAATATTCAACTTAGTCTTTACTTTTGAACCTCTATCATAGTATATTTTATGCTTTAAAGTATTATTAAGTAACTGTTCCTTAAAATTGTTAACTAGTTTAGGTTTGAGTAAATCAGTGTTGATTGGGAGCTTAGTGCGACATAGTCTACTGTTTAACAACTGGATGGTGAAAATTTTGTTCCACATACAGGTATATTGCGATATTCTAATAAATAATTATTTATATCACCTTTTGTTTCTTTACATTTTTTTAACATGACTTTACATATACCAACAGCTTTCTCAGCTGCTCCATTGCTTTGGTGATAATGTGGACTGAAAAATATTGTCTTAAAGTGCCATTCTTTGCTGAATTCAATAAATTTAAATGAGTTGAAAGGAACATTATCAGAGTATACTATAACTGGTATACCATGAGTGGAAAAGATTATTTTTAAAATATTTATCACAGTATCTGCTGATTTGTTATTTAATTTGTGGAGTTCAATCCATTTGGAATAGTGGTCGACAAGTGCTAAATAATCATCTCCACCATATTCTAATATATCTACTGAAACATACTGAAATGGTAGATCAGGTTGTTCTCTAATAATCATAGGTTCCTTTATATTGTTAGCTGAATATTTAATGCAAGTTTTACAAAGAGATATGTATTCCTCTATGTCTTTGGCCATCCCTTGCCAATAGAATAATATTTTTGCACGAGCTTTAGTTTTATTCATACCAAAATGGCAATCATGTACCTTTTCTATAATTATATTTCTTACTGTATCTGGAACATAAATTCTCTTATTAATAAATAGCAAAATCATTTTCAAAACTAATGAAATTTTTGAAATTATGATAATGTTTAATATTTAGGTTAACCTTTTGTACAGAATCTGGCCAACCATTTACATAATATTGATATAATTGCTTAGCAACAAAATCTTGTTTAAGTTTTTCTCTAATTAAGTCTAGCAGATCATCTGACACATTTACAGAGTGAACAATATCATTTAAATCAGTATCACAGTCTTTTGTTGCCTGTGTGCATGCTCGACTAAGAGCATCAGCTACATACATTTTAGAGCCAGGAACATGTATCATATTGATGTCATAAATGCTTAATTTTAGTTTTATTCGTTGTAGTCGAACTGAAGGGATACTACTAATTTCTTTTTTCATGATAGATAATAATGGAAGATGGTCTGTGTGAACAACAAAGTTTCTACCATAAATATAATTATGAAATTTCTTACAAGCAAATAAAACTGCTAGAAATTCCTTTTCAATTTGTCCATAATTTATTTCAGTAGATGTCAGTGCTTTAGAAGCATATGAAATAGGTTTATTATTTTGTAATAATACACAGCCAATGCCTGTCTTACTAGCATCTGTTTGTATGACAATCTCACAATTTGAATCAAAAATATGAAGTACTGGATGATGTGATATTATTTCTTTTATTTTATTAAAACTATTGGTATGTACTAATGACCATTCAAATACCACATTTTTTTTTAATAGTTCGCGTAATGGAGAAGTAATTTCAGCCAAGTTGGGAATAAACTGTCTAAGGTAATTTACCAATCCTAACAGTCTCTGTAGATCAGATTTATTTCTTGGCTGATCATAATCAGTAATGGCCTTAATGGACTCTGGGTCTGGGGACATAGTACCATCTTTAAATACATGGCCAAGGTAATTGACTTTGTTTAACATATATTGGAATTTATTTTTATTAAATTTAATATTAAATTTTCTTGCTCTTTCAAAAACTAAATGTAATAAAGTATGCATCTCTTCTTCTGAGTTACAAAATAATAAAATGTCGTCAATATAATTTATTACACCAGGAATGTCTTTAAATATTTCTGAAAGCCGTTTTTGAAACACTTCTGATGCTATGGCTAAACCAAAAGGTAATCGGTTGAATTTATATGTTCCAAACATGGTAGAAAATGTACATAATTTAGAACTATTCTCTGTTAAGACAATGTGCCAGAATGAATCTTTTAAGTCAAGGACAGTAAAGTACTTACTATTTTTTATCTTGGTAGCCAAATCCTGCAATGTGGGAATACTACAATAGTCTTTAATTATCGCTTCATTGAGATTTTTTGGGTCTAGACACACACGAATTGTGCCATCTGCCTTTTCTACTACAACTAATCTGTTTACCCATTCTGTGGGTTCATCTGTTTTTGAAATAATACCTAATTCTGCCAATCTTTCTAATTCTAGTTTCACTTTAGGTCTTAACTTTAAAGGTATTCTGTAAGGTGGCTTAGATATTGGCACAGAATCCTTTTTTTATTTTAATATCATATGGCTCACTGATTTTACCAATCCCACAGAACAGATCAACATTATTACTAACTATAGTGTCTTTATAATTTTCAATCACCAATGAATCTATGCGTTTCACTAAATTCAACTTCACACATGTATCTCGTGATAAGATGGGAACTGAGTATTCATTGCCCGCGACACAAAATGTTTCACAACACTTCATATTATTCACTTTGATATTTAGAGAAATCACACCATCGATTGGAGTTTTCAAGCCATTCCAGCTTTCTAGCATAGCCGCAGTTTTCTTGAGTGGTGATAATTTTGGGGTAAGTTCTTTGATTTTGTTGAATAAAGGAGTAGGTAGAATATTTACATCTGCCCCAGGATCCAGCTTGAATTTCAATGTCATTCCTTCAACTTTGACTTCTTGATACCACGCTACTGAATTAACTGTCAGAGTAGAAGTGACAGTTCCACAAAAATAATCTGATTCAGGTTGGAAGGATATTTCATTCACCATTATTTTAGGTGATGAATGACACATTTTAGCGAAATGATTCCTTTTTTTTACATTTAGCACAAGTTTTGTTGAATGCAGGACACTGGCCATACTTCTGATTGTATCCACAGTTTAAACACACTCTTTGTTGCTCATTTTTTATTATTATTTGACTTCATTGATACGGCATTAATTTCAGTTTTTTGTATATCTCTCACTTGTTCATTTGTCAGTTCCGATACTCTAAGGATTTCAAGTGTTTCTTCAAGTGATGGATCACCCTTTTTTAATTTTTTTTGGCACTCAGTATCTGTTGTTCCAAGAACAAGTTTATCTCTGAGTAATGAATCTTTACAGTTTTTACAAAAATCACAGTTGGTAGCTAGTAATTTTACGTCTGTGATATAATTATCAATAGATTCACCATGTTTCTGGTTACGATTGAAAAATATGAAGCGCGAATGCAAAACGTTTTTCTTCGGATTGCAATGTTCATCAAAGGCATTTAGAACAGATAATAGTGTGTTCTTTTCTGTTAAATTCTTTTCAAATGTATTGTATAAATCTAAAGCATCTTCACCGATTACATTCAATAATATTGCTATCTTTCTCGGTTCCGAAGCTTCTTGCAGGCCACATGCTAAAAGGTAAACTTCAAATTGTTGACGAAAACGTTTCCAGTTTTCACTCAAACTTCCGAGCAAGGACAATTTCCCAGGTATATTATAACCAGTCGCCATTCTTATTTCTCGACTGCGCCATGTGATGTCTTCAATAAAACATGATTTAGTTTTTAATTAATATTATATTGAGAAAACTAGAATCTCTTACAACCTTTCATAGACTAACTATATTATTTTAGTTTACAGATTATATAATTATCATATACCACATATACTGGCTCTGGTTTGTTTCTTTTTACTATTTCCAGTAATGGTGGTTTTGTCATTTCCGAATTAAATTCTATATTTTGTTTCATAAGCCAATCCAATATTTCTTGTTTTTTGGGGGTAAGGTAAAGGTGTGGTAAGGAGCATTATCCATAACTACAAGAGAGGGCTTACTGAGGTTTGGTGTTAATTTTTCAATAACCCATTTTTTAAAATTGATATGATTCATGTCATCATGATAATCACCGCTTTTAGTTTGCGACGAGAAGGCATGGTTCACCAAAGTGGGACCGGCCTGTATTGACGGGAACCTACACGTGGCTAAGCAGAAGGCTGCCGAATAGGGGGTGACAAAGTAGGCGACGGCTCAGACGCCGCCGCTTGCAGGTCTAGAAGTTCCTGCGTGAGTTGGTTAGGGGGTCCGCTGAAGGCGGTGTGGAAGGGTAACTCGATGACTCGCGTATTAGTGGGTTGATGTGCTCTTCCGCGGCTCTGAAGAATCGTTTGGAGCACTCTCTAAAATGTTGTTGGATAGTGGGGTGGTCGAAGTCCCTGTGGAGATCAGCGTTACGGACGTACCAAGGGCGTTGGCCATTCTATGCAAAAGCTTGCTTTGAATGACCTGGACTGGTTGGAGGACTTGCGGCTCGGCGTGTGCAAATGCCGGGCTCGCGTAAGACAGGACGGGCCGAATGCATATCTAGTAGAGGGTACGCTTGTTCCTAAGGGACATGGGACTAAGTCTGCCTAACATAGAGTTGAGTCTGGAAATATAGGAGTTGGCATTACGCGTCACCCTGTTGACATGAGCTCGGAAAGTGAGCTGCCTGTCTAAGGTGACGCCTAAGTACTTTGCAGTACGCTGCCAAGGGATGACCTTCTCCTGGAAGTGGAGAGAGGGGAACCCGGTGGGGACTGGATCGAGCCTGCGGTTGGGTTCGAAGAGAACCGCGGAGCTTTTCTCCGGATTCACTTCTATCCTCCACTGGCCGAACCAGTCGGACAAGTCGTCAATTGCGCGTTGCAATGACGACACTATGTGGGAGTTGACGCGGCCCTTATAGTATAGGGCCGTATCGTCGGCAAAGAGGGCTAACTGGGGACCTACCGGAATTGGGATATCGTTCGTGTAGGACGCGAACAATAGAGGGGATAGCGCGGAGCCCTGAGGGACTCCGGCTGTTAGGGGTCGAGGGGAGGACAGGCACTTTTCGTGCCGAAAGCGAAAAGACCTATCTCTGAGATAGGCTTCCACCACGCGCACCAAGCGATCGGGCATACCAGATTGGTAGAGTTTGTAGACCAAGCCTGCGTGCCAAACCTTATCAAAGGCTTTGGCAACGTCAAAGAAGGCGGCTACGGTCTTGTCTCTACGGGGGTGGAACCCACTAAGTCTAAGAACTCGACAATGCGATGCACTTGTTGTGGGCAGGAGTGTTTGGCTCTAAAGCCGAACTGGTGGGGGATGATTATGCCCTTATCAAAGAGGTGAGCTTTGAGTCGGGCGAGGATGAGCCTTTCGTAAACCTTCCCCAATGAGCTGAGTAAGCTTATGGGTCGGTGACTACTGGGCATATGGAGAGTGGCACTGTACGTAACAGGCATTGAAGAGGACGGTCAGCATGGTGAGAACCAGCTGAGGTAGGGACTTGAGCGCTTGGTTAGAGATCCCATCGGGACCTGGGGCCTTGCGCTTATGGAGACCCTTGATGACGTTAAAAACCTCATCTTGGGAGATTGGGTCAGGGACTGGCTCGTCAGGGAGGGGGACGGTGGCCCTGGAGCGGACCTCCTCCTCCACTCGAGCGACATGAATAGGGTCGTGCGGTTGTGTGCTGAGTGAGCATTGTGAAGCAATGC
Source organism: Scirpophaga incertulas (assembly GCA_036419045.1). Taxonomy (NCBI): domain Eukaryota; kingdom Metazoa; phylum Arthropoda; class Insecta; order Lepidoptera; family Crambidae; genus Scirpophaga; species Scirpophaga incertulas. The sequence goes on along the minus strand of CM071637.1, from coordinate 14,662,748 downwards.
TATCAGCGAAACACTCCGCTTTCTCATCGTCTTCAAAGGCGACCGAGCCATCGGGACGATGGAGGGGTAGGGTGTGGGTGATAGCGTCACTACGGAGGGCACGGGCCACTCTGTAGTACGCTTTATGAGAGGGGGTGATTGTAGACAATAGGTCACGCCACTGGGCGTTCCTATGGTCAGCTAACTGAGATCGTACCTCCCGCTGAAGGCGGTTGGCTATTGATCTATATTCAGGGGAGGGGCATTGGGCAGCTCTGCGGAAGGCAGAGCGCTTCTCTTTGATCAGTTCGCGGATAGCGCACGGGAGCTTGCGCCTAGGCACAGTGATCTCTCGCACGCTATCCTCGACCTCGTTTGAATAAGAGAGGTGAGAGAATGGATGGCATCATCTATCTTCGCGGTGCTGTCGAGGCAGTCCGCGGAGATAGTGAGCGGAGGTTCGGGTACGTCCAGAGTGGACTGTAGGGTCTGGTGGAATCTGTCCCAATCTGTGATGCGCTTGGTGGTGGGGAGGGTGTGGAGTGCCTAATACGAGTTTAACGGGCCTGTGGTCAGATCCTAGTTCGTCTAAGACGTCCAGGGATCTTAGCACTAGGGCCACGTTTTTCGTAATGGCAAGGTCTAAGATGTCTGGTGCACAATCGTGCGAATCCGGATAGTGGGTGGGCATATAGGGCGACAGAACATCTAGATCCAGAGCGGTCATGATATCTAGAAGTCCGCGGCCACTAGTATTGGTGGACCTACAGTGCCAGTCGGTATGTTTGGCGTTGAAGTCGCCGAACATAACGACCGAGCTGCCTAAAGAGAGAATGGACTCGAAATCGCTCCGGAGCGGCATACTTCCACTCGGTATGTATACTGACGCTACTATAATGGACGGATGTCTAGTCAGCGCCAGTCTACACACCGTAGCTTCCATATTTTCAAGTTGGGGAGTGGGGATGGGATAGCAGTGAAGCTGCTTCCTGAAATAAATGGCAGTCCCTCCGGACGCGCGACCGCGTTCGGGGGTGGGTCTGTCATTCCTAACTAGACTATAGTTGCGGAGGGTAAGACCCCTTTGGACTTTAGGCGTCAACCAGGACTCCTGGATCAGCACTAGGTCCGCTGGGTGGTCTTGGATAAATTCCCTAAGCTCAGGCATATTGGAGCGGAGAGATCGAGCATTATAGGACACAAGCGTACACCCCTCGGGTTTGATTCGGCCATGGGTATTAGGTTGTCTTACCGGTTGGTTAGACATCCTACCTAACTAAGTGATAAAGGAGGAACGGGTAGTTAAGATAACTTAACAGAGGGGAGTGAGGTCTGGGAAGGCCTCGAACAATGGAGCGTACTCCATGGCAATTTTGACCTGACTAAGTGCCGAGGTGGCCTTAGTCATCGCCAGCTGGTATTCGCGATATGCCTTATCGCGCAGCTGGGTGTGAGAGGCGAGCGCAGCCGTAGGGCTGCGCTGGCCCCGTGTAGGAGGCAGGGATATGGCCTGAGGGGCCGTGGGGGGGGCTGGGCCCCAAACCTGAGCAGGTATCAGGTTTGGGGGGGTAGATTTAGGTAGAGCCGGGAAATTGGCTGCTGTCCTTTGTGGGGCGGAGGGGCGGGGAGCTTTGGCAGCTCGAGTGGGGGTGGTAGGCTTAAAGCGCGGGGCTTTAGGGCAGCCTTTCCAGTTGGCTGTGTGTCCAACTTGGCCACACAGCACACAGGCTGGGGGGGCGGTCATAGAGACGGGATCGTCTCGTTTGTGGGCGATCCCGTCTCTATGACCGCCCCCCCAGCCTGAACCGATGACCGCGCCAATTGCCAAGCCAACGAGGGCGGGCTTGGCAATTGGCGCCTGCATAGGCGTACCGTTGTCATCCCGGTGGGTGGCGGCGGGGGTGTCATCCCCTGTGGGGATGGCGAGCGCAGAGGGCGCTTGGGTGCAGAGCGCTTTTCGACGTCACCAGACGTCGAAGGCGCACTTGGGACGGGAATTGGGGTGAGTCTACTTTTTTGACTAAATCGCGAGTGATGGAGTCAATTATGGATCTAATTTGACCGGTAAGGTGGTCGGAGGTGGCGGTGATCATTTCCGCGATACGGGGATCACGCTTATGACCAGCCTGGCCCATAAGTTGGGCATGGGAGTTGGTAATGATTTCAAGAAGAGGGTCGGCAGAGGAAACAACAGTCGCTTCGGTATCCATCGCGTGAAGTTAATAGAATTGACAAAAGATTTAGTGCGCGGAAGGCGCGGGGGAAACCCGCCAAGTGCGCGACACGCGCGGTGCGGGGCGCGGAAGGCGCGGAGGGCGCGGCCTACTAGAGAAGCGCGGGTTACTCCCCTGCCTGAGGAGGCAGGGGGGGGGGGACGAACCGTTAACGGTCACTCCCGGGGAATGACCGTGTACCTTCACCCTAGGGACGCAATGCCCTAGTGCAATGGGTACCGGTCTTCTAGATTTGTCGTGTCAGGAGATACGACGACGCTCTAGGATAGGCGTCGGTTGTCTTCGTTGGCACCGTTAGGTATCCGACAACCCAAGCAGCACCGCTGTCCTTTAACCGTTAAAGGTACCCGAGGGCACCAACAACGATCAAATGACCGCAACACTGGCGTCTGCGAAGCGAAGCTCGTGCAACACAGAAGTATCCGCTGTCAAAAACACAGTAAGTTATATTAGCTAGAGTAGCTTTTTGATCATTAAGTTTAATAACCTTAAAAAATAAAAACAATAACAATATTGAATAGAATATAACTAATATTTTAGTATATATAGGCAAAAAAACAGTTGAATATAAAATAATACAAACATTTACATCAAGATAGTTAGCCCGCCAGGCAGATATATCATTCCTCTCCATTAAAACCTTTCGATTGCTTATCGTATTCTCGACTGCCCTTAAACTCGATTTCTTCTTTAAGCACTGTATGCAATTTTTTTATTGTAGGAATTTCTTTTTTCATTGTATAAAATTCATGATTTTTTCTCCTTAACACTCCTACATCAAAATCATCCATTATAATTTTATCCTCCCTTGTTTTCCTGTTCTTTCCAGGTGTCACAATTTTGGTAAAAGACGCTTTGGCCAAGTTGCCTTCTTTCACAATATTTGCTACTGTGTGCAAAGAAATGCCTGGAATTAAAAACACTTTAACTAATTCCTATTTTTACAGTACTAATAAATTACACAAGTGAGGATGAGGAAAATCACACATGACATGATGACAATACAGACCTGTTACAACGGCGACTCGCTTACGAATTTGTTCAATCGGAAATATTGGGCCATTATTTTGTTTTTCTTTCGTGAAAAACTCTAGGATTTTGAGCACAATTACGCTCACGTCACTTCTAAACACTTTTGGCATGGTATTTTCAATTTAATTCAAATAACAAACGTAAAACGTAAAGAGTAAGACAGACGACGAACAACATCCAAGGCGAACTGTCAAAAGTGACGCTTTTACAAGATGGGGGCGTTAGTTCCACTTTTGGGCACGTTCATTATGATCCTTGTCGCACTGTAAAATCGCTATTTTTACCGGTAGTTTTTTTTTAGTTAATTTTCCCATTATAGGAAGGCAAAGGGTACGATGCCCATACAACCAATTCTTTGCTTGTTCTTCGTCGAACTTTTTGTCTTCATTTTTCATTACTTTTCTTTCTTATTATGTTTTGTAAAGGCTGCAGCCAAGTTGGTTGTATCATATGGCGGTCGAATCGCGAGAGCGCATCTCACCATGTGCCCCGTATGGGCCCAGAGAACTCTGGGGGGGGGGGGTTAGTGGGTAGGCCGGTCCTCTTGACCGGCCGCGTCTTGCCAGCGCGGTGTCATGGTGCACAAGGTCGCATTGCCCCCCCTCAAAAAAAAAAAAATTGGTTGTATCAAAATTGTGTAGTAATTAAGTATGTAGTACGATTAAAAGTCATGGTATGTCAAGAGTAGTACTAAACGGAGTACCTCTGTCCAAGTGTTTAATCTGTCAGTCAAATAAAGTTACAGATAATTCAACTCAGTTATGTGCGCGGCTCTATGTGTGCGTGCGCTGGTAAATAAACAACTTTCATTCGCGTGGCAGTGACGCGTCAGTCGTCGTCCGAGCAAAATGTGTTCTTGTCGCTTTTTCTTAAGGATACAGTCGTTTACGAAAATGTCTAGTTCTTCACGGAGAAAATGTTTAAGGAGTCAGGTAAATATTTTTTAATTTTACATTTAGATGTAATTAATATTTATTATGATTCTATATACGAAAAAATATATCCTTGTTGACGTTTACGTATTATTGTTTTAGACTCGAGAAACCATTGCTAAGGTATACGAATTTCTGAAAATAGATGCGAGAGATATATTGGAACTAGTAAGTGATCCAGTTTGCAGTGCAAGTCCAATTTTAATATCGAAATCAAGTGAACATTTAAATAGCGTACGAAAAAGAACAGCAACGGCAGTGGGGGTATATTGGCTGAAGGAAAAGAATCTGACTCTAAATTTAAATCTCCGCAGAAAGACCGTAAGAAATGTTTAAAAAAGTTAGAATTAGACATCTTTATCGTTGATGCTATACGTTCCACTATTTAAAATTATCATTTAGAACATCGCGATTTACCTACCTTGCTCAAGTTGAAAAGAATATTTCAAGATAAACTTAACTATGATGGAAGTATTTCGACTCTGCGTACAGCTTTGTTAAGTTGGGATACAAATGGCGAAAAACTGTGGATAATAGAAGTGTTATTATAGAGCGGCATGACATCCAAAAACTACGATTTTCCTATCTAAAAAATATACTCAGATACCGTCAAGAAAATCGGTGTATCGTATACACAAATGAGAGCTACATCTTAACTTATCATGTGCAAAACAAAGGATGGGGTAATAAAGATGGACCACCTTTAAAGAGAAACCTGTCGAAAGGACAAAGAATTATCATTGTGCATGCTGGTTCAGAACAAGGTTTCGTATCTAACGCACTATTGACATACAAAGCAAATAGTGTTTCTGGTGATTACCACTCTAACATGAATGCAGAAAACTATGAAAAGTGGCTAAAAGAACGTCTAGTACCGAATCTTCCACCTAACTCTGAAGTTGTGCTTGATAATGCCTCATACCATAACGTTCAAAATGACAGAGCCCCAAATTCTAGTTTCAAAAAAATAGAAATGCAGAGATGGCTGACAGAAAAAATATAGCTTTTAATGAAGATATGAAAAAAATTGAACTGTATGATTTGATTTAAAAAAATAAAGAAGAATATATCTTTTACATGATTGACGATATGCTTTAGCCATATGGCATAAAAGTTCTTCGACTGCCACCATATCATCCTGAACTAAACCCGATAGAAAATGTATGGGGAATTTTAAAAAATTATATTGCTTCGCATAATATCGACCAAAATATGACGAAAATAATGAAACTCATAAATTAATGTTTAAGTTAAATTGATGGAGGGATGTGGGATAATACTTGTCGACATGTACAAAAGAAAGAAGAAGAATACTATAGACATTTTGACATGGAGTCAGAATTCATAATTAATCTTGGTGCGAGCAGCGAATCCGAAAATTCTACATTTCATTTGTCATTATTTAATGACAAGAACAAACAAGAAACTAAATGTTTATTTATTGAACATTATTCTGAATCGCTACTTGATAATAATGTTATGAAAATAAACATTAAATTACAAATTAACCCTTTTTTTTAAACCCGAATATAACTTATAAATAACTGTATTTGTACTCGACTGTACCTCTTGTGACGCACACAAAGTCACTGTATATGTACAAGGTTTACCCATTCAAAGGGCCGCGCGCACAACTGAGTTGAACTAACTGTAATAACTTTACAATTTCAATAAAAAAGGTAAAACTTCAAATGTAGAATATTAATTAAACAACAAATTGAAGTACCTAGATATAATTCAATTAAGATGTAAAATCCGAGTTAAAGTAATAATATTGATAGTTAAATATCAATTACAGTTGTTTTTATAAATTCAAATCTGGCTTTTAAGTAATTTTAATTTCTTAGAAGCTGCTGTCGACTAGTCGGAAAAAGCTACACTTGATTGCCTTTTAGGGATGAGTAGCGATACCACATTATTTCAGTTATGTGGAAAAATAAACGGTTCCGTACGAATTTTTAGTCGAAAATGATTCTTTTTTATTTTTAAGTGACATAAAAGATTAGTATTACGTTTTAATTCTACTTCAAGATTTGGTTACAATTAAATCTCAGATTTATGTTATTAGGTATAATGTAAAAAAAAAATTCAATAACCTGTTACTTATTCATCAGAATTTTTTAGATTACAGGATTTAAGTTTGTGATAACTAATTTTCTTTCTTTCAAAATTATGTTATTACTTAGTTTCATATCTATTGACGTGCATGTACATTTCTTAAGTTTGCACTCTTGGTTATTAAATTAATAAGGAAAACTTTAGCATGGTATAAACAAGATTCTTTGAAATCTCTATACAAAACTGGAATATGAAATTCCAGTTCCAAACTTTAATCACTAATAGAAGGCTCTGGATACGTAATCTATTTTTGTTATATAATAAAGCTTTTTAAGTTGTTTATATTGATCTAATTTAAAGTGAATTAGAAATAAGAGGAGGTTAAGTCTATCCAGTAATACGGCAGACGGAAGTTAGTTAAAAAAATATCTTCTACTTTTTTCATTTCGCTTAAAAGTTCCCGATTGTACTAGTAAAAAAAATATATTGCATGAAGGTTCTTTTGTTTATTTGTGAAGGACTACAGATTTAGTTACAAACATTATGTATATGAACAAACGTACAATATATTATAATATATTCACATTAGGTGTTACCAAATCTGAGGAAACACTACAAAGGTTCAACATTTTCAATTCATCAGCAAATATCTTCAAATCTTGCAACATAATATTCTGATCGCTTAGAAGATTCTTGACTAATAATAAATGGGATGTTAAATTCAACGCTTCATATTCGCTTTCAAATGAAGTAGAACTGTATGAATGATTTGTGATAGGACCAGTAAGTTTTTGACAATCTGTAGTGCATATTGTGTCTAGATGTTTTATTAGTTTGTTTTTTAGTAAATTGTTTTCATTTCTTAATTTGTTATTTTCAAAACGTATATTTTTTAATTCTTCCGATACTGCTTCTAAATTCGATGTCAGAATATTACTTTTGTTATTCAGAAAACGAATTTTTCGTTCACATTTTAGTCTCGACTCTTTCTCATTGCAGTAATCTGCATAATATTGACCGCAAGAGATAATTATATCTTTGAGTTTTACAGCTGTGGGTGTGTCATTTATAATCAGATTGTTTTTCATCTTCTGAAGTTCCAAATACCCGAGTTCGATAAATTTGTCTATGTATTGTATTTTCTCAAGCAATACTTTATTTTTCATTTCTAATTTTTGATAATGTTCACCAAATAATTTATATTTATTTTGTAATTCTATGTTTTCGCTTTTAGTAGTTGATATTTCACTCATTAATGATTTATTTGTATGCTGTGTATTTGCCATCACAGTTTTCGCAATCACTAAAAAAATACTAACAAGTTTTATCTACTTACATTTTTTAGCTTGCTCAACAGTCTAAAATGGTACTTTGTACAAACTAACAGTGATAATGCTTTACATCGGAGAGAGTTAGATCTAAATGTTTACGAAAGTACTTTATTTTAAGTAACTACTTTATTGATACACACCTAACCCAACAACAATTATGGATAACATCAACAGTTACAGTCAGATATAGTGAATGGGGTATAATAGGTTCCGAATTCTCGGGCGGCGAACATTAATCGTCGAATGGTCTTGGCCCTACCTCATAGCCGAGTAAGATATTCTTTTAACAAAATATATATTTCCGTTATTGTAATATTACACTTGGAGCTGTACGTCACAATGTAGTTAAATAATGCTTAGAATTAGGTTAATTTTCGGGTCGAATATGTAGGTATTGGATCCGAACAGTATTAGTATATACCAATCTTAGAATTCGGTTATATTCAAGCAAATAAATTCGAAATTGAAAATCTTTATTCAATATCACAGGACATCAAGAACTGACTCTGTCTCTGTTCGGTATGTGGGATAATTGTCTCGATGTCAACCGGCAATGACATCATAATAGTTTGGCTATTTAAATTTACGTCACGCTTCCTACTTACCATAAGCTTTTTTAAGATTTTCTCGGAGTATTTTATTTTCTTTTTTTTTCAACCTCAATCTAGACTTGTAAATAATCAGTTGTTTGTCCAAGTCGTTTTGACCAAAATTATGACATGAAATTGATCCGTTCTTGTTAAATCTGAAGCAATAAGGAAATAATTTTTGCTTTGATATACTGACATCTCATTTAAAGTTGAAATAACCAGTTACTACAGATTGTAATGTTTTTGTTTTTTTAATGCTGGTAAAATCAATTTTATTTATGATGATTACATACAGGATATGCGTCACTATCATAGAATTGGCGGGTAAAGAAAAATGTAAGAAAATATATAAACACACATCGAAAATTTGCGACCAATAGTTAAAATAACTAAGATATCTTTTAAATCTTAAAGCTCTTTTGGTATATTAAAATGTCCCAAGTGACTGCAAGCGGTTTTTTATGTATGCACTTGTTGTCTAATATATACTAAATAATAAATAACTCTCATATACTTTTATGCTTGCTTAGTAATTTTGGGTTTTAGTACAATTCCAGAGTTTCTACCAGAATATTTTTTTAGATAGTAATAAACTGTTTTACATTCTGCGTCATTAAAAACAACTTTAAGAAAACAATGAGCCGCGACGTCATAGTGCTTGCAAAAGCTTGATTTGTTTGTTGTTGATTTCATGATTACTATCCATACAGGTGTAGTATTAGTGTCATTCTGTCTTAAGAAAATGCGACGCCCAAGTCGTGTATTAAACCCAGGCAATTTTTTCACTTTTTGGTGAGCTGTTATTGTGAATAGCACATTTACGGCAACAATCTGTCTTTTAATAATTTAATAATATTGTTTTATTTCATCATTATCATTTCAGTCGAGAGATGCCCACTGCTGGACTTAGCCTCCTCCAAGGTCTATCACAGTATTCAGTTATGGGCGTTATTCAATCAAGTCGTCGGTTAATTTTATGAGTGACCTACTACTCTGCGTTTCCTGGCATATTCTTGCCATTCGAAGATTTTTTTGTTCTAGCGGCCATCAGTCCTGCGAGAAATGTGCCATGTCGACATCCACTTAAGGCTCCCATTCTTTGGGCTACATAGCTCAAGGTTAAGTTCATCCTTGACCTTCTTTCTTCTGATTTTTCATCCTTTATTTATTTAAAATTATTTCTTCAGATTATCAAGTTTGAATTTTTTGAATTGGAGTAATCACCTAACTACAACTTATTAAAACATTTTTAGGTGCTTTCCAGCAAATATTGTTATGACTTTCTTTTGGAGTTTATATTGATTTACAGTGCGCGCACGATCTGAGTACAGCCGAGATATGATCTAATATTTAACGTGCGTTAATTCTATATAATACATACTTTAAATTATAACTTGTAAATAAAATAACTACTAGAGATAAGTAGTTTATTTAATATTGTTGTGTAATGTAGGTAAGTAAAGTTAATTTATTCATTTTACTCCGACTGCACTCGCAGATCGCGTGCCTACCAACTTACTGACCGCTCAGGAATGCTATCCACGTACTGCGACAGATAGTTCACTAATTTTTGATTTTGCGAATTCTACGCTTAATTTAACCAAGGTCCACCTCACCTACTCGTGATACATAGGGTGATCTGATGATGACGCTGAATTGTCATGGAAATCACTAGTTTAATTGTGACTTTCCTATGTATTAACTTTGTTAACTTGCCCTTTTAACGTTCACATAAACCAAATATCTTCTTGCCTTTACATATTTTTGTAAAGTGAGACAATTCCGAATTGTAAATAAAATTGAAGTGCATGGAATCATGTAAGGAGTTCTTACTTTTGCATTTCCATATCAATAGCAGATAGAGTTGATTTCATTTTATGACTATGTGTACTCGATACAATATTAATAGAGACTGAGCTTATTTCTTTTATAATTTCACAGCTCATGCTTACTTTAGATTTCTGAAAAACTATAATAATTTTCAAGCCCGTGGATAATTAAATAAAACTTTAAAAATTAACCTAGTAATAGACCAAAAGTCATATAGAACATTTAGAAATAATTGTCTTTGATATACTTCTATATCCAATCTATCATGTTTACGAATCTCTAAGAACAAGGACTAATCATTGTTTTTAGGCTGATCTCTAATGCACAAAAAACAGCTATATAATTTAATGATTGTTAGACGTTCGTTATATTTCACAGCCTTGTTACATTTGTGTACATTGATTAAATAATCAACGTGCACGGAATATTTACCTTACAAGAATTTCCTGTACGCGTAATTTTAACAGTTTTAAAGATTTTCTACAGCCGGACATTATGGTATTATGCTATTAGGACATTATGGCTTAAAAGAATAAAAAAATCTGTCATGAGTTGAAAATTTTGACAAGTAGATTTTTCATAGACAGAATTTTATGGTGTTGTGGACATTTAATGTCGATATTTTTAAAAGTTGTTTATTTGCAAATTTGTTAAAATTAAATAATTTCCAGAAAAACAAAAACAAAAAAAATAACAATTATTTTGTAAAAAATCAAGTGTAGCGTTATTTTATAGTTACTCGAAATTATATATAGATATCAATTACAATTGCATCCCTTAATCCCTGTAAACAAATTCAAGTAATTATACCACTTTAAAAGATGTATCTGAGGAGAGCATTAAAAAAATAATAACTGTTTTATTATTTTTTTAATGCTCTCCTCAAATTGTTATGTTTATGAATAAAAATGATTTTTATTCAATTCTTCTTCACTATGACAACAATTTGCAAGTATATTGTATTTAAAAACACAGTAACATGTGGATAAAGAGCAATTAGGTACTTTATGTTTTTAGAATAAGTAAGTTTTTGGAATTGTTAGTTGAAAGAGGTTTTAGATATTAATATAAGTTAGTCGTAAGGTAGTTATACGATTTATGTATATTATAGTTCATAATTTACACTTGTTCAGAACGTTTGTTTTAACGCTACTTTTTAATGCCAAACAAGGCTGTAAGGAGTTCAATGAAAGGAGTCCGATAAAAGTTTGCATGGACTTGAATAAGTTTGCATGAACTTTTTAAGCTACAAATTAAAAACTAATTTTGTAGTCTTTTGAAGATATAAATAAATTCGACTTTCAAAGCTTTTAAAACATTTCACTAAAAGGAATAATAATAGCAAATGAAAGTTTTTGTATGACTACGTCGGCGATAAAGTTCACGACTAAGAAAATAAAAATATGTATGAAATATGGAGAATTAAAAACTCGAGATTATGCGGGTAAAGCCGCGGGAGGACAGCTAGTAAAGTATAAAGTAATATTTATATAATCGATGTAACAGTCAGATATACAAGACTAGTTTAATATAATTATGAAATTCAGAAAATCTATAATTATTTATATAGAGCCAAGAACTCCTAGAATTGTGACAAGCATTGGCAGTGTTATAAAACCAAAACACGTAGCCGTGTGAAGACATTGTGAGCTTTCACATGTATTAATCTGTAATTAAACGCCAAAAAGGTGACCAATGGTATCAATTTTAACGGCTGAAAAGTGTTTACTTAACTTAGTTATGGTCCTTTCTTTCCAATGTTTTGATCTATCTGAAAAACAAACAGGTTAACTATAAGGATATGATTTAGTATCCGTCGATGCTTTAGTCCTTGTTTCTAGGTTGCGCCCGACAGATCGGTAAAACATTAAAATAGGTATATCTATCTAACATTACTCTACCGTAAACCATAAGTGAAATGCCCTCTCATAAAATGAAAACGGAATTTCTCGTTTCCTTGGTCCGTGATGAAAATCATAACGTCGGACATTTTATAGCGTATCGGCTCGTCACCATGATGGCGACGCGGATTGTATTCTTGATACTTGCTTAGTCTGGAATAAGCAATTTTCATTTTGCTAGGCGCTACCGCGAAGAATATGAAAGCGTCTGTATGTTTAATTAAGATTAAGCATTTTCATTTACTTAAAATTACACATTCATGGTGGCATGGTGGTGCAAAGCTCAACATTGGAAGTTATGGACATGTACATATTTACATGTGGCAAATAGTGTCATTTCTAGCAGGAGGTCAGTCGAAAGATTCTCCTCGGTTGAGTTGCGTTCGGAAACTTCTCAAAGGGCAAATATGGAATTTAAAACTGCCAGCCACTTACAATTAGCGTTATAAGAAGGTTTAAAGTCACCGAAAAGGCAATGGCTTTCCATTGGCTATGCTTGAAATTTCTCTGCGTGATCGTATGAGTAACAATGAAGTACACATAAGAACAGCGGTAACTACACAGAAGAGTTGCGAACCTTAAGTGATGCAGGCAATGAGCCAGGCAAATTGCTCGCAGTACTGAAGGCTTTTGGAGTGGAAAGGTCTTCAAGTGTCGACTGTCGTATTCCATGTAGGCTTCCAACAAGGTGGACGGAGGATTTGGTGAAGGTTGCAGGAAGTAGCTGCACGGTAGTTGCGCTGGACTGATCTAACTACAAATTTACAATTTTTTGATTTTTCTTTGCTTGTGTCACATGAAATTGATTCGTGGCAAATTTCATCATTCTATGTTAACGGGTTGTACTACAGGTTATGATTTTCTTACAAGGTTTAAAATAAATTTGTTTGTTTTTTGATACATTCACAAACTGTACAGATTTTCTCCGAGCCAACGGGAAGTATCTTATGGGTTTTAATTCTCTTAAGATTTCCAAAAATAAACTAATGTAATGCAGTAAACGAAGCATAAATGAATCATTTGATTGCGTCCACTTGTTTGATTTCCATTTACCGAACCTAATGTAGTATTGCAAAGGTTGCAAAAGACTGTGGAACTGGATATTTGACATCAATTAATTTAACTTGATACCTAGAGATCGTTCCCAAAAAATGGATCTTGACAGATGAACAGGCAAACAGACAACAAAGTGATCGCATAAAGTGCTCCGTTTTTTTTTACGAAGCACGGTACCTAAAATATTGTAATTAATTCGTCTTGATTTAATTTCCTTATATAGAAACTTTTTTCGACCAAATTTATTTTTCGTGTACTCTAAATTGTTTTGGATATAAATCATTGTAATTTAATTTAGAACATAATAACCTCCCCGGAGGCTGTTCAGCTTAGTTCACCTGTGGGTGTTTATTGACCTATGGAACTAGTTAATGAAAGTTCGTAAATAACGAAAATGTAAGTAGTTTTTGAACGAAACATTTGAAGGGAATTAGAGATGACATATGTATTTCTTTTATACATATATTTTTAAATTATTTGTTTGACGTCAATAAGTGTTATAAAGGGTTATTTTCAATAAATATTGTTTTGATTTGACTTTCTGAATAGACCAGCTGTAGTGATTGTGAGGAGACAATACAAGGGTGTAATAGAGACAAACTTTCAAATAAACTTATATAGTAAATTTACTCATTTTGGCCATTACCATGAATGGTAAATTTGAAAATCTTGTCTAGCAAAATACCGTGAAAATGTAGAACCTAACACGTTTTTCATACCTTGTAATTGCGAGAAACTAATGACCGCGCGGTGGATGTGTTGTCAGTTACAGTGTGTTGAACAATGTTTTTTCCAATATAGATAATTACGTACTTCCGCGAGACGCTACGTTTGTGTGGACCCATGTAGAATATTCCAGCAATATTATATTTTACTGCATATACAATGTTTATAGTTAAAATTATATTATTTATGGTTGTTGTAGCATCATTAAACCTCTTTACATTTTCTTGAGATCCGTATATAGTCTTTTATCTGTAGCTTAGGTCTTCTACAGGTCTATTGTGGAATATATATTTCAAATAAGACAATTAAAAAAGAGATTATATAATCTCCGTGCTAAATCCGTCATTCATCATCAGTTCAGGCAATAGACACCCGCTGTTGGACATAGGCCTTCCCCAAGGATCTCCACACAGATCGGTCCTGCGCTGCAAGCGTCCAGCGCCTTCCCGCGATCTTCACCAAATCGTCAGTCCACCTTGTGGGAGGCCTACTAACGTTGCGGTGTCCAGCATATGCCTGCCACTCCAGAACCTTTCCGCCCCAACGGCCGTCGGTCCTGCGAGCAATGTGCCCCGCCCATTGCCACTTAAGGTTCGCAATTCTTCGGGCTATGTCGGTGACCTTGGTTCTTCTGCGGATTTCATCATTTCTGATTCGATCACGCAGAGAAACTCCGAGCATAGCCCTCTCCATTGCCCTCTGTTTGACTTTGAGCCGCCTTATAAGGCCCATTGTGAGTGGCTAGGTTTCGGTTCCGTATGTCATCACTGGCAACACGCACAAATCAAAGACTTTCGTCTTGAGGCACTGCGGTAGATGGGCCGAGAATATGCTGCGTTGCTTCCCACACGCTGCCCAGCCGAGTTGGATCCGTCGATTTACCTCTTTCTGGAAATTGAACCTATCTAGTTGGATTATTTGTCCCAGGTAAACTTACTCATGAACAATTTCCAGTCTAGAGCCTCCAACCTTCACAGGAGTGGGTGCTACATGGTAATTCGACATGATTTTCGTCTTGTCCATGTTCATTTTAAGATCCACTTGTTGTGAAACTCTACTGAGGTCTTCGAGTATTATGCCCAAGTCTTCCATGGTGTCGGCCATGACAACGATATCATCAGCAAAACGAAGGTGCGTCATGTTCTCGCCGTTTATGTTAATGCCCAGTCCTCTGCAGTCCAAAAGCTTAAACACATCCTCCAGCGTAGCTGTAAACAGTTTCGGCGATATCACATCGCCCTGTCTGACTCCTCGCTGGAGGCGTATTGGTTTTGAGTTCTGGTCCGGAAGACGGACTGACATTGTGGCGTTTTTGTACAGTGACTGCAACACTTGGATGTATCGATAGTCTATATGGCACCTTTGGAGAGACTGAAGCACGGCCCATGTCTCGACGGAATCGAAGGCTTTCTCATAGTCCACAAACGCCAAGCATAGTGGCAGGTTAAACTCTTCGGTCTTCTGTATAACCTGCCGCAGCGTATGTATGTGGTCTATGGTACTAGCCTTTTCGGAATGCGGCTTGTTCGGGAGGCTGGAAGTCGCCAAACCTGCGCGCGAGACGATTCGTAATGACTCTCGAGAACAGCTTATAAACGTGACTCAGGAGCGTGATGGGCCTATAGTTCTTCATCGAGTTCTATCCCCCTTTTTAAAGAACAGTGCCACCACGCCCCTGTGCCATGCTTTAGGCATTTTGCCATCGAGTATGACGGAGTTGAAGAATCTCTGAAAGGCCTTTCGAACTGGTAGTCCGCCTACCTTCAGTAGCTCGGCTGTAACTCCATCAACACCCGGCGCCTTGTTGTTCTTGAGCTGCATGAGAGCCACACTAATCTCATATAGGCTGACGTCCGGGATGTTTTCGGTGAAGTGCCAGGATAATTTGGCTCAGGGTCTGAGGCCTGAATAACAGATGGTTGCGTCGTTGCGTAAAGTTGTCCATAGAAGCGTTCGATCTCGGCCGTAAGCTCAGGTCGGGATGTGACGACTCTGCCGTCTTTTGTCTTCAGCTTCGTCAGCAGACTCTGTCCCAGTGACAGATCTCTTGCAAACACCTTGGAGCTTTTGTTTCGCTCTATTGCTTCTTTAATACGGTCAGTATTAAATTGGCGTATGTCGCGAGTAAGAGACTTCGAGATCTGTTTGTTGAGTCGCCGACGAGCATCCTCAGAGGTCTGCTTGTCCATCGTACGCCGTTTCTCTATTAGGTTAAGAATCGGTTCCGAGATCTTGCTTCCCTTCGTAGTACGGCGGGTTTTGAAAAACTGTGAACCCTGTCATTATATGTGTCCACATCTGTGCAGTCCTCTAGGCAATCGAAGCGATTTTGCAACTGAAGTGGAAAGAGTTCGGGGTTTTGGATCTGATTGGCGTCTGGACGGAGCGTAGACTTCATCAGACGACATCGCTCGGCTTTAACATTAACATTTAATGTGCCTCTTACCAAGCGGTGATCACTGCCTGTGTTCAGTGAATTGATCACTGAGACATCATTGAATAACCGAGGCTTAGTCGACATGATGAAGTCAATCTCATTTTTTGTCACGCCATCCGGACTTTTCCAGATCCATTTACGATACAGTCGTTTTTTGAAGAAAGAGTTCATCATATAGAGTCCCTCTCTCTTCATGTAATCGGCCAGCATTTGACCACGGAAGTTCCGGTGTCCAGCTCCGAATTGCCCCACTTTCAGCTCATCATCACTCCGCTTGCCCAGCCTTGCATCGAAGTCTCCTATGACAACGGTGTAATGAGTTGTAGAAGCATGTATTGCCCGAGAAATATTCTCATACATTGCTTCCACTCCTTCCTCGTCGGGCCGCGTCGATGTTGGGGCGTAGACCTGAATGACCTTCAACGAATACCGTTTGGTGATTCTGAGTATTAGGTACACTACTCTATTCGACACGCTTCCGATTTGTTCAACATGTTTACGAGAGACTTGTGGACAATGAACCCGACACCACCTTGGGACAGATTTTGGCCCTCCCGGAAATAGAGCAGGTTGTCGGATTTCAGGACCATCGTATCCTCACCCTCTCTTCGGAGTTCGGATAGTCCTACAATACTCCAACGAATTTCGCTTAATTCCTTCTCCAGTTCCAGCAGCTTCTCCTCGGTCCGCAGTGTGCGTACGTTATATGTTGCCAGGGCCAAGGTCGTTCGACGGTTAGTGTCCGCCGCCCGAGGATTCTTAGCACTCCTGGCACCGGCACCGTACCAACGTCCGTCGCCGTCGGCACGGCCTCCGGTGTTGGCAAATAATCATTGGGGGGTTTTGGGCCGTCTCCCACCACGCTGGCCCAGTGCGGGTTGGTGGGGAGTGCCAGAGCCTCGTTAGTTGGTTGGCAGGATGCACCACGAGTAGGTGAGGTTGGCTTGGGTCCCGTTGGGTAAAACAGAATACCTAATAATTGTCGATGTTAATAAATTAATGTCTCATACTATTCTCAA
Organism: Scirpophaga incertulas; assembly: GCA_036419045.1. Lineage (NCBI taxonomy): Eukaryota > Metazoa > Arthropoda > Insecta > Lepidoptera > Crambidae > Scirpophaga > Scirpophaga incertulas. The sequence goes on along the minus strand of CM071637.1, from coordinate 14,645,623 downwards.
ATAAAATTAATATATACTTATAATATTAACAGCTTTGTAAGTTCGTTTAAGTATTTTGTTTATCCGTCTCAATTCACGGTTCACCTGTGTTGTGCATGTAGGTAAGTATTATTTATTAAGCCGCGGTACTGCAAGCATCGTGCGCCAGCCAATTTTCCGCCAAACGCCCCGGCGGCGGCAGGGACACGGTCCGCCATTTCGTTTGTTCGCGAGACAACCGCTCGGCGTGGTACCCATTTCACGCTCGATTTCTGGCCCGCCACTAAAAATAGGGACGTATCGCTTGAACAATCTATTATATAGAATGGAGGAAAATTAGAAAAAGAAAACCTTCATTGGCAATATTTTCTGGGGCTTCGTATATCTTTTATTGCGATCGTGTCACCTATGATACGGTATGTTTGCGTTCGGTGTTTCTTTCCATGTTTTAAACGCTATTTGCAGTACAAAGAGCCGTTAAGGTTTGACCGTGTATAAAAATTTAAAGATTAGCAACTTTCAAAATAATTTAGAATTTAAAAACATCATAGTTTTTACTAGCACATTGCTAGTAGACATTTTTAGCAAGTAACCTTTAACAACACTGTCCAATTTCAAGACGAGAAGGTGCATTACATTCACAGAGAAGAATATAATTTGGTTTTATGATGGTATTTTCAATGAGAGTTTTATATCTACTTATTACTTAAATAGGTGTTTAACGTGCACTTATACAGTAGATATAGAGTACCGATAATACCCCTAAACATGTAAATTGAAATGTTAGTGAAAGTTGGAAACCTCTTTGATTAATTTTTTGAATGGGCTTGTATAGTTCATACAGAGATAAAGTAAAAGTGTATGTAACTAGTTTTTATGATATTTGATTACGTACCAAATAAAAATACTATTGCGACAACTTTTTGCAAACAATACGAATGTTCTGCTAAATGACAGATTTATTATACTTGTTCAGAGAAGGACAGAGTTGATGAATGAAAATGATTCACCAATATATTCTAAAGGGATCCCGATCTTACTTAGCCGTTATCCGCACGGTCGGTTTATTTCAATTTCCTTCATAAAAGACGCTATTCTCGGATTTGAAGTAGATTTATCATGCTTGGATAAAGCGGGTACTTTTTGTGCTTTTCTTGTGCCTGGGCCTGACCCGAGATCTGTCCACTTAATGTGAATAATGGTGTGCGATGGGAAACGAATGCGAACGCGAACACAAAAGACAACAATGCGAAGCGATTTCAAGACTGATACAGGATTTCGCGGATATTATATTCATATCCATAACAAACCTTCTTTTCTCGAAAATCCAAATTGTCTTCGCGTTCTAATCAGATCCTTTAATTTCATAGTTAGACAGTGACATATTTTTTTTATCAATATCTACTTGCCTATATAATTCTGCCATTGTTCTTGAGTAGTATTTTATTACTAATAGCACTAATATTTTTTCGAAGTACTTCAAAATGTTATAGCGAATAGTTTTAGCGAATTTAAGCATCTTTATTTAATAATTCCTTACAAAAACGTAAAGCGTCAAAACTCATACAACCGTTAGTAATGGTAAATGTATTTATTAATAAAATCTTGTATAAAAAAATATTACCCACAAGGCGAAAATTTCCACACAAAAGCAACAGATGATGGCGTCTGATCTCATTGAGACATAACGCGGCAATTTCCGTCAAAACCTATATGAGAATCATGCGGTCGCACATTGGTATAAGGACAAAAATCTTATACATTTATTTCTTTTAAGAACAGATTAAAAGGATTGTTATTGGTGTTTACTGCAAATAATTATATGTAAACGAATGTTAATATATTATAGATATTCATATTCCTAGTCAAAGGATAATACACTGTTCATATTACAAATAAGAAAACAAAAATAATTTTTAAATTAATAAAATTTTATTTGTGGTATTCTCTGAGTTGCTAAAGCAAAAAGTTGCGGAATGTCTATGTATGTATGTTTGGGTGTATCTGTATATATATATATATATATTCCACTAATACTTGTCCAGCATGATTTTAAAGCTAGCTTGCCCGTACCCTTGTCAAATCGTTCTCGAATGAAACTATTCTCATGAAAACATTCCAGTTTTGCTCATTCCCCGGCATAACTTTGTAATATAAACGAAATACGACCCTCGCTATTAGCACCGACTGGAGACTGATGGGCCCTTCCATGATTTCTAATCCCCGCTAATGCAGTAATTAGTTAACATTTTAACGAATTGAATGCTCGTCGGCGTGTTACGTATCTATTATTGGGTATTGTTTGTAACAAGGGATATATAATTTTATTTTTATATGTAATATATGTATTATTATTTAATGTGATGCAACGAAATTGCATGCTTTAATTCTTCTTCATTGATATAATAATGGTAGTTTTATAACAATAGCCGACTGTCGAGTAAGACTCTCTTGAAGAGAAAGAAGATTTTGTGGTAAATAAATCTAAGTTTGCATATTTGAGCAATCATTATTAAAGTAATTTCAGTGATCCTATTAATTGTACAACAAAAGAAACTATAATTTGTATGTGTCAAAATAATATTCATAGAATTTTATTCCTAAGTATTTATGAGCCCAATCCGTTTTATTTGGGGACCTTTTTCTGATTTACCTCTTACGTGGTCGTGAAAGTAGGTAGTTTAGTTTAAAGAAATATTTTTTAAATTTGTTTCAATTTACCTATATACCTTTGGAGGAGAGTGGGAAAAATAGAAGGAAACCTTTACCTGGTCTTTAGTGGTTTTTGTGTGATTTGTATTTTTTGTCTGTGACTGCCCACTTCTCAAGTCTAATAATATATCACTAATATACTGTAATGTTTAATGCTGTGCTAAAGTAGTGATTTTGTACAATTTAATTTTTTATGTACTTTTTATCTCATCATGGCCATGGATTACGTATGAGGAGATTCTCAAAAAAAGATACTCAAACAGAATAGAAGTACCCAAGTTACGACCTGGATAAAAGAAATCTCTTACTTAATGTAATTTATTATTTTCTGCTAAAACGTGTGTATGTGATTTCATTGTGAGGCACGAATTGGGCCGGCTCGACCGGAGTGATATGAGGAGATTCTCAAAAAAAGATACTCAAACAGAATAGAAGTACCCAAGTTACGACCTGGATAAAAGAAATCTCTTACTTAATGTAATTTATTATTTTCTGCTAAAACGTGTGTATGTGATTTCATTGTGAGGCACGAATTGGGCCGGTTCGACTGGAGTGATATGAGGAGATTCTCAAAAAAAGATACTCAAACAGAATAGAAGTATCCAAGTTACGACCTGGATAAAAGAAATCTCTTACTTAATGTAATTTATTATTTTCTGCTAAAACGTGTGTATGTGATTTCATACCACGGCCCCACAGAAACCCGGCGTAAAATAGCGCTTGCGCTGTGTTTCGCCGAGTGAGTGAGGGTACCGGAGGCCCAACCCCCCCTTCCCCCCTTATTCCCTTTTAAAAGGCCCGCAACGCATCTGTGACTCCTCTGGTGTTGCGGGTGTCCATGGGCGAAGGTTATCGCTTACCATCAGGTGATCCGTTCGCTCGTTTGCTGCCCTATGCTATAAAAAAATGTGAATATTTTCTTCCTACTAAAGAAGAGGAAGGATGTACTGAAGCAAAGAGAATTCTAATAAAAATTAAAAGATAAGGTAAAATTGGGATTGTTATGGAATTGAATAATACAACATAGTATAACAAGGCACCTTACGAAAGTTTTAAATTTATGTGGAAAATTCTATGGTCTATGTAAACAGCTTGAAAAGTTTTGCCAGAATTTCTGTATTACTGTCTTATGGTTTTTTGTGTAAGTTTTTAATTTAACATACAAAATGAGATTTTATTTGCGGTCGTATACATAATAACTTTGACATAGAGTGAATTGTCCACAGAGAGTAAGGTAACATGCTAATGAATTCAATATCTCATAGTCAATGCAAATTCGATTACTGTGAAGCGAGAATAGCGAGCATAATATCTTCATAGACACCTCATAGCAAATATATATACTGTTAGTATCTGATTTCTGATTTGATTCGACCCGATTGTTTTAAATATTGAAATATCACCTACGAAATAACAGTTTTTTTTTCGTATATCTAGTTTTATATTTTATGACTTATGATTATTCTTGCAACTTACAATTTGTGCAACTTGAAAAAAAAACGTAACATTCGTAAGTAGCTATATCATGCTGGTATAATTAAAGATTTATTATTTAATTGTCTTCTTAAGATGTCCGAGAAATCGTTTAGAGCAAAAAAAATATTTTAGTGTTACTAAGCAACGTATAAACCACAGGTAAAAAGCGTAGAAGAAAGTGGAAACGGAACAAGAAATAGAGATAAAACAACCGCAAGCGACGATGGAATGGCCGCTACTAATGTTCATTGTAGAGGCAACAAATAACATCCAATCAAACTAACGCCCGACCGCCATTTGTCTGCTCTGAAGAAATATTGTGTTCCTTAGCGTGGTCGGCTGCGTACATATGTGGTGAACATTACACTCCGACTAAACATTAAACAAAGAACTAGAATGAAGTCAAATGGCCTATTGGTACAAGTTAAAAGCGTACGTCAATATACTCGTAACTATGAAAAAAATGTGCAAAATTATACATGCATACTCGATTTATTGTGTCAAAACTACTATAAAAATGTCGTTAAATTTCAAACCTGTATTTTTCTGTGGTACTGTCATATTTATAAAATGTACAAAGTCGAAAATCAAAATGAACCATAACTATTTAACTGTTTACTCAAGGTGGGGTAATGTATTCATCAGTATATGTATGTTTATTCCTTTGTAGCACGGTGGCGGTCTAACGTTTATCGGGTCGCTTTTGACGATTTATGTTAAGTTTGTGATTGTGACTAAAGACTGACTAAATAAGTCGTGTCTTTAGTTAGACAAATCCAAGATTTAAAATTAAGGTAGTGTAATAACGTTAAACAAGTCTATAAGTTTTTAGTGAACATAATTAATTACATTAAATTATTAGAGATTATATCGTATCTTAGTTAACTTTCTTTTTATACCATGATGGTAGCAAATAGGCCTACGGGCCGCTGGATGGCAAGGGGTTACCGTAGCCTATTGTTGACATTTGCAACGTTGACACTTGCAACACTAGGGGTATCACACGCGCGTTGTTGACCCTTTTAACCCTATTTACTCCCCTTTCAAAGAACCCCATACTGTAGCCCTCCGGGAAAACTTCGGCAGGCAGCTTATTCCATAAACGAAGTGTAAGCGGGAGGAAATTCCTCTGGAACTCTCTGTCGATGGCAAACGGTGTGATGATAGAAATTAGCCACGGGCATCATATCGAACAATTCCCCGGAACGTCACCTTTTTTTTTTGTTCCCCTGAGGAAAATGCATTAAATTGCATACCCCGGCTGCGGCGAGCCGGCGGTTATGTGGGGCTCTCCTCCGCAGAAGGGGGAGGCCTACCGAGAGGCTCGATACCGTTTGTTTGTGAGTACGGGATCGTCGACAAGTTTTACAGCACGCTTTTGAACCGAGTCTAGAGGCCCAAGCTCGTACCCAGGTGCTCCCACTCAAAGATGGCAGAAGTACTCTATATGGGGTCGGACTTGCGACTTATATAGTAGTAGTCTTTGTCTTGGTGTGAAGTACCGCTTCACCCTAGTGAGCACGCCGAGTTTTTGGATGCCAGCCTGGCCTTGACTTCCAGCTGACTTCGTAACAGAACGTGGCTGGAGATGTCAACACCCAGGATTCTAATATTTTTTCCGATGTATAGGGGCGTGTCCTGGAGTTGAGGGGCCACAGTGAATGGCGTTTTCTTAGCGGTGAAAGCACAAACTTGAGTTTTGGAGGGATTAAATGGGACTAGATTGTCCTGTCCCCCATTCGGAGACTCTAAACAGATTTCTCTTGATGTGAGATACAAGTTGCTCGCGACTTTCTTCCACTGCGGAACGAGAGATGTTTGCTCGGCCCGTGAAAAATGCATCTCCGGTACTGTCATCCGCATAACAATGTATGCCATCGAAGAACAGCATGGCATTGATATGTAGCAGGAACAGTGATAGAACGTAGCTTTGCCTTGGAGTTAGGAATAAAACATTCCATACTCTCCAGGATTGTTTCAGCAACCGCAGCTGCGGAAGCATCTGGATCGTCTGATACGAAGCAATGCTGCCGCCACAGGTACGATTAGTAAAATTGATGCAATCCATCCCAATCTGCTGACTTGTACTGCCACACGCGACGAATGTTTGTTGGCCGAGAAGGATTTGGCTGCGCGCATAGTTCCTTGGTCCGGATGAAGCAGTGGTTGGAAGAACCGAGGGGTGCATCCACTGTGATTGATATATCCGTCCGGACGTGTAGTCAGCAGAAGATTCAGTGTAGAGCTTGCATAGTTCTCAATATCAAGTATTCTCGTTGGAGAATTTACAAGTTGTAAGAAATCATTGGTCAAAGCATGTTCGTGAGCAGACCTCTCTGCGTAGATAGTGGATTTAGAACAAAGCTACTCTGAATGTTGGGTACTAAAGTCTCCTAAAATCATCAACTCCGCGAAGAGGAATTTTTAGAATTTTGTCAATCGTCAATTGCAGGGGTTCAAAGAGTCGTATTGTTTCCCTGACACCGCTATGAGACCTGTATAGGTACGCGTATATCCGGGTGAAAAAAAAATATCTTAGAAAACGTTATAAGCTAAATGTTTTAGTTTATTCATAAAAATCGGCAAAGTGCAATTCGGACTCGCACACGACGGGTTGCATACCCGTTGCATATCATTATCTATAAAAATTGATAAAATCATGTTTCTTGTATGGGTGCCAATTAAATAAATATTTTAATTAAAACATATTTAAAAATTTAAATTTTAAAGTGCATATATATTGAAATATTCTGTGAATATATTAACGCATCAGAAATCATTATAGAGTAAAAGCGAGCAATAAAATCACATTTATTGTATGGGATATCCCTTAAATATTTATTTTATTCTGTTTTTATATTCTTTTGTTATTATAGCGGAAACATAAATACATCATCTGAGAAAATTTCAGCTGTCCAACTATCACAGACACAGACACAGCGTTATGACAGACGGGCAGATAGCGGCGTCTTATTGATAGGGTCCCCTTTACACTTTGGGTACGGAATCTTAAAAATGTGCTTAATAAAAAATAAATTAAATTAAATAACCCGAGTACATGAAAAGTACACTTTAAATAAGACTGAACAGACTTTCACAAGCACTTATTGATGTCAACACAAATTGAATATGGAGAGAGCAGAGAGCACAGTGATTAGTACAGTGGTTGATTAGCCAAACAACCTCAGACGTGTTTTTTTTTCTGGAGAGGAATCTCGGACGTACATACATATAAGGTTAAAATAACGACACTTATCGTAAATAGGGAGAACAACAGGCAAGAAATAAGAAAGAGCTATTTCTTAATTTCACTTTTCATCCCTCATATATGATATTTGTTTTACATTGTTAATGGCTATATTATAAATAATTTATATATTATTAATACTTACTAGATATGACATAATGCACATTTTCTCTAGTTTTATATAGCTAGATCAATTCTACATATTTTATAATAACATTTACATGTAAGCTTACTTAATAATAAGCATATATAAATGAGTGTCTTTCATATGATATTTAATATAATACTTATGAAACTTATGAAAAATGGATGTACGTAAATTTTGACAGGAAAATATTAAAATTTACACAATATGAAATATTCCCAGTAATTACTTCCGAATGTAATAACTTAATACAACAATATTTAATCTTTCAAAGTTTATATGCATTCTTTTTTAAATTTCATACTGTCTTATTAAAACATTTGACTTAATAACTCAAGAGAAAAAAAAGGACATTAGCCTTCATACTTATTTAGTTTGCAATTACTGAAAAGTTAAGAACAAACATTTTACAATCAAAAATTTCAAATGAATAAACAGCTATCATCCAAAAGGCAGCCGACAGTCGACATTTAAAAGTTTGAGTCGCGGGCTTGTGAAGTGTGAGGGCGAAGTTCAATCGGACTTTAAACGAGTTAATCCCCTTTTAATAAGTGTTGATGCTCCCGTCTTGTGGTTGTCAGTAGAGATGGGCCGTACAGACGGAATGAGTGACATACAAAAAATATGTTTTTTAATAAGTTTTATTTAATATAAATGCGCAAAATAATACAAAGGCAAGAGAGATTTGCTACGTAACTCAGTATTATGTAATTATGCGTGGAAAAAATTTGCTTCATGTAATTTATTGCTGCCAGAAAATTCTCTTGGGTAACATCAATCGTCAGTCATCAAATCATTTTTACAAAATGCCTGCTTGTTCAATTCTTTTTTTATACGTCAATCTACTGTCAGCATATTAAACTTCGCGAAGAATGGCATCTCAATTCATTTGAAAACATTGCAATATTAACATTTTAATTATTAAAAATTGGACATTAATATTTTATTTTTTAAAAACCTTGAATAAAGTCAAATTACGATGCATGCTGAAGTACTGCTTTAAATAATATACATTGCTTGTTTGCTACAAAATAATCAATTGATTTATATAACTGAAAACGCAATAGTTACGTAGTTTAGCGATATTTTACTGCTTGTAGTATGGCCGCTAGACCGGTCGGTAAAGTAGCGATGCCCTGTCCACGCATCATGTCGATAAAAATATTACGTATAATTTTGTAAATTAATTAAAAAAATCTCTCCGATGTTCACTTAAGGCTCTATATTGTTTTCGAAAAGTTTAATTAGTATGTAGCTTGATAGATATGCATGTACGAGTAGTATGATTCTTTTATCACCATGTATACTAATTATTGTAAAAATAGTGTCAATGACTTCTTACGACTTTGATGCCTGCTATACCTGTACCGTTATATCTACTTTGTTACCATATGTTTCCATTCGTTTGTAAACGGTACCGATATAGTAAATATTTGTGTGAAAACTTTGTAGTCATAACAAGTAACTTGCGTCGCTTTATTTTTTTGGGGGGAAATGCATTCTGCACCTTGACACCGCGCTGGCTAGAGGCGGCCGTGTCTCCGATCTGAGAGGACCGGCCTACCCACTAAAACCCCCCAGTGTTCTCTAGGCCCATGCGGGGCACACGGCGGGGTGCGATTTCACGATTCTACCGCCATATGTAACTTGCGTCTCTAGTAGAAACATAATGAGCTAATAGTACCATTGCCATTAAAGATTGATATGACTTCTATTGTTTTTGTCAAATACTTGTCAAAAACGATATCAAACTCATGGTAGAGCCACTAGTCTCTGCAACTAAGTATTTCCCATCACTATCAGCTATTTAAACGTCGTTGATTATACTTATAAAGAAACATAGTAATGAAAGTTTTATAAAGCTTTAGCGAAATATCTAAAAGGCACTCAAACTGTTGTAAATATAAAGTCGATATATAGCTACTTCATTTGGTGAAGACGTAATGTGACGAATCTTCTTTGTTTTTTTTTGCATGAGTGTTTCAAAGAGTATGTTGTGCCTTTAAATGCTAGCACGCCGCGCCGACACCATGCATCAAGGGCTCCCTTGAAATTTTTCGCGAGTTGTCGATTGAGTTAATTTTCACAGAATCGTTTTTATGAGCTTCCTCAGCCGTTGTTACGCTTTATTTCACCCCGCGGTATCATCCATAGGAAATTGTTTCCGAGAATCCTTTTTGCGAAAAAGGATTTGTTGGCATCTTTATACTTACTGCCTACACATGTTTGTCGTGCATGTCGTTTTTTGGTGGTTTATTTCTTGCGGGGTCTTTTATCGCGGCATGTGAGATTAGAAACTTTTTATTTTCCTTTGTATTACCGTAGTTCCGTTACAATACTGAACTATGAGTTATCTGTAACTAAAAAAAAAATCCCTGCTCAAAATTAAAATTAATTATACAAAATTTTGTCATAACGTTAAAGATTTTATTTTCATCCCTTATCCTCATAATATGTATAAAATGAGTTATGAACACGTGATACGGTTTATATTGAAGTATATTACAAGATTTAAAATCACATTACATTAGTCTATTTAATCATATATTTTATTGTGACATTGGTAACTACACTGCTAGTAACTTTATATTGTAACGTATCTATACGATCAGAATGTTATTGAATATTCTCAAGTCTTGTAACGATATGATTCGGTCTATTGTAAAAAGAAATCCGTCCAACCCAGCTCAGAGTTTCTTGCCTGTTCTTCTCGAGAAGGCTCTCCCAATTCCCGAACAGGTGTCGAGTCAATATATTTTTTCTTTTTTCTTTTTCCTTATTCGTACGTACGGACAAGGTTTTTGTTACTTTTTTATTATTTAAGCTTTTTTTTTGTTTTGTTTGTTGACGTCAATAAGTGCCTGTAAAGGTCTATGTTGAATAAATATTATTTTGATTTTGATTTTGCTCTTGGCGACAAGGCCCCCCGGTGGGTCTAGTCCCTAAAATCCAACTAATCTCCGCTCCCGGGCCCGTGCCCACCCGCGCGACCCAGGCCTTCCGCCCGGTTCCCACTCTGGCACCGCAACCCGCCCCAGCCCCGAACCCCTCCGTGGAGTCGAACCTCTCGAGGCTGGTTGGTCTCATCGATGTCCTCGACATTGATGAGGTCAACAAGCTACTCGCTAAGCTCGACGCCGCGCAGGGCCAACTCGAAGCCACACTCTCCGCCCTCTCCCAACATCGCACTCTAGTGCGAACCATCAAAAACTTTAATAAATAGTATCCCCAATGGCGGCAAAACGCATAAAACTTCGCGCTTTGATCCTCGCTTATTACAATGCCAACAGCATCAATGGTCAAAAAGACGAAATCACCTCGTTCTTAGCCGAGCACGCTATTGATGTCCTTCGTCCCCGCAGTCCCCGGGTGCCCCGTGGTACTCATGCAGCATAGACTTACACTACGATCTAGACCTTCAGTCGATCGAGTCCCATATAAAAGATTTAGCCACTCGCTACTTCTCTAACGCTCGCACTCACCCCAATACTCTCATTCGCAAAATGATAGATTACACCCCGACAGATAGCGCCTCGGCTAAAGCCTGCCGCCCCAAAAACATCTTGTCCGACCCGCCCGACCCCATCACACGCGCGAACCAATCCTTCCCGCCGGCCACCAACCGCGTCGTCCCACAAGCCACACACCCACGTCTCTCTCTCACTCACCGGAACGGTCGCCGGTGTCGTTAGTCGGCTAGGCGTCGAACCTTCCGTTCGTGCGCCTTCCACAAACACACTCATTGCAAAGCTGAACATAGCTATCTGAGGCTTCAGCATAGGTCCGTCCAAAAACAAAACAAAACAGTTTTCATGCTATGCTCATGCTGCACAATATCTACACTTAAAGGTAAATTAATCTTAAGCATGATTAGAGTTCAAGTATGAGGGTATGAGAATACCTCAAGACAGTCTGCACGGATTGCCTTAGGAGAAGAAGAATACACTGGAGTACCCCTCCTTACTCACAGCACTGCCATTAGTGATAAACGTGCTGAACAGAGGTGATCTATTATATCCATCTATCATATCCAAGCTCAATACAGCTTTATATGGATTCCATTGGGAATCACGCATAGTATTATTGTATGTGCAAATAGCTTGTATTCTGTAGGTTATGTGTACTGTTGGAGTACTGTAAGTGTAATGCTTGATATACGGCGAACTCCATCCCTCGGTCCCCCGAGATTGGGCAGCAGGCAATGCAATGCGCCCGCCACCCTTTTGGCTCGGGGGACCAACCGCACGAAATGCTCCTCGAAGCTTCCTTGTATACCGTAGTTTAGCCTTTATAACGCAGACCGTATTCGTACGTCAAAAATACTTTTTTTTTCTTTTTTTTTTTTGTTTCCCTGAGGAAAATGCATTAAATTGCATACCCCGGCTGTGGCGAGCCGGCGGTTATGTGGGGCTCTCCTCCCCAGAAAGGGGAGGCCTACCCACTAAAAACCTCAGGGATGGCCTTCCTCAGGCACGAAGGGAGCCCCCGGGAACTTACCAAGCTACTTCCGGGAACCCCCAGCCTCCGCTCCCCCGTCGATACAGGGGAGCCCTCCTCGGGGGTGGCTACACTAACTCCCCCGGTCTCCTCCACCGACGACGCCCCCCGGCCACGGAAGGGGTGTGGTCCATCCCGGGTCGTCGTAGCGGTCACGACTTCCTCGCGCCCGCCGGCGACCCGCGGCGGCGCCGCAGCTGTGCTACCGAGCCCGGCGCCGGAGACGTCAAAAATACCTGACATAGATCGTAATCATATGTACCGGTAGACAAACGCAGACTGCACTGCAGATTTCACACGTGCACTAGTAGCAAAACAATAAACAACACAACAATCGAAAAATAATTTAACAAAATAGGCTGTGATAGGATGTGTAGATCCTATCCCACTTCTGATATAAGAACTTGGTTTGCACTATTAAAACATGGTGTATACTATAAAAACTTTTATAAGAAATTATCCACACTTATATGCTATAGTTCGTCACACTTATAAATTTGTAGGTGTTACCACAAGAGGCGTCGAACAACGAACGACCACATGGCGGCCGGCATTTATCTTTACACCTCGGTTATTCTCTAAATATTTCCAGATATAGGACATAAATATCTATGTTATCTTAAATTGTTATTAGTATTTTTCTTTATGCAAATACATTATAAAGTACGATCTTACAAATATCAGTTTAATTGAAACATTATGAGTAACTTCCTATTAAAACTAGACACTCATTATATGGCTTGGCTGCTAGCACTTTTGAGCCACAACTAAATACTGATTGAGAACACTTTCACAGATTAGTTATATATTAAATAACTGATTATCTACGCGTATAATTATACATATCGAATACACTACGTTACATTATCACAAAAAAAAAACATTTTTAAAGTTGTTGCAAACCAAACAGAGCCAGTGCCAGTTTGAAACACGAAACGTCGCTTTGTTAATGAGTTATTTTGTTTTCGATTAACACCCTCGTTAATGAGAATGAACTTTGTAAAGGGCAAAACAGTTTGTTTACATTATCAGCAGCAAAATCAAATATAACGGGGTGCAATCAACAAATGAACGGAAATGTGTGTATACATAGAGGATTCTACAGGCGTACACTTATTTACAAAACTTTTCCAGGAAAGTGGTGTAATTAAAATGACTTTGAATTATGTTTAATAATAATGTGTAATATTTCATATAAAGAATACAAAAAAGTGTCATGTAAAATTTAAAACGAAAGGTGCTTGAATATTAATTTAAGGATTTTATACTATAGTAGTACTTACATATTTCACATGCACAACAATTTGCCTCCATTTGAAAATGTGATGTAATTGATAAATAAAAAAATATTTCAGTTAAACACAGAACGTTCAAGTGACCATTAGGTATTTATATTAATTTCATACTAGCATTTATCAGATGCTCCTCTTGTGTCAGAATTGCTTCATTTCAATTGGTAAAATCTTTGAATCTCCGAATTATCCCTGCGGAAATGATTTAAATAGAAAATGCAAAATAGAAAATAGAAAATGAGATTTCTAAAATCAATACCACAAAAGTACCCATAACCGAAGTACGTGCATGAAAGCCGAGGAAGCTAGGAAAGTACTTATGTTTGGATCGTAGCAAGCTAAAAACTGTAATCTTTGCAATAGGAAAGAAGCGTGAGTATTTGTAGTACTGCAACTATTAGTGCTGCTCATTTAAGTAAGCAAAATTTCAGTTTCAGTTAGATGTAGTAATTACGGATTATAAAGATGATAAAGGGTTCAAAGAAAGATTTTAATAAGAATTTTTAATTCTTTTTATTTAAATAAGAATATTTCAATTTAACAATAGGTAGATGTGTAAAAAACTAAGGATAATATCAGTACTTGGTATGTAGCATTTAAAAACACACAATAAACCATTAAATTGATCGTGAAATATGAAAATAAGACGAGTATTGCATTGAGATATTTATTAATTAATTCTGCGGGCTTCAGCTAGGATTGTATTGAAAAATTTTGGGAGCTGCCAATCTTTTTTAGCTAGCGACTGTACCTTTTAAGAGATAACGCCGGCCCGGCGGCGGAGAATCATTTCCGTTGTGTCAATCACACGTCCTGTTTGACCGACTGACTGTACTATAGGCGTTCACTAATGAGTTCTACTGCAACCACACCTACAACTTGGTCCAGTGCACTGACCGAATGCTACAAATTATATTGGCCAATTATGCTACATTTTTAACCACTACTTATCCAGTAGATAATTATATTTTATTGTAATCGCCGGTTTATTGTTCTTTCAACATATATTTTTTAAGAACTCTTGCATCACGCATTCTCTATGTACAATGTAAACTAAAAAATAAAAAATCTTTAGAAAATTCGTTAGAATTTTGTTTAAAATCTACAAAAAAAATAGCCTTCAAATTTATGTTATGAGATAGTTTTATGTCTATTGACTTATGTTTTAAAGTTTAAATAGAACTTTTCAATATTAATAAATAAATAAGAAATATAAGGGAATATCAATATAACAAGATAATTTCATAGGAAAAAGCTTATTGTAATGATTGTGTTCCTAATAAATATACCAAAGATTATAAGAAACTTTACATAAAACATTAGAATCAGTCACTTCCAAAAATAAACAACAAATTATGTTTGAAATCTACGCCGCAATAGGCACACGTCGCTCATGTCGTGATGAAGTGTACCGATTGCAAAGTACAGTGCACGCTCTTAGAAAAATATCGTCTTCATTTCCGCACATCGATCATACTCATGACAGGAGAAGGGTCTTCTAATTCTGATAGATCGCAGTCATATTCATTACACATGCGACCTTGTAATTTGTTCCATTGAGACGGGGTCGCCCGATATTCGCTCTTTTATTTTAATGATGTTACGTTCATATTTCATGTTATTTTGTATCTTCTATGCACTTAAAACATGATTTGTGTTCTATGATCTAGATTATGCATTAAATAGGTGATACATTTTTTATTTGCTGCTAGCTTAAATTACAATATTAAACTTAATAATTTTATTATACATAAAATCCATTTTTGTACTTATTTTATAGCTTGAGAAGTATAAAAATCTTCTATGATATTCGCTAAGTTAAAGTATCAAAAGGAGAGTTAAGGCGTGAAATTTTCTGGGATGCATAGCCCAGTCTGTTTCAATTTCACGGGGCGTTTGTTGGGCGACAAAGACGCCCAAAGGCGTCATTTGGCTGAGAGCTGCCCAAACTTATACTGACAATTTTATTTTATATCTTAACTCTCTTATTTTTCTTCATAAAGCGTGAAGATGCACGGTTGAGCTGGTTTAGTTTTTTATATTAACTTTGTTTGTAGTTAGAAATGTCACATTTTATTTACAAACCAGTAATAAGAATAATATGATTTGTAGATATTATTTTTTTAGTTTCGTTAGTTTTGGATGGTTCTGATATTAAAACAATAAGTTGGTTAATTAGAGAATACTTAATTTTATTATTCCAAATTTTCACGTTACTTTTTTTAAAGGTTCAGATTTATAGTTGATAAGCCACTTCTAGTCCCGTGGTTTTCTACATGTAACCTCAGTCAGGAATCAAGTATAAGTATTATGCATAAAGGTTCGTGCTGGGTACGTTCAATTTATTTCTATTAATTTTTAATTGATAATGACGATCTGCAGTTTGCTGCTGCTGTTTTGATTTGATTGAGATTTTAAATAGTACATATTGTGCTAAAAAAACGTAACTTTTACATGGTTTTTATAATGCCGACGTAATCTGTACAGTGTATGGCATAATGAGGAGAAAAGGAGGTCTATTTGTTTAGTTTTTAATAGTACCTAATAATAAGGAATATTTTTCTGTTATTTAATCCAATAGATGAATCGTAATAGCGTAGGTGACCTTATTATTACTCCTTATTAATAATAAGGGCACTTACCCTAGGTAAGTACTACTATGATAAGTAGGTAAGTACTACTATAAGAGTTATAATTAACAAGCTGGCGAAGTTTAGGTAATCTAGCAAAACCTAAAACGTACTCGTAGACCATTTGTTGTTCAATATCAAACTAGGTTAATATTGTTCTTTGACATCAATACCATAGTTTTATTTCTATCAAAACCATCTATGATTATGATTGTGCATTGTTGAACGCTAACGAAATGATTTAATACAGAGCCAGATATTCTTCCAGTAAATATTATTTCTCAGTTGTCTCACAATAGGAAAGGAAACATTTACCGGTCATTCCTTAAAAGGTCCCGTTTCGCGTCTTAAACAGACGGACGTGTGCGAAAATATTGGCTGGAAGCAAAGCGCACTCCATCCACCCTGTGTCTGAGTGCAAAGGCGTGTTGCCGGCCGACGGCTGCCGTGAAAATTCTCAACGGCCGGAAAATATGGACGCTGATGGAACCTTAATGTTTCCGTCTTGCCCGCCACTTGCGGTCAACCCGCCTTCGATGCGCCTATAAAACTTTGCTCACAATAGCTTTATGGCGACAAACTGTGACACGACCTATTATCGGGCCACAGTTTACTTTATTACGTGTGCTGCCACGTTGAATATTTGGCTAAGTGTGCAGGTGTAACGGATAAAACAAAAGTAAATGGTTCCAAAACTGTTTGTTGACAAATTTTAAAAAAGATACTTTGATACAGATTTTGAAGCCTCAATCCCTATTAAAATTATAACCGCAAAAGTTTGTATGGATAGATGTTTGTTGCTTTTTTACACAAAAACTAATAAATAGATTTTAATGAAACTTTATAACATTATAGCTTATAAATCAGAATAAAACACAGGTTGCAATTTATAAATATAGTAGTACGTAGTATCTTTATAAATTGTAGCATATGTGTTAATCTAAACATTATAGTTTTATTAAAAACCATTTAGTAGTTTTTACGTGAAAGAGTCTTAAACATCCGGAATACATACAAACATTCGTTTATATTAGTGGGGATTGTGTGAATTGTCCAAAATATGACTATAAATGTCAAGTATGCAGGAAAAAAGCTAGCATGTGTGCCAATTTTTTTTCATCAGGAGAGGAGGCTGAGAATCCTCATGGATACCATCACAACAGGCAAGCAGGGATGCGGTGATTATGTTGGACTCCTGCGGCGGCTCGACCCAACAGACCTACCGACTAAACTCAGCCTAGCCTGGCCATAAGGGCCCTACGGCTTGAATGGAATCTGTGCCAAAGAAGTCGCAGATACCAGCTTGTAATATAACATATTAATGTTGTTGCGAAGTGTACTGTTTTCACTGGTTTTTCTATGTTTAAAAACGCTCATGCAGCACTGCATCATCTTTATGTAAGTAGGCCAGGGTAAACTGATTGTTCAAGCGCGCACCATTTGAAACAAAAAGAAAATTTAAGACCTATATAAATAACGAATAGTAAAAGAAATTGTTTCTTACGCTCTCGGCCGTTAGATATGTTCGGAATAATTTATTACGGAAAGGATTTTAAAAACACATATCGCCCGAACCCTCGGATAAAGCTGTTTTAAGAATATGTGGGAATGTTCGCAGGTGAAACTTGAGCATGTGTGTATTTTCCATGCTCGCAATATACAGAAAAAGCAAAAGCCTTGTATTCTTGTATATATTGGTGATAATTTCTATTATAAATACCATATTACCAGACATATAACGAGAAAGTGCTACCAGTATTTTTGGCAATCTACCCAAAGGCGAACTGAACTGTTAGATTAGTCTTATTATATAGTTTTAGTTAAGTACATATTTAGATATATTGATTAAACTATTTCTAGGTTTATTTTTAGTTTTATATAATATTGATTAGTTATAAAGAGTGTCCTTTCTTAATTGTGTTCTAAAATACTAATGATATTGTAAAAAAAAAATCAAAGTATAAATGTTATTTTCCATTGTAAAAATAAATTACTTATACTATAGTAGCTATAACTTGAATAGCCTTTTTATTATAATGAAGATTTTTCGACTCGTGGTTGGAAACAAAATGTCTCATTCACATTTTCTAAGTCAACGTGAATTCATTTCAGAGCAGATGAAAGCTTGCGATAAGACAGACGGATTGCTCGTAATCGGGATTCCGTATCGCATTGAGCATCCCACAAACACAATAGTTCTCCATCAAGCCGAATGATTGTGGTTCGGCGGTGCGATGAGAGACGAGTAAATAATAACTAGTGCGATTCACTCTTAATTTATACGTTCAGTTTAGTTTTTATTTTGTTATTGGAATGTAAGTCAATTTCAGTTGTACTTCTTATGAATCAAATCGAGAATCATTTCGTGTTTGTTGTATAAGTCAGATAGAACTACTAGAACATTTGTACATTCTAATTGATATGAATTTTTATATGAATTAATTGTATGAGTCTGTCATACAATCAATCAAGCCTTTTTTATTTAACAAAATTACTTATACGTAACAAATAATTCTTGTGATATCAATACCTAAAACTAACGACGCTTTTTCTTTTTCAAGTGTAGCAGTAAAATGTAGCTATCAATATTAAACTTATACTCATAAATCACTAATTACATAAACAACATACAATTTGATTAAGTATGAAAAACTATACTAATTCGGAAACATAAGCAGGTCTGTATGCGTGTGTATGTTAGTGTGTGTGACTGTGTGCATGGGAGTGTGTGCGGTATGTAGAAATATATAACAAATACTATTCAGTTACTCAATATTACCCAGCAAACTCAACATACATATTACTTTTGAACTTCATCCTTTCCATATGAAAAAAGTCGATGGATGAATGAGAGTTATTTAATTAGGATTTAATACCGAAATAAAATCGCGCGTCTAGTGCATGTTTTTGAAGCATTTAATTATAGAAAAAAGAGGTAAGTAAGGCGTGATAACTTCACTGTAGACATTATATACAAACATCATGCCAATAAATATCCGTTTGTTTATTAATGATTCAAGACCATGAAGCCTGCACACACTATTATAGTCAGCATCATTTATTATTGTATGAGTGATAGTTGGATTGTTTTAAAAAATTGGATTAAATCCTCTCGATGGCGTTAATAAAAGTATATGAGATACACAATATTTTACAATGCAACAGTACTTGGGGACACTACGCACGTAGGAAAAATATAACTTGACACACAGTATAACACCAAGAATTTTGAATGCCTTATGAACAGTATATTCCTGTGATCAGAGAATAGTAACTTAGAATCCAATGTTCAATGGAATAAAATATGAAAAAATAATATTTTTGTAATAAGCTTATTAGTTTAATATGTCTCGGAAGATCTTGCTTTCCATCTTACTTAATAATATGAGAAATACCTTGATCTACTGGGTACAGAGAACTGGCTGTCTTACCACTTAAATGTCGTAACAGAATGATTACATCAGCATTGTTACTATGGCGACACGGTGATAGCAAACTAGGCGGGCATAGACATCCTACTATCAATCAAAATCAGTAGAAAAACTTTCTCCCCTATGGCTAAATGAGCATCGTATCCATACCGACAGCCGACGATCACTGCCATGTGACCCAAGAAGACGGTTGAAATAATTTAGTTTTACTTTGTATGTAGATAGATTCTTTAAATATAGTAATGTATCATCAACACCTACTCTTAGTCATGTAATTGTATGTGTATAACAGGCATATCAAATTTTTTTATTTAATTTTTAGTTACATTTATTTATTATTACCATCGAAGCCCTTTAAGTCAAAACTTTTAAGCCAAAGCCATATTATCCATAGTCATTTAAAGGCAACAGTGCATTAAAACTAAAAAAAATATAATTATAGAACGATAAAAAATCAAATTTCCCATACTTTTTTTTATCAGACACCTATTAGTATAGGGAATTTAGAAATTAATTTAATTATTTCCAGATTTTAATAATACTACATTTTATATGATTACGTTAATATGGTAATGTTTCAGCTTGATAGAGTTTGACCAACCACCTACATATATTGTCTTCTAGAAAATCGAAAAATGTATATGTATATTTATATGCTTATACACATTACATACACTTTCATTTTTTCATCGCTTAAAGTCTTCAACATCTTTTCCAGTTTATTTTCGACTCTTGCGACAATAATGATCACTTAAAAATAGTATATATTAATTGATTAACTGCGGCTCAATTTAAAGCGAAATCAACCGTTTAATTATTTGCCTATATCTCTCGCAGTAAAATAGTAATCTATACATGAAACTAAATCGACGAGAGAAGTTATCAATGACAAGTAAATCTGGAATGAAATAGATAGGTTCAGTTATTATTTGAGCAGCCCTCGTCCGCAGCCCATTCAGTCGCATCCAGCTATTGTGTTTGCGGAAGGCTCGATGCGCGCTGTCGATTGCCAATCGGCCGGGACCGCGTGGCCATTTGCCGCTGTGAAAGCCCTCCGTCCATTATTTGCTAATTATTCTCTCGATCATGTTCCATGTATAATAGAACTTCAGCGTAACATTACGTTTTTATTAGAGGTAACAATTTTCATTAACATGGGTGTCAGTGTGTGCGTGTAAATTCATAAAATTTGAATGTGTTATAATTGATTGAGACTCAGTAAAATAGTAACCTTCCTTTATACTTTTATATTACTAATAAAAGGGACAAACTAAGCTGCTAGGTTACTGTCACTACAGTTCATTTTTTAAATTTAATTTATACTACAAACCGTTACCGTACGTTTAGTCTTATCAAGTTCTAGTGTAATAATACTAGGCAAACCTTCCGGGTACTTCCATTTTGAATTGTTCTTACATAACCCGCCGGAAACAAATCCATTTCTATCATTGTAAACTTTTCCCTCTCTATTCGGAAGAATAAGAAAAGTTTAGAATTCACGATAAAATTGATAAAAAAATATCAACAACTATACTATAATATATACTTCAAACACTATTGTGCTAGATCGTAAAAATATTATAGAAGTGTGCGCGAGGACCCTGGGGAGCGAGCATTGCGAGTCGAGTAATTGCCTTCGCATCGTACGGGATATCTGGCTCAGATTAATTAGCCGCTCGCGAGCTGAAAGTTTTAATCTTTATAATGCACCATGCTACTGTGTAAATACGCTAGCAATTTAGGGACTGCGCCCTGATTGAAATTAGCTGAACCTGTACTTTTATGTATTTCTTAATAAGTTAGGTTTTTTCCAACAGTACCAGTAATGGGGATGTTGTTAGCTTGTTAATAGATACGAGTATTATGTAAAGTCCATTCACATTGATAGTCTCTTTAGACTACGATAGATAGATACGATAGACTTAACTATGGATGAATTTGTATAATTATTATATATTATCAAGTATCAGAGTGCTTCACAGCCTAAATGATTTGAATTAGATTAATATTTAATTGCAAACTGTGTTAGGCGTAATTGTATGAAAATATGTTTTTTTTTTATAGCTGTACCTATCGATTTAGCCATATGTTATTTTTGCTTTTTTAAATTTTGATATACAATTATATACTTTAATTCTAATAAATTAGGTTTATTATTTATCTATGTTTTGGGATTTAAAAAAAAGGATAGTAATAAAATATGTTGTTTGTATATCGCCTTATTGGACGACATTATATATATTTGATTATACCATTTAAATACTATATTAACGTTATAAGTTGAAATCCGTGTGAGCATACGGTTTTCCAATGAAAGTGACAGATTTGGAAAGCCAATTCAGATATTGGTTCTTGTGTGAATATCACGAGGTTCGCATGAAATCCAATACTCTATATGTCAAAATATCGATGTTGACGGGCCTTTTGATTGTAGAATTGATATTGAATTATTCGCATGGGCCTGTGCTACATTTTTCAATTATCTACATGGACAATATAATACAATATCCAATTCCGAATTCTGTGAAATACACAAGCAATAGAAATAAAATATCAATGATTTGCTTCTGTCTTGACACACAAATTATTGTTTAGTCAATTATAATACCTATTTTGAGTTCACTATTATGACTAGGAAAACATTATCAATTATTATTGTAAACGATAACAATGCTTTCAGAGAGAAAATATAATATTGTAATAATGTCAGCGCCGTGGGTATCGAACATGAGCGAGGAGTGTCTGCGGTAACGATCGAGTTGCCGCCGGCTTTATGGCATTTAATACATTTCTATCCACCCTTGAAGCATTGTATGTAAATTCACTTTGAGCGATCGGCTAACACAATTCAGAGGCGGATAGCAAATGGTCCTCAAGAGCACGTAGGGAATGATGATAATCCTTGATGTTGCATCTCACCTCAGTTTGCCATTTAATTATTGTTTGTTATTAAGGACATTCAGATTTTTTATTAGACACCTACTATGCTGAATTCGTTAAGACAGAAGAGCTTTTTTTTTCCTCAGGAGAGGAGGCTGAGAATCCGTCATGGATACCAACGCAACAGGCAAGCAGGGATGCGTTGATTATGTCGGACTCCTGGTGAATCGAGGCGGCTCGACCCACCAGACCTACCGACTAAACTCAGCCTAAGCCTTTGGTCCTAATGACCCTACTGGCTTTATTGAAGAGAGCCGCACCTCAGGAGAGGCACGGTTAGCACTGCCCCACGGGGAGGGCATAAGCGCTAGAAGAAGGCACGGTGCACTAAAGTGGGACCGGCCTGTATTGACGGGACGACAGAAGTGCAATGCGAACCCGTCTTTTATAGTTTTTTACTTTTTTCAGTGGAAATATTGTACATAACGTAATTTAAGATTTTACTATTCGTATGAATCTTGTAACCTTACAAGTGTGACTTAATTTGAGAGTCAGATGCAGTTTCCAAGACCCAGGTGTATGTTAAGAGAGCCCTTACGATGCGTCAGCATTCATCACCTCGGTTTCATTCCTAACCTGACCATAAAACCGAGATATTTGACAATATGTAGTAGAGTGATTTAGCTGACGCCCATAGGTAAGTATGTAAAACATTTTTCACCAAATTAAATATCTTTCTGTTTTGAGTAATTTATACTAATAGATCTCCCTATTAGTATATTCAAGTTCAAATTCAAAATCATTTATTCAATCTAGGCTGTTACAAGCACTTCTGAAAGTCGAAAAGCTACGCTATCGGTTCGCATCTATGGCGGGAGACATTGTACTTAGAAGAGCCGGCAAGAAACTCAGCAAGGGCTGTTTTTTTCCCTGTATTAAATAGATACAGAGTCGTCAATTTGGAAAATGACTTCAATATGGATAATTCATGAAGTCACTTTCCATTACATAATATCATTAGGACATATTTAATTGCGCTTTAAACCATACTCATACATCGTTGAAACAAAATTGGATGAGAACAAATATTTATTATCTAATGAGCTTATCAACCAATGATTATATATGTTTAAAGAGGAGTCACGTTTCTGTGCAGTCTAAAGGCTTGTGCTGTGCCGTAGCATATTCCTCCCCGTGGACGTGCGCCGTGCCGTTCATAAATTGTGGCGAGTGCCCTGTGTGGCGACGTAACTACCGCCATTTGTTTCTTACATCACCGATTACCTTACTACAAATAAATGCTTTTGTTATTCAAGCTAATCTAATTAATTGTGACAAAGATAATTTATATGAAACAATGTACACCATTTTTATGAATGTGTTTATTGTAGACATTTTTCCAATTTAAATGTCATTATAGGATATCGATTGACCTGAGACAGATATTTACTATTGCCATTTTAACAAGGTAAATACTTTACCTTAAAATAAAGAAATGGGAAAAAAATGATGATAATCCTTGATGTTGCATCTCACCCTCAGTTTGCCATTTAACTATTGTTTGTTATTAAGTGATGAATTAATTAATAAATATCAGATTAAAACTAATCTGATATTTAATATCTTTAAGAAAAAGCGAAAGAACTTTTGGTACAATTTGCTAATTAAGCTGTTATTTAGTCATTTTATTGTGTTCAAATTTATGAAAAACTGATAATCCTTTTCACTAGACAAGCTCTAAGTAAGGTTGGTTAGAAGAAAAAAATTATAGGCGCTAAATATCTAAGTATTTATAGGTATATTTTTCATGTAAATATTACATACTTAAAAAATGAACTAAAGCTATTACTGAAACTAGAAATCAGAAACACTCCATCTGTTCGACTTCAATCAAATCTTACCTTCAGAGGCATTTTACTCGTAATTCATCTGAAAGTTCTTGCTCGTATCAAAGGTGAATCGACGTAGATTCGGATGCATCAAACGAAACGTCATCTCTTTGTTTGTCCCCAGGGTTGACCGGGATCGCAGCGCAAATAGGAGGCGGGTTGACTCAGCTCTCCATGGCCCGTGTTGTGATTGCCACCGCTTCGTACTACGTTTGTTCTCGTGTATGGCTATGTTTTACTGTGTAGGCGTTCTGTAGATTAATTTGAAATCGGTGTTATTGTGAATTCACGTACCGGAATTGAAATGACACGTTTATTGAGGTCATTTATTCTGGGTTTCATTTAGAATGTGATGCGTTTTTCATTATTAGACCTAACGCGGTGTATTTATATATTGTGATAAAAACAAATAAGAGGTCAAACAAATCTGAGAAATATACGATCTTAGAAAGTTATAACTATGTCTGTAATATTTAAAATATTCTTCATTAGACTTCTGTATTCTGTACAAAAGTAACCAAAGCCGTAGTATCTCTTCATTATCCGTTTGTCAGTCCACCAGTTAAAACTATTTTTCTCAGGAACGCGTAGATGTATAAGTTGAAAGTATTATCAATTATTTAGATCTGCAATATCTTACAGCACTAAAAAAATCTTCGTCATTTTATACCGCATATTTTATCATTCGTAATGTACCTATGTAGCTACCTAATTAACACCTATAGAAGAATCTTCATTGGACCGATAATCATGAAATTTGGTATACAGAATGACGATGCTGACGAATTCATGGCAGTAACATGATCATGATATTAATTGTGAAAATACTTAAATGTAATAAGAATTAACGTAGTATAGAATTAAATTGATGGAAAGAAAGGATGAAAGAAACAAAACGATCAGACCCATTATGTGGTTACTAATCACAAGGTCACAGACTAATTAACCAATAAGTTATAGGTAGGAGTCGGTACTCTCCCAATACTTTGCTCCGAATTATGACAGAGTTAAACCTAACTACAACCTACTAATAACGCTAACTTGTCAATAGTGCCAATACAAAACACATAATGACACTTCTATTACCGAGTTCATACTGATATCGATGAACATGCGAAACGTAATGTTGTCTATACCAGTTTTTTTTATATTATGAGTAGTAATAAATAAAAAATTCGCTTTCAAAACACATTTTTAAGTTATTTTCACCGGGATTTATTTTCATTAATAGGGATACACCAGATAAACTTACAATAATATTAAGATTTTGTACACATTTATACATATACCTTTCCGGAACTTCTCAGAGTGGATCTATCTTGAAGCATTCGCAGTCATTTCATATTTTAATTGGCAATTATATCAATAAATATTTATGCCATATTTATAATAATATTATCATAATTGATATATGTTCACCAGCTTAAGCAAACGCCACCAAAAGAGAAGAAAAATTTGTCCATATTTTTACACAATTTAGAGGCACTTGCCCTCAACCGATTGAGCTGAAATTTGTATACACGTTTAGTTTAGATGACAATGCATGATTAACTGTGTGCGTGTTTTGTTAGTTAGAACTTCCTTAAGAAGCAAGTAAATACTAGTACTTAAATCTCGCGATAAGCTTTTATAACATATAGACAGTGTCAAATGTGTTAAATTTGAAATGACATTATAAGCTAACAGTAAAAGTTTTAGTGTATAAGTTTTTTTTCTTTTTGGCGCAGTTAAATAAAAGCTTGATTTTAAAGAATATTATATTATATATATATATATATATATATATATATATATATATATATATATATATATATAGTTTTATTAATATTATTATTCTTGTGACGTCAATAAGTACCTGTAAAGGTTTAAATTGAATAAATTATTTTGACTTTGACTATATATAAATTTCTTTATTAGAAATAAACATTTAAACAACGTTTGAACAAATTATATTATTATGGACAGTTACTCAACCATATTTTACATAAAAAATTAAAAAAGTCGAATTTTTAGGTACAAAAGTGAAAATGATTGCCTGTATTAATAACAGACTAATATTCAACATCCAACAATATAACCAGCTAAATAAAATATCGGTTAGCCGGCTGAACCGTTATGGTGCATGACTTGATAAGATTAACAAAAAAATAATAAAAATCGGTTGAATCATTGATTAAATTACGTGATTTTATTCTCAAGAAAAATTTTATTCATTATTTTTTATTGATTAAATCTTCTATGAACTTATACAAAATTAAATATTTCGGATTGAAATCAACAATGGTTAAAATATAATTTTTCTTATTCGGCTCCGGCCGGACATTTCGCCTAAAATACATAGGAATTAATCGTCTCATACGCTTGAAACCATAATTTTCGCATTTTCTAAAGGTTTTACTCTTATTTAGGCAAAAGATTAAGTTATTTTATTTAAAACACAACAAAAAACAAAAATTCACAAGAAATAATTTCAAATTAAAAAAACATTATCATACCAACCACTCAGTAACTATAATACGTCTATGTTTAAAAGTAAGTATGATTTTTACTACAATGTTGCAATTGTAATCATTTTAATTCGGTAGTATTTATTTCCGTGCTCTTATGTTGATATACAATTCTTTCACAGTAATGTTTCAAAGAGTTGAAGAGTCAACAAGCTGGAAAAAGACTGCAATATGATCTTTATTGTTAATTGGAAGGTGGAAGTTAGAATCTCTGTCATGCACTATTGAAGCGTCAATTACGCTGTGAATACAATATTGTGAGCGCCTCTATTGTGATTATACAATTGCATTGGAAGGTATTATGTAGCTAGTCATATGAAAAATAAGTTTTACTGAAGAATTTAGTAGTTTAGCGTACTGGACCAAAGTTTATAAAATTTAATGGGCTTAATTAAAATAAACTCACAAATAAATCAAATTGATTTTGCAATGTATTTGTTTGTATGGATTTTATACTTTATAAATTATATACTTTAACTATATTTTACCAATATAAATGAAGCGCTTTATCTATGTACAGAAGGTCATTTTATTTGATGGGTCCAGGGATTTCGTTGTCTCATTCAAACATGAAATGCTGTTAGGAAGCTATGGATATGACTTAGAATGCGATTCCATTCTATGTGTTAGTTTAACCTCTCTTCATGTCCCATGATTTATTAATTATGATGTTAAATTATTCACGATGTAAACATTTTATTTGACGTTTTAGATACAAAAATCTATATTTATTTATATTATATGAGATAAAGTGGTTTTGATATATATTTTTACATAACATAGCTGACAAACAAGCTTGTCATACTAGTACTACATGCAACTTTTGTACAATTATTAAGGTAGGAGACAAGTAGAATACTTTCGTTGCTCAGAATGCACCATGAGGTGAATGTTAAACATTTTACTTAGCACACTAAATATCCAAACTTTTTTTTTCTAGGAGAAATGCGTGAAATCGCACCATACCCGTCTAATGGCCAGACGGCGGGTGTGTGTGGGGCTTACCTGCCTAGGCCTGGCACTCATGCTAGTGCCAGGCCTACCTACTAAAACCCTCCGGAAATTATCCAATCCCTAGTAGGACATCACAGAACACCTTATCAATGTTTCATATAAGTAAGTATTGCTCCCTTGAAGATTTTTTCATTCATATAGGTAAAACGTATAATACTGCTTTGAGTGTGACAACCTTTCCGGCCAATATCAACAAAGTTATAAAATACATTTTGAAAAACACAATTAAAAATTAAAAATGAAATCAATAATAAAGTTATTCTATTACCCTATCAAGCAACAAATTTATTTCAAATGTTAGCTCTAATTCGCCGATAAAGTCACTCAAATAAAAGAGAAGTGTACGAGTGCAATTCATAGTTTAAATATGTACGCATCTCTGTAAAACTAACGTGTTGAATATTCATCACGTTTAGATAGTGAGGCCCGATAGACCCACATCAGAAAAACATCAAAAATGCATCAAGCGGAAATATCCGTCTACGCTGTAAGAGCAATATTGAGTCTCACGGCCCGGCTTTATTGGTTCAGCCTATGATCTACGCGTAGCTACGATCCGTAACGAATTGAAAAACTGAATATGATATTAGAGAATCGTGATATTGACATAATTACAAACTTGTTGAAAAATTAAGTTCATTTTTATAATATTTAATACTTGTGACTATAAAATATAGCCAACATAATTATAAGGTTATGTCGTTAAGGTTCGGTGTTTATTACATTATTATCATTTCAGCCAAGAAACGGATCACTACTGGTGTCCAGTGCTTTCCTGAGATTATTACTTAGGTATATATATTAATACAATAAGAGTATATTTGGCAGCTCATCAAGCTTCATATTTTCACTAGGAAAACTCTTCCTATTTTTTTAATTATGATATTTAATCTTAAGACTTACGTGTAACAAATAGACATTATTTGACATTTCTGGACACGGAACTATAATTTTGACCATATAAGCTGAGTGGAGAATTAAATTCTTTAATCATACCTACATCTGTATTAGTCCAGGCCAAATAATACGCGAACCAATCTGTTTTGATATTATCTCTTTTGAATAAATATTGCTCTTTCCAGTCTCAATACAGTTTCTCCGGGACACAATATCGCCGGGAACGCAGCGCTATTCAAAATATTCACAAGAACACGTGTATACGCTCCAACGATTATTATTCCTTAGGGTGAATTTACACGAAGAGTTTGGGCGGGATGGTTACGAGTTGTTTCGCGTATTATGCACTGCTGTATGCATCCGTATTTTCATTTTAAATTAAAAAAGAAGCTTCGGTTGCTTTCTTCTTTTGGTTTTGCACACTATAGATTTTGGGAGTTTTCATGGTTAAATCTTGAGTTTTTTTGTTAGAACGAATACCTATTTCATTAATCGTACATTTATTACTATAAATAATGTTACGAACCATAACAGCCATTATGTAGTTTTGTATATATATATAGTAATAATTGTAATATTATTATGTATATGTGTAAGTATATAAATATGTATTTGAATTTGTATGTGTATGTATATATATATATATATATAATATATATATATATATATATATATCTCTTATTTATGTGATGCTTATACATTTATATATATCTATTTATAGGTAATATTTAGTATGTTTACAAAGTAGGTACGCACAGTGTCTAACCCGTTATGTTCACCTGTCCACTCGGGTCTGCAGGAAGAAATTTCTTAGGGAAATATGCAGTACCTTTTGCTCAATATTTTAATCAATTTTTCCTTTAATGTATGTGTGTAAAAATTAATTAATTAATAAATAAATAATAGTACATTATGGTACAAGTGTGTAATGTTGGCGAATACCGCTGAGGCGCATTGAGGCCCGAGCTGCCAGGCGAGGGTCTTAAGGAGCCGAGGACGGTAATCATCAATACACACGTGTATCATACAACGTTTTTCAACACACTTCTGAATAAAATAATACTTAAATAAAAAACCATTTTACATAGTAGATAATAGATATTTTTCCTTTGAGTTTTCTGGTAGTAAACTTTCCATAACGTTCTGGGCTTCACATCTTATATCGGGCGGTGTACAACATAAATCATTTTCTTCATAAATTGTATTTGCAGACATCTTAATTAATAACTAACTAAATAATTTCAAAAGAGAAAACGAGACGAGTTGTGAAAAATGTATCGTAATGGCGGGAAAAATTAATCAGTTTTCCTATGCGCGCGCATCGGCCATAGACTAAAAAATGAGGTTTCTTTTTTTTTTGGGCTTTTCGCGGATAGCTTTTTAGCGCAAATGTAAGCGTAACTCAACCAATAATATTAAAAAAAAAACTATTACTCACTCGTGAATAATAGTAATGAAAAAGTCACAGTTTGATTATAGGTGTCATTATGTGCCTAATTGCCATGGGATTAGAGCCACTTTATGAGGAAGTGTGTTGAAAAAATTCAAATATTTTATACGGAATTTTAAAATTACAATGTTTCGATCTTTGAACAATTGAAATAGCTTCATCATCGGGTAGCCCTGATTATCAGTAGCCGTCAGGTATTTGTAAATCTTGCATACCATGCGGCTAAAGGGTAGGTAAACTAATATTAACAGGAATATGTAGGAAACCGCAAAATCAGGAAAATGTACCCCGATCCCTCGCGTGTAACAAGGATAACTTAATGTTTGGCCACCATATAATTATTTATTCGTTACTTTGGGTATACATTACATCTATGAACATACTATATATTATGTATCAGCTACAATATATTAGAAACTATCTAACTTTATTTAGGTTCTGCGTATCTAGAAAATAAATAGATTCTTTGAACTTTCAAGCAGTATCGTATCTAAATATAAATAAATATAAAACAAGACTGATTTCATAAATCAAATTTGAAATAGAATGCGTATTATTGCAAACTAAATTTACATTATGTGCAGCTGACAAATTTCTGTCAAACGCAGTGAACCCACAAAACTTTCTGCTGGTCGGCTTATTAAACGCACCAAGTGTGCGACCTGTGTGAAAGTACAGGAAGGAAAGCTCTGAGCAATTTGACACTTAAAGTCGTCATTATCGTGAGGCAAGTCAGTCCGATTTATTGCGTGGACTGTATTGCAAGTTGCCTTGTAAGGTCCACGGTGTAGTGCTTAAAGTCCTGTTAACTTGCGTAGTACATTGTCTGTGTGCTTAGTTTGCCACTAATCAATAATGCATTTTAAAAATAATTTTTAATTTCTCGTTACATGAAAGTATTACAGACTATTCAATAGCTCTACCTATCTTGTACAACAAACTAAAAAAATCTGGACTCATTAATCTCGTTTCATTTTAGTTTATGAATATGTTGTGAAACTGGAAAAAATATATTATGGGTACTTGTAAAATAGTGTGCCCTGTTAATTGGAAAGGACATTCAGGCACAGGTATTTACTTAAACCTAATATTACGCTTACAATAAAAATACAAGCATTTTCTAGTAATTAAGTGTTTAAACTCGTATATTTATATATACGTATAGACACTAGGATTAGTTTGATAGAATAATAACAGGATTTATTCCATGCTCATTACCAGACGGGAGTTGACTCGTAAATCTCATATTACAAACTTTGGCCGCTAAATCAAACTGTATTATGCGTTTTGATACTACAACAGCAACAAACAAACTGTGGGGCGTGCGAAGTGATTAAAGTAACATTTCTACGACCGTTGACTGAGTTAGTGAGAATTATATCGCTGTTATCGGTCAGCTGCAAGCGGGGCCTGTAATTTATCAAGTTACATATGTCTTAGAACTAGCAATGACATACTGTGCCGTTGTAAATGTTATTATTATATTTTGTATTATAATTTCATAAATGACAATATTACAAACTACATGCATCTAGCAACACAGAAACACAAAATGTAACATGTAACAGTGTTAATGACAAGCATGCTATTTACAATTTTTTCTATTATTATTATTTTACCCTTAAGACTCAGATATTCCGTGTCATGACTATCTTATCGTACACGAGCTTATAAATGCTAGTTCTTTTACCGAACCACTGACTTGTATTACAGGCTGGACCTTTTTTTTTTGTTCCCCTGAGGAAAATGCATTAAATTGCATACTCCGGCTGTGGCGAGCCAGCGGTTATGTGGGGCTCTCCTTCCCAGAAGGGGGAGGCCTACCCAATAAAAACCTCAGGGATGCCCGTAGGGAGCCCCCAGGAACACCAAGCGACTTCCGGGAAC
Source organism: Scirpophaga incertulas (assembly GCA_036419045.1). NCBI lineage: Eukaryota > Metazoa > Arthropoda > Insecta > Lepidoptera > Crambidae > Scirpophaga > Scirpophaga incertulas. The sequence continues at coordinate 14,613,690 of CM071637.1, read as the reverse complement.
CCCCAGCCTCCGCTCCCCTGCTTATACAGAGGAGCCCTCCTCGGGGGAGGCTACACTACCTTCCCCGAACTCCTCCGCCGACGACGCCCCCCGGCCTCGGAAGGGGCGTGGTCCATCCCGGGTCGCCGTATCCGCGGGCGCGACTTCCTCGCGCCCGCCGGCGACCCGCGGTGGCACCGCAGCTGTGCTACCAAGCCCGGCGCCGCCTTCTTCGAGTGGGATTGGCCATCTCCCGACCCCGCTCGGCGGCCTCCTTCTGGAGCATCACTGCTTCACAGAAGCAGGCCACAGCCCTCCAATCTCCCTCGTCCGCCAGCATTGCCGCAATCTCGCCCGATCTCTGCGACCAAGACTCGGCGCTCGGAGGCCCACGCGGGGCACTCTGCCAGCGTGTGCTGGGCCGAGTCGAGGTCGGATGCGCAGTGGTGACAATGTGTCAATCCCTTCCGTCCTATTCGACACAGATACTCACCGAAGCAGCCGTGCCCGGTAAGAATCTGAGTCAATCGGTAGGTGACCTCCTCCTTCCCGTGGAGCCGAGCTTCGAGGTGCGGGAGTACGGCACCGACGGCCCGCTGGCGCGCGCAGATCCGTAATTCGAGCTGCGCGCGCCAGGCCGCCACAATCCGTCGGTGCCACTCCCGCTTGGGCACTTCGTATTGTATTTTGTCAATAGGCTTAGTTAGTTCTATTATATTACATTTAAGTTCTAACTTTAAATATATCATCACTTAAATACAATTAAAAATTATTCACCAAAAATATGACAGATGTAGAACTTAATCAAAAAATATTCCTATATAAATATTTGCGTATACAGACACCTGTCGCATAGTTATGGTTTATATGGGACAGACCTCATAGGAGAACAAAGTAGCATTAAATTTACGGTACAGTGAACGCAGCGTAAAACTCGTAAAAGTGCCTCATATGTCAATACCTTTTGAAATACGGTAATGGAAATGCGAAATAAAACAGAAAGCAAAGTATGATTAGTGAGTGCCGTATGTCCCATTGTCAGACTTTACTGCGGTTCGCCTCTGCGGTATCCATTTCAATATTGAATATAAATATTTCAAAACAATTCTGTCTTTAAAAATCTTTTATTTTTTTACTATTCCAATTTGATACTGTTACAGCACGTCTAAGAATAGTATTTCGGTACATAATGATACCTCTGCTGGACTTAGGCTTCCCCAAGATACTTTACACCGACTTTCTTGCGCTGATATCATTCAACACCTTATTGCGGTCTTCAACACAGTCGTCTTGTGGCACTTTGTTGGTTCGTCTTGTAGGAGATCTACCAACGCTACGTTACTCGACAAATGCTTGGCATTCGGGGATTTTTCCGCTTCAACGGCCGTCAATCTTGCAAGCAATATGCCTTGTCCACTACCAATTTTCACAATTTTGTGGACTATGTCGTTGACCTTTGTTCTTCTATGGATATCATCATTTCAGATCACGCACTGACATTCCGGCCATTTTCAATGCCTTTCCGAGCTCCTTGAGGCTCTTTATAAGGTAAGTAAGCGGCCAGGTTTCGGACCCACATGTTATCATTGGCAACACGACAGTATGTGAAATCGTGCCTAAAATTAAAGTCATTATGTACACTTCTAGATATAGACAAGACATGTATATGTTCTTATTATTATTTTTTGTATGACAACTAACTTGTAAGCGTATTGGTTATGTACTGTAAGCTTGCTTGTATGTATTAATAAATAAATAAATAAATAGAAGGCATACAAGTCGTGTGACCTGTGTTCTATAATTATTATATTATAAAATTCAAATAATTCATAATCTTTAGTTTATGTCGCCAATAATCCTTACTAATATTATTAATCGGAAAGTGAGTTTGTTTGTTCCGCTTTCGGCGTGAAAGCGGAACAAACCGATTGCTTTGAAATTTTGCAGACGTAAAGATAAAAGTCCGGATTAAATAATAGGGTACTTTTTATCCAGGAATAATTGTCAGATCCCATGGGATGCGCAATAAAGGCTTTACTCAAAAACTACTGCATGGTTTTTCATGTGTTGTTCATCAATAGATGATGTGATTTTCGATGAAAGTTTTAGGCTATTTTTATTCTAGAAAACCAATAGATCCCGTAGGATGCGCGATAAAGACTATTCAAAACTACTGTTCGGATTTTCCTGCAGTTTTCATCAATAGACAGTGATTCTTTAAGAAGGTTCTATGTATCCCGGAAAACCGATAAATCACACGGGAGGCGCAATAAAGGCATCGCTCAAAAACTACTGCACAGATTTCCATGCGGTTTTCATCAATAGATACAGTGATTCTTGAGCAAGGTTTTTCGGTATTTTTTATCTCGGCAGAACGTATAGTCGGAAGCGTGATAAAACCTTCGCGCCATAAACCGACTTCCGCGCATATGTAGCCGTGGGCAAAAGCTTTGAGCCTTAACCCTCTATAGACCCAATCCCAAAATCCACGCGGGCGAAGCCGTGGGCAGAAAGCTAATGTAATTATAAATCAAATTGCTTCAAGATGATCTAAATATTTTTCATTAAATGTATGAGCTATATATATATATATATATTCTTTATTGCACAAAAGACATTACAGTAAAAAAAAATTATGCAGTGATTGGATGTGTACATGGGTGGGCTTATCCCTAAAAGGGATCTCTTCCAGCCAACCTTACTGGGTGTCAAGTCACTTATACTGTTACGTGGGAGAGATTGAGAAAAAAAAATCAAGATACGTGGGTACATAAACTATATAAAATAAATACTAATAATATATAATTATGCTTAAATATACAAATATCAAATAAAAACTAATCTAAATTAAGAACATACGATATTATTATATACTACTTATATAAAAATATAGTTAACTAACTAGAAACTTTCAATAAATGCTCCTTTAGCCTCACTTTAAATACTGTATCGGATGAGCTCTCGCGGATATTTACCGGTAGTCTGTTCCATAGACGCACAGCCGTCACTACAAAAGACTGATAGCATTCGGGTATTGCAGACTGGCTGCACGAGTGTCTTGGTTACACATGCACGCCTTGGATAAGGTAATGGCGGAAGGTATTGGAAGCGGGTACGGAGAAACTGGGGGAATTTAGGGTTATTGAGGATTTTATATAGAAAGGTCAAAATGTGCCATTCATGCCGTTGTCTAATTGAGAGCCACCTTAGAGCCACCTATAATGAATAATATTAATACTCTGCCGAGTAATACTTGTTTTCTTTTTATATTAAAGCGCAGTCAAAATTGAGCGACCTGATCGACGTCATCTCGCAGAAGGAGGTAGCGGAGAGGGAGCGGGAGGAGGACGTCGAGGCTGCTCCTCTCCGCCGCAGACGGATAGGTAGGAGAAGGCGGGTACACGCAAGAGCGTTGCTCGCCTAATGACCCTATCGCAAGGCTGCGTGCGCGTCTAGCTACCGCGCACGCCGTGGTGATGTCTCTCTGTCTGGGGGACTGTCCAGGGGTTCTCGGACAATCCCTCCCTTGGCGTTGGCTCGACCAGACCTAGGTCGAGCTGGCCCCAGAGCACATGGCGGTAGAATCGCGAAAGCGCACCTCGCCATGTGCCCTGCATGGGCCTAGAGAACTCAGGGGGGTTTTACTGGGTAGGCCGGTCCTGTCAGACCGGAGAGCCCCACACACGGCCGCGCCTAGCCAGCGCTGTGTCACGGTGCAAAAGGTGCATTTCCCCTCTTTGAAAAAAACCATGAAAGGAAACGAGGAATATTAAAAAATCAAATATATTTGTTGTCACGCCCCTGGTCAGAAGAGACTTTTTTAGTATTGTTAATAGATAGTTTTTGGTTTCGTTGAAGTCCCAGGTGTGCCGCGCATTTTCTCAGTAAGTATATTCCACTTTTTACACGCTTTTTATTGACTTACTCTGTCCGTTTGTTTGTCATGATCAAATCTTGTAATCGATTTTTCGACCACTTCTACTGCTCCAATCGAGCTCAAATTTTTTTTTTACATGTGTATTCTAGATGACAATACAATATTCAATCATTTTCGAATCATAAAAATACATAATTATGTTGTAATAAATTAAAAACTTTTTAATATGAGAATTGGTTCAATGAAGCAAACAGATAGTGTTAATGAAAGCACGGTTACAATTTATATTAGGTTAGTAAAAGCACGGTTGTGTGTTGTAATGGTTTGGGCACGCGTCAATAGATGGCGGTGATTGTGTTCTGCATCTCGGTGGCATCGTAATTGTTGTCTCTATATAAATAGGGCTTTGAAATAGTTTGAAATTCCCCAGTCAATCCGCGTAATACCGAATATCGTCGACCCAGGCACGTCATTTCTGACCCTCCCGACTCATTGACGCTGGCTCTTCAAGCCTTGCGAGAGGCGGCATCTGCGCCGCCATCCCTTAGTTAGTCCATACTTCGCAGCTTGCTGCATATGTACGAGTAGGCCCCATCACTTCAAGGCCGGACCCACTTTGGCGTACCGAGCCTTCCTTCGCGCATATGTCCTCTTCGGAGGGCAGCGCCGACGTGCCCTCTCCTGAGGGTACGCCAACCATTCCATTCAAGCCATAAGGCCACTAGGGCCAAGGCTAGGCTGAGTTTAGTCGGTAGGTCTGTTGGATCGAGCCGCCTCGATTCACCAGGAGTCCGACATAATCAACGCATCCCTGCTTGCCTGTTGCGTTGGTATCCATGAGGATTCTCAGCCTCCTCTCCTGAGGAAAAAAAAAAAAAAAAAAAAAAAAGTTTGAAATTGTCCATATCACTGTATTTGTTTTACACTGATCGTGGATCCGTGGTGAAGAACGGATCTTCAAGGAATAGGGTGTGTGTGTTTGTGTAAGCAAAATAAAGTTGTGAACAACATCACCCGCGGTTTTAATCTGTCCATGTCGGACAGATCCAGACTCCTTCGACCAATCGGAGGAGGCGCACTACGTGCTGTGCGACAGAAGATTCAACAGATAGAATTTGATATAATGCATATGTTTAATTCTAATACTACATTTTCTGAACAATTATGTACATTTCTTTATGTTTGTTATAATAATCACGAGACTAAAAAGTAGTAAATAAAAAAAAAATTAAAAAAACTTTTTAAAAAACACGCTTTTTACGCAAAGACTAAAAAACGTTTGAAAAAACTTTTGTTTGTTATAAAGACTAAAAAACATTTGATCTAAAAAGTAGTAAATAAAAAAAAAATAAAAAAAACTTTTTAAAAAACACGCTTTTATTAAAAAGACTAAAAACCGATCTAAAAACTTGAAAATAAAAATAAAGTCACGCTTTTAGAAAATTTGGGTACATATCAAGAAAAATTTCTGATGACAAAAAGAAATGTAACTCAAAAATTTGTCTATAAAATTTAGCAAATTAGTCCAAGAACTCAATGACTATAAAAGCGTGGGGTGTAAATGTTAAGACCATTAAATGAGTAATGTTTAATTTTGAACACCCCACGCTTTTATAGTCATTGAGTTCTTGGACTAATTTGCTAAATTTTATAGACAAATTTTTGAGTTACATTTCTTTTTGTCATCAGAAATTTTTCTTGATATGTACCCAAATTTTCTAAAAGCGTGACTTTATTTTTATTTTCAAGTTTTTAGATCGGTTTTTAGTCTTTTTAATAAAAGCGTGTTTTTTTAAAAAGTTTTTTTATAAATGCTCTTTTAATTTCGATCCCCCTTTACAATTTGGTGTATAGAATCCTACTATATGACAGCGTTATGCTTTGTACTGCGTTTTTTGCTGAGGAACTGTCACCTTCATTACTAGTCATGAGGCCACTAGGACCAAGGTTTAAGGCTGAGTTTAATTTGTAAGCAGTCCGGGCTGAGCCGTCTCGCTCCAGACTGAGTCCAAAATAATCTCCTAGGCACTTGGCTGCGGTGGTGTTCGTGGTGGTTTTCTCATTGCTTTGTGAGGATTATCTGCCTCTCCTCCCCTGAAGGGGAATAAAAACATTAAGTTTTATCATATGAAGGAGTAATTATAATGATGATGATATTTATGATGCTATGAATGATAATTACTTTTGTCGACATCATAGTGGTTCAATTAAGGTAGGGGTGTGCTAAGACTCGTTGATTAGCAAAGTACTGTGTGAGGATCTTCAGCAACAGCCTTTATTCTCAGTCCTGTTAGGTTTTACATCTTTTTATAGATACGTTTTGAATATTAGGCCACATAGCTATGAATAAATTTACTTTTGTATGGCTACTAATCAACAAATGACTTGCATAGATAATCTACTATGTACTTGGATTACACTTAAGGTAAGTTAACATAAGCCGGTAGATAAACACGAGCTTAGAATGCACGTGATCACACGCAACCGCAAGTCCGTTGCCAGGTGAAATTAAAAGTCCGGTGCAGTCGTTTGCGGCGAGCCCTCAGCGCTCATGCACTCGTGCACTGACGGCTCTCGCTGCTCGTTATGATTAATGCCCGCTCCCCCACAAATAAATGTTGCGCGATATGTTGCAGTATTGTTCCCGCTTTTATATTTGTTTGCCCGGCTTATTCAGTAGGCTTGAAACGTCATTATTATCTTGTCTTCTCAGGTTAATTAAAATTTTTGATGTGATGTTGACACAAGTCGTTTGCTTATCTCCACTATCCTCCATCATAAATAGGAAATATTTATTTTTATGTGACATACAATATTAGAAATTATTTGAGTTTATTTTTAATATTTGCACATCGAACAATCAATAATGCATAACAGCACAAGCAATGTAACAACCTACTCATCTTGTTATGAAAAATAAATAATTAATAATAATTATTAATCCGTACCAAATAACACAGAAATAGAAATAAATGTACGCGTTCACAAAGCAAGATCCAGCCGATTTGTCAGCCGCATAGGTATCGGTAACCCGGCAATGGGACTTAACCAAAAAGAGATTGGTCCGGGCTGGCTCTCAAGGTGGCGGCGAGATTTATGGCTGAGGCCGCGACCGCTAACGACGCTGCCGCTGACTGATGCCCCACATTTGTTTCGACTGATTTACTTTCAGCACCTCACCTCGGACCGGCTGACGCGAATGGATTTATCGATTATATAGTTACAAAATAATTTGTGTTTTATTTAGTGACTAGCGGACCCGACAGACTTCGTCCTGTCAAAAAGATTTGTAAAGTGGCAGGTTTTTCTTCCTACTTATTGCAAAACATTTGCCAACCAAATTGCAAAAAGGTCAAAAAGGAACTATTACATTTTGTGACTATTCAATTTTGGAACGTGACATTAAATCCTCCATGTATTCTGTGCTTCAACGCACACACACATACTGTTTTGATAGATATTATTGAATTTCAACTTTATATAGCGTCAATAAAACGCAAATTGACTCTTCGATATTAGGAACAGACCTACATTGCTTAGACAACAGTGAGTGCTTGCAATATGAACTTTATACAATAACAATATACCTCAAATTGAGTGTACGTTTTAGTTAGAAAACGTTTGTGTGGGAAAAAAGTTTTTTTTTTATAATTATTCGCATTTTTCTCGCCGTAAAAGCCATCCTTAACTTCAACGAACATTTTAAAAAAGAATTGGCCAAATTGGTCCAGGCGTTGTTGAGTTATGCGCTTACCAATATATTTTGCATAATTTTATATATAAGAAAGAAGATAAACGTTTAATAATTATCTATTAATGATATGAGACGTTAAGTGTGCCTTGAGTATTAGCACTTGTGTGAGACTGGTTTGATTCGTGCAAGCAACTACCAGTTTACCTGATCACAACCTAACAAGGAAGTATATATCTGGATATTTTAAAGGATTTATGTTTTTCGTAAGACTTGCTTAAATAATGATGCAGGGTGATCATCAGAGATGCCTGAACAGGACCTTGCCGGATATTGTTATAAAGCAGTGTTTACAATCGAGGTACCACGAGGTAGTTGCGTGCTCCTATAGTGTAATACCTCCTTTCATAGGCCGCCTGGAGATAAGATCAGTTGTAGATAGATTCCAGCACGCATGCTGCTATTAGATACTGAATTATTAAATCACTCTAATTGCCACTGGTGCACTGGGCGTTGCGTTCTAGGAAAAAATGTAATTATTATAATAGAATGTGGATTCATGACTTGATCCTTTTGGAATAGTGTCGCTTCTAAGCACACAATTTATACTTAAATAGCTATTAACAATTTTAATACTATTAATAACTCAATTAAATGCTCGCGGTGGGGTATAACTATACGTAACTGTTAAGGTTCCACTGGCCTTGAATTGGGAAAGCTGGTGTTAGATACAATCAGGTAACGTAAGACAGAATTAGTCAGCCTTTTAAAGGTTCAAAATGTCTTAATTGGTACTATATAGAATCCTCTCGGATATAGAATTCTTTCCAGTCTCCCGTCACCGTATAGTTAATACAAATATTCATAAAATAACAATAACCCTTAAATAAGACATTAAATTATCTAAAATTGTGTATTGTTTGTTAAATTATAAGAAAATATTTTTGAAAGAAAAGAAAGAAAGAAAGAAATAACATTTATTGACTCGCACAGACATAGTGCATTACAAATAATGAAATACAATAAATTATTTTTATATAATTATGTGCCAAGCCAAAAGGTTCCTACCCCAGCATGTGTTTTTAACTTCAAAGATTACGCCATTTGATTACTCCAACTAAAAAAAAAGACTGTCAGTTGCTTTATGCTGTTACAGTTACTTAAACATCGTTCATTCAAAGTTCCATTTGATTCACGATTGTTTGGTTTGACTTTTGTGACTGTTTTAAGCTAGACGGAGCTAAAGCCGGGCGTCAGTAATTACTTGTTAGTATAAAATTGGGCGCAGGACGAGCTTGCTTACCTCGGACGAAGTTTTCATTAGGGTGGCGTAAGTTTGCGGCGAGTGTGTGGGGAACGTTTGGCGCCCCACTGATAACAGAACAAACAACTTGTTACAAACGTGTTTAGTTTTAGTTATTGCTGCGAGTTCGACACTTAACTCATTGGTATAATAAACTGAGCGGCAGCTTTAGCATTATGATGTACTCAGATATGAATGATTATTTAGTGTTGAAGAGGTCTTCTCATAAAGGAGTTAATATGGTAAACGGCTTCTGTTCTACTTATCAACGTTATGCATGTGTGCAATTTATATAAAATATATACATATTTAATATATGTCATATCAATAATAAATAGTATCATAAAATAACATTAAGAGCAGTTGAATATTTTCTTTTTAAATTGTTTTTAAAAACGTTATAATATATTGGGAAACAATTTTCTCAACACTTTCACTCAATACTTGGTGTTTGATTACACTAAATTACAACATGATAGCATTAGTCTGTTGTAGCAAATAGTTTTTGACATTTAATATCTATTCTGTTAAGAAAATTCTTATTCTTCAATTATTTTGATTTAGTGTAAAATATGTGTCATGTAAACTATTTCAGACTCTGAATTTTGAATTCTAACGAACAAATTACTTTAAGCAACTAGCCCCGATTAATCTGCACGAAGCTTCGTCAAAGTGATACCAGATTGAATTACGCACGGACGCGTGGATGCAACACGGGGCCGTCTAACGGTACTTTTTGCAGAACATTCGTTTGGTTCACGTCAAACAGATCTGTAAACCGGATTCAAATTGGGAAATTTGTGAGCACCGGAATTTATATCTCGCCCCCGTTGTGATTTACAGAAGCCACAAATAAGTGTTCCGATAACCGTTTAGGGTAAACGCTGTTGAACCTGACTGGTATTTTATTTGTGAGTATTATTAGCGATGAGTCGATAGTTTTGTGGTTGAAAAAGGAGGAGGTACGATTTGGAATGACCCGGATTGGATGCGGATGCTAGTCACATTGAAGTCGAGTATTTCGGTCATTTATAATACAGTGATACCACTTTATAATAAAACAAAAAAAAAACATTTTATAAGCCCAGATATTGTTTACTTTATGTACTGGAAAATAAAATCAAGTAAAAACAATTTTTTTAACGTGTTGTAAGTAAGACGCTCCCGCTCCTGTAACGCATCGTAAAGTTTTACGAGAAAAAAATTGCGTTACGTAATACTTGAACGCCCCCTAATTCTAAGTTGGCAAAGTGGCAGCTTTCTTATATTTATTTTAAAAATTTATTGAAAATTTGTATCATTGCATAATAGCATTTTTATTCACTTGTCTTGACATCATTAGAAACTCTAACTTAGTTTGAAAATTTGCAATACTATGAAGATATCACTCTTAAATATCCGTCCTTTTTATTTATAATATATACATACATTAACTTAATTAAAATGATTATTAACAAATATTACAATTTATAATATATATTGTGTAAGCTGGAATAGAATAATACTTAGATTGTTCTTTATTTTGCTTTAATCGAAATTACAAATTTCGTAATAGCAAAAAACTACTATACTTTAATAAATCATAGCAAAGCAGGCGTCAAAATTTTTTCTCTTGGATGGTGACGACTATACTTGTTTCACCTATAGTAAGTATTTATATCTTGTCTTTTGTAGTGTGTTACACGATGTTAGGCAAAGGGGCAGGAAGAGGAAGCGGTTTATCTGTGGCCCGGAACTCAGGAAGACGTACGCCCGCTCCGGCGCGCCGCTGGGCCCGAGCTGCATTCCTTTGGGTCCACATTTGTACCAAATTACGAGACAATCGGGTTGTGTTCAGTTTTTCTGTTTATTTTTACGAAAGTATTGAACTTTAAGTATTAGAATAGCTTAAAATAAAAGTAACACGTATTTATTTGTTATTTACAGTGTATTATGGTTTGACGAATCGCAATTACCTATGTCTCGTTTTAACAGTGATTTTCAAAATATTATCTTTAAGCAGTTTTTTTTTGTTTCTAGTCTCAAATGTATTGTTTGTAGTCTCCAAATAAATCTAAGGTTATCCTTAAAAATATTGTAATATTAAATTAATGCAAGATTTCCAATAAACGTGCGGATCTTACTGGTGACTCTGTACGTGTTAATTTAAAAATAAGTTTTTTTGCAATGTTTCTACTATAATAATTTAATCTGAAATTACATAATATCAGTACAAAACAGTATCTAACACATAAAATAAAAAATATTTATAGTGTTACATACATAAAAGGTAAATGTTGTTAAATTACTTATTTTTCACTTGATGGATATGCAGTGCAAATGGTGGCTTACCGAAAGTTCCTAGTAAACGTCCCACTCGCTTGCGTTATATTCTTGTCATATTGGCCTTAGTGTTGGACGCTGTTCAGCCTAGAGGGACCAATTTTGTTTGAACTAGTTTTATCATTGCGTAGTTGTCTATATATACAACTGTAGCAGCACTTTTGTGTAATAAAAACAAGAATATTATCTATTTAATTATATATTACAAACATATTTGTGTATTTTCAAAAGTAGGTAATAAGTATACTGTTTTACTTCTACAATATTTTTCAGCTATTACTTTTGATATATGTGAACCTACCAATATTCTAAATGGGAAATTAATAGTTTGTCTGACTGTTACTTTTTCACGTTATATCGACTAAATCGATTTTCATGGAATTTAGTATGGATTTGATTCAGATAATCAGATCAGATTTGATCAGAAATTTCGATAAAAACAGTCGAACCAATTCTTATTTAATTTGTGGTTGGTATAGTTTAAGGCCCGGGGAAGACATATAATATTTTATACATAATATTATATACTATTATACATATTTTAATACAGTGAGAAAATTTGTCCCTATGGAAAAATCTAAATAAAACGTGCGCGCGCAGAACGCCAGTATAAAATGAAAGCAATTGTGTCTTCTACTCTGTTAGTAAAGAACCAAGTCAAAGAGGTGGTTTTTAATTCTTAGTATACAATATGTTTCTATACTAACATTGCATTCACGAATATTTGAGATGTATGTCAGTCCACATCTCAAATGAGCATAGGACAGAGGTATACTCGAAAGTACGCCCAAATAGAGAAGCAACAGACGGACATTCCTTGGGTAAGCGCAAATGTCTGTTAAACAAGAATTACGAGAAAAGCTAATGACGCTATTTCCCGTCGACCGACCGCATTGCAGCTACACCAAATATAATTTTCAAAGGTGTTCGCCGATAGGTAACATAAATTTAAAGTACGATAGTAATAGGCTACTGTTGGCGGGGTATGATTTACCGCCGTAAGCTAAAGACGATATCCGCCCGGTTATAGTTCTTGGCAATACATTGTTTTTGTACCTACTAATAGATTTAGTGAGAACATTAGTGCTAATAGTTTTGATTATTGGTTTAATTTACTAGTTTCCGCGAATAAGCGTTTCCTGGGCTATCTTATCTGGCATAAAACTCATAACGGATTTAATAAATTAACTTCCGCTCGCTTTGTTTGTGTGAAATACTTTTTTGAAATCTCTGTATTACACCTTCAGAGGATGTTCTGATGTAACACTTTCATGCTTCAAATTTCAATTGTCAGGATTCCGTATAAGTAATAGAGAAAATCTATACTTATGCTAGTAGTAGAAACTTACTATATATACTATACAGGTTATCATTTAGTTATTAATGATTCGTTATTAATCAATCAAGAAAAGAATATTATTTCATATCCATATCCATAAAATAATTTTAAGTCTATGTTCATAATTACTGATGCTCATTATTAAAATAAAATTTGTTTCTGTGTCGCCGAGTGACGACGAAAGAAGGCCGCTTAAGCTAATCAACAAAATTTTAATTATAACATTATAAATGGTGAGTACCACCCAAACTATCGAAAATGCACTGCACTAGTTCATGACTTATCAAATACTGTGTTATTTCAAAAATAATGTTAGGCATTGGAATGTTATCTTTTTACCTACTAGTTAAAGATTACAAATTATATATCAGTAAAATATTAGAACTTATGCAAAATACCATAATAACACGCTCGCTTTTGGTAGCTTAAGCATCACCTGAATGGCGATAAGGTTATGTGTGTATTCGATGAAAATAAAATAAAATTTTCTTAGAATAATAACCCAGTACAAACAAAAAGCTGTGTGTGCTGCAGAAGCGTAAAAGGGTTGTAGCTCAGTGATAGGAATTACTCACAAAAGGATGTGAGCAAAGCACTGATATTCTGCTACAACCTGAGTTACCAACAACCTGCGAAGACTACATAAAACAAAACATAGCCTGTCCCCATAAATATAAATATGTGTGTGTGTGTGTTTGTGTATAAATATATATACATATAAATGTAAACACATGCCAATAAATAAATACAAATTGAAAACATTCACGCAGAAGTATAAGAAAAAAAAAACATAAATAATATTCAAATACTGGGTGTCACATCATTCAGTGATCAATATTGGTTGTTGTAATTTTAATTATATTTGAAGTGCATATTAGAAAAGCATGTAGCCATTAACTAGAAGTTAAAAGCATAGATATTGTTCAAATGGCAAAATCCGCCAGCTAGTACCCCTTGGGAATCTCTATACGTTGTTTTAGAAGAAGAAATAATTTAAAGTTTTTTGAATGAAAATTTAGATGTCAATTGTCTCAACGGTTGTTCCAACATTTAGTTGCTAGATAGCGAAATCTGGCAGTAAAAGCCACAGTTTTATGAGAACGACTTTTCAAAATATATCTACATGCTCAGGTACAATATATATCATGAAAAGAAGATACTTTAAGTTTAGAAAACAGATAAGTCGGCTTTTCGTATTTCAAACATCAAACACCAAGCAAGCAAGGTGCAAATATCTCCTAGAGCTCATAATCAGCATACTTTGAAGCAAAAGCGACAATATACATTTTGTACTCCTTGAATAAGATGATGAGTTTTCGACTGCAGACGTGGACCATATACCAAGTCTCCATAATTAAGTTTTGATAATATTAATGATTCGCAGAGTATTATTCGTACCTTTGTTCCTGTAGGTTTAATCATCGGCTTGAACATATTCCCTACTGTAATATTCGATCATATTGTAATTAAATTAAGACTAAAGTGTAGTCTCGCTGATTAAAAATTCCACAGAATTGCGCAGATTAATACGAATTGCCACAAAATGTTTTCCTTTATCGTAGGAGAAAAAAATTAAAAACAAACAGAGTCGAATGGTCAAAGCCTGGACCTCCATATTAGAAGGCTAATACTGTGAACAACGTACGCTTTAAGTAATTCAAATGGTAATGCAGAGATCATACTGAAATGATGAAAACCACAAATAAACCAAGCTTAGCTATTAATGAATAACTCTTAAGTTGAAGCGAGCAGGACACATTTCTTAGAGGACTCACGATCGTTGCACGGAAAAGCACTAGAGTAGCTGACATATGCCGGAAAACGCAGCGTTGATAGGCCGTCTAAAACGCAAACCATTGTGTATTTGTAAACAGTTTCTTGTTAGCAGTACAATACCGATATGACTGAATTATCAGGATTTCAACTATGCCCAACAGTCGGCGTCACTCGGCTGAAATCAAGACGATGAAGTATTTATTTCATGTCCTTAATTAAGGACAGAATAATTTATAACTGTTGTGATCAAATTAGAAACAACATACATAAATTTCATCAGCCTGACCATTAGTTTACAGTACTCCCGTGGGTATAGGCTGCGCGCAGGAGTGACCTTTATAATCGTGGTCTAGCCATAAACTAAACCCGCTTACGAAGCCTGTCTTTCACTTAATTTATATTTCGAGTTAAAATATAAATTTGGCCATCGTACCCCATTTGTGTCGTAAGTGGCATGTGTCCTCCCCAATTACACATCGTAAGATTCCCCGCTTAATCTTATAACAGTCTTTGTTAGAGTCAACGTGAATACGGTAGACCTTGGGAAAAATTGAGCTTGACCTTTCAATATTTGGTTGTGAACTAAGAAGGTACTTATATAATATTCAGATAAAAAATAGGTTAGCTAAATGTATTAAATTATTATGATTTCATATTAAAATAATATTATTGAAATGATGACATAAAAAACATAGTCTATTTTTATGATATCTTATTTTAAAACACAATACAATCGAATAAAATCCGATAGGTATTTCTTTTTTAAATCTGACAAATAGTTTTTCAGGACTTAGTTTTATCTCTTTCTCTTTCTCCACAGTATCTTTTCTAAGCACTTAAAGTGTTACTTACACAAGTCGTTGTGTATACATAGTGTTTTAGAGGGCGCCGGTAAGTGGTGTTTTGTACAAACAAATACTCCGTGAAATTAACTGCGCCGAGGCTGGACCATTTCAGGCGGATGGTGTTCATTAGGTATGTATGTGTTTTGGAGCATACTATGAAAAAATTGAGTCCTTATATTATATTCTCACTTAAAGTCCGTTTTTAACCCCCGACGCAAAAACAACGGGGTGTTATATGTTTGACGTGTCTCTCTCTGTGTGTGTGTGTCAGTCAGTGTGTGCATGTGTTTGGTCTGAGGCAACGTAGCTCCCAAACGGATGATCCGATTTTAATGCGTTTTTTTTTGTTTAAAAGGTATATCCGTCGAGAGTGTTCTTAGCTATGTTTGATGGAAATCGGTTCAGGTCTTCAAGGTCATCATGTCGTTTGTTAGGTATGTCGTATGTTATGTATTTTTGTAACCAAAAGATATAAATATTTCTACAAAATATAAAAGAAATTAAATGAAGGAATGAATTATTAAAGAGCTCCTTCAACAAGCATAAAATATATATTTTTATTAATAATTTAATAAAACCCAAAAAAGTACGCAATTATTAACATACATACATACATACATACATACACTCACGCCTTTTTCCCACGGGGGTAGGCAGAGATTACGTCCTTCCACTTGCTACGGTCCTTACATATCTCTTTCGCTTCATCTACTTTCATAACATTCCTCATACATGCTCGACGATTGCGGGTACTTCTGACCTGGCCTTTTTTGAGGACACTTTCGATTTGTTCGAAATATGTTCGCCTAGGTCTTCCTCGTCCCGTGTCTCCACTCACTTCAGCTTCATAAATCATTTTGGTCAGTCTACTTTCATGCATCCGTTCCACATGCCCAAACCACCCAAACAATTATTAACAAATGGTTAAAAATGCTAAACCCTATAAAAAGTAAAACATAACTTTTAATACTACGTAAGTATCAACTAAAGCTTGTCAGACTATCTACTCAAAACTTTGTGCCACCTTTATGTCGGAGGCATAACCGCTAATTTTGAACTGCAAATTCTTCGGTTCGGTGCAAATATTCGGTTATCTTGGCCTGCTGTTGACCGTACGTATGGACTTTTTGATTAAATTTTGTCGCGTCGGGGGACCATTTTTTACCTTCAAAAATACTAGAATTTGTACATTATAACGACTGCAAAAAAATATACATATTATGAAATAGGACACATCTCACATACCTACTTCTTTTTAAATAATTTCATCGGGTACGCCTTGAGTAAAGTTTGATACATTGAGTGGTGCCTGCAGGTGCTTATGATTTCCTCACTCACAACAAAAATAAAATTTTTTCATGGTATCATTTTTGTCGTTTTTTGTTTGTTAATGATAATACGTCCCATTCATGTAGGCTGGCTAATATGTCTTTAATAAATTTCTATTAGCATAATTTGGTAAAAAAACAATTTGAAGATGAGTTGGGTTCCTAAATATCAATAAATGTCGGATAGATAAATTTATAACAATAAAATGCTTGCTTCTTGATTTGTCGATGTAAATAGATTTTAGGGTTGCGCTCTTTTCTGCATCGGAACTAAACATTTAAACTACGTTCTTGTTGACTTGTCGATGTAAATTAATTTTGAGATATTCGACATTTCCTTGAGATAAATAAATATGAAAAAAATATTTTTGGAAAAGAAGTTGTAACTTGGAAGTTTGAAAATATTTTTGTAACTTTTGTATGTATCCATTACTATTACGTGTAATACATGATGTTTACAAATGACATTCATGTTTTAATCTGAGAAAGATTTGAAAATATGCTGCGATAATACTCGTAAAACTAAAGGTATTCATAGCGTGGACTCCAGGGGTCTGCGGCTTCATTTCACTTAATTCATATTTTCAGAATTATACCTCCATTTTTCCCGATAATATTTAAACCCGCGGCAGAACTGCGCGCGAGAGAAATGGACGGTGCAATAAATTAAAGCTCTCAGGGACTGACCCGTCCACTCCTTTAATTAACTTTTCACCAGGAATTTTCAAATAAAAAGCAACGATCAACGAAGTGTAAGAAGCACGTACTAAGTTAAAGTTCAGAATCTCAGTCAAGTTACACATGCCGACTACATGACTGGGGTTTATTTAGTTCTTCAACTTTTTAAATAAAATTCCACGCTTTCCAAACGCAGCTTACTTGTTGGTTAAAGTGAAGAAAATAGGAATGAACAATATATCTAAATATATTTTTAACATAGGTTGCATAATTCTATTTCTGACGTCCTTCATCAGTTACTTTTTTGTGTGATTGTACGCGAGGTATTTTATAAATTACATTCACGGAACTATTAACACAATATTTTTCAAATTAACACTGCTTAAATTGATAATCATAATAGTATATTGGAAAAGGAGTAAATATGGTATTTGGAAAAATATTTCTAAGCTGTACTAATCTTATAGATTTGATTTGGTATTTGGATTTAGATGGTAATAAAGCTGACTTTTCCTATTCAAGTGATTTTTATTTTAATGTTGTATGCATTGTTCTTAAGTACCACTTCAAAGCGTAAAGGTAACAAAAATAACGTATTTATTAGGACGCGACCCGATATACTCTTATCCAGTTTTAATATTATTTTGTTATTAAACAATATAAATGATTTATTGATTCATCTCCAGCGGGGTATAGGCCAAGGCGATGCTAATGTCATCAAAACTGCCCTAGAGGATGTGTTAAACACTCGAACTGCTTTATACTGAAGAGGACGGGGCATTAATATCAATGAAGAGATGAACTTTGTGGTTGATATTGTTGTCATGGTTGAAACCATCGAAAAATTTGTTACAATGTATGGAAGAAAATGGCAGGAAGGCGCTGGATGTTAGTAGCACAGAATATAACGTTGTGAAGATCCGTGGGGGATGCCTATATCAAGCAGTAGGCGTCATTCGAATAAATGATGACGATGGTATAACACAAAAGACAGCTCTCTACTATTATTATGATTAAATCTCGAAAGAACATTTTAATAAAAACATATGTTTCTATATAAGTCATAAATTTGCGCCACATTTGTCGGTAGCTGAAGTTTGTTGACCTCTGTACTGTGGAACAATAGGAAAAACGATATTAAAAACATTTCAGCCACATATGTTGCTCTTTGCATTTCCTTCATGTAGCTTGCCGACAGCAACACATTTGGCACTGGCATATTTCATATGTTTTAATTTTGTTAACATAAAAAATAACATTGGTGGAATCGGTTACGGTCTAAATTGTTTTGTAAACTGTTTTGGGAGCTTGTGGATGTTTTTTTTTTATTTTTGACGAAAAGTCGAAAAGTAGTTCTTTAATATTGTGATTTTTTTATTTTTAATATACTTAATTATTAGTCATAAAATGCGTGTATTGTGTACATAATTGAATACGTAATATTTGATTAGGATGAGTGTGCCCAATAACTGTACAACTAATTTTGATTAACAGCAATAATAAGTTTTTTGGTTACATACAAAATACTATAAAATTTACTCCACTTATGAACATATAAATTTCTACGAATTGGATTAAATTTTAATAAGGCTACGAAAAATGAAGGCCTGTAATAAAAATGTTTGTAATATTGCACCTGCCCGCGTTTGACATGGGTCGACTTGCACGCATGTATCATCTCTACAAGATGAGTAAATTTCCGACGCTTGAATAAATAATCGCGTCATTTTTGTCACTGAAATTTGTTACTACCATCTGAGGGCTTCGGATGCCGCATCTCTATCTGTCAGTTTCGTATCATATTACTATCATCAACATAGCTCGTGTCGATCATCACTCATGCTTTAATATGTATATTGTGAGTTTCAAAAATACGGACCGTACTTGGCGGCGTTAAGAAATTTCTAAATTAGTTTTGTTTTTAAAAATATATTAAATCGTTATAGTTTTCTTGATGACATAATACTTCGATGACAATCAACGGAATCCGCCGCTATTAGCCTTCTCCAGTTTCGCACGAGCATTAAACAAAGTTTCATTACATAAAACAAAGTTACATTTTTTCACACACACAAACACACACACTCTACCATACATTCTTTTTCGTTTTTGCGCGGGGTTATTAAAAAAGAGTAAAATGAAGAACGCCTACATCGGTATTATGGTGGTGTATTAACTTACATTTTTAAAACTTTGATATCTTTCGAATGTAATGTCAAAATTCAATCATTCAAAAAGTTATATTGAAGTAGACTTAAATATAAAGTCATTTATTTTGATAAGGATTAATTCCAAAGTAAAAATAAAAGAACTTTTATAGTGGTGGAATTTATATATATTTTTTTTTAATGAAAAATCACTTATTGTGGCATAACTATAATAGTTAGATATATACTGTCTCGATATTTTTTATAAATAATTATATTTTCTGCAAAGTGTAGTACATTAATTTGTTCTAATCAATAGTTTTCGCAGCACGGGCAATGTATGAAAGGGTTTTGGTAATTTTTTCACACATTGGGTTACATTATTGGGGTTTTGGTATGGATCCCATGTTTTTGAAAATTCTATATAACGTATGTTTACCGGAGATAGTGTAGCTTTCCAACAGTGAAAGTTTAAATTGGTCAAATAGTTTCGGAGTTTATTTGATGCAAACAAAGAAACAAAAAGCAATCTTTCCTCTTTGTAATATTAAGTATAGATATAATTAACCGCTCCATTGCTGTGCGAACTGCTAACTGGCTTCGATACCTGCATCGCTGCGGTGCTGCTTTAGCCACTTTCGCTACCACAAATCTGTAGCCCACCGAAGAACTTCGACCCATCCGACCCTTTGACCCATCGTCTTACATGATTCAATTTAACCACGGAAAAAATCTAGATTTTATCAGCGAAACAAATCGCGCTAAGTACCTATTTAATCTATTTACCCTTGGCCCATCGTCTTAGATGATTGAATTTAACCATGGAAAAAACTTTGATTCTATCAGCAAAATAAATCGCGCTAAGTATCTATTTCATCTATTTACCTTTGACCCATCGTCTTAGATGTTTCAAATTAACCATGGAAAAAATCTAAATTCTATCAGTATCAAATATTGTTTACTTAAATTCGTTTTCCTATGAACTGTAACAGAGTACCAAATATAAGTTTATCAAATACTCACAGCAGGGTGGATAACGTGAAAAAGACGTGATAAATATGAAAACATGTGATGAGTTTAAAGCAGCTAAATGTTAAGTACTATTTTAATTATGTGCATTCAAGTTGTCCGACAACAGTTAAAGTTCATTCATTACACTTGAGGGAGCGAGATGTCTGGAATTAACATCCTTGCATTTTGTTTATCTTTAAACTAAACAAGATTGTTCTTTCAGGCGAATTATTCTTAAAGTAATAATTCGACTGAAAGACTTATCTATACTTTGTTATTTATACAATTAAATTTGAGACTTAGCTATCTACATGCGACTACGTCCGTATGGACTATATTATCGCTTTTTTGCTTATGTTACGCTTTAATACCCCTTTGAAAGTTTAAAAATATGAAATAATTCGATTTAACCAAACAACAATTAATATGGATTTGTTTGAATACTGTGCAAATTTCATACTTTGTACTTTTTAAATATTAATATTTTACCATTTTTCAGGACTATTTAATATAAATAAAATATCGTACGATTAACTGATTATACGTTAGTGAAACGTAGATTATTTTAATTTATAAACGAATTTTGAAGATTAAAGTTAGAAATTAAACCATTCGAACTTGTTGGTAAACAAAAGCAGCCGGCGAACAGAGACGTTTTAGCTAAAGCATTCAAATATATTAGGTGCGAGCACGCGACCCGGCAATAAGTTTGCCTCGCCTACTCTGCTAGATAACAATTATAAATCTTACTAATACTTCTTACTGTCCGCGCCGGCCATTCTGTTGTGTTTTAATGGAAAAATAGCCCCAGGTACTTAGGCCATTGGACATGGCAGGACGCCATGGTTTTGCCTCGCCCACGTCTAGATTAAGTCTAGATTTTCAAAAATTCTTTTTAGAGACAAATCTAAGGCTTTTATATGATCAAGGGATTTGATTTTATATGATCAAGTACATTTTATTCATGTTTTGAATTTTGTATGATTGAGAGAAAATAATAGTATCTATTGACTACTTCATATAATAAAGGCCTTGGTACTATCTATTATTTCTCTCTTAATATCTACTTATAAAAAAATAACATCTCTTCAGCAGCTTCTGCAAGAAAACTGTATGACTAAAAAATATTTTTACTAACCCATTTTAAGTCCCATGTTTTAAAATAAAGTTCTCATACGTTTTCTTACACTACAACAAAACACATATTACAAAGATTTCACTTGATGCTTACTTAGTAAAATACCTTTTCTGACAACACACGTTTTCAAATAAAGCTTACACATTATTCAAATACAGACGTTATTTCTTGAAAATTCTTTTATGCTTGAAGGAAGCGTCGCGATCGGTGAAGTCGCCTTTAAACAGATATGGCGATGGGGCGCCTCACGGGGCCTAGCCGTCGTGGCTTTACTTCCGCTGCACTCGACTCAGGACTGTCACTATTTTAAGATGTTTCTCTTAGCTATTTTCTTTGAAAATGTTCTATGAGGAAAGAATGCTTGGTTCTGCATTTAAAAGTAATAATAATATTAGATTATTAATTAATACGTAATGGAGGGCTAATTATGTGATTTTTAAAGATGATTTCATTTTGTAGCGAATGATAACCATATGTTAGATACTTCATACAAATCTGTCAATGCTTTGATTATAATAAAACTGTCATGTTATTATTTTATAGATGGGTTGAAACTATTTACAATATTACTTATAGTTGTATTTAATGAGATAAGAAAAATAATTAAGAATAAAAAAAATAAGTTTTAAAATCCTTAACGTGCCGTTTTTCAAGATTTCCGTTAGGATCTTCAAAACTTATCATTCCGTTAGGATATTCATACTCATCTATGTATTTATTCAAGCCCCTAAATAGTAGATTGCTTTATAAGGGAGGAAAGGAATCAATCCCTACGAGGTTGTTAGACGCTCGAGCGCAGCGAGGGCGGCCGTAGTCCGATAGGGTTTGATTCCTTTTACCCGTGTGTAGCACTCTACTTTTCATTTCGAATGCAAGGAAAATAAAGAATAGCTTTTCCTTTGAAATTTTTGGCAAAAGATTTACGAGTATTGTATTTGCTTCGTTCGTGACTGAATCTGGAGCCGAAATTTCAGAATCGCTTGAATTCATTGTTTTTCTTAAATACCTAAATCACACAATCAAGATTTCGGTACAGCGTAACAGATTCCCCTCCCGCCAAAATTATCTTTTTCACAGGTATTTTTAAATTTGAAACACATCGCGTTACCTTTTACTGGCAATTCAGCCAAATACTTTTATTATCATTGTACCAAAGATTGTATGTAAGTAACCTAATTCAGTTCTATTTTTAAAATTTTTCTTTCCGCCCTAAGGAGGGAAGTAAATATGATGTGTATGAAGTAAGTATGAATGATGAATTTCCCGCCCGCTGGTGGGAACTAGCGTTTTCCTCCCAATACTCAGATCAAGCAAACGCTCCTTTCCGAGCATGAGGAATGAAAAATAGATTACAATACTTATGTCAGTTACATTAAAATGTTATCATAAACGTATTGTTAATTGTATATCTAAATAGATTATTTTTCATATCTCTTGGAAAATATGAGAGCCTATAGATGGAGGGGATCAATATATTACAATATAAGCTACAAATATTCATGTGTTATATCATATATCCCTACAAAATTTTATATATTTAGAATAATAATATTACATGATTAAATATATACATTACAAATTTTGTTTGACAGGATATGTATTAAAAAATTTGAATAAAATACGAGTTGATGGCTTAAAATGCAATTCCAAGCGGACAAGTGTTACAGGCTTGATGGATTCTTGATGCTTTTATGATGTTGTGTCCGCGGCGCGTGCGAAAATCTTGTGACATTACACACGCGATGTTTTTGTTCAGCGCCATTCGCTCTCAACGGAGCATGAGGGAAAGGGTTTAGCCCGAAAACTTTGTATATTTTTATCATAGTTAGATTTACCGTGATTTCGCAAATCACACAAGCAATTTAAATATAATTTATATTAATGCGATCTAGTGAATATTGACGGAAGTCGTTACACAAGGGCAACATAGAGCTGATAGACTAAACATCCTTGAGGAGGCTTATGTCAGTAGACATATCTCAATAAATGTGATGTTAAGGCAAAACTTCCATAATTAGTATATTAAATGTTAGATGTCAATATATGTACGTATTGCTTGGCTTTTATAATTATATCAAGTTGCTAATAAAAAAAAACTTTTTCGTAGATTCTTTTTATCGTCTTTCTTCAAGCTCTTCAACAAAATCACCTGTCACATCATCTTCAGAATTTTATGAGTGTTTGCTTATTAATTTTAATGATATGACCGAATTTTGCTGAGAACGCCACTCTTACTGAGGGTACTTCTAAAACGGTCCGATGAGTGCAAGTGGGGACAGTGTTGATCTCACGATTGTCATCTACCCACTTCTTCTGGTGCAAAAGATAAACACGATGTGCTTTTGGTAAAGTAAAAATTCAGGTTCATAAATACAGAGTTTTTTATTCCTATATGTTTAACATGTTTGATGCATGAATTGATTAAAATTGCTCCTACCTGAAACTTTTTTATATTATTAAAATTAATTTAAAGTATGCCTCTTCTCATATTGGCAGTGATGGTGTAATAGACAGCCACAATTCGTATTTTTTTTTCATGTTATAGCATAATGGCATTAACCTAATGTTACTATTTATTGCAGATTTCATAATTTCAATTTCCTTAGCTGACTATAAGATGTCATTAATAAGAAGAATCGAAGCGGTGAGACAAGTATTCTAAATCCATCATCTGGCATATAAATTGATTAAATATTTAATCACAAGTAAATATTAAATAATATAAAATTCCGTGCCAAAAATATAAGTTACTTGGCGATTCCCCATTTATATCCACCTATTGGGTGTGGTTTCACCGCTGAATAGCTTTGTGATTCTTTGAGACTGTGGTACCGAAGCACTGTCCAGAACTGCCACATAGATTATCTATAATTATATGTTGTTATTGTCGTTAAAATTATAATGTATGTAACACATGTTAAAAAGTCTTTACAAAATATTTTCAAAGACTAATGAGCACCTAAAATAAAATTCATCAAAAGACAGTAGACAGTTTAAAATAGACAGGTTATTTAAATGATAAAAAATGTGTTCGAATAAATACATTGTCTTGTTTTATAAGCGTTCATATTCGACCACTATTTTGCGAACCTTACCTCGTAAACTTAAGACAACTCCGGTACGTATTGAATTATTTATAAACAGGCAGTGAATGGCAACCGTGGAGAGTTCTGACACCAGCTATTGACTGCATACTTATGACTTCTGACGGATGGCTGCCTTTGTACAGAGGCTTTTGTTATGGTTTATAAATGAGTTCGATCATTTCTCAAGCGCCGTAATACTTTTATGTATCGTTTATTGATTTAAAGTGATACAGTTTTGGACGTTGAAATATTATTCCGAAACTTTGGCGTTGACAATATGTTTCATCAAACGATTGTTTATCTCCGATGACACAAAACTTTTTGTCATGACTTATTTTTTAAAATAGAAAATGTTTATGTATACTATATATATATATATATATATTATATATATATATATATATATTTGGTTGGCGGTAGAGCTTGTGTGAGTATGTGACTAGCTATCACCGCCTTACCTAAGTTAAGCCGTATAGTTAAATTGTTAGTTTGTTAGTATGTTAAGACATTCAGATGCTGTGGAGCCCAGATGAGGCGTAATTCTAACTTCCTTATCCTTACTATCAAGTGAAATAAAGAATGACAAATGCACTATATATAAAATATCGTATGCACACGACCGTTTTTTACTACCTTTTCGCTACCGATGATAGCTAATATACTTTATTTAAGCAAAGGGTAATTTTACTTAAAGAAGTACTTTTGGCAAACCTAGTGTACTATATATACTAAACAGCCGAAGCGGATAAAAATAATAACAATACATAAAATATGATTAAAAATAAATGTATATAATTTACTTATTAAATAGTTACAAACAATATCTTAACACATATTCATTGAAGTTAATCTCAAACGGATATCCATATTTGAAGATAACCAGTGTACTTGTAGGTACGAGACGAAATACACGGTACAGAAAGTAAAAGTAATTTGCCTCTTTCTTACAAAACACTTTATATTTTTCTCAAATGTGAACATTTTCTGAACCTGTGTGAATTATGAAGCTAGCCCAGTAATGTTTCAACAGTTTAAATATTTACGGCGCTCGAACAACTAAATGCTTATGAATCTTTAGATGTTTTCTTTGGGCAAGTATGAAATGTTATTTTGGTGGTTGCATCCAACTTGCAACCTCCAAAATAATATTTCATACCTGCCCGAAGAAAAGCATTCAGATTGTTTCTAATCTAACAAAAATTATGTATTATATTATATATTACAAAATGATAAATGAATTTTTAGAATATTAGTTAATATTTCATGATAACATGTTAATATTTAAAGAAGTTGTTTAAAATATGAAGAAAATATTTAAATTAAGAAAAAAAAACCAAACCAAACGTATTTCGTTTGTTAAAGTTAGGAAGTCAATAGCATAATATATTTATATACATTATTCAATTCATTATGTTAAAATTTTGTATAAAACAAACTGTATATTTCCACATTAAACGACTTAATGACCAAAATCTATACCCACAGCTATGATTATATTTTCTATTTCGAATAATTGTAGTATCTACAACTTGCTAACTTGGTTACAGGCTGATATCCTATAAACTTTTAACAGACATTGAAACACTAATTTCTTTGTAGTTTATGTTTAATCTATAATATATTGACTACACATGAAAAGCTTAGTCGAAAAATGCAATATATTTAATGTGTGGATATGGTATACTATACTTATCACAAAAAATACAATAAAAAACACATGCTCAAATTATTTTTCTATCTTAAGGTAAATAACTAGCTACTCGTATCAAGAGAAATAATAACTATGAATAATGTTTGGCAACAAAAATTATTTCCAATTGCAATTTGGTATATCTTGAGTAGCTGTACATTGTAATCTCTTCCGAAATCCTCCGAATACGATATTCCGCAAAAACAATTAATCTTTCAGGCATTTTAGTTCGTAAAAAGTCCACTGCTGCTGGAGAAGGGACAAGCAATCTAGTATGCCGTGCGAACAGATACAGGTGGCGATCCATACATTTTATTTCTTTGGCTTGCCTGTGAAAATGTTATGTATTGCCTGTATATTTAAATTGCATAGGTTTTACATTTGTCATATCGTATAAGTATTAATATTGAGTTATTGTTTAAATACGTGTTGATTTTTCTTCATAATTTATTCTGTTTTTATTTGAAAAGTCTAATTGGATCTCCAAATTACATTTTTTTTCAATAGAAAAGTAAGTTTATCAATAGAGTTAGTTTGATTAATATTATTACCTACCTAATAAATAAATAAAAAAATGACGAAGTTATTCACAAAAAATGAAAATAAAAATAATTTTAATTAGGCGCTTTTATCTTAAGAACTCATTGTAAAATAATGTTAATGTGTCATGAAACAATAGTTATATTTAATGTTTTTTACCATACATTTTATACGTAATAGCTTTCCACCTGCGTTTTTGTCTGCGTAGACTAGGCTAATATTTAAGGATAGTATTTAAAAAATTTCTTATCT
This sequence comes from Scirpophaga incertulas, assembly GCA_036419045.1. NCBI lineage: Eukaryota > Metazoa > Arthropoda > Insecta > Lepidoptera > Crambidae > Scirpophaga > Scirpophaga incertulas. Next base: position 14,586,688 of record CM071637.1, on the reverse strand, counting down.
CTCTGTCCGCCAAATTGCAGTTCAAGTACATATGTCTTGTAATTTCAAATCATTCATATTTTACTTTTGTATATTGAGTTTTGAACGCACTTGTGATAAGCGGGATATGGATCTGTAATGTCAGGAATATTGTCGATAAAAAGATCTTTTACCTAACCATTTTCGAATGCCTCATTACTTGCCTGGGTTGTCTTGTGCGTTGATAGTTTAGTTAGACAGTTATGGAATTTGTAAAACCAGCTTTCTACCTGCATATAATTTTAGTTTTTCATGAGGAAGAAATATTTTCTTATGGTAAAAATTTATCATATATTCATTCTCGGATCTCGAATTATTCCCATACCAAAATTATACATACATCAATATACTTGTATCTTTCCCCTAGGAGTAGTCAGATATTACAATTTTCCACTGGCTACGATCCAAACATACTTCCCTAGCCTTCTTAACTTTCATTAATACTTTCGCTGTGCACGCCCGTCGGTTACAGGTACTCTTGTACCAAATTTTATTAAACTGAATAAATAGTATCGGAGATTATCTCAAATATCCAAACTCACAAATATTACCTCTTTATACCAATAATACATAAATAAATATTTGTTACACTTACACCAATTAGCCTAGCCCAAACTAAGCTCTATAAGGCTTGTGCTATGGGATCTAGGGTAACGGATAGACATACATATATTATACATATATAAATAATTTTTATTGAAATATATATCAACAACCATGACTAAGGTACAAATGCTCGCATTCATCACACAAACATCTGCCCCCACCGGGATTCGAACCCGGGACCTCAGAGATGGCGACACCTTGAAACCGGTGTATTATCCACTCGACTATGGAGGTCGTCAAAAAAATAATAGTCAGTAAGTATAGTTTTCTGCCCTTAGCTTCGCCTGCGTGGATCGGGATTGGGTCTATAGAGGGTTACATATGCGCGGAAGTCGGTTTATGGCGCGAAGGTTTTATCGCGCTTCCCGTGGGACTATCATACCAGTTCTTTCGGAGCCTATCCATTACAAACAAACAAATCTTTCCTCTTTATAATATTAGTATAGACTATTCTCATTAAAACATATCTATACTAATATAATAAAGCTGAAGAGTTTGTTTGTTTGTTTGTTTGTTGTTTTGTTTGTTTGTTTACTGGTGCGATTTGAATAATTCTTTTTTTGTTGGATAGTCCATTTATCGAGGAAGGCTATAGGCTAAATAACATTACGCTATGACCAATAGGAGCAAAGACAGAGCGGTAAATGTGTAAAAAACGGGGAAAATTATTCATTTTTGAAGGCTTTCTTTGCGTGCGCTGCGAAAACGGTTCAAGATACACAAAAAATATGTATGAAAGAATTATTCCTCTATACATGATCTATGTGGGAAAAACCAAAAATCTGCCGGAAGTCACTATTCCACGCGGACGAAGTCGCGGGCAAAAGCTAGTGTAATATAAATATAAAAGTCACGTTATCACTTAACAATTAACAACTTTATTTTTATACTAGCTGTTGCCCGCGACTTCGTCTGCGTAAATTTCGAGTTGAATGTTATTGATACACAAATCATATTAATATACGATTTTACCGATTAAAATATTTTTGGTATAAAGCAATTCCTTGAGGTACTGGTTTCGTTTCATCGTATTTTGGTTCCCTGTTCCATCTCACTGCCCACGAACATGCTAAACGTGGCCTTTGGGGTCTTATAACCTGTGGCTCTGTCTACCTCGCAGGGGATAAAGACATTATCTTATGTATGTATTGTATCATGATGATGAATTGTCTTTAGATTTTAAATTTCCCATGTAACTTATGTAAGAATGGTGTACATTATAATTCGCAATATTATCATGCCTTGAGTTCATTAAAATGACGATAACTTTTTTTTTAATTAACCGATTTTGATGAAACAAAGTTTAGATATTATTCTGAGTTAAAACAAAGCAAATAGTGAAAGTTTCAAGCAAATCGGTTCAGTACTTTCGGAGATAAACGTGAACAAACATACAGACAGACAGACAGACAAAAAATTCCAAAAAATTTTTTTTGCTTTCTAATAATCTATTTAAGTGCCCCTCTATCCATTTCAGTCAAAAATACTAAATGTACAGACAAAATATTTTTACTGTCTTATTATATGTATAGATTTAGTAATGAGAATCACGATGAATAGCAGCTTGGTAATATTCAATAGACTGAGTACCTTCCCGAGATAGTTTCAATAGTAGTTCCGAGGGTTGGAATAGAAAGAAAGACCGCGAATACTCGTTTTTTTATAATGCAGAACCTCCAGAGAGAATGGACAGGCTATTTTGCAATATCTGTAAATAAATCCGTACACAGACTGAGGCTCTATGATGGAGCGGACCACAAAATTCAATTACGTGGCAGACAAAATAAAAATGTTCTGCGGCCTGCACAGGACCGTGCTGTCTATTTGTTTCATGTTATTGCCTCAAACCACCTTCGTTTGTATAGATGTTGTCAGCATTGTCACCAAATAACTTAGATCCCTTACAGCACTAACTGTATTCAAGCTCAACAAAGCTCATCATTATTTGGGCGTATGAACAGAAATCGGCCGCGCTTGAATAACACTTTTGTTCAGATTTTACGAAAGTTTAATTAAATATTACTTCGAAATTCAATTTCGTGAATCAGAGGAAATCGATTTTAGGAGTATAAATGAATATGTTTTGATATTTTAATTGAAATGTATGCTTTTGTAAGCTTTTAATTTACTTGGAATATTTCTTTAGATACAATCTTAAATAGTCACAGATATTGTGCATACTTCAGTTCTAGTGTGAATAGTATATATATTAAATATGGTTTTTATTTAGCAACAAATTAAATATATTTAGTAAATCTTTTTTAGGGTACAAACCAAAAAAATTAAAGATTTATTTTAATATTACAATGTTTTTTATTAATTTTTACTGTCTTGACATATCAAGATCTTCATGTCATAACATGAAGATCTTGACATTTTGTTATTGTAACAGTGAATTCTATTGTAGTTACAGGACGTTCATAGTATTTTGAAATATGTCAAGAAAATAGCGGCGAGCGAACACGGTGGCGTTCAGAGCTGCTAGCTAAGATAATGTCTACGAACGAACTTCAGTGTGACAGACAAAGCTATTATTATCAGAATTTTAGCATTAATTATTTTATTTTCATTAAATTTGCATATCATAAATTAAAATAATACAATGAGTTATATTATAACAGGTAAATGTTTAAAATTAAATGTAATTTTTATAAATTTCAAATAATCGTATCGATTGTATTATTTATTATTTTAATTATCGAAATAATTTTTATAGTATCAAAAAAAGAATGATAGAAATATGATAGTGAATAATGGATAAAATATTACAAACAAACAAAAATCTCTTGTATCACTTTCAAAACGATGTTAAGTATAGATTGATTTTCCCCTGAAATACCATTTAAAAACGTTTTACTTAAGCCTCTGCAATGGGTTTTAATAGGATCTTCCAAGTGCAAAGGAAGAAATGAATTAATTTTATTTTACTCCGGAGTGCAGTAAAAGTGCTTCTTACGGCAGGCGAAATACCCCGTGAAATTAACTCCTCGATACTGGCGCAGTGGACACCTTTTAGGTGGGAAAGATAAATGGTAGTACGGGGCTAGAATGTACATGTCTGGAATGCGAACCGTGTTTTCATTGCTTTAAATACATTTAGTTATAGTATTTGTATTTAAGTTAAAGGGATTATTATAAATGAAGCAATGTATGTGAGTGCTTTGTCCATAGCTTTTTAGAATGTCATCGTTACACATTTTAACCCTCAATGTAATTCTAATATTGCAATCTTGTTTTATTGCTGTATGTATTGTATCACTATATAAATAAAGTATAATTCGTGAAATACACACAGCAAAAATGTTAGTTTTAAATAAATATAATAGACATGTTACAAAGGCATTCATCGTGGTATACATTAACTACAAAAATATATACATACATACGAGAATCTATAGCGTAGCGTAGTTCTATGTAGCAATTAGGTATGCAAACATATTTGGTCATGATTCAATCACATGAACATTTCGTTGGCTTATAATTTTTTTTATAATATAAAAATATTAACCTATTATATATTATTATATTTATTTTATAAATATTATTTGCTTTTATATTACATATTTACATATGGAACAATGATAAAAAAAGTAAGAAGAGTCTCGAGCAACATCATTAGAGGCTCTCACTTATTTTATGAATAAATCTAAATAGTTAATAATTAATATAGAGTAATTCAACCAGTTTTATCACCCTTTTTGTTAAACTCTTTATAAATACAAGTTTTCAAGTAAATCGATTGGTTAGCTGTGATTACCAAACACAGATACATAACCCAGCGCGTACTGGTTTTACTGAGTGTACGACAACTCAGCATGAAACTACCATCCTCAACATGAAAACAAATACCATAAATTTTGGCATATTCATTACAATAGAATATTGTAATAATTGAATTGAACATTTTGCAGATATATGCGAAAAAATAGACGATACATTTTACCATGTACCCGTATATACTATTAGAATTGAAATAAGAATATTAAGAGCCTAATTTCAATAAATTTTTACTTAAAAGTTTAATAGTTTTTTTTTATTGTTATTCTTACACTTAATTATTATGGTTTCTTATTGTTTCCTTTCCTCTCGAAATAGTTTCTTTTATACAACTAATTAGTGTTAGTTAATGTGATTGTTTACACGTTTAACCCTAATGTGCACATATGTTTTGGGTAATAGTGTTGCACAGAGAGTTCCTTCTAATTCTATTTTGTTTTTATAATAATATGATTGTAACCTGTTTTATGTGCCAAATAAATAAATAAATAAAAAATAACTACCTATGATATACATAGGTCTTAGTATGCTATCTTAGTATGCTAGCTATCTTCCATTGTATTTTTTATATTGAAATCAAATAAGCTATTTTTTTAAGTTGAAATGATATTCATTGCTACACTTTGTTACTACTTTGCTACCTTTGTGTGCTAGATATTACATCACACAACCCTTTATGTTAATTAAAAATATGAAAAGGAAATTTATTTAAATACGACTACAAATGTAAAACTTACTTATTACTCATCTAGTCTACGATTAAGATAGTAATTGAATAATATACATAAAATTTTAAAAATATCTATCATTAATAGGAACACGGTGTTGGTGTTACGATAATATAACAAATCATTAAGATATCAACAAACCACTAACCCGACGCTCAATAAATGAAAGAATAAATAAATACACTTCCAAATCACAATTTGTCAAATGTTGTAAATAAAAATGTTACAGTTAATTTAAAAACTATCAAATTATAGAATTATAATATTTTCATTACTAACCTCAAAATCAATATGTTTAATGGTATTAAGATGATTGTTGCTCTTTAGATGTTGGTTTTGCAGTATAAAAATAACTACACTCTAAAGATATGCTTTTCTGTTTGTTTTAAGTTGAAAAGTTTTGAGCGTTAGTGGCGTCATCTTGTTTTCCACGTGGGCACTTTACGTCGTTGCCAGGCGTTCATAAAAAAGACAATTTCCCTTATTGCCGCAATCTGTTACACATGTTCCTACAGGGTTATGTCTGCGCTGCCCTCATAAACGACAAAGTAAACCATAATTTATGGTTGAAATTTAGGGTCAAACACCACTCATAAAAGGCTTACCTAATTTTATCGGCCATGTAACCGTTAATTGTTAACAATAAATAACTTAAAATACCACGAGCTACTATGATCAGTAGAGAAGTAGCATCACATTATGTGCTTAATGCAATGTTAAAATGTATATCCTCTTTGAAATATTTTCATTCAAACTATGAATCCAGTTTTCCTTGGAATATTTGAATTCTGTTTTTTTTTCTAGACACTATCGATTAGTATCTTCGGTTACTAGCTGGACAAACGTTCGAACGGCTTTAATTTCAGTAGATCTGTTCATAAGTGAAAAGGAATTTAGTTTTATAGAACTTATTTTTCTCCTCCATTTTATTAAAATCGTTACCTACCTTATTTTTTACTACTAAGACAGAATGATAATGATACATAATATTTTATTTACATAACTACGGCGTTATGTGCTGAAAGTGTAAATGCATTTTCAAAGATCTCAATGCTATTATAGTCAGAAAATTCTTTATCTACGAAGCTTTTGGTAGATATCGTAGCACTGTTGTCGTTGATTCCACGAAACGAGCGCGTCCCCAAATAAAAGCCTTTATTCAACGTAGGCATTTACAGGGATATATTGATGTCAAAATATGTTTAAAGTTATGAGAATAAATAAATTAAGATATCATTTGTATACGTATGTACCTTTGGCTAAGAAATCGACTTACTACCGTAACGTTGAAAGTCGTTTGCTGATTATAAAATGACAATGATTAGTTTCACTTGCAGTACGATCTGACAAATTCTAATTTCGTCTCTATGTTATTGTTATGATTTGTCACAAAATGGCTATCCTTAGTTTGTATTTGATAGAATAGAAGTTGTCTTTAGGATCTAAGAAATACATTTTGGTAGATGTCATTAATATTGTTCATCAGTTTTATAAATAAACTAGACGTCGCTTACTTGCCGCGGGGTGCAAGCACCCCGCGGATGGGTGGTCCATCCCGGCTGGCTATGACAAAACTGTGTACGGTTGTAAATACACTAAGAAGCTCACGGCGAGTGTGGTCGTGTGAGTGCCGTGAGGTGCACGCACCTCGCGGTGGTGTGGTCTGCCCCACATTAAAAAAAAAAACTCTGTCAGTTAAAAATTGGGGAAAAATTGTTTTCACGTATGTCACATGAAATTAAAAAATTGTGTATGGTTGTAAATACACTAAGAAGCTCACGGCGCTGGCGGTGGCGGTGGCGTTGCTCACTGTTGCATTTTTCAAATAAAATCTTGTACAGTTGAGAAGCAGTACAGTAAAATGCTTTCATTTGATACCCATATAGTGAAAATCGCAAAAAAAATGTCAGTCGTCATGTTGGATCGGCGGCCATATTGAAATTTTCGAAACATCACTTAGGGCGTCGTGTTCTTCTCGTCAAGACCTTTCATTTGATACCCATGAAGATTAGGTTGCTATAAGAAAAGGGACCATTTTGAGAGCGGCGGCAATTTTGAATTTTTTTCGATTTCTCTAACGTGGCTGTATTAGACACTCAAAACTCTTTCATTTGATACCCATATTGTAGTATAAGAAGATCCACGCTATTATTAAGAGAATGACGTAACTTTTTACAAAACACTAGATGCCTAAGGCTCTGAATTAATTTCTGCAAAAGAAACTCAACTAATATTTAATAGAAAGCTATAGAGGGTAATTTGGAAAACATGTATTCACTCGTCGACAAGACGACTCTGCTGTTGGACCCACGTACGCTACATAGCACACGTAGCGCCATCTGTTTTTCGACAGCGATAACACGCAAAAATGACGGACAGCAATGACCGGGTCAATAGTTTGCACTCACTTTTATACCCTCCGTAGAAATTTTTTTTTTTCATATCTCCTACACGGCCTCTCCTGACAGGAGACCGTCCTCGGGCTCCCAAAATGAAATCGTCTTGGTGCTCCAAAAAAATGTGCCTGCAGCCCGGAAGTGCGCGCGTGGTGCACCATCCCTTGATGAGTAAGTGAGCACAGCTTCTTTGCACCATCCAGTAAGTAGGTCAATAGGCGTATTGTAAATATATTTTCTTGTAGTAATGTTTGTGGTGCAAACTAAGTTGTTTGTGTCAAATCATTAATATCGAGTTTGCATAGCATAAATTCTTTGAGATAGCAAGCCGCTTCTGTGATCTGAAATTTTTTTTCCTCACCTTTACGATGAAATAAAAAATGAACATTACGGCTCCAAAATGAATAATGTACATATAAATCTAATGAATAAAAAAAATCATCTTAACTTAGAAAAATTAATATTACTTACCGATCAATTTAAATTTCTTGATATATCACAAATATTAAATCTTTGTTCTGTTGGACAATTATTTATACATTTTCAGTAATGGTGAAGATAGGAGTTATTGATATTTATTATATAACACTCTTTTTCTTAGGAAAATGAAAAGACAAGAAGAAAATTTATTTGACTAACAGACTGTCAATTTTTACTTTCATGTACAACTTTTTTCATATAGCTTTATCATACTCAAAACTAAAAAATCTACAGCTTGACACAGGAGCGTAACGGAAATGCGGACAGAACCCAGTTGAAAAATAATAGATTACTAATAATATTAGATTAGAGATTAAAAATAGATTAATGATAGAATAGGATGGAAAGAAACAAATAATAAAATAGGAAGACTTGGACGCAATGCTGGAAGACCATTTTTGTTTCCAATGAACATCGATTTATTATGTATTACCTACTATTGTTAATATTATCTTGGACAAATACTCCTATTAGGTAAATGCAAGTTTCAGTTTAGTCGGCGGATCCTATTTGGTCGAGCAGCGTTCGTATAGTTATGTGACATATTGTTGGCTCATTTATCACGGTGTATAATACACAGGTTTTATAATATTCGTCATTTGTTTCACTACTACTAGAACAATCGAAGGATCAGGAATCGAAGCTTAAAACGTAAAGAACTAGTGATTGGCGACAAACATTTGTAAGGTTAGTTTAATGGATATAATCTTGTAGGATAACTGAATAAAGGGTTCTCGGACAGTCCCTCCTTTGGCGGTGGCTTGACCATTCTGCTGGTCGAGCCGGCCCCGGGACACATGGCGGTCGAATCGCGAAAGCGCACCCCGCCATGTGCCCTGCATGGGCCCAGAGAACCTGGGGGGTTTTTAGTGGGTAGGCCGGCACTCTGCCGGAGAGCCCCACACACGGCCGCGCCTAGCCAGCGCGGCGTCAAGGTGAAAAAAAAAGGATAACTGAATAAAAGATCAATAGAGATATTCAATAAAGCTACAGCTACGACTGATTAGAATGTGATTGTTCACCTCTATGGAGTCCTAACGCAGAAACTAAACAGTTCAGCAGGGATGATATTTGAAAAACGAAGACGCTGTCATACTAGCCTCTTAATAATATGAACCAGATGGTATCTGTCGGATATAACGAGACACAAAACCAGACAAAAAATCGTCAAACTCTTTAGGACGTCCGACTCAGGACATTCAATAATGTAATCAGACCTTGAGAGAGACTTCCAGTATATAAGGCATCACAGGTATACGATCTATGAAGTATATAAATAAGTTGGTTGATGACTTGAAAGTTGACATAAGGCAAAGACCGTGTGTAATGCCATTGCTGGGGGTAATCGTCTGCCTGTCTGTAGTAAGTCAGTACCCCCTCAGTGATACTCTGCTGTTCGAACGCAGTGCAGCACACATTATGGGACTAAAATAATAAATCTATTTTTCTTTTTTATGAATATATATCTACCTCATACCTATCTCATAGTTTCTTTCTACATACTAAATTATAGAATTTAAAGTACAGTAGTATCAGGCACAGGAAAGCATAACCTGGTGCTACCTTTTGTCGATCTTATGTAGACAAAATGTGCTCAGAAGAAAACATAGGTTGGGTGACATAATATCGTTATGAATTTGACGTGATGATTTGCAGGTTATGTATTAAACTTCAACTATTATGCATGTATGTCAGTATGACTACAAGCAGACGCGATTTTCCCTTATTATTATACAAGAACAATATGAAATAAGTGTGTATGTGTTTCCATTTCGAAACAGACGAATATTATTGAACGCTAGTCAATTAGCTGTTTTTCTTTAGGCAATTTGTCTCTAAATTTTAGGTCTTCCCTTCTTTTATCTATCCACATCTATCATGTTACGATACTGAATACGTTCATCCCTTGCTTATGTCTTGTTAGTCTGTTTAGTATTATATGAATTCAAAATAATGATTTCTTAGAAACGTTATTAGACAAACTTAATGTTTCGGATGAGTGCATGTTTGAGAGTATTGCTATCGTTTTGAAAAATTCTAACTTAAACTTCTGAAAGTCTGAAGCGTAGCTATTCTTTTATTCATGATCTGACATGTGGCGTTCCCGCCGTTGTATACAAGCTTTCTTCCTTAACAAAATAAACAACATTTACTACGAGTAAGGTCCTTTGAGAGTCTGCTTTCTCTCCTGATGTTTTATGAATGAGACTATGCAGTTACGTTTAATACGTGGATGTGTTATTGTGAACGAAATTGTTTGTAGTTTCATTTTACCTTTAAGAGTTAATGCAATGTTTTGTGTAGTGACGTATGCTTTAACCTTGTTTTTGATAAATCTTTTTTCACTGTTCCAGATTCTTAGAAAATTTTAAGATCATCCCCACCAATTATCTCACGTAGGCCGTACCCATTGTCAAGAAAACCTGTATCTATCCTTTTCTGACACGGAAAAATTTACGTGTTTTGCGGCATTTTGTAACACTCTCGCTTCGCAATTTTAGACCTTAAGTCATATTATTGAGTAGCTTCATGTTCGGAGGCTATGTTATGTGTACTTAATACATTTTAGTACTACACCAAATCACCTTGTCAACCGCATATTTTTGTAAAAGAATAAAAGCTACACAAGATAAAGTAATATAGACTTTATTTGTAAACGCTTTAAATATTTTGTTTGGCCGGTCCGAGTTTGTACATACGACATTTTAGATGGGAAACATTCTTGGAAAACTTGAAAGGTAGGCAATGAGGAGCTTTCGGGTTGGAGCAAAGCGAGTCTTCAGTCGCTCAGCGCGCATGCTGGCGTATGGACGAGTCCAAAGCTCAGCTTTTACGCGCACTGGCGGGAACTTTACGAGAACTTTCGTAGCATAGCACGATACTAATGCATACTGTTTTTATTACGTAAAATTTGAACTAAAAGTAATTTCTATAAATTTTATTGAATATTGCTTGAAGTTAAAAAGTTTGTTAATCGTATACAGTGAATGTTGGTTTTTCAATGAGTTTCTTCAGCCGTATTTTCAAGTATGTACTATTATTAAACTTTTACTGCAAATATCAGTTATATATTTTATATCTATTGATGCTGTTTGCTTAGGCGTCAAAATTGGGAAACTTATCTACAAATAAGTATCTATTTCTGGATTTATTTAAGAAATAAAATCACAATATCGAAATAAAAATATCTAATTTTAAAAATAAGTAACCATAATACGGCTGCAACTTATTTATGTGAGTGTTTTTACTACGTGGGTTCCGTATTCTTGCGTGATTCAAAGATAAAATTTTACACGCGATCTTTATTTGTAACGGCGCTTTAAAATTAATTATTTTTAATTTTTTTTATTGCTGTGTAATATGACTAACAAACGCTCCTGTAATTTTCTCTTCATTAAAAAGTAATCCGGTAAATTATTTTATAAAAAGTTCGTAAAATAAATACATGCACAACAGTTTAAGTTTAAAATAAAGTAATTATTTCACTTGAAACAATAGTGAGTGCATCCTGTTTAATTTCAATTTATTGTATGGTATTACAAAATGAAATCTTTGCTCTAAATGATTTTTTTATTCTATTAAAGTGTGACCATAACTAAACTGTATTCGTTACTAAGCATTATTAGTTATATAAAAGTTGTCAATTCGTACAAATTTTCAGTAATAACACAATTGTTTATAAATAATATTCACTAAACGAGTTTATCTACATGAACTTGTGGATTTTATAGCAAAAATAGAATCTGAATAAATTATATGAAATTATTCATATTTATAGAGTAATTATTCTAAATTTGTTTATACATTGCGGTTTTTAGTTCAGTATAAACTGTCAATCTGTGTTTAGACTAACCAACATATCCAAAAATATATTGACCTGCCACATTTGTCAGGTTTCAATTTCACAAACACTATAGAAATAACATATACTATAGAAATACCACTATAGATTTCTATTTCACAAACACTAAAGTAAACATCGCTTGTAAAATCTTTGTTGAAAATAATATTCGGTCGGACAAATGGAAATTCCGATGCATTTGGAAACGCGAGCTCCACGGTAGGCTTTAATTCCCTCGACTGTTGCGAATCGGCGCATGTTTTTTCATTAAAACGCATTCAATACGACGACTACGAACTTTGAAAAAGCGGACCTTTTCAAAAAATATTTCCCTGACATTCCACTCCGCAGTGCCGGAGCAGCGCCATTCATCTTTTTGTTTAGTGGAAAAAATTGGCGCTTTTTATGACAATTTAATGGAAATCTTTTTACTTATAGATTTTATGACTTCCTGTAGCTTTTAAGAAGCATCGAGTTATTTCAATAAAAAAATATTTTGTGAGGTAGCAAATTTTCCACCTACATTGTTTTCGAATCGTTTATAATAATACCTCGCCATCGTTAGAAAGCGGAAATAGTCATAAGCTTCCTCTTTGTAGCCACATTAAATGTGAAGTAACAATGCCTTTCGTTAAATGAACAAATTGAGCTTAAATATCATAAAGTTATCTATCAATTGTCATGCAGATATTATTAATAGCTTCCCCTCTTGGAGGTGTTGGTCGAGAATTGAACAATCAGAATTTAATTAAAATAGTTCCCGTACGCTATATAGCGCATCATAATTATGGCATTTGAGCAGTAAATATTAATTGGCGTTGTGCTCGAATGACATGGTAACACTTTTTTTTTTCACTGATTTTAAGTACTATTAAAGACACTTTTTTATTCATGTTGATTAAATTCACATTTACAATTGTATCTTGCATTGGTTATGTTTACGTCGAATTGTTACTTTGACATTGACAGTTCTATAGTGTGGGCCGCTTATCATGATTCTAACACCATTATCTATGGGCAAATTAGGCAACCAAATCTAGCCAAGCGTCGTCTACAAAGATAGGTTCTTTATTAATAATACTGAAACATCACTCCGGAATTCATAGATTAAAAACAGTGTCGTAGATTAATAACTGCCCACAGATTATATACCGGATACTAATTAAACACAAATTATTTGCACTGCCGATTACAAAAATATCGTTTAGGATTAAACTTAAATTTAGGAAGATCAATTCTTCCTTTCCTTTATTTGTGGCGGATCGGCATAGTTTCCACACCATCCTAGTTCCATTTAACAACAAACATCACATAGGTACTATACGTCGTCTATATAGTCTTTGCCTCATCGGTGGTGAGCAATCTGTATTGGTATACTAATCTGTGACTTGGAAAAATCTGGGAATTGGGAATCGATCTATTGTAAAAATCTCACGCATATTTCGGTATATAACTACGTATATAAGTTACTGAAAGTGGTGTCAGGATCACAAATTTCAGGAGTATTTTATTCCCATAAAATTATCCATATTGGAACCAACATAATTTAACCTAGTTGCCACCGGCACTTAGGAAAAATAATAAACTAAAATATTTACATATTGAAAGCCCGATAAAAGGTACCGGAGGTTGTTATACCCGGCCCTACAAATTTATGTAAGGAAAATATATAAAATAAAATATCCTTGAAGAATATCATATAAAAGTTAAGAAAGAATAACTGCCATATATTAAAAGAAGAGTGTCTGGACCCAGTCTCAAGGAAGTATTCAGTACTAACCACCGGGGGATGGGAATCTAGCTTAAGAATTCATGTTTTAGATTTTAGAATTACCATTTAATTAAATAGTTTATTCAATACCCTGATCAACCATTGTTGCTAATATCCTTGCCGAGATTGATCAAACAGCACTAGAACCAACCTGCCCTTGTGATAATAATTCAAATTTGTTATTTTAAGTACATAATAAAGAGTACACTTATTTCTAATTGAGTATTATTTTATTTTTATTTAATTGTAAAAAAAAAAAAAAAATTATATATATATGTTAATAACTTAAAACTTAAATTAATAAATCAGTAACTTTGTTATTTTGTATTATTTGTGTTTCCTTTATAAATCTAGTTGGTGAGTAAGAGTAATATACATTACATTTGGCGCCGAATATACAGGAAGTTCTGTGGCTTTATGATGGCCCATTATTCTGGTCTATAGCTCAGATAATGTTGATCCATCTCGGTAGGTATTTTTCATATAATATTTTGGAGGTTTTAGTACTATAAAAGAGATACAAGTAAAGTTAACATATTGTCATTTATTAAGTAATTAAAACATATGTATAAGTGAATGTTTGAGGCAGGATTGTTCATAGTATACTTGGTTATAGTGTCAAGAGTTTTCAATATAAATATATATTATACTTTTTTTACATTGTTCAGGGTATTGGAAATAACTATTTTAATTAAATGGTAATTCTAAAATCTAAAACATGAATTTTTAAGCTGTACACGACGAAAATGTTACTTATAGATTTAAATAACATACGGGAACGTAAAACTATGGAATTTTAAAGAAATTATATTCATCGTTCTTATTCAAATAATAAAAAATCACTGATACTATGATTATCTATATTGTAAACATATTTTTCGACCTGTTTTACTTTCTTGGTCCTGCATTTTTCTCCTGAAATAAAAGAGAAGAGAGAAATAAAAGAAAAAGAAAAGAACTCATTACACTAATTCACATTTATTATTTAATTACGTTTCTCACGAAGAAGTCACAAAGTACGTGATAGAAAAGGATACGCCCAAATATACCAAATAAAAAGGTATTTTTTTTCACCAATACTAATGCTACTACACCAATACTAAGACACAGTTAAGTATTTTATAAATATAAATTACACATTTTAGTTATTTTCATTTTTGCTTTTACTAAGTTTTGTTTTCCACGAAGATAAGAAGTTTTTCTCTAAATATGTAAGACAAAAAATATTTCTTTATAAAACCGGTAGTTTGAAAAGAGTGCTTGCATCATGCTCGTACTTAATGTTTCAAGCGGCGCTTTAGTTGTCTGGAAAACGTCTGAAAAGCATTTGCGCCTAAACTCTACTTGTATTTTTAAAAACCGTTTTAGGCAAAGAATGTTTCCATTCGTTTCTAAAATTTAAATTTTCGTTACAGATTTTCTGGGACGGAAAAATATTATCCATAGTTCTCATGAGGAGTACATTTTGTGAATTTAGAATCATTCCTCGCTAGACTAGAATTCCTGAATTAAATAAGCGGTAGCAAAAGTATTTTGTTAAAAATAGTCAATCTTATGGAATATCTTTTAGTATTATGTAACAAAAAGAATGCATATAAATCTTGATATTGACGCAATTCTTTTAAAGTTTAATGATTAGTCACATTTTTACACGTAGTCACTGACAATAGTAAGTAGTGATTACAGCTATTCATTCGTATTATGTATTGGTACGGGATTGTTACAGTAGCCTCGAAACGCAACTTGAATCATTGTTAATTATAGTATTATCGTCTGACATTCGGCTTGTGCTGAAGTGGTTTAGTTGTGGTCGCAATGACACCCTCACTCCTCCATTAGCAGCCGGTGGAGCAGGGTTAACGACCGGTTCGCGTGATACCACTCCACTTTACGCTTATTTATACGATGAGGCGAACAAACCAGACCGACATTCGAACGTTACATCGCCAGCGACATATCAAATTTCCATTATCAGTGAGTTACCAACGCTGACGGTGACCGTAATGGCTTAAAAAACTTTTCAATTGTTTCCTGTCAAGCTTATCTTATCTGTGAGCGAGATTTAATGGCGTTTAATTAATATAATTTTCGTAATAAAATTTAATAGCGTGGTAATTTAAGTACAAATTACATTACGTTGAAATAGACTAATAGTAGTAATTGAATGAGTGAAAATTATAAAATAACGTAGTAGTAGAAACCGTAACGCTGGTTTTATAGTAGTCTTAACTTTTCAGGTACAATGAAAACAAGACTGATTATTGATCAATCGAGAGCTTCATAAGTCGTCATATGTTATTTACCCGTATAGTACAATGAAAAAGTTAAAGGACGGGGAATCTTCAGGCGCTAAAGTGTCATAGGCAATATCCAATGACGTGGCTAACAAGCGCATAGATCATGAGAACCCTCCTCGGAGCGGCTACAGTGTCGGCATTACTGCAAATATTATTCTCTATAACAGGTACGTCTATAACTATCATCTTTGCCTTAGTTATAATATAAGTACCTACGGCTTTATGTCAGATTTCAATTTATAAATAGTTTCAGTAAGTAATAAGATTGCCATAAAAGATCCACGATAGTCGAAAAGCTAAGGCTAAGAGTCATCCTAGTGATAACAAGATGCTAGATATAGCATTTGTAACCAAATCAGAGAACCACTAAATCATAGAGACTGTTGACTCTCTTAAAGTTTACTTGTAATAGCATATTATGAAGTATTAGCTAACCTTGCTTTTCCTGCTTTTTCAGTATTGAAATACTTAAGCTGGCTTTTCACTATATTCCACGACATTGTCGTACCAAAGCGTGAAATACTAGAGAGGATAATAAAAACTGCAAATATATTTTACACTGCTTGTTATACAACTTACTAGTTGCAACAACCAAATTGGCTATATCCCATAGTGTGAAAGATAATCGCATTTTTATATATCTAGATTTTTTCTACTACTCTTGATGGAGACAAATCAAATAAATAGGTGATCACTTAAATCAAGGTATACTAACGTTCTCTTGTATCGATTTTGTGTTTTTGTAATGACAGAAAAATGTTTTTATTTCCAGTCTTTCTATCTACAAATTCAAAGTGTATATTTTGTTATTTTAGATAGAAAATAAATAAAATCTCAAAGAAAACGTAATATTTCATATTTTATTAAAATGCTATTTTTATATGTTCGCACGTAGAAAAACAAAAGTAGTTTCTAATGGTACATTTGAAATACGAAATTAGTGTCTAAATACCATAATTAAGGCAGCATTAGAGGAATAGCGTAAGTTAAAAGTCACGCTATGTGCGCATTGAGGCTGGAGTAAGGACCTAGAGTTACTTTGTTGTTCATAATAGATATATTGAAATGAAAATAAAGTTACAGTAAAAATCATCGCAAAATTTTCTTAACAACTATATTTAATTTAATTACTATATGTATATTACAAATATATAGTACTATAAATCGCTGCGCATCTATAAAAATACGAATGACTAATAATACTAAATTTGTCTTAGCTTAAGATAATCATAAGCAGATGATTCTATCTTTTCGTTGAATAAAAAGCTATAGCATAACGTTTTTTTTTAGAATATTCTAACGTTAGGATTTTAGTGAAATTGGCTCTAATCGTCGCTAATCTTATGAACTTTGTAAAAGACAAATATGACACAGTTTTAAAAACTATTACATATTAACTTAACTCCGAGAATGTGTTTAAAGTTTAATAGTTAGAATTTGGTAGTAGTCACACCTAGAAGTCAAATTATTTTGTTTCGAGTCCGAGTGTGACAAGGACCCGAAAACTTATTAATAAGTTTGACTCTTGAATTTATGTTGATTTTGTATATGTAGTAAAGTAATATATAAATATTTTTTTTATAATCCTTGTGGTCCAGCAATCTCGAACCTAATCATTAATACAGCAGTTTACTAATTTATGCAGATGCAGTAGAATCGAATATGCTCTACCTATGTATATTTCGGTACCAATGGTAAAAATTGCGTTATCAATATTTATCAATGTTTCTCCCATTATTTTATATCTATATAAGAAGACAGTACAAAATTTATCAGTGAAAAGTAACAGAGTGAAGTTGGCATTCGTAGATATTATCGTCAGAAGATTCTTTACGATATAATTAACACTTATCATGGTCTCAAATACTTGAAAATATAACAAATTAACTTTGCAAAACAACAAGAAACTAAATCAAGGAACAAAATGCTTTCGTAGCTCGTCAATTTATCGCAGCCAAAATTGTTTGCTCGTTATTCGATCGAAGGTAAAATGGTGTTAGGTGAGGTCCAAAGACAGACGTCAGGCGCCGCGGCCGCCGGAAGCAGCTGTGTCGTCGCGTGCTGTTTGCCAATTTATCACTAAGCTGATTATATATAGGCCTGTTCTTGTGACATGCTTTATGACCCTGTTTGCTCTCCTATTGCTTCACACTCCTTTGTTTGCCCACCTTTTAAATCGGAGACAATCGGGCTGTACCCTTTCATGTTTCAATAGTGTTCTTGGTCCATGTTTATCCCTATTGATGTAGTAGCCTCTATAAGAATAAGAAACTGAATGTAACCCTACAGTTTCCAAAGAAACTATAGACTACAATTTATTGTTGACCGCACAGATAAATCCACATGGTTAAATAAAAAAAATATACTTAAATATTAAATTTCTACCTTCACTATTCTAGTCTATTTTATAACTAATCGGGGTGGTTATTTTGTAGCGATTCGATTAATCGGTAATCGAATTAGATAACTTGATAAAGTGCCATCAAATATAACTTTTAGTCGATTGGCATCAAGATGGCAAATATAAATAATTGGTATAAAGCAAACAAATTTTTAAAACGATTCTATTGCAATCGCTGATTCCCTTAACTAAAACAGATCAGAGGGGTACCCCCGATCTTAAATATTGGATACTAATAAGACAGAAATCTATATATAGAGAAATTACTATACAAGTTTCAATCAGTATGTGTCATTATCATCGGTATAAATCATGACAAAGTTTACGCCGTTTTCAATCACGCTCTTAAGCATAAATCTGACGCTCATTATTGACATAAATCTGATGACAATAAATTTAAAACTGTGTGGTAATATCTATCTGACAAAAACTAATCAGGATCAAACTAATCACCTTCACGACTGTACTACATATAGTTCGTAACCTTCAAAAAATTAGGTAATCGTTTAGCTGTAAAAGGCATGTGTGGTGAAAAATATATAAAAGTAAAGGCTTAAGTGATTATTTTGAAATTGTATCTTAATTAGATAGACTTTGTAACTATTAATTCTTTGAGCTAAATAACTTAAAAAAACGTTATAAAATGTAAAAAAGTCGTTTCAAGCAAACAGAATCATAAAATCAGTTCGATTTCGATGGCTGATTTCCATAGGAAATTGCTATTCAAATGAAACAAGTTTTATCCGTTATGTGCTGATTCAGAGTTACTAATTTCAACGGTGAAGATAAGTTTATTAAGATGTGATTGTAAATAATAGTGATGTAAGGAGTTCGAAATTACATCAGACAGGACCCAAGCCAACCTCACCTGCTCGCGGTGCACCCTGCTAACAAACAAATAAGGCTCTGACTCACCTCACCAATCCGCTAGAGCCTGGTAGATTTTCCAAAACTTTCCTCGCTGTTTTCCAAACAGGAAAGGTCTCGAGTGGCCATACACAGTGGTATTGGAGACCGTATCAACGACGATGCACGTTGGTAGTGCCAGCTACTTAACACTAGCGATTCCCGAGCATCATTAGCAACATATATTATGCGTACGGTCAGAAGTTGCTGGAACACTAGAAGAAATTAAATATAATGATAAATAAATAGCATTCGCAAAAACAAGTCGTATTATCAGTGGTTTGTATGGCTCAGGTGGCGTTTCTTTAATAACATGGAGCGCTCCGCCAAATCTGCACAAGACTTTAATTTAACTTTGCTCCACTGAATATTGTCCTTGGCTCATCTAAAATTAGAATTATGATATAAGACAACTCCATGACTTTCATTTGAAGAGCGCTATTGCAACGTTAATACTAATACGGGATAAATTATTCCTATCAGAAGCTATTATTTAATTGTGCATGTAATTAATATTGTATATTTTTATATGCCAATGTATTTATTGTTACATATACAAATTACATGTGCAGTATCACAATCATATCACAGTAGAGAAAAAATATTTTTTACGTTAATTATTTTTTGTTGATCTTCTTTGCTTAATATTTCCATATTTTTTTTATGAACAATTAAAATTATATATCAATATATATAATAATCTAAGTCAATAGATTCACAAAAAGTTGCAACAGTTGAAAAAAGCGCATAAAAATAATCTGGCGAACATGAAGATAGATATAAAATTTCAGGACTCAACTTATACATTTATTCAACCCTACTCTTATGTAGTTAAGCATAATGACGTTGATTTTGCCCAGAAGAAGTCACGCGAGCCATGTCTCGGTCGGAAGTTCGAATTCAACTTGGTTCAGCCATGCATTCTGCGTCGTGTTGCTAACGATATTGTTAGCTCTGAACGGAAACCTTTCGTCCAGTTTCACTTGACCGGCGCGCTTTTGATCGCGTGAGGACACGGGACTAGGGTTGACAGCTGATGAATAAATAAATGGACTTGGTAATTATGCTCCTTATCCAATGTTCAATGTCTATGTAGATTGGCAACAAAATATGTACTAGTACATGTGAATTCAATAAATACATTGGTACAATGCAAAGTCGCTAACTCTTCTTCTCGATAGGCTTCTCGATACGTCCAGTGCTGAGGCGTTATTGACGTTCCTTTAGTAATGTTCTCTCGTGGGTGAATGTATGAGAGATTGTGGAAATCAAAGTCTTACTCATAGTTACAGTATTTACTAAGTTTACCACACTATTAACTATACACACAAAACGTAAAAGGCGTAGAGGGAACACGTTAATACAACTCTAATAATATACTATTTTAATTAAGCCAGAAGCAAGATACATATAACTTAGAATGAGGATCAATAATTCGCAAGCGTAGTCGATAGCGTAAACAAGCAGGCGTACATGCGCTCAACGTCGTCGTGTTAATCTCGACTGGTTTTTGTAATAGTACGAGTATATTACCCGGCGCGATGAGTTGCGCGGACGCAGCCGACCAATAATACCTACTCGTATACTAAGCGATGGCACAAATAACGAGCTTGTACGAAGCATGCTGACTAGATATTTATTATTTATTTAGATATATACTATTTAAGTGAATAGTGTAGATTTATTAATAATATTATATATATTTTGTTAATATTTATTTTGATTTATATATAAATACGTAAATATTATTTGTTAATAATAAATATATGTGTATGGTGTTATTTGTCTATTATACACATTTATATGTTTGTTTGGGTGTGGAATTACCAGGTAGCCTACATTCCTTTCCGGTCAAGAATATAGTTTTCTAATGTCTTTATTAATCACTATAAAATAGTTATTATACTAGATTTGTTCTAGATTGATGATTTTGTTTGACCAAACATACACACTTAGATATACTCACGACAATGAGAATGATAGATACTGACTGACAATGAGGTCATTTATAGTCCCTCAGTCAGATGTACAATCTATTTCACCTGCTCTAAACATTCGTTTATAATCAGACCCTTGCATTTTGACATCTTTTCGTCCCTTTCAATTATCATCACTTTCGTTTTGCTTACATTTACTTTCATTTCTTTTCATTCTAATGCGCCATACGTATAGTCTTTAACCATGTATTGTAACTTTTCCTCCGAAGATGCCAAAGTTTATTTGGTTGTCAGCTGCAGAAAAAATTATAGTATGTGCTTGTTATCGACCTACCCCAAGAAAAAGGTTAATGTCGCGACGAGAAGATACAACTACATTTTAATATATTTTCTTGTTAACTGTGAATATAATTTAAAGTTAAAATGAGTTAATTCTGCATCTATAACACGACATCAGTTTAAGATACTCGGAGAGCTCAAATGCAATAGCTTTGAATTTGCATAGGTACGGGTTCGCATCGCCCGTATGGTGTACGACTAGAATACATAACGCGACTGCATCAATTCAACAGCGATAGCATTCGCGTTCACTCAACGCTTATTTCCTTATTCTTAGAGTCCAAAATGAAATACAAAAGATATAGCTGACCGCAACGAAAATTCTGTTTCATAAGCTACAAGCTATATTTCTTTGCGCTACTGTTATCTTGAATGAAATAAGGATGGGACGTAAAATGCTATTATTTTAATTTTAATATAGGCAACAATGTTCGTTCTTGTCTACCTGATGACTTACGGAGGTATCAGCGTAACGTAATTCTCTATGATCGCTCATAGTGAAAGCGTTATGTTTATTAGATGTTGTAGACATGCCTTATGTAAGTCCACGGTTAAAGAATAATATAATAAAAATATGTCGCTATGGTATTTTTCATTTACATCAAACGAAACAACAGGAAATGAAAAGTTGAGCTTTACGATGTCACTACATATCACTATTAAAAGTGATAAATCTAATATCATTTTAACAAATATGTAATTTTCCGATTCCGAATAACCTCTAACGGGACACAAAGCAATTTCATTTGCTTACTTCTTAACAACGGTACTCCCTGCTAACGAACTGACGAGGCTCAGGCGCTCCTCACTAATCCTTACTGGGCGAGCTTGGTGGGGAGGCTTATCTCCAGCAGTGGACGTGTTTCGTGATTCTTCACAACTGTTGGTTCTGCGTTGCTAGTATCCAGTACCAAACTGCAATATTAACAAAAGCGTCCGTCTACCTTGTTTTTTATTTTTGTTCCCCTGAGGAAAATGCATTAAATTGCATACCGGCTGTGGCGAGCCGGCGGTTATTTGGGGCTCTCCTCCCCAGAAGGAGGAGGCCTACCCACTAAAAACCTTAGGGATGGCCTACTTCAGGCATGTAGGGAGCCCCCGGGAACGTGAAGCGACTTCCGGGAATCCCCAGCCTCCGCTCCCCTGCCTACAGGGGAGCCCTCCTCGAGGGAGGCTACGATACCTCCCCCGATCTCCTCCACCGACGACGCCCCCCGGCCACGGAAGGAGCGTGGTCCATCCTGGGTCACTGTATTCGCGGGCGCGACTTCCTCGCGCCCGCCGGCGACCCGCAGCGGTGCCGCAGCTGTGCTACCGAGCCCAGCGCCGCCTAATTCGAGCGGGATCGGCCATCTCCCGACCCCGCTCGGCGGCCTCCTTCTGGAGCATCACTGCTTCACAGAAGGAGGCCGCCGAGCGGGTCCTCCAATAGTCCTCCAACCTCCCTCGTCCGCCAGCATTGCCGCAATCAATGCCGGTGGAGACAGATCTCGCCCGATCTCTGCGACCAAGACTCGGCGCTCGAGGCCCACGCGGGGCACTCCGCCAGCGTGTGCTGGGCCGAGTCGAGGTCGGATGCGCAGTGGTGGCAATGTGTCGATCCCTCCCGTCCTATTCGACACAGATACTCACCGAAGCAGCCGTGCCCGGTGACTATCTGAGTCAATCGGTAGGTGACCTCCTTCCCGTGGAGCCAAGCTTCGAGGTGCGGGAGTACGGCTTCGACGACCCGCGGCGCGCGCAGATCCGTAATTCGAGCGCGGTTTTGGAAGCGTGCTATTGAAGATCTTTCAGCTCTAACGACTACGAACTTCGAGCTTCTCGATGTGCCCGCGCACGTAATGTTCGCAATTTTTCGATTTTCGAGCATTGCTCACTCCATTGCCTTTTCGGTAAGTTTGATATTCCTTATAAGCCCATTTGTACTTACAATTGACTTATACAAGTATATCAACATTGGAAACACGAATGAGACAAAGAATTTTGTCTTGAGGCACTGTATTGGATGGACCGAGAATATACCAAATAACTTCCAAATGCTACCCAGCCGAGATAGATCCACCAATTGACTTCTTTTAAGAAATTGAATATACCTAGTAGGATTTTTACGTTTTAAGATGATTCTCGAGAGCAGCTTAAAAGTATGAATCTGAAGCGTGATGGGTCGTGGTTGTGGTCGCGTGGGTAGTTCTTCAGCTAGGTTCTATCTTTCTTTAGCTAGGTTGTATGTTTATTTTTAAAGCGGGCTTTTCGGAATGATAGTCCACCCACCCTCAGAAGCTAGGTTGTAATGCAATTGTCCGACTTATTGTTCTTGAGTTGCTTGAAAGTCCCATAATTCTCATAGAACCTTACTTCAGGGATGTCTATAGTGATGTTTTGGATTAATTTGGTTCTAGAGTGTGAAGTCTGAATAATAGATGATCGCAACGTCGCGAAAAAGTTGTCCATAGAAGAGGTCAATTTCGGTTATAGCCGCAGGTCGGAACGTGACGATATTACCATCTTTAGTCTTCAGCTTCGCCAGCAGAATCTATACCAAGGACTATCTCTTGTGTTCTGTTTTATTCTATGACCTTTTTAACACGTTCAGAATCAAGTCGGCGTATGTTGCAAGTCGGAGAATGCGAGATTTAATGTACCTCTAATCAACACACTGGAGCGTACCCCACTTATCCCGGCGATTAGTTTGTTATTCTAATAGTTGTTAGATAAGAATGTGTAGTCTTGCCATGGCTATTCCATGACTAAGTTACACGAGGGACGGAAAGATATATGTAAAAAAAGATTTAGAATTCATGTGTTAACTCTTACATTAAAAGAAGAATCATAGGTAAAAATGGTATGAATAGTGCACTGAAAAATAGAAACTTGCTTTCTTCTTTTCAACACCCAATTCCTATTATGGCAGGTAGAGATGGTATTTTGAATATAAAGGATAAATTGTGGAATACTCGTATGGTGTAAAAATAGTGTTGTTTCAAAAAACAAGAAGCTACTTTACTTAAAGTCATTAGGTATGTAAATTCAGATTGACATTCCTATTCATGGCACAAAATTTTGCTCGATATAGAAACAGGCGTACTCAGTAAAGTAGGGTCTTTTATTTATTTTTTTATTTTTTTTAGAGAGGAAAGGCATTATGCGCCTCGGCATCGCGCTGGCTAGGCGCGGCCATGTGAGAGCCCCACCCACCCACTAAAACCCCCCTGAGTTTGATTCTACCGCCATGTGCTCCGGGGCCGGCTCGACCTAGGTCTGGTCGAGCCAACGCCAAGGGAGGGACTGTCTGAGAACCTCTGGACAATCCCCCAGACGGAGAGACATCACCACGACGTCTGTACCTAAACTTGATAGTTTAACTATTAATGAGCCTTTGCATGAATGCAGGTTACTTTTTTTTTAACTAAGTAGCATATTGGAGGTAGAAATAAAATATTCCAATTACGACAATTGTATCAGACATACAGGAATGCGCGCTAAGGATATAGAATGTTCATAAATGGAATTAATTAGTCATATATCACCATATTCGTCTCAAGCGATAGTCTTTAGGGATTTATTTCTGAACAGTGATTGGAAATTCCTAGAGAATTCAAGATGTGTCATTCTGTATTGGATTTCCGATCTTTGATACTTAATAACAAGAAAACTTACCATCATAAACCCGGCGTGCCTGTAATGTTCGCAAAATAAAATAATTGGACCGCGAAATATTTTGTGCCTGCGATTGCCGAGAGAAGCGACATATCTGAACTCGGAAAAAGCTGGGGCACCGACGATTAAAATTATTCGCGCCACCGAAGCCTTTGTGACGCTTCGCTGCGATCTGCACATTTGCACACACCAAGCAAAGAACAACCAATGCACTGTGAAATTGCCTATTTTCCACGTGATTTTATTTATTTAAACTATTTCTAGCATTCTATGGAGATTCTATTTTTCAATGTGCACAACATGGTATTAACAATTTGTAAGCGAATCTGTTAATGCCACTGTCATTAATAAAATATAAAACTAATTTATATGGCGATATAAAATAATATTGCGATCACTTAATCTTATTAGTTAGGTTTATTAATATCCAATATAACAAAGAAAGAAAGAAAATTATAGAGAAATGTAACGCTTTATTTCATCGATAGTTTATGTTTTTGCCGTTGGAAAACCAATAATTGAGCAATTGACTGACACATGTGAAATTTACGGGACTTCTCTCAATTAAAGGGCAATTCTTGCCAATAAAATCTATGAATTGAATCTTTTGGTTTGTATATGATTTTATTCTTTTGATTATTTTTCTCCTGACGTGTGTATCTACACAAAGTCACCGTCACAAAAGTTTTCTATAAGATTATAGAAATCAATTACTTTTATTCCTGTATAAACTATTTTTGTGAAATTGAGATACCTTTTAGAATGTAAACGAAGATATAATTATATCACTTACTGCACTGAAAACGGAATCTGATTTATTTCTGCTGCACGGTTTGTGAACGCAAATTGCTGACTGAAAATTACTCACGTTTTCAACATTTTGATTGCGACATCAATACCTTTGAAGTGTTGCTGATTGTAGACATGTAATCACATTTTTCGACCAATTAATTCATTAGTTAGTCAGTAGAGCTCGGGCTATCTATGTTGTTTATTTTATACTTTAAATGATCATAGTATCTCGCTGCAAACTATACATACTAAGATGCAGCATCGAGATTAGACTATCTGCGAAAGTTGTATTATATTTGAGTTTTGATGTTTGCATCCTACTCGCTGTGTCAGAGTTAATGCTGAAGAGTAGACGCTGACTGGCATCTCTCGAGCGAGCTACCACGTAGAATTCGCGTCGGCACAATGCAACAATGCATAAGAATTCAATCTTACGTTTGTTTCAACTAAAATGTTTCTTGTACCGTATACTATCCAGACGCTCACTTTAAATTTCGGATGTAACATTTGCATTGATAGAAAATATTTTTGTTTACGAAATAGTAATATAAGTTATATTTGTATTAAGGGTACCTTCAATATTTTAAAGAGTGTAATTTTAGCTTAAGCGTAGTATTTTAAATCAGTTAGAAGATGATTTTGCGTTCGTAGTATTATTGTGTGTACAGACATACACTAATACCGGTAGTACCATGTTTGAACTAAGATAGTCATTCCGGAATGACTATCTTAGTTCAAACACGTCCATCTCCGAAAAAGCCCTCTTTTTTTGGACTACTATAAGTCTAGTTCAAGGTCAGATTTATAATTATATTAATTTTATCATTAACATTTGTCATGCGACGTCTAACTCTGACAAACCTCGTTGAACTATGTCGATGACCCTGATTCATTTGTAGATTGCCAAAATTCTGATTTGGTCGCATAGACAAATTGCGAGCATAGCCCTTTTCAATACTATTTGACTTTAAGCCTCTTTAGAAAGTTCACTGTAAGAGTTCACTTTTTTCTATTACATATATCGTCATTGGCAGCACGCACGTAAGGAACTTTATATATTTAAACTACTACAAAGACTAAAAATATTTCCAAGAGAAATTGAAACTATAGGAATTAAAATATTTATTTTTTCTTATCATCTTTAAAATAATGTAGCGTGAGTGTGATTGCAATTAAGATTGAGAATTATCGTTAATGATTTATTGATAAATAATAAAATATTAAGTAAAGATAAATATGAGTAAGAGACGAGGTCAGAGATGTTTCGGAGTCCGATAAGTCCTTGATTCGGGCGCGTGTCTCAGGTGGCATCGGCGACAGTAAACTTGCCATAAGCTTCGCTGAGCTCAGGCTTTGCCGTTAGTGGACAGGTTTCGCCCACTGGGTATCTATTATTTCCATCACTAGCAATAAAGCCTAGTAGTCGTTAGGACTATAGTTAAATTAATTTTTTGAGTGTTTCTTTAATCATTTATTTTTTTTACATCATCTATGTACATACAATCATTATTTTATATACATATACAATACAGTTTCATTATTACATGCAGATAAAATAACTGGAGCATCAATGTAAGTTTAGACACATTCTATATATTTTTAGTTGATGTCTTTATAAGATGCACACGATTTTGTTTACTGTTCTACCGACTTGTTATGTAAAGATAATGCATTTTAAATACTTGACGGCTTAGTT
Source organism: Scirpophaga incertulas (assembly GCA_036419045.1). Taxonomy (NCBI): domain Eukaryota; kingdom Metazoa; phylum Arthropoda; class Insecta; order Lepidoptera; family Crambidae; genus Scirpophaga; species Scirpophaga incertulas. The sequence continues at coordinate 14,559,046 of CM071637.1, read as the reverse complement.
ATATTCGATAATTTAATTCAAGTTTAAGTCTCGCCGTCAAAAGTAACAAACTTGTGTTTGGCACATAAATATCTTATTTGACATTTTTGAGATATTGAGCCGTCTTTTCAACTGCACCGGCTTTTATGGAATTTCATAGATATGAAGTGTTAACGTGTCTATTCAGGTAGTATTACATACCAAAATCTGACCCATAATCTACGGAATTAATATAATTTCATAGGAATCTGTTACCATCGTCCCTGAAAATGCTGGTTCACACATATCCACGATATTGAAGCTAGACCACCACAGAATCTCGATGAGAACAGTGTGTCTGGAGAAGTAACCTCCGCTCCTAAAATAAGATAGCCCAAGATAACCGCTCGAAGACATGAGGTGCCCAGACCTGGACGTTGTTCCACCGACAGGCCGCAGCTCACAGCATGTGGAGTTCAAGAAAGAATCAGTATGCGTAGATGGGAAAGTATACAGCTCAGTGCTTGGATCTATCTCTGGTCTCCACCGCTTATAGTCTGATGTTATCGCAGCCTGTATTGTGGCTTAAAGAGTTCTACGTAATTTTGCACAAACCATTGTCCTCCTGGGACGATACTCTGCGCAAAATCACCTAAAAGTCTTTTACAGCTTTTGGATTTTTTATTTGTTAGAAAAGTCATTACATGTGCAAGCAACAGACCACATATTTGTGTGAAGTCGGCAAACTCAGAGTTAGACTTAGACTCAGAGCTATGCCCGGTAGACGAGCTTGGGATGCCATTGCAAATAGGAATGCTTGTATCCAGGACTAACTGCAATTTCAAAATAAAATCTAAATTGCATTGAATGAGGTCATCTGTAGTTGTTTTGATATTTTGGAAAAGGGTACAATGAAAAATTAAAAAAATGAACATAAAATCAAAATTAGAGCTAATTTCGAGAAAACAATATCAGAATCATAATTATATGACAATTCTCCAAAGATCTCTCAGCCGAATCAGCCGCAGGCTTGTTAAAGCGCTCTGACGAGATCAAGAAAATAAACTCGGGAATAGTATTTTAGAGAAAATAAAAGTGGAGAGATTGCATGAAGAATGTGTGAAAGAGGAGTACAAGAGAAAACTAAGCATGGAATTGAATGAAATAGAGAATTTAAATTATGAGGAAGATCTATGAGAAGTTTTAAAAAGGGTGTAGTGAATGTTACTATTGATGTTTGTATAGTGAAGAAAAAAAAAGAAAGGCAGTAAGGCCACCAAAAAAGCTTAGTTAAATAAGGCAAGGCAGAAATAAAAAAGATTTAAGAATGTATCTAAGGATATTGTCAGAAGAAAGAAAGGATTTCAAGAAAGGAATTTGCCACTAGGCTCTTTGACGAGTTCCAGAATAACATGAAGTTCTATTAGAAGTCCAAATGAATAGCAAGAGGTAAAACAACGACCTCACAGCCGTTAAAAGTGATGAGCCAATAATGAATTGTGGAAAACGTTATCCATGTATGGAGTGTGCAGCAGCCGGACGCGGGCACTGAAATCACTATATAAAGAGAGCCTGCGTTAGAATAAATGGAGTGCAATCAGACTAATTTGCTATCAGAAAAAGGTGACAGATACGGATGTCTAGCCTCGCCGTGGCTGTTCATGGATGACTGTTTGAAAGAATTGAAAACTTATGACAGGGGATTAAGGTTGAACAAGTTAACTGTCATGTGCGTCCAATATGATGACTATCAAATTGTTTTAGCACCGTCGGAGGAGGAGTTACAATACATGGTTAACTGTATGCATAGCGCATTAGAAAGAAAAGAAAGTATTATAAGAGTAAATACCTAATAAAAGATAATATTTGAAAGAGACGAAAAGATATCAAAATGTAAGGTTATGATCGGAAACGAATGTTTAGTGCAAGTGAAAGAGTTTGTGTATCTGTCATTCATTTTCACAAGAGATGGTATTAATGATTCTGACATTGAGTGCATGATGGCATGAGAGTGAATGTTGGGTGTGGCAAAACAAGGATAAATGCAAGTGAAAAGGACAAATTTGAGAAGAAGTGAAAGAAACAAGAGAAAGAGTGGCTGAAGTTACGATGAAGGATAAATTGCGAAATAGTTTAATAAGGGAAATATGCGGTGTGAAAAATGATTTAATAACAAAAGTCGAGAAGGGAATGATTAGATGGTAGACACGAGGAAAGGATGGACAAAGGATGACTGACGAAAGCAATTTATAAGTCAAATATGAATGGGACAGTAAATAGAAGATGACCTACCTAGACGACGAAATAGATAAAATAAGACGAAAGAAGGTTACATCAAGAGGAGCCGTAACCACAAGCGTGCATGAAAGTATCAAATGAAGAAAGGATAGTAGCAAGTGGGAAACTATGAAATCTGAGTATCGCCATGGGAAAGAGGCATGAGTTTGTATTTTAATATGGCTAGGTGTCTGCTTGAAAGATTGATCAATAGATCAAACACCATGTATACATCTCATACGTATCATACATGTAACGTAGTAGGTGGATTTTATATTTCAACAAACTCGACAATTTAAACAACATAATAATACTTAATATGGTTAATCTGTCTGTTTCAGTACAAAAACATTCAAGTTTATTCATCGCTTGGCCGTTGGCCGCAGTTTGCGTCGCAGGTGGCTTGGGCGACTGTAAAGTTAGTCTAAGCTCTGCAGCTTTGCCTAATATGCACACAAGCTTGCTTCATTTTAATCGTCTCAGAACTAACACTGGGATGATGGAGGGATCAATTAGAAAGCGGTGTTCTATTTTAGTATAAGAGGTGTCGTTTCTTTATTAGTTAGTTACTATTTGAACAAAAATGCATGCATAATTATTTAAGTAATTATCTACATCGGATTGATGATACAAATATGTATATTAATTAACTATTCACATTCTAGAAATTGACATAAACAATATATCACAGTAACAATAAAATGATACCATAAGTAAAGTGATAGCTACGATATATTCTAATTTTAAAAAATTTGCTAATTACAGATATTTTATTTGATTTTATTGTCATAATGTGTATCGAGTTTTACATTACATACATATTAGTCTACAGAGAGGCGGACTTAATGTCAGCAGAATTTTCTGCCAGCTATCTTTCGGGTGATGCAGAGATGCAATGTGTCATGTCATAGTTGGTTCGACCAGACATTAGTTAATTAATATACATATAACCATATCAAACACATTATTAAGTTAAAATAAATTACATTTTACGGTCCTATTTAACTAGACTTTCTATTCAATTATAAAATATATGAAATTAAATAAAATCATCTCCCAACTATCTGAATGCATAAGCAGATACCCAATACACATTATATGATGTTACATAATGTTGTTCACAAAGATGGAATCATGTCTACTAAAGAAGTGTTTACGGAATGTTATTTGTAGTGAGAAACTTCAAAGACTATTATTGTTATTAAGTGAGCGTTACACTAACCTTTACTAATTAATATATTTATTCTAAACCTTTCTAAACTAATATATTTATTCGACAAATATAAATAATATGTATATGTACATACAATAAATAGATACATAAGAGAAAATAAGGACATATCATTATATAATATAAGTATCCAATAAAAATATATATAAGATGATGATGACATTTATGGCGGGTCGCCAACTAACATCCAAATGTGCTGCTTGAGCCTTCGTTTAACTGTACGAACTGACCTTAAGTAATAATATAAGTGGGTGCCCACCTACACAAACATACGACTAGGATTAGGCTTGTCACGGCCTCCATCTGAGTGATTGGGATACAAAACTTATACATCTCTTATTGTGTTCTGTGGAAAAATTGGAGCTGAGGCAGTTATGTAAATAAAAAACAAACTATCTCTTGTAATGACTGTATCTCTAAGTAGTTTATCTCTAAAGGACTTATTTCTGCTACATTATTACATACATACATACATTATTATTATTACAAGTAGATTATTAAAATTATCCTTACTATCGCCCTCATCACAATTTGGACTGTCAAACTTTCCTATAAGATTAATATATGAAAACTTATGATACTGAAAACTCACTTTACTGAATGATAGTCTAGGATTGGGACCATAATAGTATTTAGAAGCATTTTTTTAATACAGTATAGGGTCCTAGAAATTTCAGTTATTTTCACTATACTTTGAACCCACATTCTCCGCCTCACTTCTAAATTGACATCTTCTAGCAAGCCGGGTAAATCATTTTGTAAAAAATTAAGGTAAATTTCACTATTCAGTGTAGCTGGAAGTTCATAGGACCCGATCACCTGTCTGTTAAAAATCCTAGTCCACAAGTTAACTTTAAATTGAACTTGGGACCGATCTTCCCTTATCAAAATGGCGGGTGCCCAGCTCACTACGCAATAGTAGTAGGAAATTATTTAAATCAACACTTCCCACAAAGGTGGATAGGCCGGCTGGGCCCTATTTTATGGCCGCCCAGATCGCTGGATCTAAATCCCTTGGATTTCTTTATTGGGGATCTCTGAAAGACCTTGTCTACGCGAGGCCAGTATCCTCAATAACAGAGTTGCGTACTGGCATACAAAATGCAGCTGCACACATAAAAACGTCTGGTTACGCGCGCCGCATTTAACTTTCTTTTATAAAAGGAGTAGGTGTAGGTGTAGATGATACACACGTATCAGAGCGTAAGGACGCCAATCCGAACATTTATTGTAAATTTAATAAAAAATTAAAATTTCATGTTCAAATTCTTTATTCAAACTAAGAATTAATAATTATTCCGAAAAAAATCTTTTTAAAATTTCATACCATTTGCTATTCAAGCAGTAATAAAATTTAAGAGAATCATTAAGCATAGGTATCATACCTTTTTTGAAACTAGTTTAACTAAGCATTTTTTTTAAGATAATGGGCACGATGAGCGTCATACATTTTTTTTACATGGTAGCTGACCAAACACAAAGAAAAATAATTTCTTGTTAATTTTTTTTTTGGAACATTGTTTTTTCCAAGCACTTCGTGATTAGCTGGCTCAATTTTAACCATTCTTATTGATAGCTGAACTATTTCGTTAGAAGCTAATAAAACCTGAATCAGAAAAAGTCCGTATTTGTAAAAATGGCACATTAAAAACCAACCAAAAGTGGCATCTTTAAAAAAAATCATAAACTATCAAATATTTTGAAAACCGGGATATTTTTATTAAAGTCAAAATTTGAGATAAGAGAGGTCTCGACGAAACCCATCAACAGTTAAAGGTTTATCCATTGTTTCCGAGACAACCTGTATATACTAATAAAAATACTATTACACATATGACACAATAGTATTAAAGGCAACAGAACATGGAATAGCTGCGGCCAGGTCTAAAATCTAGAGCACTTTGGATCAGTAGGGAAGAATGATAAACGGAACTGATTAAAAACATTTGGTACTTAAGATTTGAACATAAGATGGGATGCGATCATTGTAGAATTAAGGGAAAAGTTTAAAATATTGCCTGTGGCATGTAATCTAAGATGATGATAATCAAGTGGTGATAGATATAGTCGTAACCTTACAGCATTTGAATGAATGGATAATATAGTCTTTTTGGTTTAATATACATGCAAGGATATCAGCTGAGAGCAATAATATTTAGTGTCGGAAGTATTCCGTGGCGTCTGTAATATCCAAAGAATTAAGTCTGATAATATTACAAAAAATAATGTTGAGGTCGTTTAAACTTATTGATCTGGAAAGCTCAGAATGGCTTGCTTTTTGTATACATAGACCGCTAACTTACTTAGCTTAGGTAGACACCGCCAGACACCGCAGTTTAATTGAAAATATCTATTTTCAAGTAAACTGCGGTATCTGGCGTTGCATATCATCTGATTACATTAGTTTATTCCGATTGATTCCTCGCATTCCTGTGACCAAGCCTCAGATCATGCATTCCTTTTGAAATCTCTAAAATGTCCTAACTTTTCGATTCCGATTTCGGTTTTTCTTGACGTTCATGGTTATGGTTTAATTAATGCTTCTTTCTGGAGTACTTGTACCCTTCTTATAGATATCACATATTTTAGTCAAGTCTACTATTCAGAATTTTTAATTATTTTAATAAAATTTAAAAAAAGAAAAATAAAAAAAATAATAATAAAAGCATCCCTTTTATAATCACAAATAAATTCATTGCCAACATTATCTTACATAAATAACTTTAACTTTAATCCTTATGCATTTATAAAAAAAAATAGTTCTATCAATTCATTTGAAACACGGACATACACAGTGAACTTGGAGTTTGTTGAGTAGCATTAAAAGATTAAAAGTCACAGTTAGCCGCCATATCGAATCGAAACCCCGATTCAGTGGCGTAGCTATGTTTGTGATGCAGACAGCGCGTCCGCGGGAAACTTCGCTCGGCGAATGCAAAAATTTAAATTAAAAACATAAATCAGGCGTGTATCGAGCAAGTTTCGAGATCGAGCACTATTTTGGCTGCATGCTTCGGTTAATGTAGTTTCGGCACTGCGACTCTACGTTTGGTTTTCCAATTAAATCAATTTCCTATTCATACGTACGTTAATATTTCAATGCACAGTGGATAAATTTGTATGTACCAACAATTCAATTGTACAATATGTATTGGAGCGACATTAAATACATTAAAAGTGTTATAGTAAGAATAATTCCATTGGTTTGGGATTTATCTTATATGTGAATGTTATATGTAGAACCGTCCAGAACGACTAAACCGATTTAAATGATCATCTATTTATTGGATTCGTATTATTCCTGAATAGGTTGTTTTTTCTTATATTTGATATAAGAAAAACCAGGTAAAAGAAATTATGAATATTGTGAATGTACTACTTATTGGTGAAATTCTAAGAAAACTATTATAATAATAATAATTCTCTTAGAATTCCATCATCTTTTAACTCAAGAACGGTTAAATATATTTAAATGTAAAAGGATCAGCTTTGGATTTTCATCGTCTTACGTCGTTGATAGTATAAATAATATGATACAAAATTCGCCGGATCATCGGACTCTAAATAAAAACTTTTGCAGGTACGAGTATATAGAGGTGTACTATGTACTAGATATGTCCGTTCAACCATTCACTCTGCTCGATTGAACTACACTTTCCTTTGTGTCGCGTCGATAAGCGATAACGTAGTAAGAAACACGTAAGCACCATGAAGTTTCCGGCGCTTACAACGTTTGGGTCGCGACCAAATTATATTACTTTGAACAAATTGTTTTTATGAGCATTCTTTTCAAAGCTAAAGAACAAATTTTTTTTATGTGCGTTCTACAGCACTTTGTACTTTGTGTTTGTGAAGTGTTTCATAATCGCGTTTCATTTAACATAATATAGAGATTAGCTATTCTATCAGATTGAGGTCTAGAGTGTACTTGTATTTTGTTCACACTGGATTTTAATATCACGACCTTCTGTTCTAGCCCGATATTCTCGTGTATACTACACAATTCGGACTTGCGATTGCCGAACAAGTGAAGCATCAACTTGTATTTGTTATAGAGAAGTCTATAGTATTACACTATTTTTGAGTTTGACTTTAAATGATCTATAATTATACGTATTACAGATACGTTTTATAGTACACGTTTTAATCGTTTTTGGTGGATACAAAGAAACGCTCCTCATTTTCAGCTTCTGCGTCTTCCAACAATCTGCACCATACATACATACATACATATATGTCACGCCTTGTTCCCAATGGGGTAGGCAGATACCACCTCTCTCCACTCGCTACGATCCTGGCACACTTCTCTTGCTTCCTCCACTTTCATCAGCGTCTTCATGCATGCTCGTCGGTTGCGAGTACTCTTGACCCGGCCTTTCTTTAGGACATCTTCGATTTGATCGAGATATGTCCGCATAGGTCCAATCTGCACCAAATCATCGATATACCTTGTGAGAGGCGTACTGACGTTACATGTCCCAGCATATGCCTTCTTCAGCTTCAGGTAAAAAAGGTTGATCATTACAGTTGGAATTCTGTCAAGTTGAATAGGGTTTCACGGTCATGGGAGTCATGGTGGACTTTAGACATCTGTCCAAATCGCGAGTCCATTAAATTAAAAAAGATATATAAATATTCATGGCACTTTTGAAAGCCTTTTAAGGTATCTTTTGAATAACTTTTTATGCTCCAAATTATTGTTCCGAATCAATTCGATATTTATCAGCTAATTAAATTATTATGAAATTGAGAAAAGACATGTGTAATATTAAATTTTCACATATCTATAGCGTAATAATGTGAGTACATCATAAGAATTTTACATTTCCTAATTAAAACACGGAATCAGGAATCACTTAATGAATAATTATGACGTCGGAACGCCGACTAAGTATTATTGAATTAATTGCTTGAAATATTATGAGTATCATTATCTCGAAATTTAATTAGAGGGAGAGTATTATGGGAGATCAAGTTGCGAGTTGATTTTGATTCTTGAACGTTTATTTCAATGAGCTTTTAGCATGATGTTGATTTATTTATATTTAATAATACCAATGAATGATTACAGGTCTTTAGTATAGACAGTTTATCTATGATTTTTTTAAACACCTTTTGGAGGTAAGTAAACCTTACTATTTGCTCGTAATCGTTGGCTGAGTTATGTAAAGGATTGTACATTATGTAAAGGATGTTAATTACAATTAAACAATATTTAGTTATTTTTATAATATCTATAAATTCTATTATTAAATTAGATATGAAACTATATATTTTTACACAATTATACCATTATGAATATATAAGTCAATCTATTTTATATTTTGATTGTCAATTGCCGGATAAGTGACAGACACTGTTTCAAAGCGTTTTGTTTTAAAAGAATAACGATCTTCCGGCTCATTGGATTGGTTATTTCATCTTCATTGAACCGGCAATCTTAAAAAGATAAAATTGAAGCTAGGAACAATAACTGCTGTGACAATTAGCGTTCAGATTCATTCGAGAGAATGAATACTTTGTAAATGTCATTTTTTATGCTTTAACATTGAAAAAGAAGTTTAAATGAATGAAGGCAGCTACGGAGTAATTATCATTCTTTGAAGCAAAATTATATTTTATTTACTTAATTTTAACTAAGTTACATTATTTGTGTAGTAACTAAGTCTTCTCATTTTAATTATAAATTCCAAATAAATGTGATAGTATGAACAAAAGCGAAGCAGTATATATTTTTATTAATTATTAATTTGATAAAGCTGTAAAATAAATTTACATTGGTTGAGTTTGAGCCAAATATTTTATTTGACGTGTTTTGTTCCATTATCTGAATTTATTCTTAATCTTAAGTGTTGACGAGCATGGTATATTGCTCCCTGAATTGACATTGGTTGGTTGTTACCACATGGACCGATGATTTGGTGAAGATCGCAGGAAGGTGTTAGATACTATAGCGCTTGATCGAACGGTGTGGGAGAATTTTGCGAGAGGGGTCTGTGCTTAGCTATGGGCGTTTCTCAGTTGAAATGATGATGATCATGATATTCGCAATGAATAAAGGGTTGAACTACAGAGCCGGGCTAGTTTTAAAAAATGTCCTCAATAGATTTTCACAGGAAAATATCTCTTTTGTAAGTCAAAATCGTATATAACGCAGGCAAAACCGAAAAGAAACCTTGTGTATATACTAATTTTGAAACCTTGAAAATTTTTTAATCCTTGTGTATATATGGAAAAAAATAGTAGTGTATATTTTAGGCAGTTCTTGAAAATGAGGAAAAAATATTTACCTATATATTTAATAAATAAATAACATATAATTATTACTTTCACTTACACCAATTAGCCTAGTCCAAAGTAAGCACTATAAGGCTTGTCTTATTGGATCTAGCGTAACGGATAAATATATCTATTTAGATATTTATGTTTGAAAAACACTAAGGCACAAATGCATTCATTACACAAAAGGCTGCTTCCATCGAGATTCGAACCTGGGATCTCAGCGATAACGACAGCTTGAACCACTCGGCTACGGCGGGTGGCTACGGTATTTATATAATTATCCAAAAGAAATGTAAAATTATTGAAGATTACTAAATGAAATCAATAACTTATCGATTTCATGAAATAGTCACTAAGGGTTTAAATAAATAATCAAATATTTTAGTAGACAATAAATGGAAACTGCCGAGTGAGAAGGCTCCATAATCAGAATAGTGCAAACTTAATTAGATTCGGTTTGATTGCAGCCGTCAGGGGCGTCAGCTGGGAGGAATGGTGGACCTACGACGGCATTTCAGGTGAGTTTGCACTGCAATCTTCTCTTTGACCCACTTGATTCTAAGCTAAACGTCAAACATAATCATGTAGTTAATGTAGGATTTCATTCACCATAGTTTGATCGATGAACGATCAAACTATGGTTTTAGTTTTAGGTTGCGTATATGAGTAAGGGCATGTTCCTTTATGCTTATTAGTGAAGATTTATAAATTATTTCCGATCGATACGTATTTTTAAGTAATGATAGTATATTTTATTATTGATATAAATGATTTTAGTACTTGTCCTCTTCTCCTTAGCTAAATTGCTGGTATATAAATCTGTTCTATGTGCTATTTCGTTATTCCAGTCAAATATGTAGTATTGAAAGTCAAAACACCCTTTTTGTTTATTACGCTGAGGAAAATATATGAAATTGCATGCCGCGAGAACCGGTGGCTTTGTGGGGTTCTCTTCCCCAGAAGGGGAGGCCTATCCACGTAAAACCTTTGCGATCCCCTACTACACTTGAGCGCAAGCGCGTCATTCCGAAGGAGAGCTGCATCGCACCCTGACGAGGCTATGGGAACCCTCGTGGACAACTACCAAGACTCTGTCGGCATATGGCGATAAGTTGCCCACACCCGAATCCGACCCAAGATGGGTCCCTTGAGCGACAGCCTTTTTCCTCTTAAAGAAGAAGGGGGCTTCGCCCGTCCGCCACTGGCCGGTAGAGCTAGTAGAACGAGGCGGCTGTTATCAGGATTCGCAAACCCAGTAAAAATCCCACCCTCCTCAATAGTTATAAGCTGTATAAACGCGCCCATTCGCCTCATCTCAGAGACTTTGCAATGCCTAATCACCTTATCCCATACGAGCAGTTTAGCTTTAGAGCCAAACACCTATTAGAGATAATGACGATGACATAAGGATCTTTACTCGTCCCACCTTCATTCTTCCTACATGATCACTTATAATGAATAAGGTTTCAAAAATCAAAGAATGCAACCTTCCTCACCTATGCAAATCCTTTCAAACGATATCAAAATCAATCAAAATCAAAATAATCTTTATTCAACATAGACCTTTACAGGCAGTTATTGTCGTCAACAAACAAAACAAAAAAAAAGCTTAAAAAAAACAAAAACCTTATCCGTACGTACGAATAAGGAAAAAAATATATTGACACGACACCTGTTCGGAAATTGGGAGAGCCTTCTCGAGAAGAACAGGCAAGAAACTCTGAAGGTCTATTTTTTATCTCCTCTTTTCAATGTTAATAATTATAATAATATAATATAAACATACAATATAATATAAGATACAATCATGCCTAATACGATTACAGTCGTATGTATGTTTACATACACATATAAAATAATACAATATTATAAATAATGTTGATACCAAACATGGCTCAATGAATAGTGTCCCTATTCCCAAATAGTGTGATCATTTAGATAGTCACTTACTTTATAATAACTTTACTCATGAGTGTCTTTTTGATATGGATTTTAAATTTATACAAAGGCAAATCAATGACACTTTGCGGAAGTTTGTTAAACATTGATATACATTTCCCCAAGAACGAACAGCTAGTTTTATGGAGTCTGAACATTGGAACGGCAAGTTTATTTTTGGTTTCTAGTATTCACATTATGTAGATCACTTTTTTTATTGAATTTATTATAGTTTCTATATACAAAAACTAAATTATCATATATATATATTGTCTAGCTAAAGTTAAAATATTAATTTCTTTGAACAATTCTTTTAGTGATTCTCTAGCCTGTAAACAGTAAATAGCACGAAACGCTCGAAAAATACTCTTGGCAATTGGTACATCACCTGGTATAACGAGATTAATGTCAGCAATGTTTAGTTACGGTGTTTGTACAGCCTATTCCGTGGTTATGCAATTATTTTTCATGCTTCATATTCAAATAGACAGAAGTCAAGTTCTCTAATACGTAAACCTAACTTTACAAAGCCTGCGTCTAATATATACATGTATAGTGTTCGGCCATATGCCCAATAATTGCATTTATAGGTTTCAACAAGTTAAGAACAAATTTTTGAGGTATGCCATGGTAGCCCGTTAGTCAATATTTTATTCTGTATATCATGCATTTCTTTCATACATTCGTAATCATCTCATTCCGTAATACCTATGCTGTAGCAGTAGTCCTAGAAGTGTTATTGATTCACATGCTGGATATTTTTATACATGACAAGAAACCAGACAGCTATATTACAAATGTTTGCACTTACGGATTTGCTGTGAATCAAGCGTTGCAAGACATAGTGTAGGTTGCCAACATGTATTATAAGATGTAAAGTCACAATACCCAGTAATTTCGCTGCCTATGTTACACTTTACACCTAAACACAACAATACGAACTTTGCTATTTTGCAGTAGAAATAAGTAAGAAGTAAGTATCCAAGCAGTCTCCTCCCGGTATATGTATTCACATAAATATATTTATATTAGAAATTATGAATTGATATTAATTATATCGGATTACTCAATTACGCAATCGGTAAAAGTTATATCAATAACATAAAGAAATCTACGTTAAAAACAACATTTTAGAAATAAATAATGAATAAGCGAATAATGAGTAGACGTAATAAAAATAAGTTGAAAGAAATACTCAATATCATCGATAAAAATAAATTGTAGTCGATATAGGTTCTAAATAGTGACGTCTCATCCATCGAAGTATGAAGCGCTCACTCACCCATATAATTATAAGATTTTATATAAGTTATAAGATTTTATGAAGTTTCAGGGTTACTATTTATAGGGTATGAGCTCTTTGCCCGGTCTGCAATTGTTGAGAAATTCTTTGTAATCTTGGGAGCTGTCATAGAAAAATCTTAACTAGAAAGCTTTATTATTAATTTTATTTCTACCTTAATCGTTGAACCTTGAACGTTTTTGTATTAGTAATACTATTATTTAATAAGTCTATATCGTATTAACTTAAAAGAAAATATTTCTATTTGAATAATAATAAACTTGCTAGTTTTTCAAAAATATATCAATCTGCAGTACCACTGAAAGTTGAAAATCTTTTTCTTTAATTCTGGTTTCGTTATTCTCGTCTCATAACATTATTGTGAAATTCTACGTGACTTGCAAGTTATATTGCTGACTTAACTATTGTACAATGTACTACGACCAAGTTTAAATAAACGTAAAAGTGGGCTCGTTCATAATTTATTGTTACCGCATTTTGATTTCTTATTACGTAGTATTTGTAACGAATTCTATATAGTTAAAAAACTGAATACTTGCTTTCAGTAATATTTCATTTTGCAATCACTTAAAAATATTTAATAAGTCGCAGTAGACTATTTTACTACTTTTTTATTATTTTTAATAGTTAACACCTTCATTGAAATAAATAAACAGATATCAAATATATTATAATTTGTTAATTATAAGCCATAGTTAAATATTTAAATAACATAACGTTATAAATTAATAATAAAATTAAACTCAGCATTTAATCTACTTTTATAAGCAATCAACTCATCATATAATAACACTACACTTTTAAAGTAGTATTGTATGTATTCCTTACGGAGCTTTTATTTCCGTTATCTTTACTCTTGCTTACTGGGGATCCATTGAATCTGTGGCTGATAAGTTCTGTTAAAAATGCATTGGCTTTGTCTAGATTAGTTCTGTTCTCACAAATGGAGAGCTGCCCTTGCCCACGTGTTATGTTCAATATTCATGGCATGAGTGATGTCATTAGCAATACGACATAAATATATTTGGATTGTACTATTTGGACTCTTCAGTTTTTATTCTGTACTTGTCATTGTCTCCATAATATATCATATTTTGTATTACAATATACAATTCAGAACTGTGCATTATATATAGGTTAAGGAAGAAGATTACAAATATAATGAATAAACCAAAAAAATATTCTTAACATTTTTTATTTCAAGTACTGAAAGTGTCATATTCAAGTTGCTAAAGAATTTCCAGTTTAATCCAACAATTCCCAGCGCATCGAATAAAATTGTAATTCAGAGACAATTCCGCCTAATTTCTCGCACGTAAAGTCCAAGAGGGTTGGTGCCAAATGCAAAAAAAGCGTTTTGCATTAATGGAAAGTTCGCTTAACGCGTGCCCATAAAGTGGGCGTAACCACAACCGCTGCGCCGGCTTACTCATGCAATTTTCAAGGTCATAAATAATAAAACCGTGAGCGCGATCCAAAGCACTTTGGCTACTTTCACGCTTGCCCATATTGAAATACCTCGGGTGCGCTGTTTGTAAACTACCAACTCTATGCTATCGTAGAAATTATCGCACTGTTTATGTAGCAAGCAATCAAAGAATCCTTGCCTTTTTAGATTGATTATATTAAATTCATCGAAATCTTTGTAGTTTCAGTACGAAATTAAAAAAAAGTCCTATTTAATTGTTAAGTGTGATCGAAAAAAATTATTGGTGATAATAACAATCATGATCACCTTTTACAAATCCTCAATGTGGGGCACGAACCTTGCCTAATGATAGAGTGTTAGCCCCATTATGCTCCTTAATTACCACTGAATGTATATTACCTTCATTTTTTTGAGTTCCGCCGCAGGTAGCTTAGGCTGGGCCTGTAATCTCAGTATAAAAGACTGTCGCACTACGTCCAGCTGTAACTGTCATGCACACAGTATTGTTAGAGCGCTATTTCTGCTCATCTTATTGACAGTGATGACACACGGAACCGAAACTTTGCTACTTACAAAGGACTATAACGAGACTCAAATTCGATTAAATCCATAGAAGAAGCAAGCAGGCAACATTTATTATGAATGCGGCTGATACCCACTGGGGCAGCGTGAATTAAGATGTTATATTCCTTATTTTAGTTGCAAGATACTCAAGGTAAGGTAAGGACAGACGAGGATTGCCGATGATAGTGATAATTAACATAGTATCCATTAAATTTATTATCGATTTATAATAATATTAATTTTAAATAACATTTGCACCGGAGTCTTCTAATGAGAATTGTCATTGTTTGTAGTCGCAGTCGCTGTTGATGCTTGTGTAAAGGTTAACTGGATTGTTTCAATCAGTATGTATGCTTTGTACAAAAGTGATATTGTTTTCAATTATCACATTTAAATAATACAAGAGATTTCGGTTTAATTATAAATTTGTGAATTTATAATTAAACTAACAATTAATCTAAAAACCTGTGGGTTTTTAGGTTAATTGTTAGAAATATGAAGTAAAAAGTAAAGAAACAAAAGTAGCCTAATTATATATGAATTCAGTTGAAGCAAATTATATATAGTTTCAGAAATAAGGTGCCATAATTTTAGTTATAAGATTACTAAAATTATTGAACACATAACACATACTAGCAGATAGCAATATGAAAATAATTTGTATACAGTTACAATTACAAGGCTCCGACTACCGATGTCGTGTTATTTTTAAGTGGCATGTAAATCGGCCAGTTTATAGTAAAGCCAGAACGTTGTCGAAACGATAATTAACAGAAAATTCTGTTTCATCTGATATAATGAGCGCGTGTGGCGCCCGTAACACGCGGACATAATCCTGCGTATATTTTGAATATCCTATGTAACTATATGATGTTACGACAATTTAATGCTCCTGGACGAGCAAGCCGTTTCAAAATGTTCAATTTAATATTCACTGAGTAGAAATAGGATTCGATGGACGCACGCTGCTAATATAGTATAATTAGATTAACATGTGATGCTTGTGCGAGTTAATTATTGACTTGATCAAAGTAATTCAAGATCGCTGTTTTATTTATATGTACACTGTTTTATTTATATGTACAAAGTGGGTATAAAATATTGTTTGTGTGTAAATAATATATTGTGTTTGTTAGTGTACCATATTAGTTTTGTTGATTGTTTAACTTACTATAATTATATTTAAAATAATGCAGACTGCAGTCTGTATTACTTTACCATTAACCAATTAACCCAATTCTAAAGTACGTTAATAAACATTTTACAATAAACTTTTCACTATTCTTGCTCAAGATTTGGCTCAAGATTGTAGTGTATCAGAGCATTAAAATCACATTTTTATGGATTTTGGATCTAAAATCAATATCAAAATCAAAATCAACTTTATTCAAATATGACTTATAGAAAGCTCTTTTGAGTCGTCAATTTTTTTTTCCTACCACCCATTCAGGACTTATTTTTTAGCTGATAAGAAGAATGGGCGCAAGAAACTTATCAGCTTTATCAAAAGTAATAACAACATTTACAATAAAATATGTCGTTATCATACAATGTACATATGTGTTTATAAGGGAAAGCAAATATTTACACTTTAGAATGCATCCTCAAATCAACACCAAGCATTGGCATCAT
This sequence comes from Scirpophaga incertulas, assembly GCA_036419045.1. Taxonomy (NCBI): domain Eukaryota; kingdom Metazoa; phylum Arthropoda; class Insecta; order Lepidoptera; family Crambidae; genus Scirpophaga; species Scirpophaga incertulas. The sequence goes on along the minus strand of CM071637.1, from coordinate 14,542,432 downwards.
TTAAATAATCATTGACTTTATAATAGGCCTTACTCATTAGCGTCTTTTTAACATGTACCTTGAACTTATGTAGAGGCAATTCAGCTTATGAAGAGACAATTCAGCCACTATGTTTTATACATTTGCCCATAAACGAGCTTCTAGTTTTTTGTAGCCTACATTGGAACGGCAAGTTTATTTTTATTTCTTGTGTTTAAATTATGCATTTGAAAATTCGTATAAAATGTGTTATAATTTTTGTACACATAAATCAAATTTTCATAAATATACTGACCCGCCAAAGTCATTATATTAATCTCCTTAAATAAATCTCTAACAGAATCCCTTGCACGTAAATTATAAATAGCGCGGACTGCTCTTTTTTGAAGAACAAAAATACTTTCTATACTAGCAGCCGACCCCCATAATAGTAATCCATAGGACATAACACTGTGAAAATAACTAAAGTAAATTAATCTTGCCGTTTCAGAACTTAGTCTATTTGATAGGGTCTCAATATGTGGATCCCATTGCAAAGTCGGATCCAAAGTAATATCCAAGAATTTAGTGAATTCCACAAATTCTACCACTTCGTTATTCATTTTAACAATAGTGTTTATTTTTCTTACATTTGGTATTGAAAATTTTATACATTTAGTTTTATTGCGGTTTAAAGATAAATTATTATTCGTGAACCAGTGCAATACTTTAGAAAGAGTACTATTTACAATGTCAATATTGCCCTTTCCTCTGTCAACCTTAAATATTAAAGAAGTATCATCTGCAAATAGCACAGTATTGCATTAAGTATCAGTGAAGTGTGGGAGATCATTGATATATATCCAGAAAAACAAGGGTCCCAATATCGATCCCAATTATGGGTGTGCCCCAGACCTATAACATTAGGAGTACCTGCAGACTCAGTTCCACCAACAACAACTTTCTGGACTCTGCTGGACAAATAAGATCCGATTAGTCTAGACGCTGCATCAGAGACACCATAATGTTTCAGCTTATTTAATAAGGTCTGATGATCTACGCAGTCAAAAGCTTTCGACAGGTCACAAAAAATACCAATCGCATCCTGTTTACATTCCCAAGCGCTAAAAATGTGTTTGAGAAGTGCAATGTGAAGTGCAATGCAAAAATGTGTTTGAGAAGTCCAGCATCTACAGTGCAACGTCCTTTGGTGAAACCAAAGAGTAACTAACTCTTTTATTTTTGTTATTTTTTATTTTTAGACTACATAAAGAAAACTAATAGCCTGGGAATGGTAATATTTTCTGGTATTTCGTTTATTTTAAACGTTTGTTCTTAACAAATTATTAATGTTGTCTTTTATTTGCATGAGCACTGCACATTGAAATGACATAACAGACATCCAGCTTTCATACTCATTTAAATATTTTATTTATATATTGTTACCTTGACGTTTCGATGCATTTCAGCATTCGTAGTCCCGGCATGACATGCAGTGATATTTAAATCCGGAAAGTTATTTCAATAACTTGTATTAATCATTACTCGTTTACTTACACTCACATATGATAATTGTGTACTGTAGAGTAATACTATTGATTATTGATGGTAAAAAATATTTAATAGTTTTAAAATGGAACTATAAATAGCGACCCTTTTAGTTAGCAATTCCGTTGAGTCTACTAAAATAAATGCTTTGACATTGTATTTGATGAATTGATCTTTTTGCAGTTCTTTTGTTTCGTTGAAAACTTGTGTAACAATTTTCAACTCGCACTCTGTTTACTTAGGAGTTTAAAAAAAATAATAAATATGTTTACATACCCTAGAGACAAATTTTAGTAGAATAAAAATATAATATGTGTGTATTTAATAAACACACTTGATGATGTTAGATGACTACCACGATCAACTGAATGATGATATGTAGTAGTTGTTGCAATAAACAGTATCACTTCCTTAATATTGGTTGTAATAATGAATCAACTATATTTTAAATTGTTGTAATAAAACTACTACAACTTACACTGTAGTAGTCATACAACATAACTATGTAACATAATCTAAAAATAATGTTTCCTATTTACGATATTTGTAAGTTTTAGTTATAATGATAGTGGCAAACAAATTAATTGTATTTATTTTGGATGAGCCATGTTATTATCACGTACCAGGTCCTGCGTTCTGGGGTCTGATCAACCCGGAATGGTCTCTGTGCAACAAGGGGCGCCGGCAGTCACCGGTCAACCTCGAACCGGAGAAGCTGCTTTTCGACCCAAACCTACGCTTTTTACACATAGATAAGCATAGGGTGAGTAGAGATATTGATTTCCATTTGTAATTTAGAAAATTTGGCCCGGTAACGTCATTTTCAAGGATCTTTGAGGTACCAAGTTCAAGACACAGATGCGGCAAATTTGTGGAACGATGCGTTTGTGCCTTGGTTATGGCCTTGGTTAATATACCGCCTATAAGAAATTTAGGTCTAACAATTTTTTCGGAATCATAAATAATGTATAAAAACTTAATACCGGAGTTTAAAAAAATGCAAGTGGTCCACAAATATGAAAATTATTAATACGGAAGGGAACACTGTACAAATATTGGTAGCTCAAAATTTTTGAGAATTACATATGACAATAACAAGTTCTAGTAAAGTATAACAGATATAGAAGTTGGTTTTTGTTATTTCAATAATAAAACACACGGACTGTTTCATTCAGCTACAGTAAAAATTAACCTAATTTTTTAAATTCATAACATAATAGTTAACTTTGCATAGGAGCGCAATTGGTGATGACGTCCCAGACGGCAGCAAAAAACACCATAGCCAAACATCGTCATTTGAACCGTCTACTGACTATAGATGCTTTGAGGTCAAATATATAGGAGTAAGCACCTTGGTGAAAACTATTTGCGGATGACATCCTAGTGGTTAAAGTTTCTTTTTCAAGGTTTTCACAATTTATTTTACTCTTTTTGTTTGCTGTTTAAATTGATTCTTGCTAAAAATTAATTTAATTCCTCGACATAATATTAATAATGTCATCTTATAAATAATGTCAATATTTTCACAACTTTGGGTGAAGGAAATACTATTTACCTTAAATTAGTACCTAAACTAAGCCTTGAGAAGTATTAGTGATACTCCAAAAATACATTCGGTATGTTTACTACTTCCTGTATCTTTAAATAAAGAGTTTAATAATTATAATCAATTATTATTTCAATTTTGTTATATTGATATACAATTTACAGTTCCTTGAATTAAGAATGTTATTAGGAGTTTAATTTTTCCTATTTAATAATAATATTTTGAATTTGACGACAATTAATCCAAATAAGTTTGATTAAAGCAAACATAATCATGCAGTGCTTGTAATTGATATATTATGGAACTCCCGAGTTTACTTACTTCTGTTTAGTTGCAAATATAAATTTGTACATTTTGAACGACTAAGAGCATGATAACCTTGAGTTAATAGCTTTAATTAAAGGTATAACAAACAAACAAAAAAACTAACATCACCTTTTTCTCAGATAAACGGTTTAATAAGTAACACGGGACATTCCGTGATCTTCACGGTGGAGAACGAGACGCGTCACCATATAAACATAACGGGCGGCCCGCTGTCCTACAAGTACCAGTTCCACGAGATCCACATACATTACGGCCTACACGACCAATTCGGCTCCGAGCACGCGATCAATGGTTATTCATTTCCTGCTGAGGTGAGAGAAATTGGATAATATTTTTAAGCACTTTGCAAATCGAATCCGCTAGTCGTGACAGCTCTGAACAAGGGGTCAAGTTATTACTGTTTACATTGTGTACCAATATACTTCTCAGATTCGTTAAAATACACCATCAATTCTTGTATCTTAAATTCAATTAAAGCCTAAAATATTTGCCATATAAAGAAAATAATGAGTACGAGGGTCAAACTGAAAGTTCTTAGAACTGGCCACTTATAAACAATATAATAAAAAAGTAATTCTAAAATTTGAAAATAGAACTCTTTGCCAATATTACTGAGTATATATTTCATTCATTTGTCATTTGTTTTACGATTTGGCGGCAAATTGAAAATTGCCTGTGTCACGTCAACATGAATTTAACACGAGAAAATTTTCGTGCAATGATTTTTTATGACTTTCGATGTCATTTAAGTCAACAAGAAAGTTATGATAGACTACGATTGGCCTTTCACGATGAAGCCCCATCTCGTGCGACTGTTTACAACTGGTTTAATGAGTTTAAACGTGGTCGCACTAATCTCACTGATGCTTTACGTGAGGGACGGCCTTCTACGGCGACGACTGAAGATAACATGTGTGTTGTTGTGCGGCGGTGTTGTGCGGCGGTGTTGTGCGGCGTATGATAGAGACTGATAAAAGAGTGACCTATCAGCAGATTCGGACAAGCTTAGGCATCGGTATGAGTCAAGTGCAGAAAATCCTCCACGAACATTTAGCGGTCAGGAAGCTTTGCGCCCGGTGGATACCTCATAATTTGACTGAGGCTCAAAAACTCCATCGTGTGGATTGGTGCCGTAAAATGATTGAAAGATTTAACGGAGGTGACTCAAATGCTGTGTTCGACATACTAACAGGTGACGAAAGCTGGATTTACTGTTATGATCCTGAAACCAAAAGACAATCTGCTCAGTGGGTGTTTCCTTTCGAGGAGTTGCCAACTAAAGTGAAGAGAGATCGAAGTGCGGGAAAAAAAAATGGTGGCCTCGTTCTTTGGAAGGATAGGTCATTTCGCAACAATTGTGTTAGAGGATCAAAAAACAGTTTCTGCAGAATGGTACACTACCAATTGTTTGCCACTTGTCTTGGAAAAAGTTCGTGAGAAACGACCTCGCAGTAGGATCCTCCTTCACCACGACAACGCCTCGTCACACACCGCCAAGCGAACGATCGACTATTTGGCGACATCAAACGTTGAATTACTGGGTCACCCGCCGTATAGCCCCGACCTCGCGCCTTGTGATTTTTATTTATTTCCAAAAATTAAAGAAAAACTTAAAGGAAAGCGGTTTATGAATGCTGAAGAAGCGGTGGCTGCGTATCGCGATGCCATTGAAGAGACCCCTAAGGACGAGTGGGCAAAATGCTTTTCCCAGTGGTTCCATCGCATGCAGCGTTGTATTGACGTGAATGGACAATATTTTGAAAAGATATAATAAAACTAATAACTGGCTAATGACTATCAGTTTTTGATTTTCTAAGAACTTTCAGTTTGACCCTCGTATTATACTAAAAGTAAATAATAACAAATAAAAATTAAAAAGTTTTGACTTGTTTATTTATTTTTGGAAATATTATTAAAACAGTAAGATATGTTTGAATTTAATTTAATTTTGGATGATAATTTTTTTTATGTAATGATTATAAAATAGAATCTGAAATAAATGCTATTTAATTTATTTAACTAAAATGCGTGTTTATAAACTTAATTCGTACTGAGTTAGCGTTGTGGACTAAAGCTTCATCACGTTAGCACGCAATAGGGTATTTGTAAATCATTATAAGTTGTGCTTATATAAAATATTAGTATATGATCTTAGAGAATATAGTCAATTTAATGCTCCGTTATAGAAATTGTCATAAATACACTAGCATTAACAATACATTCATTCGCTATATAACGCTTATTCATTTATGCTCCATAAATAATGGTGTCTATAAATTCGTTGTGGCAGTGCGAATATGGCCATTTCACACTGCCCTATATGCATGGTTAGCTTAACAATTAATTAGTTGAGCCGTATATCGGCAACGTACGTTAAGTACAGTTCACTTGTATTCTGCAAACATCTTGGTGTGTGTTTCACTAATTGATTACCAACGTACTGAATAACAAACACATTTGCTGATGATTACTTACTTGCCATGTGGTTTCTATGTTTATGTAGAATATATGTCAAATAATGAAGATGAAAATTTATTAGTTATACTCGTAAGTATTTATTCGTCTATAAGAACTACAGTAATTTACCTATATTGAATGTTTTCCTGTCACAAATAGTTACATGGCGACAGGTGTATTGTGCAAATATGTAGGTGTTTGAAGGAAAAATATACATGTTCGGAAGATTTACAAGTGACTTAGTAAACAAGTTACATTAAAACGATATCAAAGAATCGGGGGATGTGTAAAGAGGGAGTAACAGATGTTTTCACGCACCGCGTCTCGAAGGCGGCCGAATCCCAGACGTAATCCCAGTGAACGACTGCTAACAAGTCGAGCGTGCTGCCTGTTTATTTATGTGACAAATTCTTCCACGCCTGCGATAGGTATATACCAAATCAAGTAATTTTTGTTACCCGTAAGCTACTTGGAACTTATGAATAGCACGCAAAAAAATCATGTATAATTTTTTTGTTGAGATGTGAACCTTGGATTATCCCTAGAAGAAAATTCATTGTTCATACTTAGACGATTGTGGATTATGGCAGTTCCGTTTTTTATGTTACAGTTATGTGAATATATTATGCATTAGTATCTATTTTAAGGCTTTAATTAATTTTTTTAAATTCATTATCATCTTGTCTTAAAGCAATACATAGATTCTTAAGTCCAAAGTAGAGTATTTGAGAATTTATACATATGTATTTGAGAATTAATTCATTAATTATAAAAAGAAGATATTGGTATTTTTGTAACAAATAAACTCAATATATAGAGAGAAATTTGGTATGAGGGTAGTTTGAGTCTAAGTTAAAGACATATGATAATTTTAATTAATTGAAAATTTTTCTTTACTGAGAAATTAAAATAAGCGCTAAACTGATTTTAATGTATTTTGGTATATACCTAATTTAACATCGGGGAAAGAGATATGATAATCTTCAGCAATCGAAAACAAACCAGTGCTATGGATGGTGAATTGAAACCTACTGTGAAACTATACGTTCATCAATTACTCGTAGCTCAGATACATATTAAACAAATAATAGTTCAAATTTTCATTAAAGAAATATAAGAATTAACTTTTGAACCAATGGTATAGCTTCTTTGACATGCCAAAGTGATTAGAAAGTCCAGTTCAAAAATTATAGATTTTATTGTAATGAAAATGATTATTCTTGTTTAATATTCCGCCATTATCAAAAAATGGTTGTATTTTATTACAGATACAAATATTCGGCTTTAACTCACAGCTTTATTCAAACTTCTCGGAAGCACTACACAAAGCACAGGGGATTGTTTCAATATCCCTACTATTGCAGGTAAATAACACTGTTTTATCTACATTTTGATATATACCGTATTAAGGGCATTTATATTCAGGTTGTATTATTATTGTAGATACAATAACATGAACGGTTTCAAAACCTTATTTTGTGATAATACTTTCCAATTGACCTTTTCTAAATGATCTTGAATTTGACCTAATTACAAAGATTGAATTATTGATTGAATCATGATTCTAGTAAAAAAAATTCTGAGTTATTTCTCAAAACAAGGGTTCCTGCGGATGTTTTGATCCGGCATATTCTTGAACGTAAACAATGTTACTAAAATAAACCCAGAATGTAACCCTCAAAGCTTAAGCGCGTACGTGTAGATTAACGTGATTCGCATTTTTTTTTCAAATTAGCGATGCGCTTTCACCTAATTGATGTTATAGGCAAGTTATAAGGGCCACACCTTTCATGGCTACTGCCCCTATTCCACCAAACTAAACGCGGTTAATTAAGGAAATTGGAATTTTCTGCGATCCATTGGATTAGCCCCAAAGCTATTAGTTTAAATTAAGAACAGACTAAATGAACGTAAACTATACCGCGAGTCAGTTTATGGGTTGATAAAGCAAATCCAGTAGTAAGTTAGCATTCATGTATTTGCTTAGCAATTTTCATATCTGAGTGATTTGTAGGCAAACTTTTCATTATAGATACTATTGTTTTAATTTGTTGTTACTGGACATACAATTATAATAAATATATTTTCAACACGCAAATGTTTGTATATTAAATAAAATACGAAGAGAACTGGGTGATTGATTTTCAGTGGTATCTATTTTTGGACGGTCTATTTATCAGTTTGTAACCTTCGTTGACGATGGCTGGTTTCTTAATTAATGCTACGCCTTTAATTAATACAAAGTAGGTAATAATGAGTTTTGGATTTAAATTGAGGATCAGTTGCATCCTCGTGTATGAAAAGTGAATGATAAATATTTTTTCAGCTTGGCGATTTGTCCAACCCAGAATTGCGTATACTGACAGAGGAATTAGAAAACATAAAGTATGGCGGTAAGTATATCGAATTCATTTTCATTATCATTATTTCAGTCGACGGATGTCCACTACTGGACATAAGCTTCTTACCAAGCTCTTCACATCGATTAATTCCAAGCCTGCTGCCAGCAGTGATTTATTTATTTAATTATTTTTAATTAATATGTGTTTTTATTATTGATGGTCGCATTTTGTTAACTGATTAATTCAAAAACAATTGGGCTACAATTTTTTTAATAATAATATAGAATCATTTAAAATCTCTTTTAAAATTATTAAATTTTATTATTAAAATAATACTCAAGTTTATTTTGTATTTTCCGTATTATTATTTTATATGTGTTTTCTAGAAAACGTATTAAAAATGTTCAATGCTTTATCAATAGGCTATGCAATCATAAAAAGGCTTATAAAGAGTATTTCTCTTCAGGTAGACCGTATTTGAGTTGTGCCGCTGGCAATGCAAATGTCCATGAGAATCAAAAGTTCCGCCTAAAAAGACCTGTTTCAGCAGTAAAAGCACGGAACTATCAAGAAACCAAATTTGTCTCTCAACATTAAACATTTTCAAATTCGTCATCACTGTCAATTCAAAATTGATTATTCATTATATTCGATAAAACATCGATTTCTCGTTAGTAACTACAAAGTTTGCTGTAACTGCTATTAGTAAAGAAATTATCTTTGTAGACGTTGCTCGACAAAATTTTAATCTCTGTTTGTCTATGCGCCATGAACAAGAAAAATAAATCCATTATACGACTTGTGAATATCAAAGTGATAATTTAACGTAAAAATGGTTTTCATTAAGAAACTAAGTGTCTCGATGCTTTCAATTATTGAAAAAAAAGTGTTACTGCTCCCACTGTTAAATTACGAGTATTATTTTTTTATGCAGGTGCTGAGATGCCTGTCAACAAGTTGTCAGTGAGAGGTCTCTTGCCAGATACAGACTACTACATGACGTACGATGGTTCCACCACAGCACCAGCGTGCTTTGAGACAGTTACTTGGATCATCATCAACAAACCTATTTACATTACTAAACAACAGGTATCAGGAGTCGTTTTACATTTTATTAAGTAAGGCAAAATGGATTAAAATACAATTCCAAAAAAAATAATTAAGTAACAAAATACAGTTCACAATTTTATTTCTCTCAGGAAAGACAAGTTAGGAATCCTCACAAGGAGTACGAAACGTATTCAGGATTCCACCGCAATGGTCAGTGCCACAGTGATTATATTGGACTAAAAACCAGCCGGAGCGGTCCGACTGGTGTGACCTACCGACTAACCTCAGCCTCAATACCATATTGTTATATTTTTAATAAGGAAAAAGATATGGATTTATCTTTAAATAAATTCATGATTATCGTAGCAAATATTCTGAGAGAGCGTTATAATTACATCTATTTTATCTTTTGAATAAAAAGTAACACAATACCACTATTTGCCACAATGTTATGACTATGTTCCATTTTATAGTACAATTAAAAAACACTATTTTGTACAGAATATTATTTTAATGAATAATGAGCTCTAGTTAAAACATTATATCTAATCATATCATAAGAATTAGTCTATAACAGTTACTGTCTAGACTGCCTCCTATCAATGGCGGTATCCGCCCGTTCAACTGCTTACGTGACCGAGAAAATTGAGCTACATAGAATGGTCCATGTCTCGGTCGTGCGGCTAGCAGCGTATAGATAATTGATTGGAACGAAGCATGCATTGAAACATCAGCAAAGTTATAGGTTCTTAATTAAGAAATTGCCGCTTTCTGCAAGATTTTAACTTCAAATTTTTTAACTAATTTAACCGCATTGAAAGTTATTGTTTCTGCATTACTACTTAACCCAACAGTACAAGTTTTGGTTACAAATGAATCTCAGAATTGGTTATTTTAAATTAAAAAACAAATCATTGCATTAATTTGTTTATAATCTTCAAAAATAATGCCGATCGTACTAAAATAATTTGCAGTTTTAAAGCTAGTCTATATATATATATATATATATGTATATATATATATATATTCTCATTTAGATATCCACAGCAATAGACCAACCTTGACCTTGTCAGTTCTAGACACCAGCTATTTCTGTGAAAGCATCGGCGAGGCCGAGTAATAACATTTTCATTTGGGCCCACGTAAATAAACAACTCACGTCCCTCGCCTTAGACAAAGACTCCAGGCTGAATTATGTACGTGTTAAAAGTAAACTGAAAGTGCCGCGTTGTGTGGCTGTTATTATAAATCATTGTTTATGTTTTCCGTTTGTTGGTGAGAAAATTAAGTGTTAGTGGAAACTGCTTGCAATCTCGCCCCGAGAACACCCTCGCGGTCGCTTGAGCGCAATCTAATGCGCGTTTGCGTCTGGCCAGGTGCTTCAAAAGTTTTATTGTGCTCGGGTAACGACTGAATCTTTCGATGCGAACTGTACGATGGACTGAACTGTAATTTTTTTTAACAAATAAGTATAAAATACAAATATATGTAATTTTATCGTCAAAATAAAATTTTGTTGTGATGATAGTATAGTGCAGTATAAAATGCTGAAATTTCTGATGTTCAGTTGACAATAACATTATTGTAGAAGCCTTAATAGTAGATTGTATTCATTAAGACTTAAATTCAATTCAAATACAAGAAAGAAGCACTTTTTTATTGGCTTCTTTCTTAAGGTTGTTAAAATAATACATTGGGATTCACAAGTTGAATTATAAATATATTTAAACTAGTACTAGATTTACGCTCATTATTGCATAATGAGCATAAATAATATAAATATTTAATATATATAATATATTATAAATTAAATAGTTCCACGTCGCTCACTTTCTATTATTACTCATATTTTAAAAGCAAACACATTAACATTGAATAACACCCGTAAAAGTAAATTGCCGTTTCGTGGTGAGAGAATCAAAGTTTAGACGGACTCTATAATCAGAATCAAATTGTTTAATACAGCGTAAACAACGACGCGGATGAGATAGCGTTCGCGTGAGACGAGCCCGTTAATCCCCGGCTCCCGTAACACACGGCAGTCAACACGTAAAACGAAGAAATTTCAATTTGCTCCGCTATGCTATGGGACGGTAAAAATAGGCATTCCCAAGCACGCTCACATGTTTTTAATGCCTTTAATTTCATAATTTGCGCGGAATCGCCGTATTCACGATTAACTTGGTAACTGTTTACCATTTACATAATTGAATTGGCTATGCTTTCACATTTACGCTGGTGTGGATTGAATGATAGCAAACAAAATAATATTGTTTTATTGATGTTCGGAATAAATTGTGATTGTTTTTCGATTGCTATATTTGATTTGACTACATTTGAAATAACATTATCTAAATACATTACAATATCTAAAAGTATGAAGTACATATATAGCTAATGTACGATTTAAGAATAAAACTATTGGCTAGTAATATCATGCTGATAGTAATAAACACAACTTTTTTTCCTTGTTTCTATCAATTACTAAATGATTACGAAAATATACTAGCAATGTACTATCAAGGTATTTGCTATAGATTTATTGTTGATAAGTAGCCTTAAGTCCTATGGTTTTATAGATTTAACCTACTGAGGTTAAATGTATAAAATATAATACAGATAAATTATTCTCTTCTACTGAGAAGATCATATTTTTTTTAAAGATTTTATAGGATACAGGCACTCATAGACGGGACTTGCTGTTTTTATTTCATTATTATTCAAGTCTAGATTTTAAATAAACACATAGTAAGGGGGTATTGAATTTCTTACTATATTAATTTATTTAGAAACTCATTTGTGATTTCTATATGAAAATATATTCAACTATTTATATAAGCTGACGTAACTTATATGGTGTACCTATGTTCTAAACTATATGGCCTAATAATGAAAAAAATGTTATTGATATAAATGTTAAAGGTATAAATTTTGATATTTATTTATTACTTTCAACATCACTAAGGCACAAAACCCACTTATGTCTTCAAAATTAAAATCGGAATTTCATGTAAACTGTAAACATAACGAATACTCCTCGTATCTAAGTTTAAAAGCATAAAAAATATGTCATATAATTTGATATTCCCGGTAGCTGCACGCTCTTCGGCGGCTGATGCAAGGGGATGCGCGGCACCCGAAAGCCCCTCTGGGCAATAACTTCCGGCCGCCTCAACCTCTGCACCATCGCGCAGTAAGAACAAATATAGACTTCGACTTGAGCAAGGTAATACAAACATTTAATTATAAAAAAAAAAACTAATTTGATCAGTGACTGTGCCGAGCTTTTAATACTTTTATCTTAATTTCAGTATCCAGGGAAAACTTGCCCGAGTATGAATCGCGATATGCATTACAAAGGTTCGTATCTCTAGTAATTTAAAACAAACCATCATTAACATATATAATACATCATATTTATTTCAAGATTCTGAAAGTCATTAATAAGTTTTATGGATATTTTAAAATTAACAGTCCCCTTTTTGCTCTCGACGGAAATCAATACCAAACTGCATTACCCAAGATAACGCTTGTAATATTATATGGCTGATCATTCATTCGTGTTGAATTTTGTTAAATAAAGTTCCTATATTTTCATGAATTTTTATTTTTAGCCAAGAGCTGGACACAATATTGAAGAACAAGACAGCTATGTTTAAAAAATATTCCAAAATCTCTGTAGTAAGTAATTGTAGTAAGGATTAAGCTACTTATAAACAAACTTATTGTATATACATCTGTACAGTGCTATAATAAACATTATATTGTAAAGTTGCAGACTCCATATAATTAATGCTGTTCCACGTAATTAAAATTGATTAGCTTGTATTAGTAACTGTATTGTGATAGACACAATTGTTTGAGGTAAATATTGAACATATATCGGCCTATAATTAGTTAGGACGTACATACATATTTTCGTATAGATTGTTTAGCTAGTCTATCGGACTTACTACGTGTACTTTCTAAACAATTTTTACTGTACTTATCTATACTAGATTAAAATACTTCTAGCGAATAGCATTATTAATATGTACAATTGCTCGTACGTAAGAAATTTTGTATCCTTAATCAGTATGAAAAATTAATGATATTCTTAAATCATTAAAGAACACATTTAAGAATAATCACTTAAGAAGAAATTTTTTTAACATAGCCTTCAATTTTGTTAACAAACATCATCAGGTTAGGTATCTTACATATCTTATGATTCGTACTATCTTGTTGAGAAATATAGTCTATTATAGCATTAGAAATATCATATCATGTTAATTGTATATAGATTAGAGAAAATCTGTTTTCGAAATACTTCCTTATATGTATAACATTGCTCTAAGGCATCTATGGCTTTAATAACAATACTTTAGTGTTTAGAAAAACTTCCTTGCTACCATGTATATTATATATCGTAATATTTATAAGAAATATATACGTATAACGCCTGGCTTCATGTAAGATCTATTAGAAAATAAATTACTTAATTATATCCTGAAGTGTATTATATGTCTTCCTTTATTGTATTTCATCAAATCGACGTAAATTTTGCAAAGTTTGCGTTTAAACTACCACTTAGTGTAATAAAATACAATTTACAATACATATTGTAAAAAGTAAATACTGCATCTTTAATACTTACTTCAGGTGCATTTTATCAAAACATAAATCAAATCCAAATAATGAACGTTATGCCAAAATAAAAAAAAGCTGTTTAGATTTTGTCAATTGAAAGACAAGGGTATAAGGGGTATAAGTTATAGAGAAGGGTATGAGAACTCGCGGGAAATTCATACTTTCTGTCAGTCAATATTTGTTTTGCTGTATGGTTGAGTATTCAATGTAGGATTTTAATATAATAATGTACACTTTTCCGGGAGTATCTGTAATGTTCTAATTAAATATTATGATATTTGGGTTTTTTCATTGTTTTACTCTTGATTTCGTTCTAATTCTTTTGTTTCATGTGGTATTGTTTTTGATCTGAATAGCAATTCTTCAATGGAATATAATTACAACATTGATGATACAGGTTATGTTTTAATATATTCTATATCGAAATACAAAACTACTTATCAGTTTATTACTTATTTTTACTGTGCTATTTTTACTCATTGATTCAACACAACACATAGAATATAAAAACGATACTAGTATTTTTGGCACTTAGTACTGTCTAGTTAGCATTTTAAAGACCACCTGACACGCAGAATTGTACTCAAAGAGCTGCTACATAATTCTAAATGTTTATTTTGACAATGTTAAATACTAGGATAAATTCCATATCGCATTTCCACATTCAGAATCACGATCACTGTAAAATGTATTTGTAAAAGGGATGGTTCTTGTTAGACATCTGCCAAAAATCTCTTTTCGTTAAGGTAACCAAATACGCCTACATTATATTATGGAGATTCCATACTGTCGCTTAACAATTCTATCTTATTAGTTTAAAAAAATATATGATTTGTGAAGTTGTAAGTAGAAATTCTTTTTTTATAAATGTAGATAAGAACCAGAAATAAATGCCTAAGGTAAGATGATAGCTAATCCGAAAGATTTTAGGGAATAATATTTCTTTCAGTGTCTCCAGAATAGAAATTGTATTCTTTAAAACATTTTAGATTTCATCAACTATCAAACTTAACTGTTTCGAAGCTAAAGCAGAGACTAAAAATATGCATAGAATAATAATGAACAAGGGACTTCCTCAAAAACGGAAAGGTAATGTTTCCGATTTTTGTCAAATACTGAAAACCCAATACTTCGTGCGTTTATTCTTATCCAAAGTAATCAACCTTTGCCGTCTGTTTTAGTGCTTTTTCACTCACTTGTTTGAATAAAAAGCTCATTTGAATTCTACGAGAATAGAAATTGCTCCCTCTTTCGTTGTAGTAACTTAATTTAATCGAGTGCCATCACACTGTTAACCTTTGGATTGGTAAGCATTATATAAAAAATACTTATAGATGTGATGTGAAACAAAAAATATATTTCTAAGGTCTACCTTAGAAATATATTTTTTCACTGGCACTGTAAGAAAATGAAATTCGAACATTTGTTAACATATTTTTTGAATTTATTTACAATTGCTACGCATCAGAAGACTGGTGTTTAGACTGCACCGCTCATCGCACACCGCTCACCAACTTCGATATTTCTTACAGACATTCGTATCCTAGAAATATGAGTGGAGTTCCTATGAGTGGCAAAACTTATATTTTTTCCACTTAAACTCACATTAAAAGAATGTACCCTATTAAATTGATTTTAAATTACGTTACATTATATAATAAGAAAAAATATTTTTATAACAATTGCCTATAATTTTATTTATTATAGAAAAGGTACTCGAGGTGTTATCGAGAAGTTGTATAAATGTTTTTCTTTGGATTTGCTATAGATTAAGATATCGTGAAATAAATCGCTTGATTTGGCGCTCAGGAACTACCGCCGACGTTATTGGAAAAGTTTTGCTCGCGCTACGTTAATAGACTTGCACAAATTTTGTTGATTACGGAAAACAAAATATCCAGATAAGTATGAACTATATGCGTTTTCAATTAAATAAATTTAAATTATCTATATTACTACTCTCCCAGCAAAGAATATTATAGAAAAATAAGTGGTTCCTTATTATACTTTAGTCACGAAAGATGAAATTTTTGAGGAATATATATTTTTTAATTTGAATACAAATTCTGTGAAAAATAGAATTCGTGCGACTTGTGCCTGCATTGTGTCTAATGTGTGCATGTTTGTGATTATGATATTTCTCTGTGTGAAATTTATGTAAATGTATTAGTAATTAAGGTTAGGTAATTCTTACAAACGTACCTGAACCAGTTTCACTGTATTTTGGTCATCTAGGTTGGATAACCAAGTGGCAACTCTCTTTTTGCATTGCTTTAAAGATAAAGGATATAATTTTGGAGCTTATTAGCCTGATTAGTTAATATTATTTAGTGTGACAAAATAGTTGTTACCTATTAGGCAATTTTTTTCGTAAAACTTTTGACTAAGCTTTATAAATATTGGCAAGAGTATTTATTGTCATTTTTAATTAATATTATGACCCTGTCAAATAAAACTGACAACTAAATATAAAACAATACAAGAAAAACAATATTATCCAATACCATGGCATGGATGTTGAAGGTCCCTGGCGTATTCAAGAAACGATGAAAATCAAACTCAGCGCAAAGAAAGTTGTTTATTTTTTGCCGTGTCCGCTGTTTAGCGGTACACAGGGAATTCTGCATAAGAGCTCGTATAAACGCTTCATTCTATTGTTAAATTTTCCTGACAACAGACTTTTAAGCTTGAGTGCAACCAAGTTAACTATTTCAAAGCGTTGAAGAAAACATTAAGACTTGTTTTGTGTTTTTATATCATTGTTATTTTGTATTGCCAAGAAACTTTGTCTCTCTAAAGAATTCTGTAATTTATACTTTTATGAGCCCTATATTTATCATTCAAAGCCATAACACTAACCCACTTCTCAGTACGAAACTCTGGTTATTAAATGAACAAGGATTAATCAACTCATCTTTATTTAATAAAGAGTGGTGTAGGAGTTTATTCCAATTTGTGATTCTCATAATCGCAATTGGTTTGCATTTGAATGCATATTTATATCATATGCTACCATTTGGTAGCAAGAGGCAATACAACTCATCGTGGAATGAAGCTTTACCTGAATCCTCAACAGCTGAGCAAATGTCTTATCTCCAATTAGTGAAACACAGCAATGCTATAAACATAGTAACTACTACTATAACATCTACAATATATACACTCAAAATAAAATAATTATCACTAGTTAGACTAGACACTAGAATTTAAAATATAAAGTCCCTTATTAATTTAGTAAGCTTTGAACGATTTTGTTCCTTGTCAACTCAGGTTTTAATAAAACTTAGGCATTTGAAAGTTTGTAAGTATGGATGGATATTTAAAACTTTGTCACGTAATAACTACTGAATGGATTTTAATGAAACTTTGCTAGTTATTTATGCAACTGTTGTATAATCAGGGGTATAATAAACCTAATTATAACAGTTGCATACAAGACTTTATCTACAATCATGATGTGAATCCTCTATAAAAAATGCTCTTACCATAAAGTGTTGTACAGTGATGTAAGAACTATGTAAATTCAAGAAAAGTGTAATTGCGAAGCATGTAAAATAAACAAAACTTAATAAGTAAAAGAATTATTTATTGTAATAATTATTAACATTTTGGATCATACAATTATTGAAATGCACATGAACATTTGCACCTTGTTGAATGTTGGCAGATCCTGATGTACTTGGAATATTTATATTAACCACTTCATTATTTCTATTTTCTACAGAACTTAAAATTTGATTTGACACGTGGATTCAGTTGGATATAGAATCATTAATGTAGCCTTCAACAACAGATGTGGATTTCCATCCACCGTGCCGTTTTAAATGTCATTGCATGAGAATGTTCTTTTTTTGAAATTCATAATATCACGCGTTGGATGATATAATGATCATAATATCATTGAGTGTGTTAATGTTGGCAATAAGCTAATTGTTATAGGTTCTTTTATAGAGGATTAATAGCATGATAGTAGATAAAATAATATAGCTAATACACCAGAATGATACATACGAATTTATAAAGTTATTGTGGAATTGTGCAAAATATGTTGATAAGTGTCAAGTATGTAGGAAAAAATCTTCCATCTGTGTTATTCTGGCGTGCGCTGCCAAAACCTCCTGCGCAGACGAAGTCGTGGGTGCCAGCTAGTAATAAAAGAAAAATTCCTACTTTTGTTATAAATATGAAACAAGGTAAGAAAATTCTTCAACTCGGCGAGGACTCTTCAACAAACCATGTTGACATTGTTCATCCTTTTACTTCGCCAAACGAAAAGTAGTATATACCGACCTAAAGTTATAGTCGTAATTTAACATAACTATTGACAGGGCCTGTTATTCAGGCTACAGACTCTAGATCTAAAATAACCCGACTCTCCGCCGAAGATATCCCTGACATCAACCGTGACATCAGTAGTGTGGCTCTCAAACAGCTTAAAAATAACAATGCTCTGAGTGATGATAGAGTTACAGAAGAGATTCTAATAGTATAGGGACTACTAACACGGTAGAATCTTTAAAAGTTCCCTAATTTCGCACTAATCAGAGGCATGACGAATAAAGTATAGAACAGATGTGAGGAACACTGTTATTGAAAATAGATCAGACCCAGCACTACTACCCACTTGTCATTTATGTATACAAACTGTTCGCGAGAGTCATTCCAAATCGTCTGTGCTCAGCTCAGTTATCGAAAATGCTACAATAAAAGGCTCCTGTGTGAAGAAACACCGAAACTAAGAATACATGGTACGTTTGTAGAACACCAAAACTATACGTTGGTTCTTATTTTCTTTTGATTAACGATAAACTATTGGATCAATGTTAACGATTTTACCATACTGAAAAATTATGCTATTAATAAAATTAAACTATTTTAGACGGCTATCTTATTTCAAGTAGTATATATATATATATATATTGCCTGTAAAATGAAATACTATCTTTCCTAAGCTTGATTGTCCATTTCTTACTCAGCTGATAATAATTGCATTTGTATTGGATTTTTTTTCCCGTCCACATTATAAAAATGGAGCTTTCGATGTTAAATCGGTCACACGGTAAAGTCAAAGTTTACTTATTTGAACATATCCAGTGACACGTAAAAGTTGAGTACAAAAGAAAGGAACTTTTTATCCTTTTGTAGCGTTCTGCGGTATCAAGTATTATTTTTTTCCGATTCC
This sequence comes from Scirpophaga incertulas, assembly GCA_036419045.1. Lineage (NCBI taxonomy): Eukaryota > Metazoa > Arthropoda > Insecta > Lepidoptera > Crambidae > Scirpophaga > Scirpophaga incertulas. The sequence continues at coordinate 14,523,393 of CM071637.1, read as the reverse complement.
TTATGTAATCTGAGGGGTGTTATGATTTATCTATGAGTCTGTTTGAGGCATCGTGATTCCCAAATCATAAATCGAATTTAAAAAAGTTTAATCTTAATGTATGTGAAAAGGTGTCTTTAAGAGTGTCTTCTGATTCTTATGTTGGGTTTTAAGTTTTAGGTTCTTAGGTTTGGTACAAATTTGGTTAAGGACAGCTCCGCTTTAAGACGGATTTTGTACAGTAGTAGGTATTTCAAAACTTGATTATTTCAATGTTATTTCCACTTCACAATATATCAGGTAAATTAATATTTCATTTCTAAATCGTTGCAAGCTGCATGTATTTTATTATTTATCTGTTGTATTGTGTATTTTACTTGACAATAAATTAAAGTTTTCATCATCAGTTAAACAATTAACTTAAATAATGGCAATAAATTAGTGAAACTAATGATTTAACCGCAGTTCTCAGAAACATAATAAAAGTGTTCAGTTTTCAAAAACAGAAACAACTTCCTATCGGAGTAATCAAAAATCAAATGAAATTAATTTGATAATATTGTTTATTCAACATTGATCAACAACAACAATCATCACGTGTCTTAAAAGTGAGTATTCAAGGAAAATATTTTGATGAAATCAATTCGCGTATGAGTGTGGGCGTGTTTGCCCAAGCTGCTAAACACTCAACGCCAGCTTGAGGGCCCTCATGACGAGTGAGCCCGCTCCACTCAACTTGAGTTTATTTGCTTTCTATACGATGTGTGACAGTGATTTGACAACGTTTGCTACGAGGACCAAACTAAGATTAAATATTTCTTTTAATATCTATAAATGAATCGAAATTCTCGGGTACATGATTTTAAATTTTATATTGATGACTAAATAATTCAATAATCTTGTCGATATCATCATATATTCACATATTTAATATTGCTGAATCCGTTTTAGAAGAGCATATAAAATGTTATTTTCATAAATTCTTAGATAAAATTAGTGGAATCGTCATTATAAAGCCATATCACACTTTGAATAAAAAGAAAACTGTAGATCTAATGAATAATTCCGGATCTGTACTTCTCAGAATAGCTATAACACACTTGCTACTATTTTAATTATTGTATTGACTGCGGTGTTTTTTTATTTAATTAAATTATTTCAATTTACTTTTAATATGTACAAGTAACTATAGAGATATTTCCTAGTTACCTACTGTAATGCAAATTCAAGTAATTTTAGGAGAAACAGTATTCTACAATATGACAAATTAAGTTGGTAGTAACGAAGCTCAACAACCAAAGTCGATGTTAAATTTGTGTAACATCATTTTAACACCTGAGATGCGCCGTTGCTCTAGATATTTTGTTATATTTAACACTCCACGGTCTTCATTATTTTTCAATCTCACGTATTTCTTATTGGTCCAGTATGATGTATACCACTACTCTAATCTGTTATTCTAAGGTAAATTTGCAACTGACTCAGCCAGATAGTTGAGAAGGGTTGGTGAGGAAGTTGAGGAAGGGCAGGAGACCTATTTTTGAATTACGAATGCGACTTCGAAATCACCGATGTGACTAATAAAGGTGTGATTTCATTACGAGTGCCCTCACCCACTCATAATCAAGTCATACTTGTGGAAATGTTATCTGTGTTTTATTATATATATATATTTTCAGTCTATATATACAATATATATATATATATATATATATATATATATTATATATATATATATATTATATATTATATATATATATATATATATAAGCCGGCAATAACCGGCAGCGACTAAATTCTGCGTGGAACCGAACTCTTACATTTATGTGTGTACTTTATCTGTGTTGGCAGCTCTGCGATCGACTTTCAAAAATTGGATGTTTAGGAATCCGTGACCTCAAAGTCACCGCCGACTAAATAGTCGGACTGACTAAATGTCAGCGGTGATTTCGAAATCGCATTCGTAATTCAAAAATAGGTCTGCTGGTATATGGTATATGGGTTATAGACTAAACAGATCTGGTGAAAGGTGTCGATATATTTATTGTCATTAAATACAAACAGCCATTCAGATAGGAAATATGTTAAACAAAAATTAATGTTGCAACAAGCATGCTTTAATATACAAAATACATGTTTATGCCCTTAGTGGGATCATGATCACAATATTATGATAAGAATGTCCTTAGGGAAATACACATAGTATGATTAAGTCTGGTCATTTAATTTCTAAGTAAGGAAAATACCAAATCCGCCATACAGGTATCTTTCTCTTCGAAGCGAGTCCACGAGGGTCGAACGAGGTCACGAGGGAGCACATAAATATGTTTGTGAAATTAATATTTGAAGTGATACAATACTTACAATGTTAAGTGGTTTTATTAGTAAGGATTGATATTATTAACTTAGATTCAATCACAAGGACGAGACGAAACCTTCCTAAATGTTACTGGCTATTATAATCTTACACGAGTAAAGACATCAAGTTAATGACATGCTTCTAGAAGCCTATTTAAGTTAGTGATAGTAGATAACCGAGAATTAAGTCTCAACATGACGACGAGGATGCAATTTCGGAATAAGAATAAAAATCACAGGGAGCCTTATGAGGTGCTCCTATACTTGAAGCGACTACTTTATGCCAACTATTCTATCATTAATAACCTGCTTATAAACATAGCAAAATAGTTAATTGAATTAACGTGACAAATTGCCACATAAGGAATAGATAATTAAATGTCCATATTTTTTTGATAATATATTATGTATGATAGTTACTTTGAAAATGTTAATTAACTCAGCTGATATATTTAAAGTTTGAGATCTTAAATATTTAACATAAATTTATAAAAGGTTACAAATATTGTTTATCTTAACTTTAATATAAACAAATCAATAAAGTTTTTATCAATATCGTGTGTATCTAACACAAATGTACTGGATGGTTTGCTGACTACTCGTATAAGTTTCATTGTGAAATACATTGTGCCCATATCTAAGCCACACCGTTTGGTTTTGCGACTAACGATTATCATAGCCAATCCAGTTGTTTGTCATTGATATCATTGAGATAAGTGCCAATAATACATATTCGGATAAAAATAATAGATCAGTTTCAGAATTTTTAATAAGTAATCACAACTGTGATGGGTTTTAATTCAACAGTAAAATTACTGAAATAAAATCTTTCCTTATATATGGTGCGGCAAAGGTATCGTATACAAAAATTAATAAGATGGCGTACAATTATTAATACCACATAATTTCAGGATTTTATGATTTGATTAGATTTCTATTGAATTATGACGTAGTATGTATAAATTAAATAATATTATGCATATTCCCTAGATAACTTCGGTGACATTGTATATTGAGGGGATCAATTTAGAGGTTTTTATTTCTTCGATTAAATTTCTTCAAAATTAAAATCGTTTACTTATTTAATAAAGTAAAATAATATAGTGATAATGTATTTGTTGTTTTAAATCATTATACAAGTATATATTTCTTTAAATTTAAAATATATAAAATCTCATACAATTTTGCACGCACTCAGAAAGAACGTATGAAAATAATCTCTCTGGATTTTTTTATATTGGTAACACAATGGCCGTTCGTCGCGACGGCGTGACTTGTGACGAGTGTTGAGTGTTATTCATTTGTACGAGATCGCTTAATCAACTGCAACTGAAACTATTTTCAGAAATCACATAATGGAAATAAATAATTATAGCAATGCAAATTTAGTGTGAGAATATTAATACGAGTGTATAACCTAAAATAAGGAAGTATTACCTCATTGCTATAGCTCAAACAAAAATAATAGCCAAAAACTGTTCAATAAATGAGAGTGCCTGTGGAAACCGGCTTCTTTTTCACACTGAATCTGTGTTGTTTGCTGGGTGAGAGAAATGTGACGTCTTGTGGGGATAACTAATAGATTGTTAAAGTTGATTAGTTATGAATTGCTGAAGAAGAAAGATTTTTAGTTGTAAGTTGCAATATCGACTTGGATATTACCTACTCTTTATTATTTCTACTCCATTAAATATGTATAGATATAAATATCGTGCTATAATCATTAATCATTTGCGATATTTCAATCCACACTAGTGTATCTATGGATGAAAGAGAAAATACTCATCTCATATTTCTAGGTTTATTAATCCTTTGACCCTTTTTTTCAGTTTTATACTGATTCGAAATGTCTAACGAAAGACAGATATTGCAATGGCCGGAGGAAATGTCTGATGTGAACTGACATTCCAACAGAATTTTCAACTAATAAAAATTGACCTACACATAGTTCAGTTTTCGTATTTCATAGTCAAATGACTATAATCTCAAATATCCCTAAGCCAAAGAAAGCTGTAGTTTTACTTTCTACCATGCACAACGATAACGCCATCTACGAAACAGCTAGAGCTCAGAAACCAAAATTTTTTCACATATTACAACAGTACCTAAGGTGGTGTAGATTATAATGACCAACTTTGCAGTAGTTATAATGTTGGTAGAAGAACAAAAAGATGGCCACTGGCTGTATTTTTTCATCTTCTCATGCACAAAGCGAATACTGATAAGAGTATGACATATACAAGACGGATTTTTTGAAGAAATTAGCAGCAACACTTGTGGAAAATCACCATAAATGTCCCATATAATTATGTGCTGTACCAACAACAACAAAGAAGGAGAGAGAGAACGTCTCTGTGAAGTTCATGATGTGGATGAAATGGTCCAGCAATCGACAGCTAAGCACGGGTGCTGTTCATCATGTTCTAGAAAGGACGCCAAAAAGTGCCAACAAAACGCTTGAAGTGTCGTAAATTTATTTTATGTACCAGTTATTTTTTAGTAAGTATTTTTTAGTTTTATGTACCAGTTATGTTTTTGTTCCTTAAAGTTGATTGTATAAAAGGAGTCAAGAAATCAATTAAAGAGATTCTCAAAAGGGCAAGGCAGTTGATATTCAGTAAGGCGCGTTTACATGTTAAGTTTTTGTATATGTTGACCATGTTTTAAGAATTTAATCAATTAGTTAGCTTAGGTTCATGGCTTAGCACCCTGAAATTACTTTTTGTGTTTGCTTATTGATAATCTAGCACTGGTATTGTATGTTACATCTCATTTGCTTTGTTACTAAATTGATATTGTATAATGATCTTAGTTAATTTATCTGACATTTGATGATATTTCCTAAGGTTTCCATGATAGTCAAAAAGTTTTTACCTCGCTTAACAGGTACGTTACATATCTCAATGTTGTTCTGCGTACAGTTGATTATCCTGAAATTAATTATCCTGAAGAACTATTACTTCATGAGGTATATCTTTCATAGTATGTGAATTTAAAACTTCCAGACTTTTTTTCATATCAGCCTAGTCACTGAACTGAAATTCATAAGAGACCTTTATAATAGAAATTTCAAATAATTTCTGTTCTAATGATATTTATTACTAAGCTCCTTTATCTTTTCATGTAATCTGGTGAATTCAGAATGTTATTTATTAATTTTACTTTTTATTGTAGCTATAGTGAGTATCGTAAGTTAGAAAGTTTGATTAGTATAGTTAATATTGAACAATTCTGTTCGCAATTTAGCAATTATGTTGCTTACATTGCTGAAAAAACATTGTTTTAACTTTTCCATTGTATGTAAAATGTACGTATTTACATACAAAGTTATGTAGCTCATTCTGTTATCTTAGTGTCAAATTTGTTATGAAATCAAAAGTGCCTGTAAATGCATATGTTGAAAAATATCAATTTGATTTAAATTTTTAGAGTTTGAATGTTGACAAAGAAATATGCTGTTATTCTGCGGAAGTTTCTTCCAATTTCAGAACAGACAGTAGAGTCAAAAGTATGTTAAATTAATTAGATAAGATAGTGGGGTTATAAATATATTTTTTAAAGATTTTTTTCATTTATGTCATTTCACGACCAATTCATGACATTTAGACTATTATTCTAAATGCTATTCGTGAAACTTAATTCGGACTAGTTAGATTAGTGTACAAAAAGAAACAATTAGTAAGAGAAAGTCTCCCAAAATGCATTTATAGTTAATTCCGATGTGGTAGACTTTCTCGCTGGCAGTCAGTGCACGTAGCGGCAGCCAATTCTACGTTTATGCAAATACACGCACGCAGCGTGTACTATGGCGAACGCTAGCAAACAGGATTACAGTTTTTATATTGCTCGGATGATATTGTTTGTTTTTCGCAGTCCAAAGCAATACATGTCAAAATGGATTGCACGTGTTTCCAAGTCAGATTTTGCTAATTGATCCGTGAAAGTCAACATAAATACATTTTGATTTCGCTGTACGTCCTTTTAGGCCGGTATTACAGAATATTACGGAAACTCTTTGTACAACATAAGCAAATCTCCGGAGTCAGATGGATCTTTTACTGCTACTACTGATGAAATGATAGAATTATTAGCAGCAATTCTATCCCAAAAATCAGTGAAGGGTAAGAATGATGCTATATATATAACCCGAACGTGTAATTAGATGTTGAATTATGAACACTGGAGATCTGAGACGACAATCTTGGGATGAAAATAAATAAAGCGGACTATTACCTCGTTTATACCTTTTAAGTGTCCTAGTTAGGATAGTATCCAAATTTGCTATAAAGAGGACAAAAGATTCTAATGACTTACTTGATTTAAATATTCAGAGTAAGGTATACTCTAAGACAGATCTATATAAAATGAGGAAATTAAATTTTCGCTTATTCCCAAGTCTGGAGACAAGACCTAGAAGGAAAGATATTAGTTAGCAGGATAAGTAAAGGATCATAAACGAAACTTCTTTTATATTCTAATCATGCCTACTAAAAAGGCCTATAAACATCTGAATGAGTAACCCGTTATTTTATTACACATTGAAAGTATAACAAATGGCGACGAGGCAATAACGGATAACGCGTGATAATAAATTTTGCTAAAGATTTTGAGAAAAAGTGAAAAAACGCGAATTATTAGACCTTAAAGTTAGTTTCAAGTCACACAATTTCCTACCATCGCACAGCGCAAGTCTGCCAACATTACAAACTGCAAAACTGTTGTAACAACTTCACGATTGTTTATGTGTACATTTCGTCAAAACGTCAATGTCGATTTTGGAAGAGTACAATAGTGACATTCTAGAAAAAAAAAACTCCATTTATCCAAACATTAAACAAAGAAAAATTGTCATCCCACTTTCTGTGGTGGAAGAAACATGAAACCCTATAACACCTTTTGTTGGTGCTTAAAGACCGACGCAGTCGTCATCTAGACAAACATATCATGCACGTTCATAGCATTCGTAAAGGACGAAATCATCTAATTTATGAACGATTTAAGACTTACGGAGGAATTACAATAAACGGAGCTAGAATTATATAGAACAGTAGATCTATTTAGGTCAGAATTAAGAATTGTTATTGTAGTCTAAAGCCATTTCTAAATAACGATGATGAAGGTAATGGTAAGGTAATGATAATGAAGCAAATTAAGTGCTTCATTAAACGTAGCCTGATGATGACAATAAGTATGATGACGATAATTTCTAATAATTTATATATTACAAAATTGTAGGTTTTATTAACATCTCTTTTTATGGCTTAGCAGTGTTAATGCAATGTTATTTATATATAATTAGGTTGATCGTTTGATGGTCTGCAATTACCAAAACCTATATGTGCTTGTAACGCAAGGGACATCATTCGTGTGATACTACTTGTACATCACGCAGCTAACACCATTACGGATGGAATATGGACATGATACCCACACTGTCTAGTCAATGAGCACTGTACACTTTTTTTACTCATGCTGTATTTATTAAACATCATTTTAATCATTTTTATACTTACGATGGCATTCGTTGTACTGGAAAGAACCAACAAGGAATTCCAATTTTCTAGCCCTTCATTGTTATAGAGTTTGTTACCTTCGAACGGAGTCCGTCACACATGATGTCTTCACAACCGACTATCCAGTTAGTTATTTAAATTAAAATAAAATAATTTTCTGTAATACACTCATTTGCAAACAGAACGGGCGGTTTTGATTTTCATTAATCTTTAAAAAGATACAATACAATTTAAGAAATTTAAAATGTTTCAATCGTTTGTACACGTTACTGGCCGGTTTCAAAAATCCCGTGGTATTTAAAAAAGTACGTTCTAAATTCAAATTTCATTTGATGCTCATTTTTACAGAAATCCCTTTTTATCTTACATTTTTGGCGCGAAGTTCCAAAAGTTAACATCGACTTTCATAACTTTTATTAAATTTTTATCGATTAAGTTCATATTCTTGACTGTCAAAGCTGATTGCTGTTTGGCTGTTTTAAAAATGGTAGATAAAGTGGTAAATGCTACCAAAATTATCGCGCTGCTTGAAGAGGGTTGCAGTCAATACTTCGTGACTAGGAGGCTAAATGTTAGTCACTCGACGGTCCAAAGGACCTGGCAGTGATATCAGGAGACTGGTTCTGTTGAGAAAAGGCCTGGTTCTGGAAGAAAACCATGTACCCAACCAGGGGTGATCGTTTTCTTGAGTGTCGCGCATTGAGAATTCGCAAATCTTCGTATGTGGATTTTAAGAACAACCTCCAAGAAGTAAGAAATGTGCATATTAGTCTATGGACGGTCAGGAGGAGGCTTCTCGCTGTCAATATACTCAGTCACCGCCCGGCCCCAAATTACTCCGTGAGCACCGAATTCACAGGCTTAGGTTCGCTAGAAATTGTGAATCATGGACTCAAGAAGATTGGAATAGGGTTTTGTCTCTGATGAGTGCTGAGAAGACAAGGAGAATACTTTGCAGAGGCATGTTTCGAAAATCACACCTTATGGTCGGGGGCTCTGTAATGTTTTGGGCAGAAATAAATTCAATGGATCGTACAGAGTTAGTCTTCATTGAAAACGGCTCACTAATTGGGCATCGATACATAACGGAAGTTCTAATTCCTCATGCACAACCCGCATGTGCCGCTCAGGGTGAAGACTCGATTTTTATGGATGACAATGCTCGCGCCCACCGATCTCGCGAAATTAAAGCGTATATGCAAGAGGTCGGCATTCGTCGTTTGTATTGGCTAGCTCGAAGTCCCGACCTCAATCCCAAAGAGCATGACTGGGACGTTCTGGAACGGCATGTGAGATCAGTACAACCGGCTCCGTAGACCATCTGTTTAGGACTTATGAGTTTCGGACCGCGGAAAAGGAAATTTAAAAAGGTAATAAAAAAAAGTATTTTTGACATTACGGTTTCGGTACTTGACTGTCACTTCGGATTTTTTCACGGCATTTTTATTGAGTTTATTTACGGCGGATTATTATTTGCATATTACGGTTTCGACGGGATTAGATTGGAAAAGTGGTCGGCCACGCGTTCTCCTATTTATACACTACAAGTATTGTAGTATATGATATATATTTATAACCACATACGGTAGGGCACATTAGTACACACAAAACACACTTCAAGCCAAGCCAGAACTACGGACCGGTAAGCAATATTATTACAATATAATTAAATAATATAAGAAAATAACGGGCGTTCGGGAAAACGCAACATTTTTTGGTAGCAGAGCGTGGTTTTCTTTTCGGTTACGGACCTGTTATTTTGTAAATTCTTTGTTTTGTATTTACTTTAATTATTAAAATGTCGGACGGTTACAACGAAATTCGTCGCATTTTGCAATGGTTGGTAAGCGCATTTTCTCTGGTGAGTAGACCAGACAGGGTTGAGGCCTTGAAAGAGCGGGCTTCAAATGCGAACAGATACATGGCGGATCTGGATCAAGCTTTACAAATGTGTTATGATAGGGCTGACATGAATCCAGACAATGAAACTTTGCAGGCAAGGTTGATTCAAGCTCAGGCAGACTACAAGCAATGCTTAGAATATTATGACAGCATTATTCAGGCGGTAAGGACACTGGATCTGGCCAGTAGTCCCACGGTTAAGGGTCAGTCAAGTAGTAATGCCTCAATTTATACTAGATTGCCGGATTTAAATTTGCCCAAGTATTCTGGTGGGTATGAAACTTGGATGTCATTTATTAACATTTTTGATTCTTTGGTACATTGTCGGATGGATATATCACTCTCACAAAAATTAAGTTATCTGTTGAGTTGTCTATCGGGAGACGCTCACCAGGTTATTTCACATTTAACCATAACAGATAACAATTATGAGACTGCAAGGGCGCTATTGATGGGCAGATATCAAAATATTAGGTTAATTGCGGATGCCCATGTGGCAAAGATATTAAATTTGCCTTATTTAAGGAATATCATGTTTATAAGGGATGATTTTTTAAATCCATTAAAGGTGGCCTATAATTGTTTGGAGAAATTAAATTTACCAGTAACGGAGTGGTCATTCTTGTTGCTCCATATTGTATTGAATAAGTTACCCTCTGATTTAAAATTAAGATTTGAACAAAAATATGGAAGCGGAGATGAGGCAAGCCCGTTGCCTAAATTTATTGACCTTTTGACCTTCTTGGAGGAAGAAGCACGGATTGTTGACAATGTAGGCTCACCTCCTGCAACGGCTACCTCAGGGCCATCTGGGAGGCCTGTGTCCAGTCAGGGAAGACCTGTATTCAGTCAGGGTAGGATTAGGCCACCCACTCGGGGGACTAGGGTAGGTATGGCTACATCGGACCATACTATTAATAATAGGTTGCAATCCAAGCGGGTTGGTTGCACCTTTTGTGGCATCATAGGCCATTTTATATCTAAATGCCAACATTTTATAAATTGTTCCCCTCAACAGCGGAGGCGTTTTGTGCAAAATCACAAGTTATGTTATTTTTGTTTAGGGGATCATCTTGTTAATAGTTGTGCAGTGGCACGGCCATGTATTCATTGTAACGGCAAACATCACGGGATGTTATGCCTGAATAGGAATGGTGGAGTTAGGCCTGCAGCGGGACGGATTGGTTCTCCTTCAGGAGGGGGTCAAAGCGGACAAGTACGGACTTCACCTCCTCATTCTGGACGAGCGTCGCCTCGACGGGTGGACGTGCGCGCGACACCTCCATATACGGGTGGGGGTGGCTTTAGGCCTACTTCACAGGCATCTCCACATACGGGTGGGGGAGGCACCGGGCCTATGGTACAAGCACCCTATGCAGCGGGCATAGGGCATATTCAAGCGGACGAATCTCGTGACGTCACTGCGGAACAGTATGCGTCTGCGGCCTCGTATGCAGCGAGAGCGAGGGGTTTCTCACCACCACTCGCGGAACGGCCGCGATTGAGGAACACGCCGCCATCTTTCGGTCATCCGGTTGGTTACCGGACACCGGATGCCAGTTGGCACCTGACTCGGGCACCATTGGGGCGCTCGAGACCCCCTACATATAACCCTCTGGCGCTGTCGGCAGCCCAGGTTTTTAATCGGGTGAATGCTTCATTTCATAGTGACGTTCAAGAATAGGTAGTCGCCGCCGCCTCGCCAAATGCAACCTTTTTAAATACTATTTTATTGCCTACCGTTGCGGTAAGGATTTGTGATATTAACGGTTTTTATGTTAGAGCACGGGCTCTAGCGGACACGGGTTCGCAAGGTTGCATGATAACAGTTAATTTGGCGAGACGGTTAGGCCTATACATATTTAATAATAATATTTCGGTTCGTGGCATAGGTGATGTGCTCGTGTCACATGTTTATGGTCAATGTACCTTTAACATTGTTGGAGAATCGGTCTCTCAACCTGTTATTACAGTTACAGCACTAGTGTTGCATGATATTTTAGGAGAACATCCACAGGTGGAATTACCTTCGGAAATTTTGAACTCGGCTTCTCACCTGTCTTTGGCTGACAGAAAATTTTTAAATATTGGAAAAATTGATTTGTTGCTTGGTACTGATGTGCTTGGTCAATTATTGTGCACCGGACGCACTATAAATTTAAATAATAATGGCTTGGTTGCTATACCATCGCACTACGGATATATGATTATGGGCCCAGCACATATGATACGGTTTCTGATACGGTTTTTACGGGCGTTTCTCTTTCGGATTTAGTACAGCGTTTTTGGGAGACAGAAGAGGTACCACGGTTTCACGGAAGGACCCGCTCGACGAAGAATGCGAGCGCCATTTTATCGAAAATGTTTATCGGTTACCGAACGGTCGTTTCGTTACTCGGTTGCCCTTTGTGAGCATTCGCAAACCGCTGGGGCAGTCCTACCTCACTGCTGAGAAACGCCTGCTTTCTATGGAACGTCGCATGAAGCGAGATACAGAGTTTCGCGACAAATACATTGAGTTCATGCGGGAATATGAACAATTAGGTCACATGTCCCTGGCACGGAGGGACTACTCATCGGAAGAACACTATTTCATACCACATCACGCGGTTTTTAAATCGGATAGCGGTAAGATACGGGTCGTGTTTGACGGGTCGGCCCCTTCCTCTAACGGTGTTTCATTGAACCAAATCCTGCACTCGGGTGCTAAACTACATAAAGATATTTCGGATCTTATTTCGGCCTTTCGTAGACACCAGGTGGTCTTCGCGACGGATATACGCATGATGTTCCGGCAAACGGTGATTGATGAGGCTGATAGACGGTATCAGCTGATTCTTTGGCGCGAGGACCCGTCTCACCCATTACGCGTCTACGAACTGAACACAAACACGTACGGTTTGAAATCTAGCCCCTGGATGGCTATGCGGTGCTTGTTGGAACTCGCTCAACGGAACGCGTTCGATTCCCTCGTGCGGCGGACGTCTTAGAGTCGGAAATTTTTGTCGATGACGTTATCACGGGTGGATCTTCGGAACAGGAGGCTTTAATTTTACGTAACGAGCTCATAGCGTTATTGGCAACGGCTGGCTATGAACTACGGAAATGGATTTCGAACAGTCCACGTCTCTTAGAAGGACTACCAGCGGATCACGTTCAAGATCCATTGTTATTTGAGAATCCGGACTCTCCTCGTTCAACATCGGTTTTAGGTGTTCAGTATTTACCGGTTCCTGACATCTTTTCCTTTCGGGTTTTAACAATAACGGAAAAGATATGGACTAAGCGGCTAGTCCTGTCTACGGTTGCTCGTATCTATGATCCTAACGGGTGGATCGCTTCCTATAATATTTTGGGCTAAATGTTTTCTACAACGGTTATGGTTGGCTGAGCTTAAGTGGGATGAGACCCTACCTACTGAACTCTTAACGGACTGGCTCGCATTTATTGATCAGTTACCCACTATCGGAAGGGTCGTTATACCTCGTAAAATACTTCCACCGGGGAAGTATCATGCGTCACTTCACGGTTTCTGTGACGCCTCGGAATCGGATTTCGCTGGTCCTTTTATTGTCAGGGCTTCTCACTTGCGGACCTCTAAGACTTACAAAGTTTATTTATGTGTATTTGTTTGTCTGTCAACGAAGGCAGTACATTTAGAAATAGTATCTTCGCTTAGTACGGAAGCGTTTATCGGGCGTTCGGACGTTTTGTTTCACGGAGGGGGTTACCGAGTTTGGTACGGTCGGACTGCGGCACAAATTATCAGGGTGGCTGACAGGTATCTTAAGGAGGTCCATGATTTTTTAACGAAACATAGTACGGACTTGGGACAAGCAATGGCTACTCAGGGCATTACGTGGAAGTTTGATCCTCCTGGATGTCCTCATTGGGGAGGCATCTTTGAGGCTGTCGTGAAGGTGGCTAAGACACATTTGAGACGTGTTATTGGGGAAACGGTTCTTACGTTCGAGGAACTTACTACGGTCTTTTACAGAGTGGAAGCAACTTTAAATTCACGGCCTTTATGCCCACTCTCTTCGGATCCCAACGATATGGAGGTTTTGACACCGGGTCATTTCCTCATCGGCCAGCCCCTTGCAGCTCTCCCTGAGTATCCCTTTGAGAATGTACCACTGAGTCGACTTTCTCGCTTTCAAATGCTGCAACAGATGTCACAAAATTTTAATAAACGGTTTTATTCGGAGTATTTTGCACATGTTGCAGCAGCGGCTGAAATGGACAGATAAAACGGCTCCTGCACGGGTAGGGGATCTTGTCCTGATTAAGGATTCAAATCTTTCTCCTCTACGTTGGCGTAGAGGACTCATTTTGAAGCTTTATCCAGGCTCTGACGGTGTACCTCGGTTCGCAGAGGTCTCGATCGGCGACTCTGTGATGCGCCGTGCGGTGGCAACCCTGTCCCGTCTACCGGTAGACTAGCGAGATGAGGGTTGCTCATCTCGGGGTGGGGATTGTTTAGGACTTATGAGTTTCGGACCGCGGAAAAGGAAATTTAAAAAGGTAATAAAAAAAAGTATTTTTGACATTACGGTTTCGGTACTTGACTGTCACTTCGGATTTTTTCACGGCATTTTTATTGAGTTTATTTACGGCGGATTATTATTTGCATATTACGGTTTCGACGGGATTAGATTGGAAAAGTGGTCGGCACGCGTTCTCCTATTTATACACTACAAGTATTGTAGTATATGATAATATATTTATAACCACATACGGTAGGGCACATTAGTACACACAAAACACAATTCAAGCAAAGCCAGAACTACGGACCGGTAAGCAATATTATTACAATATAATTAAATAATATAAGAAAATAACGGGCGTTCGAAAACGCAACACCATCAGAGAGCTGAAAGAATGTAATTACTGCGGAGTGGGAACGTATTCCGCAAGCAAGTATCCGGGATATACTCGCAAGCATGATCAGACGAATTCAAGCTGTGGTTTTAGCTAGAGGGGGTTACATTCGATACTAAACATTTATCTGTTTTTACTTTATTAAAGAAACACAAACAAACAATCTTTTTTATTTTTACTTCAGGAGCATAAGCACTACTGGCGAACATACACGACTAGCGAGGTTTAGCATTAATTCTCATAAATTGTATTAAAATTTTATGAAATACTAATGACAACGATTATTTTCTTATAATTTACAAAAATTGTGAGGATACAACTACCTATAATTATCAAACAAAGCAATATTAACATTTGAAATGGTTCAGTGCTTAGGTGCCCGTTTTTTTTTTGCAAATGAGTTTATATCATATGTGAATGTGTGAATGATGTGAATGAATTTGAAAATTTGTGTCCAACTTCTTATAAGTCTTATAAATGTAAGCTGTATAATTAATTATACTGACCTGCTAATATCAACATAATTATTAATTTTCATAAATAAATCTCGGAGAGATTCTATCGGTTTTTAATTATAGCATAGATAAATAAATATTCCAAAAACAGAAGGAAAACATTTTTTTTTATTATATTATATTTTTACCTTTTATGAAAAGCACTCAGATGATGTTTCCCCACTGTGATTAAATGTATAAATCATATTTGTATAGTGACGCTGTAATGATGGCATCTAAGTGGGAAGCGTCGCACCGTAAATTCACTGTCTGACTTTTATGCAAATATAGCCGCTTGTAGTTTCCTCTACATTTTTTAAAAAGTTTCGTAGAAATATAATTTCTTCAAATTTTAATTTTGTATGTGTTCTGATTTCATGAATCATAATCAAGTCTGGAAATCATGAGTCGACTATGTGTCGTGAATTTGCAAAATCAGGTGAAAGCGGCATTTCAATAAGTTTGCTTTAAACTATCAAGTCGATTCTCTGGTGTATTAAAACCAAGGTTACTACATTAGAAACATCTTAGAGTAGATACCTAGAAGACTGACACTTAGAGTTCAACATTGAGTAACGTGTTCCACAAGTGAAATATCGCTATATCACATTGTTAGCCGAACAGTTGGCTACAGGGTATAAGTAAGTAGTTATGTGCTGAATAATTTACGATTGCACTAAGTTCGGCCGCGAGGGCCTGCTCGGTACAGCTGCGGTACATATATCAAACAGGTCGAAGGTTAGAACTTCAATAAAACTTGAGTAAAACTTATTCAAACGCGTCGGCCGGTGAAAGCTGTTTTTAACTTTTACTCAGGGGAACTCCGGCACAAATAAAGAGTGAGTTGATGCGTGAAAGCGGACTTTCCCTCATATTGCTCGACTTTTTATAGATCTAATTTGCTATGCTTTCATTTTTGCTATCGATTTTAATTGAATTAAATGTTGATTCAAATTTGAGAATACAAATGTAAGTTATTAACAAATATTATAGTAGCATTACAAAGACGGTAATATCTCACCATATAGTACATGGGTTTTCATATAATTAATGCAGTTGTATAGCTCAATTGCATTCGCTTAATTATTCTGTATATTATACAGAGGACTTATTACAAAAAAAAAATCAATAGCATTATCGGATTAGTTATTTCGTATTTTGTTTTAGTCTATCATGTTTCAAATAGGACAAATAGATTATTTTTGTTTTTTATTAAACTTAAATTTTATAACACATACAATATCTCTTTGTAAAAACTTTTATAAATATTGGTAATACTCGTAGAAGCATTATTTTTGGCGTTTTTATATTTAAAAAGTGTGTATATAATTAAAAGATTTGTCTGTGTAGAGTTTAAATTGCTTAAAATATATATGTCAGGTATAGGATTGTAATCAGTCTAGAAATAAAGATATTTTAGTTTCAAATTTATGAAATAATGTCGCAAGAAATTAACAATAATAAATAAATACAATACTCTTTCAAAACGCACCGACACAGATTTAAATCGAAAAATTTTTGGATAGCTCAAAGATAACGAAAGAAAGAAATAAATATATTATGGTCTTTTTTTTCTTGCCGGATAGAGAGTCATTTATTATCACTATTTGACGATACAATAGTTGCAAGGTATCGCTATCTTTGAGATTCAAGTACTGTTGGAAAGATTTTTGTGTGGTTAATTTTGGTATTTCTTTATATTAAATTAATATTTCTTTATATAATTTCTTATCAAAAATATTTTTCTATTTTTATAAATATGTATATGTGCCTATAGGTTATATTAATATATATCTTATTACACAATCCTGATGGTGCTTACCTTCGGCTAGGCTATTTGGTGAGTATCGAGTACGTGAAAAGGTAACAAACATCCATACTTACAAACTTTCGCGTTTATGAAATGATTCACAACAAATGTAATTTTGTTATGTGAAATAATTAATTAAAACAATAATTATATTCAATAATTTTTAAATTCAATAATAACGTAGGAAAAGTTAAAATTGTTACTAACACAATGAGTCAATATTACTTAATAAATAAAGTTATTAGTATTGTCGCTTATGTCACGTGGTTTTATAAAACACGGTCCTTTATAAGGCGTGCGCGGGGATACAGATCCAACGCGTAGAGGCCATTAAAGCGAAATTTGATGAAAGTGTGCGTGAAGTGTACCAACTGGGTCCTTCTATCTGCATCATGAAAAATGCAGCTAAAGACTACACCCAGTTAGATGCACAGAAACTATTATCATTAGTGGTCAAAAAGCCTGTGGACTATTGCATTTCGATTTCGGTGGTAATGAGAACCGGACCTATGGAAGAGACTCCGGTCACCTGCCTTCTCAAAGCCTCCTAATTGATTTTAAATATGGCAGGTGGTGACTCGCCACTTACTAAATTCCCCCCCCCCCCCCAAAAAGCTAAGGGTGTAGAGAGGTGTGTCTGCGACAGCGATCGACACGCCGTCGGCGTTCCACCCTTCTAGCATTTGCTCTTGCGACTCCACTCTGTCCGGCTGGTTAAGGCAAGACAGAGGTGGGTGGCATACGCCCCCCTGAAGCACATCGGTACCCTCGGTGACGCAACTCACCGACAGCTCGCCACAAGCTACCCTGAGGGAGACTGACTGCACTGATGGGGCATTTATAGCAGTCAAGAGGCATTAAATGTCCCACCAGCGGGCGATGGGGTCGTTACTTCCCTACGCACAATTATTATTTATTATTATTATTATTTATAATATTAGTAGGATTGTTAAGAGTGAATCAATCAAGTAATTAACACATTTTACGATAAAAATGGGAGGAATCGTAACAGGTCCTGTTCAAGGTTACAAGGGTTCGTTACTAGATATTATTAATTGCTGAGTCATTACATCCTGCACTATTGCACGGACATAATTCAGATATATGATTTGCCTCCTACGTCCTTTAGTTACAGTTATGTTCTGAACCTCTTTTTAGCATTTGGAGTGTGGTGAATGTAATACGGACAGGTCCACAGTTCCAACATGTTAATTGACGATCTCAACTGATTATTATTAATAGATATACATTCGTGATAGTTTCTTATTGCATTTATTGCATACTATGTAACATTAAAGGTTAAACAATCACACACGTCATCGTGACCGCTCTGTCCACTGCGCAGATACGCACAATGATACTAAATATCCTGTGCCGTTTCCGTAATTAGCACTACAGTGGCCCTCTGTTATATTATTAAATATATCATTTTACAATATTTTGATAAAATACACTTTTATAACTATATAAAACTACTTTTATATAGTTGATTGTACTTTTATATAGTTAGTTGATCTATAAAACTTTGTAGATCAATAATTCTTTTTTTTTTTACATTTTATGGGCTTACTCTTGGTCTCAGGCTAGCCCGAGGGCATAGACGAGGCCTACGATGGAGCGAGTTTGCCCAGATAATGCCTGTGCACTCGTTTCTTAAATAGTTCCGGGTTGTATGAGCTCGGAAATACAGACGCCGGCAGGGAATTCCACTCTTTTGCGGTGCGCATAATAAAGGATTTGGAGAAGCGCTGCGTACGGATATGTGGAATATCCACCAAGTAAGGGTGGTATCCTGCCGTACGTCTGGATGTCCGATGGTAAAAGGGAGATGGGGGAATGAGCTCATGTAGCTCATGAGCACACTCACCGAAGTGCAATCTGTAGAATACCGCCAGACTGGCAACCTTCCGCCGATGAGCTAGGGGTTGTAGTTGAGCTACCAGCCTCTTGTCGCCAATTAACCTTTTGGCTCTACACTCCACCGAATCTAATGCGGCGAGTTGGTATTTGGCTGAGCCATCCCACAGGTGACTGCAATATTCCATACACGATCGGACTTGTGCTTTGTAAAGTGTTAAGAGCTTTCGTATAATTCGTATTATATAGCCTTCTAATAGCCGAAATATTGTAGTTAAAACGTCCTTTGCACTTCAAAATAAATATTAACACGATTGTTGATGGAACTAAACAAGCATGCGTTGATGGTGTGGCATTAAAAATGATAACTGATATTTATACTAATAACTAATATTTATTTTACGTTTTTTGCTAATTGCAAAAAGTTAATTCAAATTCATGATGTAACGCATGCCATGCATATACGAGTATGAGTAATCTTTACTAATGGTACGTTCAGTAATAGAATCTATAAAAACTAAATTTTTGTGATCGTCTAATCTGTCACAATGTAGAGGAAAAATATATTCTCACATTTTAAGCTTCTTCCACGTTTGTGATACATATCTGCTGTCGAAAATACAACTAGAAACTTTGCCTGGATGATATTTGAATAACTTTCATGAGAGTTATGTATCGCCCAAACTTTAGGGATACCGTTTGAACTGATTCCAGTTGCTATAAGAATAAATTAAAAGTTGTAATAGTTACGTGTAGCTTAGAGTATTTTTCTTTGCTTTGTGATAAACGTTTATACCGTTCATCCCAAAGCAAAGAAAAATATCAAGCGAAGAGTAATAGTACATTTTTAAGTTAACCGTAGAATAACTTATTCTAAACACTTGATTGGTAGTATTTGATTAATATGCTTATGAGTACTACAACAATGTGTTTATTCTATAGAAATTAAAAATAATATAATTTATATAGATAATATAAGTATTTTTCTTAAAAGATGTGACATGGTGTACAGTAAATTAAACATACCAAAAAAAATATCTTACGAGATGCTTATATAATTACATACAAAATTTACGATGGTGTAAGTTGAAGTGTATATCAGAAAAGTGCATTATACAAAGTCTAACAAGATTGCATGCGAGTTGCGACCCACTACGGCACTACGGCGTTACGACGCTACGGACTACGGTACTACGAACCTGAACGTGAGAACCCAGCCACATGCAGAGCTCGTCTTAGCAATATTAGCTTGATGCTACATAATTTTATCCAGACTTGGCCATAAATATAACCACCTTGCCCCATTATTGTTGCATGAACGTGGTACTAACGTTCACCGAGTGCGCCGCCAAGGCTTAACCTGTCAAAGGATGAACAATAAATTTTAGGATTCCTTCGCTTTCCTTTATTTCTTATAAAACTTGCTTTTTATATCTGCATTTGAAAATTGTAGTAAGTCACGTATACTCTAGCAACCATGCTGTAGAATAAACCTCCTTTTCCATATATTGACTACATATATACATACATACGCCTCGTTTCAATAGATGTAGGCAAAGATCAGAATTTTCCCCTTACTACGATCGAAAAATATTTCCCTAGTTACCTTGACTTTACTGATGATGTGACTATAATAAATATTAGATGCAGAAAAATTCGTTTATCAAGTATTGTTTCAACCTTTTACTACCAAAAAAGAAGACGAGGCAAAGATATATTTTAAATATCTCATAATAAGTTTTTATACCTGTACAATGAAGGTTTATTGCAAGTTAAAGTTCTATCTATGATTGTACAGTGGTCTCAATAAAGCAACACATGACAATTAAAGAATTGACGCTGGTGTGTACTAATAGTACGGCGTCTCTTATCTTCGGCGTGATCGTATCGTATGGCAAATTACTGGTAGATGATGTTAGTATTGCAAAACATAGTTCATTCAAAGAAAAAAAAAATTGGAATTCATCGTTCACATTCCATGTTTTGCATTCCATTTTATTTATCTTATTTTGGTAGTAACTGACTAATGTGATTGACTAGTTTACTATGCTACTCCGATTTCAAGCCTCAAGTGTTTTCTTGGGACAAGGCAATTTTGTTTAATACTGTAACATTACGAAATATTATCCAATGATGAATATATGTACTTGTATCTTTAAAGCTATATAGTAGAAGAATATATACATATAGGATGCATTGCAATACGAGTGCACCCCATTCCCAAATCACTGCATATTCCTGTTAATTAGACTGGTTGAGACAGCACCCGCGGCCGCGCATCGTGTATTGAGGGAGAACATTGCCGAATAAGGCTCTAGCAGCGTGTGCCCGTTCCCACGCCCGCCGCAGACATGCGACGTTTATTAAGCTCTTCACCTTTTTGTTACCTGCCGGGAGATTTATTACTTTTAATTATTTTTCATTGTCCGCCTTAGAGGCATAACGTTAAAATTATTATGCTCACAGAGAAGTGATTTACCGTCGAACGTCACGTAATTTACAACATAGTGAGAGAAAAACTGTTCACCTTTTGTTGAGGCTATCTAATTTTCTCACAGCGTTGATCCGAGATTGGGTACGTTTTATCGTTATTGTTCACGATTGGTACTTTGTTAAAATGCAAAAGGTCTATAAATGTTGATTTTGTGAGGTATATCGCTGACTGGAGGCGATTATAGATTTTATTTTCTATGTAGATTAACACCACGGGGAAAATTTTAACGCGCCTTTGTATATTTTATTTTGTGATGTTGAGATTTTTTATTACTGTTGGGAACTAATGGTCTACGTGATAGTAAGTGGTAACTATCGCTCATGGACTGCAACGCCAGAGCTACAGTTCAGTCACCTGCGTCTGTCTGCGTACCTGAAGAGAAATGCTCTTTTTAAGCTTTATTTAAATTAGAAAGTATGGTAGTTCTCAGGAAATACTGCATCTGGGAATAATATATATATAATATTAATAAAATAGCTAAACGTAATAATACAAAAATATCCTATTATAAGACACGAGCAAACGATAACTTTAACAAGAAAATTATTTTCTTCAAAGTATTCTTCGAATATTTATTATTTCAGCAATTCCAGCATAGCAAAAAGTGTATTAATTGTGCATTATTAATGTATGAACCCACTGCGTGACGCTGGCCCTTCATTGGTATTCATCGCTGTCGCGGCGGGTTCATTAAAATGCGTTAGACAATAAACTCGGGCTCACGGGACCTTTTGTGGCCGACCAAGTTTTAACCACGTTTCAATCTGTTGTTTCTCAATTATTTTCTACTTTGTTTATCTGTCATTCCGCATTATGTTCGAATATACTCGTGTGATCAAACTAATTAGTAGCCGATCAGCATTCAATATACAATTTTAAAATTTTTACCTATCATAAGCCTTTGTACTTATTGACATGAAATACAAGAGTACTTAATATAGGTACAGGATTATTACATTTGTTTTGAAAATAGGAAAGTGTTTATGGAAAAAGCATGCAAACAATGTAAATAGATCAATAGATCAAATGCGCGAATTCATTATTTAAGGATAATCAATGAACTGTTGCAATGAAACTTTTAACCGTGCAGTTTGAATACAGTGTATGTATCACATAACATGCAATTAAGAGTTCTTAGTTTGATTGTGTGGATTGTAATTACCAATTAATTAAAATTTATTTAAAATTTATTTCGTAAAAACTCTTATTAGCGAAAGACGTTACTTAGGGTATATTGTAAGTTTCTAGATAGTGAATATAAGACTTATAATATATTTATTGTTTTCTATAGTATATTCGTCATAATTAATGCTTTTTTGCATTCGTTGAAGACATTGTATAAAGTATTGAACCAATTTTACTTATAAACGTTTTCAATGGTTTCGTTGAAAACATAAACCGCCAATTCTGGGCTCGTAAAACTTAGAAAAGTTTGTATTTTATTTTTAGATATAAAAACCAATTCGCATAGTGCAAGTTCGGACTGTAATGCAGAAGTCATCAGAGTCATCAAGTTCCATCCACATTTGAAGCTTTGAAATAGGTTTCTGTTATCTTAGTAGAATATGAGGATTCGACATCGTGGTGAAGGAGGATATTGCTTGGTGAACGCTTTCCTCAATATTTTTCTAAGACTCTAGGCAAAAAACTATTGTATCAATTTACAGTCATTGTCCTTTGATCTTCAATCGATACCGTGGTGAAATGTTGTGATTTTCTGAAAAATGAATCAACCATATTTTTACCAATGTTTCGACTTCAAAGGTCAAAAGTATTTATTCACTCAAGACATGGTAAAAAATGGATATTAAATAAATATGAGTAATGAACAGCACGTCTTACCAACTTGTGTTATGTGAATGTCAGTTATATAATATCAATCTAATGTTCTATGTCATCTTACTATACCTAACAATGTTATTTATTATCTATCACTTTAATTTTCTGGTGAAACAATATTACCTATTTATTCTCGTAGGTCAGATAATCTTTTACACAATAAAAACATTTGTTTACTAGCCAATTAAATAAAATTTTATTAAAAAGTTTACCTTTGTATTCCTTAATGGTTTTGGGTAGTTTATTATATATTCGCACCATGATTGCATGGCTATTTCGGCTGTACAAATCTGTTTTCATTCGTGGTGCCACTAACTGTCTCACATGTCTACCACCATATTTATAATTGTCTTCGAACTTTTCAAATAGGTCAATATTGTTTTTAACAAATTTGCACGATTCAAAAATATATAAACTAGGTAACGTGAGTAAATTGTTTTTCTTAAATATCGGAGCACATGACGTCCAAGGAGGTACATTAAATATTGCACGGAGACATTTTTTTTGTGCTATAAATAATCTACTAACCTGCACAGAATTCCCGCACAAAATAACCCCATACCTTGGAAGAGACATAATATACCCGTGGTAGGCCATGATTGCAGTTTCATAGTTAGCTATTCTTGCTATTTTCGATAAAGCAAATATGAATTTGTTAATCTTTTTATTAAGAAATCCTACGTGTGGCTTCCATGAACAACTTTGATCTAGTTTAATACCAAGAAAATTAGTATAAGTACATTCTCTTATGACCTTAGTTTCGTAAGTCACACTCAGATAAGGACATTTATGTTTCCGATTGAAAAAGTGTACAATTTTGGTTTTAGGGATATTAACTTTCAGATTGTTCTTTTTTAGCCATTCTATACATTTCATTGCTGTAATATAAATTTCTTTGCTATGTACCTCAATAATATCTGTACAACACCGTTGTAAGATTGTCGTGGTTATACCAACATAGCCTACATACATCATAGCTCGTGTTTTGTTCAAGGACATTATTATTTTTACAAGTTCATTTAAATCACAAGGTTTCAAAAATATACTTGAATTGCTTGCGTTTCGAATTTCTACCCTGCTATTTGTTCCGCCTGATGCCGATGCAAGTTTCATTTCAGGAAGATTTGTAAAATGTTCATTGAACATTTCTGCAACCTTTTCGGGTTTAGATACAATACAATCATTATATTTGATTTTTATATTTTTTGTTATAGGTGCTGAGCCTTTATTATTAATGATACTCCATGAAGACTTACATTTATTTTTTGAATTATGTATGTAATTAATGTTAACGTTTTTTTGGGAAGTATTGATAACTTTTTTAAATAATTTATTATAATTGATATATTTAGATTTTGACGCATAAGTTTTGGTTCTATAGTAAGACAATCGAAGGTGCCTTTCAGTGATACACGATTTCTTGATACCGTTGGTTATCCACTGAGATTTTTTACTTCTGTTTGTAATTCTTTATTTACCATGGGAAAACATAGATTAAATAGTAACATAAACATATCATGAAATTTGTTGGAAGCATTTGTAAAGTCTTTTTCTTCAAATACGTCGCCCCAACTCACACTTTTTAGATAAGATTTAATTTTTTTTATGTTATCTTCTCCAAAATCTCGTCTCCATATAAACCATTGTCAAAGAGGAACAATTTTATTTTCAGTGGGAGTTTTTAATACCTGTCCTGTTTCGTGATCTGACAACCCTTTTTTTTTTTGTTCCCCTGAGGAAAATGCATTAAATTAACCGCCACAGCCGGGGTCTGCACCCCGGCTGTGGCGAGCCGGCGGTTATGTGGGGCTCTCCTCCCCAGAAGGGGGAGGCCTACCCACTAAAAACCTCAGGGATGGCCGTCCTCAGGCATGTAGGGAGCCCCCGGGAACATCAAGCCACTTCCGGGAACCCCCAGCCTCCGCTCCCCTGTCTAGAGGGGAGCCCTCCTCGGGGAGGCTACTACCTCCCCCGGTCTCCTCCACCGACGACGCCCCCCGGCCACGGAAGGGGCCATCCCGGGTCGCCGTAGCAGTCGCGACTTCCTCGCGCCCGCCGGCGACCCGGTCTGACAACCCTAATTTCAGAACTGAACCTACGGCATTATTATTATTACTTATTATCAGGTCTAAGGAGGACCTTTGTCGTGTAGCGTCATTTATGTGCATTATTAAATTATTATTATCTACTATTTCTTTTAATCTGTTTGAATTATCATCTGATTCAAGAATGTTAATATTGAAGTCACCTGTGATTACAAGAGTCCTAATTTCTTTTCCTACGTAGAATAAATAATAAGTTCTCAAATTTTTCTAAAAATAAATTATTTCAGTTTGTTTATTTTTAGAGCTTGATCTACGATATATGCAAATAATAATAAGTTTGTATTGAGGAACGTACATATTTGTGGTGTATATAAGCGTACTAATTGTTCTTATCGTACGTTCCACTCTACCTCAAAGAAAGGTTTACGTTCTTTACGACGAGTAATGTACAAACTAATTATTTCACTTAGCAAGTTGTCCATCGTTGCAGTTCGTGTCTTATTCTCACCTAGAGGCGCCAACTTACCCTAACGAAGTTATATTAGGACGACTAGCCCTTAGTCAACCAGGATATCTGACTTCACATATACTTTTGAATATGGTTTTATTATCAATGGATAATAAAAGAATGAATGCAAGATAAGTTGATAGATACACAGCATATCCTGTTTCATTGCTGAATAAGAAAAAAAATAAATGTTCAAATAAAAAAGTTCGCTATTTTTTTTACATTTTAGTTACTTCATACTTAGTGGAAACGTTTAATTTTCGATAAGCAGCTATTATTTTTCGCCAGATATTTTACGGAGAAGGTTAACTGTTATCGGCGCAATGGTATTTGCAACTTACATAAAGTGCCGCACCCAACCTTGGTTTAATTTAAGCGGTATATTTCATACGGCGGGTTGCAGTATGCACGCGACGACGCCCAGGCAATGTATTTCGTATCTATGGCTCTGCGACCCGCCCAATTATTTCCATGAGCCGTAAATTCCACGCAATTATAAAGTTGTTTTATTGGATGGTCAGTTATTATGAATAGTGTCATAATATACGTCAATATATATATATATATATAATATATATATATATATATATATATATATATATATATTATTCTTTGACATAGACTGTACTAGTTCATAACAATTATTGTTAAGATATATTTTAAAGAGTAGCACTATAACTCGGAAAACCTTATCGCACGCATAGTAAATGTGATGCAAACTGAGCACATCATGCTTTTGTTTTCACCTCATACTTAGAACTTTCTTAGACACCTGTTCCACAATTTCACGCACAACACCATACCACTTTGAGACGGCAATTGGCAGTAGCTCAGAGCGAGATACACTAGTCACGGTTAGAGTCCTCCTTGTAACAACTCAGCTATCTATCCCGCATCCTGTACAACGCTGCCAGAGGAAGTAACACTGGCGTTGTTTTGTTTAGCGCTTTTTCAAACAGTTATTGAGTAGAAGTTTCGAGTAATAGAATAAATTCTAATAAATGTCTTTCTATTTGATTTAACGTGTTTAAAATTAAGAAACACAAAAAATTTGTAATGCTTTGAATTTGGTCGAGTCTCCCTTGACTGTGAAGCATATGGGTTAATATATTCGCCTGAGCTGAGACACAGCCCATTCAAAAGGTACTCTAAACGGAAGGATACGAGCCGTAAAATAGGATTTCATGCATGCGTTACCCTGTGTGAACAAATATGTACGGTTGACATCGCACGACCTTTGCCAATAACCATCCAGCTTGAGAAAAAAATGATTTCTCAGTTATTTCTCAACGAAGACTACATAAGCTAAAGACTTTTTAACTTTTATAATTCCGATCTGTCTGTTTATATTAAATCTTATCTTTATTCATTAGTCATCTGTTTCGAATTAATGAGCGACAATAATAATTTTACCACGTTCATCGCTGTAACTTTTTTGTTATTATCAGAGTTAGATTTGATATTTTTGCATATATTGTATTTTTATATTCACTGTTAATCGTAATATAAATACTAAAACCAGTATTAACTCCCAAATTTAACATTTCCTAGGAAGTAAAAAGGAAAGAATTCCTATGGTTGGTATGGTTTAACATCAAGGCCTCATAATTAGAAAATACAATTGTAACTGTCAATAAGCGAGGCACTAAACATATTTCAAATCAAATATTTACCATTATTATTAAATATTTAGGTTTTCAAGTTAGCATGAATTATTCAACACTAGTACTCGTAAGTAGAGCGACTCAATGATATAACGTGTCAATTGAGTTTAACTAATATTTTGTTTAATTTATGGATTAGTATTATTAATATTTGAGTAAGTTGTAAAATTTATTGACAGTGTTTTACTTTTAGGTTTTTTTTAATTTTCTTATATCTTTCATGAGTGACCTCTAAGTATTCTCGTGCCCCGAAGCTATAATAGTTATTGTCTACCTTTTAAGGCAATTAGAATATTACATGTATCGTATGATTGTTTGTACAATTCACTATAAAGATGTATGGAGAACCTAGTAATTTTAAATACTGCATTGGGATACCTAATCTAAGCTAAGGCAGGAAGTAAGATTAGAGTTATGTACTACTTAGTAAAGTAGCTAAATTAATATGTAAGGCTGTAATATATCTTTAAGAGTTTTTAATAACAGTGCCTATCTACTTAAACCTTAAATATCTACCTAACCTTACATTAAAGTATCGAAATCAGTACTCAACATATTATTCCATGATACCTTATTCCTATGTGATATTAAATATCAAAAATACGTCATCATTATCCTGTTTTATACCACTATAAGATGGGGTCGGCCTATTTTCTTCTACATCTATCGTACGGCATTTCTGATCTGACTTCCTTCACATCCATATACATCTTCATTCAATCCATCCATTCTTAACGGAAGTACTACGCTTATTTTCATCTACAATCATATTTATAACACACTCGATATTATATGTCCATACCACGCTATTACTCAACATTTAATACTCTATTGCATTTTAAAGGTACATACTGTTTAGGACTTATGAGTTTCGGACCGCGGAAAAGGAAATTTAAAAGGTAATAAAAAAAGTATTTTGACATTATGGTTTTTCGGTTCTTGACTTCACTTCGGATTTTTTCACGGCATTTTTATTGAGTTTATTTTAAATATATTCTTTGGTTTATTTACGGAAGTGTATTTAAATATACCATTGGATAAATATTGGCATATTACGGTTTCGACGGATTACATTTACATTTGGAAAAGTGGTCGGCCACGCGTTCTCCTATTTTTTACACTACAAGTATTGTAGTTTATGAATATATATTTATAACCACATACGGTAGGGCACATTAGTACACACAAAACACACTTTCAAGCCAAGCCAGAACTACGGACCGGTAAGCAATATTATTATATATATTAAATAATATAAGCAAATAACGGGCGTTCGGGAAAACGCAACATTTTTTGGTAGCAGAGCGTGGTTTTCTTTTCGGTTACGGACCTGTTATTTTGTAAATTCTTTGTTTTGTATTTACTATAATTATTAAAATGTCGGACGGTTATAACGAAATTCGTCGCATTTTGCAATGGTTGGTAAGCGCATTTTCTCTGGTGAGTAGACCAGACAGGGTTGAGGCCTTGAAAGAGCGGGCTTCAAATGCGAGCAGATACATGGCGGACCTGGATCAAGCTTTACAAATGTGTTATGATAGGGCTGACATGAATCCAGACAATGAAACTTTGCAGGCAAGGTTGATTCAAGCTCAGGCAGACTACAAGCAATGCTTAGAATATTATGACAGCATTATTCAGGCGGTAAGGACACTGGATCTGGCCAGTAGTCCCACGGTTAAGGGTCAGTCAAGTAGTAATGCCTCAATTTATACTAGATTGCCGGATTTAAATTTGCCCAAGTATTCTGGTGGGTATGAAACTTGGATGTCATTTATTAACATTTTTGATTCTTTGGTACATTGTCGGATGGATATATCACTCTCACAAAAATTAAGTTATCTGTTGAGTTGTCTATCGGGAGACGCTCACCAGGTTATTTCACATTTAACCATAACAGATAACAATTATGAGAGACTGCAAGGGCGCTATTGATGGGCAGATATCAAAATATTAGGTTAA
Source organism: Scirpophaga incertulas (assembly GCA_036419045.1). NCBI lineage: Eukaryota > Metazoa > Arthropoda > Insecta > Lepidoptera > Crambidae > Scirpophaga > Scirpophaga incertulas. Next base: position 14,494,087 of record CM071637.1, on the reverse strand, counting down.
TTGCGGATGCCCATGTGGCAAAGATATTAAATTTGCCTTATTTAAGGAATATCATGTTTATAAGGGATGATTTTTTAAATCCATTAAAGGTGGCCTATAATTGTTTGGAGAAATTAAATTTACCAGTAACGGAGTGGTCATTCTTGTTGCTCCATATTGTATTGAATAAGTTACCCTCTGATTTAAAATTAAGATTTGAACAAAAATATGGAAGCGGAGATGAGGCAAGCCCGTTGCCTAAATTTATTGACCTTTTGACCTTCTTGGAGGAAGAAGCACGGATTGTTGACAATGTAGGCTCACCTCCTGCAACGGCTACCTCAGGGCCATCTGGGAGGCCTGTGTCCAGTCAGGGAAGACCTGTATTCAGTCAGGGTAGGATTAGGCCACCCACTCGGGGACTAGGGTAGGTATGGCTACATCGGACCATACTATTAATAATAGGTTGCAATCCAAGCGGGTTGGTTGCACCTTTTGTGGCATCATAGGCCATTTTATATCTAAATGCCAACATTTTATAAATTGTTCCCCTCAACAGCGGAGGCGTTTTGTGCAAAATCACAAGTTATGTTATTTTTGTTTAGGGGATCATCTTGTTAATAGTTGTGCAGTGGCACGGCCATGTATTCATTGTAACGGCAAACATCACGGGATGTTATGCCTGAATAGGAATGGTGGAGTTAGGCCTGCAGCGGCACGGATTGGTTCTCCTTCAGGGGGGGTCAAAGCGGACAAGTACGGACTTCACCTCCTCATTCTGGACGAGCGTCGCCTCGACGGGTGGACGTGCGCGCGACACCTCCATATACGGGTGGGGGTGGCTTTAGGCCTACTTCACAGGCATCTCCACATACGGGTGGGGAGGCACCGGGCCTATGGTACAAGCACCCTATGCAGCGGGCATAGGGCATATTCAAGCGGACGAATCTCGTGACGTCACTGCGGAACAGTATGCGTCTGCGGCTCGTATGCAGCGAGAGCGAGGGGTTTCTCACCACCACTCGCGGAACGGCCGCGATTGAGGAACACGCCGCCATCTTTCGGTCATCCGGTTGGTTACCGGACACCGGATGCCAGTTGGCACCTGACTCGGGCACCATTGGGGCGCTCGAGACCCCTACATATAACCCTCTGGCGCTGTCGGCAGCCCAGGTTTTTAATCGGGTGAATGCTTCATTTCGTGACGTTCAAGAATAGGTAGTCGCCGCCGCCTCGCCAAATGCAACCTTTTTAAATACTATTTTATTGCCTACCGTTGCGGTAAGGATTTGTGATATTAACGGTTTTTATGTTAGAGCACGGGCTCTAGCGGACACGGGTTCGCAAGGTTGCATGATAACAGTTAATTTGGCGAGACGGTTAGGCCTATACATATTTAATAATAATATTTCGGTTCGTGGCATAGGTGATGTGCTCGTGTCACATGTTTATGGTCAATGTACCTTTAACATTGTTGGAGAATCGGTCTCAACCTGTTATTACAGTTACAGCACTAGTGTTGCATGATATTTTAGGAGAACATCCACAGGTGGAATTACCTTCGGAAATTTTGAACTCGGCTTCTCACCTGTCTTTGGCTGACAGAAAATTTTTAAATATTGGAAAAATTGATTTGTTGCTTGGTACTGATGTGCTTGGTCAATTATTGTGCACCGGACGCACTATAAATTTAAATAATAATGGCTTGGTTGCTATACCATCGCACTACGGATATATGATTATGGGCCCAGCATATGATACGGTTTCTGATACGGTTTTTACGGCGTTTCTCTTTCGGATTTAGTACAGCGTTTTTGGGAGACAGAAGAGGTACCCACGGTTTCACGGAAGGACCCGCTCGACGAAGAATGCGAGCGCCATTTTATCGAAAATGTTTATCGGTTACCGAACGGTCGTTTCGTTACTCGGTTGCCCTTTGTGAGCATTCGCAAACCGCTGGGGCAGTCCTACCTCACTGCTGAGAAACGCCTGCTTTCTATGGAACGTCGCATGAAGCGAGATACAGAGTTTCGCGACAAATACATTGAGTTCATGCGGGAATATGAACAATTAGGTCACATGTCCCTGGCACGGAGGGACTACTCATCGGAAGAACACTATTTCATACCACATCACGCGGTTTTTAAATCGGATAACGGTAAGATACGGGTCGTGTTTGACGGGTCGGCCCCTTCCTCTAACGGTGTTTCATTGAACCAAATCCTGCACTCGGGTGCTAAACTACATAAAGATATTTCGGATCTTATTTCGGCCTTTCGTAGACACCAGGTGGTCTTCGCGACGGATATACGCATGATGTTCCGGCAAACGGTGATTGATGAGGCTGATAGACGGTATCAGCTGATTCTTTGGCGCGAGGACCCGTCTCACCCATTACGCGTCTACGAACTGAACACAAACACGTACGGTTTGAAATCTAGCCCCTGGATGGCTATGCGGTGCTTGTTGGAACTCGCTCAACGGGAACGCGTTCGATTCCCTCGTGCGGCGGACGTCTTAGAGTCGGAAATTTTTGTCGATGACGTTATCACGGGTGGATCTTCGGAACAGGAGGCTTTAATTTTACGTAACGAGCTCATAGCGTTATTGGCAACGGCTGGCTATGAACTACGGAAATGGATTTCGAACAGTCCACGTCTCTTAGAAGGACTACCAGCGGATCACGTTCAAGATCCATTGTTATTTGAGAATCCGGACTCTCCTCGTTCAACATCGGTTTTAGGTGTTCAGTATTTACCGGTTCCTGACATCTTTTCCTTTCGGGTTTTAACAATAACGGAAAAGATATGGACTAAGCGGCTAGTCCTGTCTACGGTTGCTCGTATCTATGATCCTAACGGGTGGATCGCTCCTATAATATTTTGGGCTAAATGTTTTCTACAACGGTTATGGTTGGCTGAGCTTAAGTGGGATGAGACCCTACCTACTGAACTCTTAACGGACTGGCTCGCATTTATTGATCAGTTACCCACTATCGGAAGGGTTGTTATACCTCGTAAAATACTTCCACCGGGGAAGTATCATGCGTCACTTCACGGTTTCTGTGACGCCTCGGAATCGGGTTTCGCGGCAGTCGTATATCTTCGGACGATACAGCCAGATGGTTCAGTAGCGTTACATCTAATCACGGTGAAGAGCAAGGTGGCTCCTATACGCAACCGCCAAACCATACCAAATTGGAGCTCTCGGGAGCTGCGTTACTTACTCGGTTATTGAATCATGTTTGTGATACACTCGGGAAGCACATTAACATAGGCAACGTTTATGCGTGGACTGACAGCCAAATTGTTTTGGCGTGGCTCCAGACCTCGGTACATAGGCTGGAAACATTTGTTGCGAATCGGGTTTCGCAAATTCAAAACTCGTCAGTGAATCTGAATTGGCGGCACGTACCCGGCGAGTTGAACCCCGCCGACGTGGCCTCTCGCGGATGTTATGCCTCCTCGTTGGTGAGTCATAACCTTTGGTGGGGACCTGCTTGGTTGACGGCACCGGAGTCGTCATGGCCCCCTACGGTTTTAATCGGATCGGATCCGCTGCCCTGTGTGCGTGTCATGGCTGTGGAGAAAGAAATCGTCACAAACCCTCTTTTACTGCGGTTTAGCTCTCTTAATAAATTACTGGCCGTTACGGGATGGATGCGTCGGTTTATAACGAATACTCGCAAACCGGTTGTAAGAAATACATCTTTGTTTCTGACGGCAGGCGAACGGCGTGCTGCTCTCATGTTTTGGGTACGACGGGTACAATCGGAACGGTTTTCTGACGAGCTTAAATCGTTACGGACGACGGGTCGGTTAAAGGGTGCCGTACAGAAACTTAACTTATTCATTGATGGCGAGGGATTACTTCGTGTTGGCGGACGGCGGCTGCGCAACTCGAAGCTGCCGTATTCGGCTAGGCATCCCCTTTTGCTGCCCAAGGACGGACCCTTGACGCAGTTGATAGTAAGTGATCGGCACATTACTAACTCGCATGCAGGTTGTACGGCACTGCTTGCTATTCTTCAGCGGGAATTTTGGATACTATCGGCGCGACGGTGCGTCCGATCGGTTATATTTAAGTGTATACCTTGCTATCGGTTAAAGGCTAACACCATGCAGCCTATGATGGGTGACCTACCTAGCGATCGGGTTAGTGTCACCAGACCTTTTCACGGTGTCGGTACGGATTTCGCTGGTCCTTTTATTGTCAGGGCTTCTCACTTGCGGACCTCTAAGACTTACAAAGTTTATTTATGTGTATTTGTTTGTCTGTCAACGAAGGCAGTACATTTAGAAATAGTATCTTCGCTTAGTACGGAAGCGTTTATCGCGGCGTTCGGACGTTTTGTTTCACGGAGGGGGTTACCGAGTTTGGTACGGTCGGACTGCGGCACAAATTATCAGGGTGCTGACAGGTATCTTAAGGAGGTCCATGATTTTTTAACGAAACATAGTACGGACTTGGGACAAGCAATGGCTACTCAGGGCATTACGTGGAAGTTTGATCCTCCTGGATGTCCTCATTGGGGAGGCATCTTTGAGGCTGTCGTGAAGGTGGCTAAGACACATTTGAGACGTGTTATTGGGGAAACGGTTCTTACGTTCGAGGAACTTACTACGGTCTTTTACAGAGTGGAAGCAACTTTAAATTCACGGCCTTTATGCCCACTCTCTTCGGATCCCAACGATATGGAGGTTTTGACACCGGGTCATTTCCTCATCGGCCAGCCCCTTGCAGCTCTCCCTGAGTATCCCTTTGAGAATGTACCACTGAGTCGACTTTCTCGCTTTCAAATGCTGCAACAGATGTCACAAAATTTTAATAAACGGTTTTATTCGGAGTATTTGCACATGTTGCAGCAGCGGCTGAAATGGACAGATAAAACGGCTCCTGCACGGGTAGGGGATCTTGTCCTGATTAAGGATTCAAATCTTTCTCCTCTACGTTGGCGTAGAGGACGCATTTTGAAGCTTTATCCAGGCTCTGACGGTGTACCTCGGTTCGCAGAGGTCTCGATCGGCGACTCTGTGATGCGCCGTGCGGTGGCAACCCTGTCCCGTCTACCGGTAGACTAGCGAGATGAGGGTTGCTCATCTCGGGGTGGGGGATTGTTTAGGACTTATGAGTTTCGGACCGCGGAAAAGGAAATTTAAAAGGTAATAAAAAAAAAGTATTTTGACATTATGGTTTTTCGGTTCTTGACTTCACTTCGGATTTTTTCACGGCATTTTTATTGAGTTTATTTTAAATATATTCTTTGGTTTATTTACGGAAGTGTATTTAAATATACCATTGGATAAATATTGGCATATTACGGTTTCGACGGGATTACATTTACATTTGGAAAAGTGGTCGGCCACGCGTTCTCCTATTTTTTACACTACAAGTATTGTAGTTTATGATATATATTTATAACCACATACGGTAGGGCACATTAGTACACACAAAACACACTTTCAAGCCAAGCCAGAACTACGGACCGGTAAGCAATATTATTATATAATTAAATAATATAAGCAAATAACGGGCGTTCGGGAAAACGCAACTATATTTTTACAATACATATTGAGGATATCTATGGACCCTGTTGAGAATAGCAATATTGGAAAGGACGGACATTATTCATTATTTTTAATTTAACATTACATTAATTATTTATACTATTATTAATGTAGTTACATAGGTTTCATTCGACGTGCTCCTTTCTGAATTCTTACATCCCAATAAATATCACCATCATTTTAGATAGGTGACCTGAGAGACCTGATTGCAGTCTGATAGACCTATAGCAGTTACGGTGATTTAGGAGAAACTAATAGAACGTTGAAATTGCATTTGTTTTGCAATTTCAATGATTCAAAACTAGAAAGAACAAATATATATTCTACTGTGTGTCATTAGGACTGAACTACTAAATAGCTGGATTGATTTATTTTATTTCTACTCGACTACGCGACGTAAAGAAGAGGTAATGATGTTAATCAACCTATCAATGTATGTATGTAGCTTAAAGCTAGAGTAAAAAGACGTGGTCCTGATTTGATACTCCTTATGTGTATCGATTCGTTTAAATCTTGCGAATGTATTGGTTATGGTGGCATTGAATAAGGTATTAATAACATTTCTGGAAGCGGAAAAAAAACCGTATGTGCCGCGTTATTATTCAAATTATATATTACAGGACTACTATTTAAATTATATATTACTGGATTTGTTTTGTTACTTTTCAGTTTAAACTTAATCTCATTTTTACTAAATTATTTTTTTTTATTTTAACTTTTTTTGTATGTAATACAGGAATTTTGAAAATGGTTTAGATTTACAATTCTGTGCAATATAAGCGTTTTTTCTTTAATATTAATTCATCATCCTCTTGCCCATTTCCCATTATCTGGGGTCGGCGCAGTAGATCTTTTCCTTCCATTCCTCTCTATCAGCCGTCATTTCCATGCTTACTCCTTTCATTCTTATATCATTCTTCACACAATCGATCCATCTTTAATCGGCCTTCACCTGGCCGTGTATCCCTCCACTTTCATATTCAACATTCGCTTTTTTCTTTAATATTAATTATATTGCTAAATTTAAAGCGACGCAATTATTTTATTTCGAGTGCATAATGCTAAATCTGTGTTTGAAACTGATAATTTCTCCCCGATATAGAGCCGTATCGCCAGTAAGCGCAGTGAATTTAAAATTCCACACCGGCCATGTCCAGGTCAGTAGACACAAGCGAAACACTGCACCATATTCGTATTTGTGATGGATGTTAAATTCGACACAGGCTAGACGTTAAAATGAAGCGTAACGACTGTCTGTGACACGCGTTTAGTTTATCCATTGCTCTATTCTACATGTATCCATTATCAATAGTAGATTATATATGTTGACAGTCTTAACTGTGAAATAGCTGTCTTTATCTTTAGTTCCTCTAAGCTATATTTATAATAACGGTTACGGTATATATGATTATTTATTTAGGCCTGTCGCGCGAGTTTTGATTAATAATTATTATCATGATTATCACTTTAGCTGAGAGACGCCTACTGCTGCACATAGTTCTCCTTTAAGTCTCTCCTCAATGGTGGCGATTTATTATCCAGAGCCTTCTTGCGATCTTCACCAATCCATCGGTCTAACGATGGTACATTTCTTCATTTCCAAACCAATAACTGCCTGTCTTGCGAGGAATTTGCCATATGTGACTAATGTAATGGAAGTGGCCAGTTTTCGGTTCTATATGTCTCGGTTACACTGACAAAATGTCTGAATCTATATAAATTCCTAAAATTTCACTAAGTATAAAAAAATATTAACGCAAGCGGCTACTATTTTGCATTTTTCAACAGACTTACAACTGAAATACAAACTTATTCAAGAAATTAGAAAAATAATATAAATGATTCAACAATTAGTGTAACAAAAAAACAAATTAACATCGTTTTATAAAACTGATTTAATAATGAGTCACTACTGAGACTCGTTTAATATCAACAACCACAGTCGAACTATTTAAGAAATTCGTTTCTTTCGAAAACGTTATTGATACGTTTTATGATTTCGTCGTTCACATTGGCGTAGCTTATTTATTAGTTTAATTGATAGTAACTGTATTATAAGAATACATAAAGTACATTTTCAAAATCGACTTGTTCCTTTGTTGATTTTACAACAAAACCTTTAATTATTATTATTATTATTAAATATTGTTTAATTAGTATAAAAATTCAGGATATTAATGTTATACTATATTTTTTATTGTCTTCTTCTGAATGGTAATGTCCCCTCTTATTAATATAAGTCAGTTTTATCATTATCAAGTATAACAGTCGAGTCAATCGATGCATTACAAAATAGCCACTCTGATCGCAATATCCCAAGCGAATCTTCGTTCCTTCACTCGTATCTTTCACGATTGCCCTATTTAGACGTGCTTATAGGTTGACTGTAAGAATGTATACAAACTGTGGTTATACATTTTATATAGACTATTGAGTTGTATTGACAACAATATGAAAAAAAAAACAATATCAATTGAAATGTATTCAAACGAAGTTTTGTCAAAACAAAAGCAAATTCCAAGCATAATGAAATAATTTAGATCTGTGTTTGTATAAAGACAATTTTCAATATAAAATTTAATTATAGTTACTGGTAAAAAATAACTATTATTATAACAAGTTCAAAAATAAAGAGATACTTCCAGGGCTCCCATAAAAATAAAACTCTTTTAATTCTTACGTTCAATGAGCATTTGTCTGTAAATAAGGATTTTTATCGTGACTCCAGCATCGCGGATTCATACCCGGGGTGCTATTCTCAGAGCAATCAGCAACACATACTTGTGTCTGCGCGGTCCCCGGTGGGCCGTTGCAGAGTCGCTTTGAATATTGCATTTAGCTACACTCCATCCCTTAAGCGCTTCTACCACATTTTTGCTAAATTTATTTTCCCCGTGGTTCAATGTCCCAAACCGATGACTTTGTGAGATTTGTAAGTCGTATGTGTGCTGTTGTTTAGATGATTACATTTCGTTTCAACAAAAAGAAATATATTAAAATTGTTGGATACCTACTAATCTAATATACATCAAGCAGTTATCTGAAATTTAATATAATGAAATAGCTGAATATTTATAGCGATTTAATATATTTTTTTTTCATGTCTTCTCACATTTCTGTAGTAATTTTTGTTAAAGTTTGCTGTAACGTAGCAGTTTAAGCTGTGCTATGTTGCAGTTTAAGTTTAAGATTTGGTACTGAAATTAAGGTAACTAAAATTTTTATGCCCCAAAGTTGAGTTTACATACAGGGGTAATTTAATTAGTGCATACTAGGCGCATAAATGTATAATAAAAGAAGGATAATTGTCTAACCAACAACATTATTATATCAGTATTCTCAAGACGTCGACAATTCATTTGAAAGCAGACAATGTTTGTGATTCGATTTCAAACAGTGGTAATCTAAGTTTCTGGTCGGATTGTAGAGTAACTTAGTGAGAGCTGTGGAGCTAGGCGTATCCATTTAACTAATGCACTGTCCGACTATTGGTCTTGGTGCAAACGAGGCACTTTGTTCCACCGAGTAACATATTAGCTACGTTACTTCTACGTACCTACTTTGTGCTGTTAGTTTTCGTTACAGCTGTGTGTTTTCGTGGTTAACATAGAAAGTTTTACTGCACAAGCTTCGGAAGTTCCATATAAAATATATTTAATAGATTTGTTTAAGTTTAAACAAAGTACCTCGTCGCGAATTAAATTTGAAACTGCTTATGTTATTTTAGATTTCTAAATACGTTCTGTTCCTTACGGATTTAACTACGTATTTTGAAAATTTACAATATTGCTTAGTAATATTTCAAATTTTTAATAATGTTCGATAATGAGTGTCTAAAAAATATTTAATTCAATAGACACTGCAAAACCTATTTGCAAACAGTATATTTTCGGAAGAAATAATTTTTAATAAATTACGAGTAACAACATGATATAGTTTGTTTCGACATAGGAATATTTCCGATCCCACTTCCTAGCACACAGACACATTGTATTTTTGTGTAACTAAGATAAGATTTGTGTAAATAAGATATATTCCTATATTTACAACCATTAATTGAACGCAATTTTTTTTAACTTAAATGAAATATGTAAATAAACGTTAAGGATTGTCTCTACTCTTGAGAGATTCGTTTAGCCTAATAATGCTATATTGCACATATATGTATATGCGCAATATAGCATTATTAATGCAGTACGCTGGCTCCATATAGTCTCTAAGCTATATTCACATGAAAATGAATTTGAACATACATATGTGTTGAAAAATTCTGAGTAGGAGTAATGGTAACTAAAAAAATAACATTGATAGAAGGCATAATTTGTGGTTCTCTTGATTGTCTAAAACTTCTAATCTCTCTAAACACGTCTTCACATATATCTTCCATATCACCTTAATAATTACTATGAGAACTCCGTTTATATGAGAGTGCCACGAACTTATATAAGTACGGGGTATAAAATATATTATACTATACCTACCAGATGGACCGACGACCTAGTGAAAATCGCTGGGTCTCGTTGAATGCAGGTGGCAATGGACCGGTCGCGCTGGAAATCGACTGGAGAGGCCTATGTCCAGCAGTGGACGGCGATAGGCTGAGATGATGATGATGTATATAAACAAATTGACATTTATGAGGCACCAATAATATTTTTCAAATCTTATCAATAGACAGCAAGAAGGTATTGTGTAATAGATGAATATTTCTTTGTACGAATCTTGTAGTGGTGTATGAAATGTATCTGTATTGTAAGTTTGTTGTTAATTATTTTTATTTAGTCTTTATTTATTATTTACTATTTTTTTTTGTATTTAGTGCATGTTTAATGCGATAGTGTGTATAATTGGACGCTATTCATGACGTACTGTTGCATTTTCCCTCTCCTGAAGGATAAGGTAGAATCGTCTTTATCCTATAGAATCATTATGACATAGGCTCCCAGGCAAAGTTTAGTGTGTTAGTTGTGATTTTGAGTTCGATAAAATTACCCATGGTCGGCTATAGGTGGTCATACATGAGAATTCTTAACCTTATCTTGTAGTAAAAAAATGAATGTTCTTGTACTTCGTTTTGCCTATAAATGTTTTCTGTTTACATATGTTAATATATAATAAAACAATGCTTAATGACTATGTATATGTATAAATACGAACTCTTAATTGTTAATCAATATGTCTCAGTACAGTATAAGCTTTAACGTCCATATGCTGTATTTTCTAGAGTACATCAAAATTTTGAAAAATGATAAGAGAGCGCCACCAAATATATTTAAAATAAAGATTTATATATATCTAAGTCATTATTCTATTATATAATAAAAGTCAAATTAATTTGGTGCAATTAATGCTCATTGAAGAATCCAAATTTTAAGAACAATTCACCATAATTATTATATACGAAAGCAATATTTTGATCAAATTATCCACCATAAAGCAATTTAGGCGCAGTTCGAATGCGGCGCTCGCAATGTTATTAGTTCCAATTAACGTGTAACCTCAACATATGTATGGGCAATTAAACGGAGTGATACCTCTTCCATTAGTAGACCCCGTGTTGTTTACATCAATTAACAGCGAGTTAATTTTAATGCTCGCACGCGGCCGCTTTGTGTTGCTTTCAGCTTCTGTGTACTGTACTGCTTGCAAACACCGATGCTAATACGACATCATACAGTTTTGATATGCCTTTTGCTGACCACAGCCAATTTGCAGTAGGTACATATGTGGCAGACGTGTCGTAATTACACTAGCTTAAAGTCTATACACGGTAGAAATTATATATGATCAGTAGAAGGAAAGTAGTTACAGAAATATTAATGATAGCAATCATAATTAAATATTTTTTTTTAAGTTTTTAAAGTTTTTTGTATTAGTCTTATGAATTTTTGACAGTAGAAATCTTAATGGACAGTTATACCCGGCGACTCATAATGCTTTTTACAAATCTCACCGTATACACAACATCATTTAGTTGTGAGTTAGCTCGAGCTTGACCAACCTTTGACCACGATATTTTAACGCGTTCATGTCGTACGTGATCTTTTCATCACCAGTTTTTGATCTCTTCAAAAAGAGTTTAGTTTCATTACAGCTCAATAAAGAATTGCAAATGAGTACTCGTTTCATTAGATTTTTTAGTGGCACTCAACTATTACACTTTTTTTTGTACCCAGTTCTTTTAAATGTTTTTGCTATTTAAATATCTATCGTAAATGTTTAAATTTTCAATTATCTATTATAACTATTGTTCACAATTTTAAAAATTATATCATGTTGGTCGTAATTCTAAGTTACAAAAAGTTACAAAAGTACATCGAGGTGTATTTTTGGGATTATTATTATTTTTAGTGTTATTGCGATTAACGCATCTTGTAATAATATTTTGTAATTCCATGAATTTTTTAAATATAACCCCTGATCTTTTGTAATATTTCATTATCTTTATTGGCCTGCCCCAATGTTAATCTGAGCTTCAGTTTGCCTCCCACCACGCTCGCCCAGTGTGGATTGTGTGAAGATGGGCTCGAGTCTCGTCAGAAGTGGTTCGGAACCCCTTACAACTCATATCAATGTATATCTATTTACATATTATCACATTGATTATTTTTAAATAGTTATTAATACTGACACATCGTAAGGACTGAAAGCCACGCTTCGATAGCTGCTTCCACTTCCGTTTTTCCAATATCACTGCATGATGAATTCATAGAATGCTAAGAGTTTTCATCTCTCTACTTAGATCACACTAGGTATAGGAGTTAAGTAAAAATCAGTTTTAAACGATATTCAAATCAATACATAATAAAATGTAGAATATTACCGCATTGTCTAAGAGATTTTCTAATATAATAGAATTGAATTTAAATTACTTAGCAACAGATAGCTGAGACATGTTTCAAATAGATTAGTAACATATCACAACCAATAGTTATTGGCTTATTGTTTTTTACACAAATAACTGTAATTCTTTTTAAATTACAATACTAAATACAGTTAAAATAATAACAAACTTAAACTAGAACACATGATCTATAATTATTTATTAAACCAGACGCGAGATGAATTGTACCCCAAGATGATGATACTAATGATTTGAGGACTTGAAATTAGTAAGAAAAAGTGATTAAAAATAACTAAAATAGATAGTACAAATAGCTAGGTCCACTCAATCATACCTATTTCAAAAATCTACTTTATATAATAAAGTGGATTAACCCTGTAAAACGAAATATCTAAATTTGTGTACAGTTCACCATAAGCAATAGTTCCGAGTAGTAGCTCTACAATAATCCCATTTTCTGTTAATACTTGTATTTGGTCTTCTTAATGGCAGTTTTACTTAACAGTTTTAATAATATGACACGTTATATTTTTAAGCTATTTTTACGCAGTTTAAGTAAATTCAATTAAGTAAATAGTACATTAACTGATTAAATAAATTATTCAAAATTAATAATCTTCAATCAATTTCAATTTCTTAAAAGAAATAATTTGTTTATAAAAAGCATAAAAGTTAGTTAAAAACAAGATAATAACAAGTAAATTTGTTTGAAATCAAGTCTAGTTTCTTTTAAATGTAGAAATGCTTTATTTTGAAATAAGAAAATATGGATTTTTAAATTGATATTAAAATTAAATTTCTTCCTTTCTTAAAATTAATTTTGAAAAAACCAATTTTTTCAATTAACATTTGCTGATAGTAAATTTCAGTTTTTTTTTCTCATGCATGTCAAATATTTCTTTTGACTTACAATAAATCATAACTAATGTAATTTACTTGATTGAATAGGAAAGAATCTTTTAATTCTGTCTGCTATATACACTATGAGAATATAACAGAAATGTTATTTCAAAACTCAAACGCTGTTTACGATATCTATTACATAACGTTATCCCTGGGTTGTTTCTTTGGTATTCCAGCGACTGAATCTACGTTGAGAACCTATCCGTCTCGACGGATAACCCACACGAGATCAAGAAGGCTTGTTTCATCGAAGTGAAAAATGTGTTAGTTTACAGTACTTAAAATCAAAATTAAAAATATATTCTTAATCTATAACATGTATAAATTTGTTGCACGTCAAAGAGACAACGACATTGTTTAGACTTACGCTTAAATATCTTAACTTGGTGTAGACACGAATCTGTTATTATTATCTTTGCTAATTATAATTCCAACTTATTTTAAGAATAGCTATTAAAGTATAGGTAAAATTAAAATAAAACTAAAAATACATCTTAATTTTTCATCCATTACAACTCTACTTAGTAATCCTAACTCTGTCTTCCAACACTAAAAAAAAGTCGAAAGTAATTTAAGAAAACCTTTCCTTGCGAAGATTATAAAACGTATTATCAATGTGACATCAAACCATAATGAAATAGAATAGCCGTTACAGCCGGAATGCAATGCCACAGGTCGTCGTTTTTACGTCCCCTGTAATGTTATTTCCCCCTTTATGACACTATAAAAACGATACCGACCACTACGTGTAATGAAATCTTGTGTTCAATACCCGCAGATAGTGTTTTAGCCATTAACACCTGCCAGATGTTAGATAACTATAGGCTATCATGCGAAACTGGTTTTACTAAGTAATTGATTAGGAAATAGCAAGGCGAGGTGGGCTTAGCCAATTTTCAAATTGAAATATCAAAACTTGAACAAAATTTACTTAGAATCTCTTTTAGCTCTGGCAACTCTTTTAATTATTATTAGACTTGTTTATATTTAAAAAATTACACACTTCGACGATTATTGTTACTACACAGGGTTTTATATGGAAGGTTAGATCCACATCTTAAGAGATAGTTATTTTATGGATTTTTATGTATAGGTAACTCCCAACTAAGTTAATTTTGCCTGGAAAGTCCTCTCTGCAATTCTAATTATAAGTAGCTTGTTCTTCGTGGAATAAAAGTGAGCGCATGAAATATATCTAAAGTCGCATGATAAATCAAATGATATAACTTTGCTATACAATTATACGTGATTCCCCTCTTGCATATTTTTACAACGTCGCAACGGTTTCCGTACAGTGCCCGAAAAAAAAAACTAAGAACACAACAGAGCTATATAATATATTTTTTTGTTTAAAATCATAATACGATCTTCGCAGGATTCATCAAATATTTTTCACCCAGGTAGCTTCACTTAATTGGGAAGTTTTGAGTAGTTTAATAATCAGTATTAAAACCTCATCAAATATTGTTTGGAATTCATTACATTACATTTCTTATTTTCAATTCCTTATTTCCACATATCCATTACCTGGGTCAGATGCAATTAGTCAATATCTCGTACCTTTAGATGGCATATTCGATGTTCCGTACCTATCCGTGTGCATAGCGTCTTTGTAATACGCCCGCATGCAACGAGCTAATCAAACATTCAGGATCTACAGCACTGTCATAGAGCAGGGTAGGCATCAGCTATTATTTCCCTATTAGGTACTAAGTGATATTGCCTAACATCGGCATGCCTCTCGATAGGCTTTGGAAATTACTGTATACCGATAATGTTTAATGTGATATTACGAAGTTATGTCGATGTTTAGCTCAATATAATTAGTGTTAATTTATTTAAAATGTTTATAAATGTATAAATATGAAAAGTTCTAATATTTTGTTTGGCTAATAAACTAAAAGGGAAAGAATGCAGTTGACATATTCGATTGGGATGGATAATGCTCATTGGCTAAATTGGTTAAGGCGTGAAGTAAAATAAATTCAAATCATTTACTTGCAAACATAGGTAGTAGACAGGTGGTACAAACAATTTGGTAGTATCACTATACTCGGCCATTAAAGGCGTACATATCTTTAGACGTAGTCACAAAAGCGCGCGAAATTTAATATATTATAAAAAGTATATCAACACGATATGCTAAAGTCGCTTTGCTCAAATCCTATGAGTGTTTTGTTGGTTTTATTTATTTTTAGGCTGTACAATATTTTTCTGCGTTGCTATAATACTGTCAGTTAATAATAATACTTTAGAAGCTTAGTAAACACTTTAAGCATTTCAAACATAATAGATTTATTTTTTTTTCTTTTTTGAGGATCAAATCTAGAACTGACTTAGCGCAATTATAAATTATTAGCTCCACCTTTGTATAGGTACTACCTAACAACAAACTGAATATAATATATTGACTAAATACTCGTATATACATATATTGATAGGCGAAATTAAGGTGTATGTTACACCTTTGACTAAATCAGAGACAATGCCTTGATTAAATGTAACTGTATACATAATTCTCAGATACAAAGACATCGACTTCCTATGCTACGTTAAGGGGTTGCGGAATAAAAAGACAACCAACCCTAGTAGACTTTATTTATATTCGTGTTCTCAGGGTCGAAAGGTCTACCGCCGCCGGTTGTACTTGTGAGTCTTCCTACTTCCAATGCAGTTGAGTCGGTACTAGTACTGCCCTGGTATGTGGTGGTGGTAGTGGTGAGCTGCTGGAGTGCAGCCGGAACCTCAGGGTCAGTAATGGTGGTGGGTTCTTGTGCGTCGTACGATTAACTTTTAATTTTCAATTAGGAACCTTGCGTTTCCAGCAGGAACCTGGAACCCGAAAATCGGGATTCAAATACGCACAATTATTATTTTGATGATAATATGTCACAATTTTATATGACTACAAGACACCGAGTAAGAGGCGAACGTGCTCCTTCCTTGCAATCTGTCTTCGCAATGCGAACCACTGCGGTGACAGGTTTGACGTTTCTATTTATCCTATTGTAGTTAATTCGCAATCCTAGCATTGCAAATCTTTGCCGCCACTATTTGTACAGGCAAAATGATAATTACTTATGTTTTCGGTAAGTGTATAGTTTTAGCTATAAAGAACTGTAAATTATTATTAGTTTATAAGTTGTAAATATATTAAATTTCCTAATTAAGTGGTAAATCTTATTTTGTTTAATATAATTTAGCTATAAGTCTTTACTGTAACATATTTTATGTTACACCTAATACCAATAGAAAACTTTATAAAACATGCAGAATGAAATTTATGTTTTTTATACATCCAATATATATTGTGGGCCTTAACATAAGAAAAATAAAAACTTTTCTATTTCAAATAAATTTGTCTAAGGGGTTAAAAAGATAAAAGCTATGAATTTAAATTTATGAGAAGCTTATTACAAAGTTTATTTCAATAATTTAAACCGTTAGTAGAAGGACTAAGGATTGCGTAACGTTTAGAATTTATAATATCTGAGAATCCCAAGGGATTGCGAGACATTTGGAATGAAGTCTTAGCAAAAACGTAGAAAAAATATACAAGTGTTGTTTTTTTTTAATGAAAATTGTTTATGATTCTAATAATAATTCACTACTTATTATACCAAAAATTTTATTATTTAGTTGATTTTATATTTCGCATGGAAACTTTTTCGTGCCGTACTACAAAACATATAAAGAGCAGATTTCAATAGTTGAAGTAGTTTTGGTTTTACTAATAAACCAAATATACATTTTCAGCCTCTGACCTTTTTCAAAGCGAAAAAATTATAAATATAAATGTATTAATTTATTACTATTTAAAGAAAAAAAAAAACAGTAACAGCATCGGCCAGCCGCTTTATATGCTTCTTAGATTATTATAGACCTTTTCGAAATCATAAAGCACAATAACTTTTTGATTCTTTGCCAATTTTTTTCGATTATTTATCACAAGGAAAACATCTGGTCGACATTCCTAAAACCCGCTTGTGCATTCCAAATTTTCTTATCAATTTTATCAATCACTCATTTAATCAGAACTTTTGTATAAAGTTTGTATAAATGCTGAGTAGGCTAATACCTCTCCAATTTTTAAACTCTTGCTGCGATCCTTTACTCTTGTACAATGGTACTATCACGGACTTGCACGTGTCCTTCAGTACTTGGCCTTTTGTCCAACAACGCTTTAATAAATAGTTCAGAAAAGATGCTGTGGCAAACCGAACAATTTAATTTTGACAGTTATTTCAAACTTTTATTGATTTTGTCTTTTTCATTTGTCTGTCAACTTTTATAAAAATTGTTGTGCTGTCGTGTCAATATACAAGTTTACCTAAATATTCCGGTTTTATCCTTATCCTCCTCTTCCTATCGCCAACAAATTTGGTCCTCCGTATTTTACAAGAACCAGTGTAATTTTCAATTCATTTTCGGTAAATTTTAGTTTGTTTATATTTTTGGGTTGTATTGATGCCCATCACGAGAAGCCACGCTAAAAAGGTTTCGATGGAAGAAAAACGTGCACTTTCCGATTCGTGAGCACACCTCGCCATGGTAACAACATAGGAGGATCACGATAACTTCAGCGAACGTAGCAATGGCACGACATCAACGAAATCGATTGCAACAATACAAGCACGCAAACTGGCCGCGGAAGCGCAGTTACGGTGTAGACAGCTAGAACGAGAGCGGCAGCAGCTGACAAAGGAGCGTCAACTAGCCGCTTTGGAGCAGCAAACTGAAGAAATGGAACTTCGTACAAAGCTCGCTGCGGTCGAAGCCTAGTCGGGTGGATCGCGAGTTTCCCAAAGAAGTCACCTTTCTTCTCGGCGATTGAAAAACTGGGTAAACGACGTGACTGAACCGGAATAGGTATCAATTGTTCATAATTTTAGAAATAACGTAGCAACGGAACTTACTCACGCTAATGATGAGCTTCCCGTTCAGTCTCGACCGACTGATACACAGGGCGTTGCAAACATTTCTGAGCCAGTTATGAACTTGCCTGCAACTACGTTTACGAAATGACACATCTAAAATCGTCATCACTCCATGTAAATCTCGTTGCTCAAGAGGCTCCGCCACATACATTCAATGTCGATATTTCTCGTCAAACATTAGCATATAATTATAATGACAATTTATCTTTTGCCGATTTGTTAGAAATGATCCAAGCTGTGGCTGATACAGCGGTTACAATGAAGGCTCTTGTGGTCAACCATACTCCATACAAGAAATCCGCAATAGAATTACCACATTTTACAGGCGATGCGTCGCAATGGCTTTATTTTAAAAAAGCTTATGACACAACTAATGGTTTTTATTCTCCTTTAGAAAATGTCACCCGTCTCCAGCATGCATTGCGTGGCCCGGCGCGCTAAGCTGTATCGTCGCTAGTACTCTTAGCTGACGCGCCTGAAGGTATAATGCAGCAACTGGAGTATCATTTTGCTCGACCCGAGGTAATAATTTGTCACAAAGTAGCTACTCTTAAAAAACTACCAAACCTCACGTCGGAGTTAAAGGGTTTGCCTTTATTCACTAGTGCAGTACAAAATACTGTAGCTTCAATACGGGTACTTAATCAGATTGAATACCTTTACTCTCCAGAGTTATTTTATTGCATAGTAGGTAAATTAAACCACACTCTTAGAATGAGATGGACAGATTTTGCATCAGAAAACTACCAAAACAAGCCTAAGTTGGAACTTCTGAGCGAATTTTTAGTTAGAGAATTAGAACGTCATGTAAAATTTGGCATGTCTCCGGACACACAAGTCTTTTCACTTCATAAAGTATCGTGTTTTCGACCAAGTAACCGTTTCGAGGTATCAACATATGCTGTCAGTGGTACAAAACCGCAAAATAATTGTATATATTGTAAAAAGATAAGTGGCGTTGGATTCGTAGTAATAAAGCGTGCTATAGGTGTCTCAAAGTTACCTCACATACTTGGAATACATGTAGGGTAAAAGCGTGTGGCGTTAATGGGTGTACCCGTAGACACCATGCTCTATTACACAATGAGTCGGCTGTAAATTCATTACCGTCACAGCCTCACATTGAAGAAATTGTCGGTTTATCCACAGACCATCCGTCCTCATTTACACCGAACATATGATTAAAAGTAGTACCTGTTATTGTCAGTGGTCCAGCAGGGCATTACGACACTTATGCCTTACTGAATGACGGCAGTACAGCCACATTAATTGACACCAAAGTTGCCAATATAATCGGTGTTGCAGGTCGGAGAGATTGCATCAAAATAAACGCTGTAGGTGGCATGAGTACACATGTCAATATTTCCTATGTAACTTTCAATATAAAAGGCAAGCATATAAAGGAAGTGTATACAATTAGGAACGCAAGAACGATTGATTCAATATTTCTCCATAGGCAGACTATTACTGCATCAGACATTAGTAAATATTATCATTTAGCCGATATATCCGATATGCTCACTTACACCAATGCTGTACCCACCGTTCTTATAGGCGCCGAAGATTGGTACTTATCCATAACACACGAGGCCCGTAAAGGTTGCTGCACGCACCCTGTAGGCTGCCTTACGGTCCTTGGATGGACAGTTTATGGTCCCGTAGACAAACGAGCTAAACCAGTTGCCTTTATCAGTCATCTTAGTTTTGCAGACTGACCAAAATGATAGTGACGCTTCCTTAGAACTACTGATAAAGGAGCACTATAAATTGGACTCAATTGGTATTTCTAAGCGTACGTCTTAGTACGGACGATCAACGTGCTGTAGACATTTTAAAATCTACCACTGAACACTTACCGTCCGGACGCTTTACTGTAGGTTACCTTGGTTACCTTGGCGCGACGGGATCGACGCATACACACCAGATAGTCACTTTCAAGCCGAGTCTCGTTACAAAAGCCTAGAAAAACGTATGGCGAAAGATAGCAATTTCGCACAAGCATATCGTAACTATATGACAGATATGATGAGCAAAGGCTATGGCTAAAGAATGCCCCGTCAACATGTATCACGCGCGGTGCGTTTCTGATGGTCCTACACCCACTGAGACGCCAAGCTGGTATCTACCGCATTTTGGAGTGTACCACCCTCAGAAAAACAAGCTGCGCGTGGTGCATGACGCGGCTGCCAAAACATATAGTGTCAGCCTTAACTCATTGTTACTGTCAGGACCTGATCTCTTACAGTCACTTATTGCAATTTTATACAGATTCGGAGAAGGTCGTTTTGCTATAACCGCAGACATAAAGAAAATGTTTCCGCAAATAAAGGTGAATGAGCGAGATCGGGATACTCTTCATTTTTTGTGGAAATCAGATCCTGCAGAACCTATTAAGGAACACAGAATGACTTCTGTAATTTTTGGAGTGTGCTGCAGCCCTTTTATAGCTCTTTACATCAAAAACAAAACCGCATAGGAGCTGGCTCATTTACATCCCATGGCTGCTGATGCAATATTACATGATCATTACATGGATGATCACATTAGCAGCCTCGACGATGTGGACGAGGCAGCACACCTTGCTGCTGATATTATCAAGGTACACAAAGCCGCGTGTTTCGAAATGCGTGGCTGGTTAGCAAACGACGAACGGATTCTTTCACTGATTCCCTCCGAGTTACGGGCCAATTTTAATTCCCAAGAACCGTTAACTGGTACTGTGCGAGCGACAAACTATCAGAATCTGAAGTTGTAGCTTGAAGAGATTGATTTACTACTACTAGAACTAGCTCCCATATCAAATATACACATACCGCATTGCTACTTCAGCGGGCATATAGTTAAACGAGAAATACACATATTTGCTGACGCGAGCGAGCTTGCATACGCGTGTGTAGCGTTCTGGCGTTTCACCCTGTCAGATGGCAGTTACAAACTCGCTCTAGTCGGTAGCAAATCGCGAGTTACTCCACTGAAACCCGTGTCTATTCCACGCTTAGAGCTCCAGGCAGCTGTACTTGCATCTCGCTTAGCCATTTTTATTACAGAAAGCCATTGAAATGAGCCATCTCGAGTGGTTTTTTGGAGTGAGTCGCGAAATCAGTGAGAATACGTTACTGATTGGCGATGGGTCCCCTCAGAATTAAACATAGCAGACGATGCGACAAGGATTCACACATTGGAATCCTCGTCGAGATGGTTTGAGGGTCCTTCTTTTTTACGCGACGATGAAACAACGTGGCCTGTCGAACCGTACACGAAAGTCGCACCACTTCTCACAGAATTCAAAACAAGAGGTCTGTGTGAAATGGTGGGATTTACAAATGTAAATGAACTGCCTACAACCGTTATTGCAAATCCAGATCAGTTTAGTGACTGGACGCGTTTTATTAGAGCAACAGCCCGAGCTCATCAAGCCGCGGCATGTTTTAAACGGCTTTTGGCCACTCATCATCAAAATTCTAGTTTACCGGATATACATTTTTCTAGTTCATCAAACTCCTCATCTGTTTATACTCCATCTTCATAACGTAGTACAAATGGGGCGTCGTCGCAACGATTCTATCGCTCTCCCAATTACCTGCTCTTACGATAGATGACATGATGTCAGCTGAACAACATATCTTAAGACGATGCCAAGTAGAAAGCTACGAAGAGGAAATAAAATGCATTTTGTCTGCACAATCTTCCTAAATATAGTTTACTTTTGAAATTGTCTCCAGCCCTTGACGAAAATAACATATTAAGGCTTGCTGGCCGTGTAAAAAGGGCGGATAATATTAGCGGTGACACTCGAACCCCAATTTTACTGGATGGACGTCATCATGTAGTTCGATTGCTGATCTACCACTACCATAAAAGAATGGCCCATGCCAATAATGAGGCCGTTATAAATGAAATGCGCCAAAAGTATTGGATCACCCAACTTCGACCAACCGTAAGAGCTGTTGCAAAATCGTGCCAATTTTGTAAAATAAGAAAAAACATCCCAGTGATACCACCTATTGCTGATCTACCTGCTGAACGTCTAGATCATCACTGCCGACCCTTTACACATGTGGGCTTAGATTATTTCGGTCCTGTGGAAGTTTCAGTGGGTCGTCGTAGAGAAAAGCGCTACGTAGCTTTATACACGTGTTTGACTGTACGAGCGTTGCATCTGGAAGTTGTACATAGTTTGACCACCGACTCCGCAATTATGAGCCTAAGACGTTTTACGGCACGAAGAGGAACGCCCGCAACTATAATGTCCGATAATGGAACAACTTTTGTAGGTGCAAGAAAGGAATTGGCAAAGTTTTTCGGCGCCAATATTGAAGAGTTCGCAGCGACGCGCGGTATCCGTTGGAAGTTTATACCGCCAGCAGCGCCATCCTTTGGAGGTTGTTGGGAGTGACTCGTACGTTCAACAGAAACAGTATTACGAGTCACACTACATGAGAGAGCACCCAAAGATGAGACTCTGATTACGTTGCTTTATGAGGCTGAAGCAATCGTTAATTCCAGGCCATCGTCACGTCAGCGTAGATGACGCAGACCAGGAAGCGCTTACGCCATTCCACTTTTTAATTGGACAATCATCCTCGATGGCTGTACTATATCCTGTTTTGACAGATTCTGCTCTTGTAGGAAGATCAGAGTGGCGTAAAGCATCAAGGTTAGCCGATTACTTTTGGAATCGCTGGGTTCGAGAAGTTCTCCCGTTGCTACACTCCAGGCAACCTGTTCCTAATGCACAGAATAACATCAGCATTGGTGACGTTGTTATAATCGCTGATGAAGGTCTACCACGAGGGGTATGGTCAAAAGGGCGCATAACGAATACTTACCCCGGACGCGATGGTATTATTAGAGTTGTAGACGTTGCGACTAAGGGGGGAGTATTGAGGCGACCGGTCAGAAAGATCATTAAGATTTCGACTTAAACTTATCATTATTTTTAATTACTTTTGTACAGATTTGTAAAAGTAACAATATTACAATTTGCCTAGTTAAATATCTTGCTTAGAGTACGTTTGTATATACATGTTATGTTAATTTGTTTCAAATATCGTTTTGCCACACTTAACGCTATTTTTTGGTATTTATCATACTGGGGGGATAATGTGGCAAACCAAACTATTTTAGTTTTGACAGTTATTTCAAACTTTTATTGTTTTTGTCTTTTTCGCTTGTCTGTCAACTTTTATAAATTTGTTGTGCTGTCGTGCCAATATACAAGTTTACCTAAATATTCCTGTTTTATCCTTATCCTCCTCTTCCTATCGCCAACAGATGCTACACAGCATTTTTCAGCCTTCAGTATTACAGCA
Organism: Scirpophaga incertulas; assembly: GCA_036419045.1. Classification (NCBI taxonomy): domain Eukaryota; kingdom Metazoa; phylum Arthropoda; class Insecta; order Lepidoptera; family Crambidae; genus Scirpophaga; species Scirpophaga incertulas. The sequence continues at coordinate 14,470,545 of CM071637.1, read as the reverse complement.
GATATCCTGTCATACACCGCAGAGATTCCTTCTTTGCAACATCTTATCTCTTTTGCCACCTAGTCTAATGTAATTTTCCTTTCATCTTTCTCCTTTATTTTCTTTAACCCCATGGTGTAACATTTGTTCATTCAAAAAACTTTCTGTACTCTTTCTTTCACTACGTCTTTTAGCAACTACAAAGTCACTGTTTTACTTCCAGCTCTTCTTAAGAACTTTTCAAAGAACCTAATGTTATCGGTAATCTACAAATAAGATTTTATGTTTTAATCGTCAAATCGATAAATTACTAGACTGATTTACATACATATATATATATATATATATAATATATATATATATACTGCTAACCCCTTTTTATCCCCTTACGACTATAATTTACACAAACAGGCAGAAAATATTTACTTATCAGTACATAGCACAAAAATAAAGTAGAAAAATGACAGATTTTATACAAATTTAAAACCCCGATTTCACCCAATTGATAAAACTTCATTTATTTTATGTCAAATTAAACTGTCTATTAAAAGGTCTATCTCCAACTGTTTTGCTTGCGGAAGTCTGTCAGTGAGAACATAATATATTATAGGTAGAGATCTGAAATAAGTAGTTGCGATATGCCTTACGTGATATTTTCAAATTGCTGTTATATAATAATTTCAAAATTATAATAATATAGCTAAAAGCAGAATAAACCTTTCCAAGATTTCTTCATGCACAGATAATGCTTAGTAGCCAAGTTTACCCCAAGCGTAATGTCGGGAGCGATTCTTTGCAGCTTGTTGCGAACATTTTTCATTCGTTGTGTAAGAATGATAAGAACGTGAGCGGGTTTTAAGACGAATATTCAAGAAAGATATCGGAAGTCAGGTGCAATCGTAGTCTGTACGTGAGCATTAGCGTCGTATTCTTAAAACCAAACCTGAACCTAACTGTTCATCATGCTGTTGGCCTTTCGTGGTTAATTCTCCAGAGATCCGTTAATATTTAATGACTATAGTCAGTTTAATATGCACAAGCCAAAGCAAACTGAGCGACGTGATGAAGCGTAATTTAGTAAATATTTATCTCATACTTGGAATATTTATTAATAATAAATATGGAATATATTTACTTAGTATTAAAATACGGGGCTTTGCCTATATGTAAAATCAAACAAACTGTTTTATTTTACGTTTAAGTGTGAGCGCAAGAGAGACATATATGAAAATATAATATAAATATTTTATAGAGTACCAGAACAAGAGATTAACTAAAATTAAGGAAAATTACGTAGTAACCCTATAAATATTATAATACGAGTATTGAAATTCCGATATCTTCCTCAGTTGACAAACACAAATCTTTTCAAAGTTCGTCGACTCAGCTAGTCTTAAAATAAAACAGAATTAACAAGAAATTTTAAAAATCTAAAAAAAGTGTACGACCTCAAATATAGGTTACTTTATCAACTAAAAAATAAAGTGTATGACTTAGCTCAATAAAAATTTTGAACTTTAAACACTTCAAACTAATAATCTATTGAAGGTTTTATATAATTTCAAATACAAATAGACAAAAACTAAAATTACTATAGAGTTATATGTACTGTAATAAGGAAGCAGGTATATGGTATCAAAATAGTAGTAAACAGCATACGCTTTGTATGAAGCAACTTTAGTAGAGCGTTCTTAAGTAAACATTCCAAAACAAGTCTCAGAAGGCAAACGGCAATCTTCCGTCTATTATATAATCGATGCTGATGTTATTGCACAAGTTTCTGACTTTATTGATAGAGTTGGTAAAGTAATTCCAGTAAACACTGCTACGATATTGGTAGCCATGTGCAATAACTTCTTTACAAACATTGTCAGTTTGAAGACTTGGAGGTTTTGGATATTCATAATTACGTTTAATTTATTCTCTTAGCTATCTGTTTAACCAAACTTCATATTAATTATATTTTTTTTGTACTTGGCTACACATGGCAAAGTCTATCTGCGTAAACTGTATGTACGAAAAACTTTTCTGACTGTTCGGATAATGTCCTAACTTAATTATTAGGAAGATTTACCCAGATTGATGTGTAAATAAAAGTGGACTGTATATAAGGTACTAGTTATATTATATAGATATATATACACAAGTCACGCCCGACAATAATTTTCGACTCGATAGTAACGTACTATTGTTCGCGAATATTCGATCTGTTGTGTCGTAATCGGGTCGCCGCGCGCCCGAGGTGAAAAACCGATCCGTGTCTAGCTGGTGCAGTGATGATCTGCGTTAGTCCCGGCGGGCGTATTATTACCAGACAGCTACATATAAAAGAAGATACCTGAAAATAGAGCCTTTCTAAGATGGACATAAAAAAAATAAAGTTTAATACGTCATATATTAGGATTTACTTGCGTGAGCGTGAGTGAGTGACAGTGACTAAGCTTCATAAAACTTATAATGATCTACTGATTTTAACAAATTTTACAATATATCAATATGAAAATTTGACTGTAAGAATTCATTTTATTTCTTTTTCCTTTAACACATTTTTAGAAAAAATATTAAGTATTGAAGGATGGATATTAATCTGAACTATTTCTTATATACTTAGTGCAAACCATAAATTGTAAAATCGAGATAACTGCTGAATATTCTATGTATATTTTACGAAAATCTACTCGCATTTTACACTATATTCGAAGAATTATATGTAGTCAATTTTAATGGGAAGTTTTAAGACTTAAGAGAATATATGCCAAGTAATAAACGCATCTGCTGGACTATTTTAACTTAAAACTCACATAGTGTTTTAAGTTAAATGTTACAGTTAACATTTAAATGTAAAATAGTTGATACTGGAGAACAACTTTTCCTGAATAATATACTAAAGTACATAATAATTTTGACTGATATCTCAGAAGGGCCGCGAAGAGGTGTACCTAACTGCCACAATTTGTAAATAGATTAAGAGTCTGTTTAGTCATTTCATAGAGATATTATTATGACATTATTATGGTAAACTTCTTATATACGAGAAGAAGGAAAAAATAGTAATTACATATGTACAGATAATAAAATATGTGAGTTTATATATTGGCTTTGAGGCACCTGTTATGTTGTTCATAATTAAAGTAGTTTTTATTGTGCAAATGTAATGCTTGAACGAACTCTTAGTGTATGTCACAGATTCAGATTTTAGAGATTTTCTTATAATTATAACAACTTTAAAGACAGTTAAGTTTCACAAACAAACAATACTTGGAATTCCGAATGAGTACTCAATACATAATAATGGAGTAAGGCATGTGTTATAGAATAGACTTTAAAATATTAGTTTTTAGCTGAAGAAAGTATGGAAATGAAAAATAGTGATGCAAACTAGATGAAAATTTATTGACAACCGAATCAACAACAAGGTAAAAGATACTAGTCAAAAACATATGTCAAAAAAGTAAATATAAAAGGTTACAATCGCCAACACCCTCCCCTTCCGTGATAAAATTAACACAAAAATGGAAATATTACACGTATATCAAACATAAAAAAAACCAAGTTGTATTTTAAAGGGTACTAATTGGAAACTAGACTATATATGTAACCCACGACAAAACAAAATATGGAAACTTCTTTAGTATATGCTTACATGCTTAAAACAAACAACTATAACATTCTACTTCTAAAAAAAAACAAAATATCTAGATAATAAAAGAGATAAAACATTCTACTCTTGACTAACTGGCAATCGGATAACTTTTTGCTAGGTCGCTTCAATAGACCTGCAGCAGTTAAAATATCTACTATTCGTACCAAACCATCGTCGCCTGGGTATACAGCTGTGACTCTACCTTTCGTCCAAACTCCTCTAGGCAAATTTGAATCCATAATAACAACCACATCGCCAACTTTTAGATTTCTGTGATGGTTTCCAGTAAGCTTCCTTGGAATTAGGGTAGGTAAATACTCTTTTACCCACCGTTGCCAAAAATGGTCGGACAAACGAATGACTTTCTTACAATCTGTCCTCCTCAGTAGATCATGGTCAGATAGGGAAATATATATTAGCTGGGCGGAAGCGATGCCGGATGACGATCTCTGAAGAAAATGATTAGGTTTAGGCGCTTCTTCATTGGAACTAGTAGCAACATAAGTCAAAGGGCGACTATTTATAAGAGCCTCCACTTCTGTCAAAAGGGTTATAAGTAGCTCATCTCTAGGCTTTCTTTCCTTAAGAGTCACTGTAAGTGAAGTTTTAACAGACCTCACTAATCTCTCCCAGGCTCCACCCATAAAGGGAGCTCTGGGTAGAATAAACCGCCATTTGATGTCGGAATTCGCGACAAACTCATTCATTTTCTGACCGTACAATTCACGTAAATCTTTCGATGCACCAACAAAAGAGGTTCCATTGTCGCTCCATATCTCTAAAGGAAGACCACGTCTCGCAATAAAACGCCGTACTGCCATGACAGCTGAATCCGTTGATAAGCTATACACTACTTCAAGGTGCACGGCTCTCGTAGTAACACACGTTAGAAGTGCAACGTAACCTTTTTCCGTTTTTCGTCCCACGGTTACTGTGACAGGACCAAGGTAATCAATGCCCGTAAAAGAAAATGGTCTTTTATGATGGGCCAATCGGCATAAAGGTAGAGAACCATAGATTGGTGAAGACGGAGAAGCTTTCCTTATTTTACAAAATTGGCAACGGTGCACCACTTGCTTAATTATACTCCGAGCACGAAAGATATAAAAATCTTGCCTCAACTCATTTAAAATCATTTCATGATTACCGTGAGCGGCCTTTTCATGGCGATGACGTTGTCGATACGACCAGCGAGTTTGATAAGGCCATCCGTTATGTGAATTTTAATTTTATGTAGTTTGCTATGTTTCGGAATATCCTTACTTTTAATAAAACATTCGAACTCTGCCGCAAAAGTAGAGTATTGACATGATCGTAATGCATGTAGACGAGCTAATTCAATATCTACAGCTGATAAAGATAAATCATTAGTAATCGCAGCTCGATTGCTAGTATTGTTTAGCGTTAATGTAACTAAACTATTACATTTCCAATAAAGACATTAACTTCTTTATACTTCAAACTAAAAATTCTCAATATCTTAATAAACTTATGAGCTAACGCTGTTGCGCGTAGAAATTGTAACCAAGAACCAAAACGATTACAATTAGCTACTACAGGTAAGCCAAATTCTTTGGTCACAGTATTAATAAAACAAATCGTATCAAAAAACTTAGACTTAGACGTCGATATTAATTCCAGCGATTCGAGTGGAACGTCACTTTATCTTCAATGGGCCATGTATCTGGTGATGAAAGTAAAAATGACGGACCCTTAAACCATCTGTCGGAAGATGAAAGCGATGCAGAATGAAAGCGAGTAGCATCGTCTGCAACATTATGTTGGGTATCCAATACCATTCACTAACTGATGTTGTTTCAATAACTAATTTGACCAATGCGATGAGCGATAAAAGGCTTGAAAACGCGGGCATCTTTGCGAATCCAACACAAAACATTTTTTGAGTACACCACACCACCACAACCACCACAAGTACAGACGATTTGGTTTGTATGTAACTGCATCGCAAATTGTGGCTGCAAGATGTGCCGCAATTAGAGCAGCTTGCAGCTACAATCTCGGTATAGATATCGGCTTAAGTGGAGTTACACGTACCTTACTTGTAACTAATGAAAGTTGAATGGTACCATCAGGAAGTAGATATCGTCAATAGGCGACAGCAGCGAAAGCATTTTCACACGCATCGCAAAACGTATGGAGTTCTCGCGACGATGGAACACTTGTAAAATAACACCTCGGAATGTTTATATTAACAACAGCTATGACATCTGATATCCACCGTCGCCACTTAATACAATCTACTTCAGGTAACTCCTCATCCCAAGAAAAACCTTTGCGCCAAGCTTCTTGAAACATCATTCGACCCTCTATATCCCCTCCCTAAAGGATCGAAGACTCGCATCATGTAGGTAAGTGTAGTACGCTCGGTAATTTTACTTGGGCAGAATGAAATGAATTTATATTAAATCCTATGGTGTCATTAATGGGATTCCAAATTAGCCCCAGTGTCCGTACTCCCTGTGGAAAGGTTCCCAGCTCAACATGTAAAACTTGATTTTTTAAATTAACTGGAATGAGATCTAGAGCTTGCGGCTTATTTTAAACCCATTGACGCATTTCAAACCCTGCCTGGCTATGAATGTAAATGATATCACGAGCAATTTTGGATGCTTCCTCGATGGTATCGAAGGTTCCAAGATAGTCATCCATATAATGGTTGAACAATATGGCATTGACTGCTTCGGGAAATTGATCCTTATATTCTAATGCATTTTTGTCCTTAATATATAAGGCTATGAAGGGACTGGACGCTGCACCAAATATCATAGACGACATACAATAGGCTGTAATAGGTGCGTCAGACGTGCTACGCCAAAGAAACCGTTGTGCATCTCTATCCTCGCGGCGAATTTTTATTTGCGGGAATATTTCGCGAATGTCAGCTGATAAAGCGACTATCCCTTCTCTAAAACGAAGCAGTATGTGTAGTATAGATTGAAGAAGGTCAGGCCCCGTCAGTAACATTGTAACAATTTAAGCTGATATCGACCACACTTAGCCGCTGCGTCATGTACGAATCTCAACTTACCTGACTTATTTGGATTAATCACGCCAAAATGTGGCAAGTACTACGTAATTATTTGAGGATTAATGTCGAAGGAGCACGGTTCCGCATAATCCTTATCTATAGTAGCCTGGATGTTACGCCTATAGAGTTATACGACATAATGGTGATCCTTGGTAAACCTTTTTTCTAAACTATTTAACCTTTTTAAAGCCAAACTATAACTACTCTTTGGTACGCATATATTTTAGTCGTGCCATAAAAGACCCACCTCAAACTTGCTATCAGGAAGTTAACAAAAGAACGTCGTGAAGATCTGAAAGATGTACAAGTGACTTAAGTTCTTTGGAGTCAATAGAGTGACTAATATTTAAGTTTAGTTTACTAATTGAGCGAGCATTTTGAATTTCATAAGTAGTATCACAATGTTTTCCTTTTATATTAAAGTTAACGAATTACATTGAAGTGTTAGTAGATAAACCATCTATGCAATCTACTCGTAACGGGCACGTCGGCCCCTTTGCTCCAATCAAATCTGAAATTTTTGAGTCTATAAACTTGCCGGTAGAACCGTCATCTAAGAGAGCAAAGGTGTCCACACTACCGCTAACTGTAACCGGTAAAACTTTTAATAAAGGTTTAAAAGTATATTTATTTGTAATGAAGCATTATGAAGTAGTTTATGGTGCTTTTCTTGACATTCCACGACACCGCATAAAGATTTCGCTTTACAATAATGATAATTTGATTCTAACCATATGTTCACCTTATCAACGGAACTATGAGTACTACAACTACCACGACTATGGCCTGACGAAGACCTACTACCATGACCGCTTGCTTCGAGCTCCGCGAGCTTCGCTTGGTGCTATTTTTCTAACACAGCTTTTTCTAATTCGGCGAGGCGCCGGGCATGCTCTGCCTCAAGAGTTAACTTCAAAACCGTTCTCGATGAAGTAGAAGATTGTGAAATTTTAGAAGTTGTTTTAGAAGAAACGCGCACATTAATCCGTGAATGGTTATTACTAAGGCTTACCAGTTGCGGTGAGGCCTCCATTACAGGGACGACTGGGTTACCATTCCGTTGTTGTGATCTAGTTCACACCATCTTTTCCATAACAAAATTTAATTTACGGCGACGAAAGGACCACTTTGTTATAGATTAGACTTTAAAATATTAGGTTTAACTGAAGAAAGTATGGAAATGAAAAATAGTGATGCAAATGAACATTTATTGACAACCGAATCAACAACAAGGTAAAAGATGCTAGTCAAAAACATATGTCAAAAAAGTAAATATAAAAGGTTACAATCACCAACAGCATACTCTAGGAATTTTTTGTACTCCGTGTTGTCTATGTTTGCCGCTAAATTATTGACAGGCCCCCAAGTGGTTTTTGACCCCAAAAAAGTAGGAAAAGTAGGATTTTTTTAGCAAAAAGTAGGACTTTTTTACTGAAAAGTAGGACCTAATTTGACATAAAATCAATCTTTTTGTGCTGAAACAATGAAATGACATATTAAAAACCGACCAAGTGCAAGTCAGACTCGCGCACGGAGGGTTTCGTACCATTATCTATACAACATTTTAAACAAAATTGAGTTATTTACAATGTTATTTTAATATCATGGACTTCTTATTATTTTTCGTATTATCTATAAGTAAAAAATTATTATCTAAAAAATTATTATATGTGTACCAAATTTCATCTTAATCGGTTTTGTAGATTCGAAAATAATTGACTGGAAGCGACGGACAGACGCTAGACGGACACACAATTGATATTATAAGGGTTCCATTTTTTGTATTCGGACGTACGGAACCCTAAAAACTAAATAATAAATACTCAATAGTCTATCAAATAGTATAGGAATAAGGAAATACCGTAAAACGTTAATGAAGGATTTAAAAAATGTTAAATAGTGTTTAGCCATTACTAATATTATAAATGCGAAAGTAACTCTGTCTGTCTGTCCGGCTTTCACGCCGAAACTACTGAACCGATTTTGATGAAATTTGGCACGAATATAGTTTGAACCCCGGAAATGGACATAGGATATTTTTTACCGCGATAAAATATCTCTTTCCCGCGGGAAACTGCGACGGCAACAGCCAAACCATTTTCGATGTAATTTGGTATGGGGATGTTTTAAGGCCTTTGTCCTATTTTAACGCCTTTTAAATCCTGGTTCTTTAATGCATTTTCAATTCTTTCATGTGCTTTGTCTACTAGTGTCTTATAAGTATCCATCTCTGTCGCAGCTTCATCCTCTTTCTTTCCTAGAGTTTTTTCTTTCAATATCACTTCTTTAGTTTTTCTACTTTTCTTTTCAAATTCAGCTTTCTCTCTTGCCAAATCTTCTTTTTCTTTCAATTTATTCTGTTTTTCTTCTTCCTTTTGTTTTTTTTATTTCTGCTTCCACTCTCTTTTCTTCTTCTATTCTCTCTACGTAAGATCTGTAGGCTCTAGCACCTTTATCAATGAATTTTTTTGTGATAGGGACTAAGTGACATTTATTGTCAAACTTTTTTAAGCCATCCTTTGTAGATTGCAAAGCACTGATCGAGGCTGCTGAAAGAGAAGTTCTTGTACTAGTTAAAAAGTTTGAAGTTAGAGAAAATCCTCGTTCTACATCAGCATTACCGTGCGGAATAACCAAAACTGCTTTTACTAATTTATTTAGTTCAGGATACTTTTCTTGGCCAAGATAATTTTTTAAAGCAAAGATTTCACTATAGTATTGATCAATCCTCTTTTGCATTATATTTCCATCAATTTCATAACTATACCAGTCTTGTGGAATATTTTCACACTGAAGAACTTTCCATTCATCACTTACTATATCTACATTTAGGGATTCTTTTAATTCGACACTGGCTGCAAGGTTCTTCACAGATGCAAGAGTCCAAGATTCACACCTATTTTGGGCCTTCAGACATCGTGCTTCTCGGATTCTACCATCGGTTGGTACTTTTTCCAACAACTTCAAAGTTACACACCTCAAAAATTTACGCATACCCACAATCAAACTTGACTGTTATTCTGCCTTCAGTTTACCAACTAATTTCCTAGTGTTTTCTCCAATATCTATATCTTTGTCAGAGAGTTCAATTTCAAAATTTCGGAATTGCAGGCTCTTCAAATCTTCAATGCTCATTTCTTTTAAATTTTTTATTCAGATAAAACGTCCAAGCAAGTTCTTAATAACACTGACCATTTGATCAAACAGTAGGTGGATAAGAGGTTCTTCCTTTTGGAAAAGTTTTAGAAATGGTTGCAATAGATTCGATACAGTAATCAGAAAATGGATCATGGACAGAGTTGTGTGGGGGATTTTAAAGAATTTTATTATTCGGTTGTAACATCCATTTTCAGTTATTTTCTTATCTCTTACAGGAAGAGTTTTCATAAAATATTTTTCAGCCACTGACCACTGGGCTCAGCAATCTTTCCAAAGCAGGTCCTAAAGTAAGCCATCTGCTTGGCATATGTTTTAGAAACTTTTGATTTTTGAAACCAAGTTCATCTTGTAGTTCTTTTAGTTCTTCGACCCTGACAGGGGAAAGTTTGAAAAAATAGTGTAAGTCAACTATTAAGTCTACTATATCGTCTCCAAATTCATGTAGAGCTTCGGAAAAAGCATTGTGGACGGAATGTAGTTTACAAAACCCGATATTGAGAAGAGGAGGTAGGTCCTGAGATTTCTTCACTTCAGTCACCATTTGGAAAACTGCTTTGTTTACATTGAGCCCATCACTGCCTAATGCAATAAAGTCTGCTAGTGGGATTTGAGCATCATTAATTGTTTGAATAATTTTTTCCGAGATAGTGTTGGCTTTTGCCTGTCCCATTAGATGTGTGTCAAAATGATGGACGACAACTTCTTTTTTAATACTGGACCAGTATCTTATTTTCAGATTGAGCTGTTTTTTTACTTCTCTATTGGTCAACTCATCAAAAGAAATGGAATATGGAGATGAGGACTTTATTATATCAGACAATAAGGCCTCATGAAAATAGGGTTCAGTTGCTTCTGTTATCATGTAAGATAATTTTGAGTGGGACATAGAAAACCTGGAAGCTATAGTGCTGTCAGGGAACATTTCTTTAAACAACTTTGGAGTATCATCTGCTGAGTTATATGAATAATCACTACTAACTGACTTGAGGCTCCACAAGAGCTCTGCCTTTATGACTTCTTCTTTTGCTGTCCAACAGGAAATAGTAGCTAAGGTATTATCTGCTTCATTTAAGGTTTTGGTTTGACTTACTAAAATCATTTGTGTTCCAGCTAACACGTCTTTAACAAATGAAGAGTGGACTTTAGTTTCTGAGTGAGTTAGCAACCGACTCAGCCCACGGTTATCACATCTCACAACCTTCTTACATAAACGACAAAATACTTCATATCTTGATCGTTTTACACACCACTGTTCAATAATTTGGCCGTTTGAGACCTTCTTCTTTAACCATTAATCTTTAAATGATGTTTTGTTAGGCATGTTCACTGCACTACACTCTACATAATTGAAATACTTATACATTATATTATGTTTCCTTCTCGTAGTTGTGGAGTTGCTACAACTATCACAGAACCGAATTTACAATACCTTAAGTCATCACAGTTATCTGCAATCTGCGTCTTTACCTACTTAGCAGTATAATTACAATTATTTTTTCAAACTGGTTTAACAATAATTTTATCAAGTTACAGTAGAAGTACAAACAACAATTACTAAAAGGAACAATAATTATGCTATTATTACAGAGTCGTTATGGGCGCTTTAGAACAAATAATTTAACCAGTATAAAGAAATATATAAGATCAGTAGGTATATAGTAATTATATATAAGACTATCGTTTTAAAACTGTAGTCAAAGTTAAGCTTCAATGAAGGCGGTTACTGAATTTTTGCACAATATAGTGCGGCTTATCCTTGTCGTGGCAGGTAATAACTGTGTAACACTAACTGTTTTTCTTTACTTTAAACGCCTTGTATTATGATGTTGGCACACAAAATAATTTTAACTAAACCAGCTAGAATGTTCAGAGGCAACTAAGGTTGGTATTGAATGTGTATGGCGACAAAGGAAGATAAATTAAAACTTAAAAGTAAAAAATATTTACTTGCACGAAATGATTTAGCAAAATGGTTTAGCAAAACGTGAAACTTTACATGTGCACTACGAAATGAGCCGCCATTACGAACGATATAGGTGCTGTCTCGAGGTCAATGTTAAAATTTTTGATATGTATACATTATTATTATTTTTAATTTGAAAACTGTTTTTGTTTGTAACTCACAATTGTGTTTTCACAATTCACAATTGGTATGGATTAGGGCTTAATTTTTAATGTTGCGAAACGCAATAAAACTTGTAGGAAAATTAGTAAAAACTTAAAAGCCCGAGTAAAGTAAAGATCAAGTTAATTAATCATAACTATTAATTAACTTGATCCCTCAACCAAGTTGCATGGAGTAAGTGTACTTTTTAAGTTTTGCAATTGGGCCTTTAATCTAAATGAGATATGCTATAGTACTTTATTCAAAGTATAAAGCTTGCATAACACATGCAAAAAGATATTATTAAATATTTTTTTTAATTGAAATCTAATGACAATTATTTTACTTAGATGTTTATTTTATATAAGTACATACAAGTTGAGACAAAGCAAAAAAAAATCAAAAATATGTAGACTTTAAAGAAACACCTTTTATAAGCTCTTCTAATATACGTTTTTCGGGGACAATCTCTTTTAAGAGATCAGTAGGAATCTGCCGTCATATGACGGTCCCATTTACCTTAATACCTTTCTTCTGCTACTTTGAAGTCTTGGTAGTAGCGCTCACCCTCCTCTTCATTGCAATCTTCCAGATTTCAAGGTAATATATGCACATGACTATAATGAAAGTGTAAGTTTATGCTCATATTTGTTTCTAAAGTCTTGAAGCTTTCCAATATCTTCTGCACAATATCTTTATAATTTGGTGCTTTGTAGTTGCCTAAAAAATTTTCCACCACCATCACAAAACTTCTCCATGCTTTACTTTTACTTTAATATTTGATGGAAGTGGAGTGGTGGAAGTATGATTATTTCTCTACTTAACAATGTCTCATGTATACCTTATTAATAGCCAAAAATTCTTTAGAGAGCCACTTACGAGTATCTTATTCCCAGTGAACTTGCTTTGCTCTACTATCCCACTGGAAAATAAAGCAAGGGTGGAAGGGTATCTATTTTGTTGACCATGCAGAAACTTAACCTTTTATAAGTAAATATAAACCGGCCATTGATGTTTATTGTAATTAATATTTTGCAGAACCAATTAATATTTTGATTTTATTCTTAAGTGTTAATGAATGGGTGATTGGTGTCGAAGAAAATCGATTTCCATTTTGAAGTAAGACACATTTTTTAAACAATTTTTACAGATATCAATAAAGAGCCGGCAATATTTGCACGGCCCGTTTAAATAGCATCTCCAATACTATCTACATCGCAATTAATGCTGTCAAACGGCAGCATAACATTGATATGCAGCAGAAACAGTGCTGAAGATAGCAATGAGCCTTTCGAAACGCTAGCATTTATTACTAAACTTACATGGTTTCTGAGATAAAAACTGATTTTGTATATCTTAGACTTATCCATACTAATCGGTCTATATATGTATACATGAAAATGCTATGCATAGTTTAAAATAATTAATTAATTTTTTTTTCTAGTTAAGCTAATTAGAAACATTTTTAATATCAATATTGAGTTACCAAAATTTAATAAATACTAATAAATCAAAAGATTTTGATCAGTGCACTTCAAGGTTATATAATAATAAATATCTTAAAAAAATTGACGGTTAGCTAGGTACGAGTATTTCCCAAGGGCTGCGTCGGGAGAAAAATCTCTGTCGTATAATCGTCTCCAAGAAAATGACTTTGGTGCATTTCATCGGTCGATCTAAAGAATTTCTCTCTTTTAATATGAGCATCGATTCCAATTACAAAAGATCAAAGAATCGCCGCTCGGCCCACTTCGTCTTTGTTCAAACGAAAGATGAATAATTCAAAGAGCTGGAAATATTTCAATTGGCCAGCTATAAAAAAGGAGACGCTTCGTTGCTTTTTCCACTGAATTAAAATTTCACTTTGTTTTTATTTTATGTGATGAAAATGAAAATTTTGATTTCAGTTCTAATTATGGGCCAATAAACTAGCTCCTCATGAACTTCGAAATATTCGGCTGTGATTTTTTTATTAATTTTTATCACTTATATCCAAAACAGCTATCAAAATAAAAATATCAGTCAACATGCTCAACCTGATTTTAATTTCCTACATGTTTGCGGTCAGTAGATGTTATAAAGGTCGTCATCATCTTCATTAAAAAATAATTTTCTTTTTTAGTAAGTTAAGTCTTTAAAGTTACGTATAACAAGTGAATGATTTTATTTTCAGAGATATATTAAGATCCGTAATAATTATTGCTATAAATACAGTGCTATAAATATTTGATCTGTGCCAGATGAGTAATATTTAATTTTAGTATCTGTGTAGTAGACGAAAAATCTTAATTTTAATATAATAACATTATATTAGTTATTATAACATAATTATTAAGTATTAATTATTAAAATTGCTGTACATAGTAAATAAAAGCATTTAAAAAAAATAACACAAATACGACAGTATGCTTTGAACAATAAGAAATATTACAACAGTACTTTGGTATGGAAAAATGTTATTGTAGGAGATACAGCATTTTTCTCATCCCCATATTACGCGTTTAAAAAGATCCTACAGTGTATTGTATATATACCAAATTTTAAGTATTTAATATAAGCAGAAAAGCTATGATAACGTCATAGGAATGAAGGAAATGGGTAAGCGCCACAAATAGTGCGAATAAGTTTGTTGGCAAATGCGCAGTCAATGCGACGACCACGTTGACGATTCGGCCGCCATCTTAGCCGCCCCTCAACAGCTATGTAGATAGTGTCCGGTCGTCGGTGCCAGCCTTGTGGGAGATGATTCGGTGACTGGAGCCCTGGCGCTTCGCTAGTGATGATCCGTTACGTCTTCTAGCCGTCCCACGTATCGACTGTAGATCGCGGGTTCGTTTTGGTTAGGAGGGATGAAGCCACAATAAAAGTACCGTATTACATATGAGTGGCCTGCGTCGACCTCCGCTTATTCACGCGTTTATTTTACACAAGTATTTTATTTGCGTTGATTATTTATTATTATTAGCTAACGCGCAACGCGATTTATTTTTACACGGTCAACTTCCGTGCGCTTCCCGAGGCGGTCCCTTTGCAACAGGCCGCGTCGCCCGCGCTTCCTAATTCCGAATCGTTCTGATAATTTAACAATATAACTTACAGATTAATAAACAATTAAATAAATATAAATATTGCATGAACAAAGTTTTTTACGTAAACTTGCTTTGTCTTATTTAGTTTAGGTTCAGGTGAACACTAGTAAAACTATATGATTATTTTTTATTTACAAGTATATGTTTTTATTTATGGTACAAATATGTATGGTGGCGTCTCACCCATTGAGGTTACAGTTTCGAACATCAGTGCCATCTAGTAGATTTAGTAGAAAAATACGTCATAGGAAAAAGGTGAAGTAGGGGCAAGCTAGCAATGGCTACGAAGTTAGTTTTGTCTTGTCAGTAATTTTCAGAGTTGTGAGAAATTTGAGGAGGTGAAAACCGACAGTGATTATTTGTGGGACAAGACTTTTGGCTTAAACCTTAATATACGTTTTCTGCTCTCTTGGAAAATCGATTCTATATTAGTGTTCGAGTATTTAGACTTGAGATGCTTATCATCTGCCGGGGCTGACTTGCATACTGTTACCCATTTATTGATAGGTAACGGTACTGTAGTCAAACAACTATTTAAAAAACTATCAGATACATATAATCACATTAACACAATCAGTAATACTTGAACAACACGGTAATCATCATCATTATTAACTAAAAAGAAGTATGATTATAGGGTAGCGAAATTTCCAACAAGAACCTTTGATTAGGAATTGCCAGTGTTATTTTTTTCTATAGTGAATGAAAAACATTTTGACACTACTAGGCTTTCGATTCGCATACATACATACACTCACGCCTTTTTCCCACGGGGGTAGGCAGAGATTACGTCTTTCCACGGTCTTTACATATCTCAGGCTGTGCAAATTATTTTATTTTCAGGAAAAATATTGCAATGGGGATGTGAAAGAGTCTATCTGAATTAATATTATGTCTGTCTTCCTGTAAGAGTAGAACTGCTACATACTGCGAAACATGAAAAATAAGTCTATGAATTTTGTCTTACATAAACAAATCATATGCTTGTAGCGAATTTCTGCAAAGTAATTTTATCTGCTATTTGAACTTCCTTGGCGGTATGAGTAATAGTAAATTGCATGTATGGTTCTTGGGAATTCATTTAATGAGATTCTTTTAAGTATAATTCATCATTTTATATTAAACTAAAGGTAGTTTTGTAGTCACTACTGAAGTGATAATTCTCAATTATTCTAATATGGAAAGCTATCACTGCTAAAGACCTACAAGTTCTTGTAATTTTTAACAAAGCCGGATTTATGGTGGCGACACCTGGCGAGCGGTGATTGAGAGAGCAGGCCGTACGCAAATTATGAAAGTGTAATTTATGCTCGCAATTTGTACGTAACTTGAATTCGTTTCTTGCGTCATTCATCACTGCTGCCAGAAGCGCGATTAATTTCGACAATCATTTGTAAAAATACATATTGCGTGGTATATTGTAATTAATGTTTATAGGCGATTGCTTCGTCATTTTACGCCAAGGTATGTTTACATATGCTTAAAAAACCACATGTGTTCATAGTTATTTAAAAAGTATCCATAACAGAAGCTACAATAAACCTATATACTGTCATAGCTTGAAACGATGGCACTTATAATGTGCTCACCAAGAGTGACATTTTTATGGTAAAGTATTTCATGAAACTCCATATAAATATTACATATTTATTAAATATTTATGATATATAGTTTTCTCACATAAAACTAGAAAAACAATACCCTTGTAGTGATTAAGGAAAAGTTCGTTGAACATTTAGACGTTTAGTATACAATAATATTAATTTATTATTTAAATGAAATGAATGAATGTAGGTATACATTATAATAAAAATGCAATTACTTTGAATTTTATTATCTCCATCTTCAGTATTCATCACTCGGAAGAAATATTCATAAGACACTTTTATGAATATGTGTGAATATGCAGTTACTACTTACGATGAACTACAAACTTACACACAACAACAATAGTAGTGTAATATATAAATTGATATTGTTGAAATATAATAATTATAATGATATTGTGATTCATTACTTTTCAGTAAATGTGCTGGGATACGTTTTATTCAAAAATGCATTTAGTGCATTATAATAATATATAAAATGATAGTTTACCAATTAAACGCGAAATACTTAAATAAAGAAAATGGTGAATTTGTGAAGTTCATAAATCTTAGATAATCCAAAGGAACCTACGTCCATTGTAATATTCTTATGTTCATTGTATTATTATTTAAATAGACATATAATCATTTGCTCAGCCAGCATTGACAAATGCTTCAGCATTTTAAATGTGCTTTTGTTTTTCAGCTATACTGATAGTGTGTTAGTACGAGTACACACTACATATTTTTAAGCGGGTCTGCAAAATTTACACTATACGTATATCAAAATCCTTATAAACTTCACATAAATAGTAACCATAGTCAAATTTGAATAATTTACATTAACAGCAACAAAATTAGGTGGCTACACAATGTACGGATTACGATTTAATTGAGTATTAAACCACCCTCTGTCTAAATAACTGAGGCCCTAATTAAGCCGTATTCTCTCTTAATATCACGGGGGATTATAACGAGTCTCCTCAAATCGACCGGAGAAGTTGTAAAATTTGCAGTTGTGTAAAACAATAGAACATTTTTTCTCATGACACCGTTTTTTGTTCTTTGAAACAAAAGTATAAAAAATATATAGTGTGGTAGTTTGATGTTAATCTGTGTGGAAAACCAGTACAATGAAAATGTGTTTTTAGTCATGAGAACGAATTATATTTACTTATTTTGATGATTAAGAATCGATTAAATCCCATTGTTTTCAATATCGAGTATTTGGAATTAAATATTAACAAAGCTAATATTAACATGATGACTGAAATAATGTGCATGCCCTTATAAAAATTAAGACAAAAGCAGTTTTGAGATATATATCGTTTTTATTTCTAATTTGGTTGCTCTACAATGCTTGGAAGAAAATGCTCCTCAACAATTTGACGAAGGAGATTTATATATAATGTTGAAGTTTGCTGTTCGCATTCAAAACGATTAGAACACAATAATCTGAGCATATGCTTAATGATATTTACAAAAAGAAATACACTAAAATGTATACGAACTTCTCTTGAAAGAATATATTTATAAACGTAAAAAACAATTCAAGTATTACATTATTATCTAACTGACAGTACTAAGTATATACTAATACTGTAATATATAATCATTTTCTTTAAAAATGAAATTTATTCAATGGTTATTGAACACATTAGGCCATTGCTGTCGTTACTTCATGCTATCCAAAGGATTATGCATAGGGCTAAATCACTTTTGACTCCATTCTGGAGATGGTAAAAAGTCGAGGGTTCGATTAACACCCGAACCGCCGAAAATTTCCAATCAGCCCCTGTAAATTGGAAAACTTTTTATATGCGATCAAAAGTCCAGGTGTATTTCTATCGTTGTTCTCGGAGCGGGCAGAAGTTTTTGTTCTGCTATTCTCTAAAAACGATTTAATTAGTGGCGATTGAATGTTTTTTCGGCGAAAAGTTTAAACTCATTTTCAGAGCCGCAATTAGCCATGGAAAAGTTGATAGGTAAGCAATTTTAATAAAACGGTTTATATTTTAGTGGGCTATGTTTTAGTAGTGTAAAATAATTTATAGAATTGTTTAGAATATGCAATAATATGAGAATTCAAATCAACGAACCCTGTTATATGATCATTAGTTAATTTTATTATATATTTTTTTGTTCTAATATTAAAAGATAAATCGATAAGAAAATCTTGACCTGAATAAATCATACTCATTGTAATAAACGCTAAAAAAGTGTTAATTACAGAAGCGGCTAGGAAAAGAGACATTTATGTACAAATGTGTAAATGTGAGCCGAGGGGAAGTCTAGGCAAACAAGAAGTCAAATAAAAGGCCTGAAAAATTTATTCAAATTACTAATATGGATTTGAAAGTCATTTACAACATACTTATGTAATACACTCATATGTGTGCATTAGTAGGAAGATGATATCAAAACAAAAGTTTGAGCACAACTTCCGTATAATGGAATTTATTAATATTATTTCAGGTTATCTTATTCATTTTCGCAATATTAATATTGCATCGTCGGATGAGTAAGCAAGTAACTAGTAGTACAACAATACTATTATAACTAGTTCAGCCAATTATTGTCAAGTGAATCATGACAAAGCTTGATCGACTGAAAGTATCCAAGCAGTATTAGTTTGTAGTGCTCGTGGATACGACGATTATTCTATCGATAAGTAAATTTGTTATTAATATGTTGTAAATTGGTTTTTGGCTCACTAGCGTGGACCACCGCGCGTCTCGCGTTCATTATCAATTTTGGCTGGGCATGCCGCCATATTGACTACCTACTTTATAGGGAAATGATAATTAATAGCATAAGGCTTAAATTTACTTCTTATAACTGTTTAAATATAGAATAATAGGTCACCAAACTGTACATTTATTGTAAATTTTTGATTCCCACAATTTTCGAAACAAGTATGAGATACAAACTTTTATACTTGATAATAAACTTACTGATAAAAATACTGTTATTTTTTATTGCACCAAAACATTCTGTCACAATCTTGTATCACAACTACATCAAATATGATTATTCATTATTATATGATATGATTAACGGAAATTGTAACTACAGGCAAAAATTTAATCTCAGGTGACAGAAATGTACAATAAAATACTAACGAAGCGTAAAGTTTCGTCTGCGGTTTGCATTCCCCCAACCAGCCGCGTATTTTTAGCTAATCAACATTCCTATCTTATGCAGTGCTCATTAGTATACCTTTGTCTTTAATTAACGGTGTACCATTCGAAATAAGTACATGTTCAAGCCGCTCTTCATTCAGTCACGTTGATTCAGAGCATACTTTTTAGTGTTGCGTTGTTGTATAATTTACATCTTGGTAATCACTGTGTTAGTCATTGTTCAATATCTGTGCTAATATTTTAAGGACAATATATTTTTTATAAATATTTAAGCGCAAAACTGTTTTTACTCATGGAATGAATTATTAAGTAAGCAAAACCGTAAAATAATTTAAGTGAACATTCGAGCAGATCTAGAACTTTGTTTCATATATAAACTGAATATTTACTGTTTGTAGTATACAGAAACCTAGTGGCCCTATTCTCCGCGAGGCTGCGTGCGTCTGGCTACCGCGCACTGCGTGGTGATGTCTCTCTGTCTGGGGGACTGTCCAGGGGTTCTCGGACAGTCTCTCCCTTTACGTTGGCTCGACCAGACCTAGGTTGAGCCAGCCTTGGAGCACATGGCGGTAGAATCGCGAAATGTGCCCCGCCATGTGCCCCGCACGGGCCTAGTGAAATCAGGGGGGTTTTAGTGGGTAGGCCGGTCTTGTCAGACCGGAGAGCCCCACACACGGCCGCGCCTAGCCATCGCGGTTTCACGGTGCAAAAGGGGCATTACCCCTCTTAAAAAAAAATTGGCCCTATTCTAACCTATAGAGACAAGATAAAACATCAATAACAAAAATAGAGGTTTAGTTAATTTCAAAACTACGCAACCGAAAATATCAAATTAAGGTTATTCAACAAAAAGTTCAAAATATTTTGTCCTTTAAATCATTGTGAATTTTAGTTAGTCGAAATATATTTAATATTATAAATTCTGAATATAAGTACCCTCACTTTGAGTGTGCTCTTGAGAAAATTACGGGGAGACCTCTCTAACTGCCACTCCCAAAGGTTTGAACTCAAATTATTATCTGCATGTTCCTATTATGAAGCTGAAAAATCTCGAAGCTTTATTATTTAGCATTCTTTGATGTTAAAAGGGCAAAGGAAGTCCCAATTTATGTTTGTTTATAATACAAGTCAGTTATTGTCAATTCCATCGTAGTTATCTATACTAACATTAAAACACAAAGAACATGGCACAGTTAATATGACAGTTTGGCGAGCGGCGATCGACTCCAAATTTTCGATAGTATTGTTCTCCTTGACGAGCTGATCACGAATATACAAGTTTTAGAAAAAGTTTACGACTAAAATCGCCGCTAGGGGGCTCTCAAGTTTTGGGTAAAAAATCCTGCCGTGTACTTTCTCGATATTTTAAAGACTAATAGTAGATTATTATTTTTTCCTATATTTGATAGGCGAGCTGTTGGTCTTCAACTCACTTATCGTCTTCAAACAACGATAAAGCCGAGGTGAAAGTGAATTTTTCTAAGATCCTCAATATTGGGAAATAGGTTGTATTACCTATGATTATCGGCACACAACAATAAAATTAACATTTTTTTTTACAATATAGATATATAAAATTTGCTTCTGGTATCGGTGGTGGCGGTGGTTAGGGCTGAGGAATGGACGGGACAGAAAGAGGAATATCTGGACAACATCTACATCCTACTATTATTTTTAACTTTGTTATTATTGAGTGAAACTTAGGTTAAACTATAATAGGTAGGTAGAGAGTGTAGACCATGAATTAAACCAACCAATAAAATATTTGGTACTATAGGAAATTGGTCCAGGGTTCAATTTCCTAAAGGAATTATTTCAATTAAGACCTGGTGGTTTCTTTCATTAGGCCGTGGTGATTGAAGAATAAATAAATTGATAAATGTAATTTATTTATTCTTCAATCGCTACCACCACTAATTTTCTAAGATTACTTTGCTAAATGATTATAAAGTCTAACATTCTTTCATTTAGGAGAGATTGTTATAATATGGAAAAAATGCTGGAAGTCAGCTAAAATCAAGTAAAACAGTCGGGTATCCTCGATAATTATTCAAATTGTTCCCTTTATACTTTTATTCAGATGTTATAATAAAAATTTAATTCGGTGTAATTTAATTCTTATCTTCTCCGCCACGACCATATCTCAGAAGAAATTTCGTAAATTATTCATGAGGAAAGTTTTAACGGGGACATGATTTTAAATCCAACATTTGTAAGCCTCACGCAATAATCTCAAAGATTAGGAATTATCAAACTATTTCATATAACTGAAATATGATTTTGATTTTTATAAAGTTTATTGTTCATATATTGAATGCTATAAGTATATTATTGTAAAGAAATATATAAGTATAAATAGGGAGTACTTGATCAGTTTTTAATATTGTATCTACTTTTTGTTTAAACAAATAAGGTTATTATTTGATTAAATTTTGTAAGACTTGATTATTCTACTCATTAGTATGAAATATAATGTGAGAACATTTACTGATGAAGGTAATAATTAGATACTTTTATATAACAATTTGAATACCTAAACTTGAATACGAGTACCTTAACATAACAGGTAATAAGTACAGAGTTATTATATTTAAAACTCCAGTAAAAGCAATGCATATTTTAACTACATGTATTGTCTATATTTTTACTTGGTACACAAAACTTTATAAATATTTCTATTTATACTTATGTTACTTTGATCAAACAAGGTAACAAATGAAATAATCGCAAAATCAAGCTTCTAGTATACTCTTCTGTATACAGTAGACATTTCAAAATAAACAAACATTTCATGAAACATCCATTCGACTTGTATCAATTTAACTCCCACTTACTTTGCATGTTCTGTTAACTGTTTAGCAAATTTGCAAAGCGAAGCAAGAAGGCAAACAGACATGAATGAAGAGTTGTAGTCAGCACTTATGTTGGATTGCAAGGGAAACGGCGCTACTGGCAAACTATGTAGAGTTGAAAAGTTGGAATCAATGAACGGAACTTATCACTTACTTTCTATTTTATTCTGAATGCCACTTAGATATAAATTAAGAAGCTAAAAATAAAACCTAATTCTCAGGCAAGATTTATTCCAGCTCCTCGATTTAACTAAGCGGTTTTCTTATATGTGTCGAACTTATTATTGACTTTTTAATTATAAAACCACGAATACGCACTGGACCAGCGTTGTGGAAGGTGTCTCAAAGTCATCAATGATGTTTTCAAATTCCGGTATCGGCGGCCGTGTGTGTGTCTATGGCGACGGACGTTGGCGCGATACTGTTGAAGAATACTAAGTATACATCCGAACAAGAGGCGTGAAACAATTTTGGTTCTGGCAAATAACAAGTATATACAGCACTCCGGACTGAGGAAATAAAGAAAAAATATTGAGCATTATCCGCTAGAGTGTTGTAAGTCAATTTCAAATCCAAAGAAAAGGTAAGGTTATGATGTTTCTAAAACTAGCAACCTGCTCTATTTCTCTGTTCCATCCACATCCACAGCAATCTGTCTCAAGATAGTGTTACGTGCATTGACGAAATATCTCTAGTAAACAATGTTTTATAGATCAGAAGTGAATACTATTACTATCACCAAACTGAATTTCATTTAAGGGCATTCTGGTTTATACTCTAACCTCGACACGATCAAGCGAGGAAGCGGAAGTAATATTTGAGAATATTTCTCAAGCAATACTTGCTTCCACAACTCACTACACCGTTTTTATGGGAGATTTTAATGCAAGAATTGGAAAACGGGGTGGAATAGTAGAAAGTGGATCAATTTAGAGCCGGAATCTGGACGTGCCCGGAAAGCGATATTCAATATTATAAACTTTTCAAAAAATAGTTGCATCTAAAATAGACCTTTGAAGTTTCGGTTAGTCAATAATGTCACAATAATTAGTTTGTTAAAAGGTACATGAATCTTAACGAATAAGTTGAACAGTATAGATTAATGAAGACTATACTTCGTTCCAGATCCAAAACATCGAACTCTTTTCACTCAATTACAAAATCGCTTCAATTGCTTGAATGACTGCACGGACGTGAACAGTATTGTGGAAGTCGCTCTTACGGTTAGTTCACTGTATTATCAGACTCCACCGGTCTAACAAGAGTAATATGCTAATAGTCGACTTTTAAACGTGTATGATGGATGAAAAGACCTCCGAAGATGCTTGGCGGCGACTCTTATATTTGTTTCTAAAAAGACAACAGATCAAAATAAAGGCTCCAAAGTGTACGTAGGAGATCTTTTAGTTAGAGTCTGCTGACGAAATTGAAGGCATCTCGAATTCAGCACATACCCAAGATTGAATAGACAGTTTCGACTTGGGGGGCGTCTATGTCCAGTAGTGGGTACTTATTAATGCTGTAAAGATGAACACAAATCAGAGTCCATGATTGGCACCAGATTTCGATTGGTCGTGTTTTATTACTAAAAGGGCTGACTCGGCTGTTATAACAAACTGACCGCATGAGCTTAAACTGCCTTTCAGGTGACTTTTGCTCATAACAATTATCTGAAACGTTGCCGACTTGACTGAAAGTCCAAATGACAGTTACCCAGTTACAAACAAAAATCAAGTATTTTCTTTTCAATACTATTACTAAGCGCAACATGATTTATTTCTCTTATATAATAAATATTATGCACTAGAATTACGTACAACCTACGTGTAAATTACGGGTACCCTGATTTATATGCAAATGTGTTTATGCGACAAGCGATGGCAATTGGAGTAGCTGGCACCGTCAATAGAAGTCTAATTCGGTGCTGCAATCAAATTTCTGTAATTACGATGCTTAATCATATTCAATGTGTACACGTGCTTACGTACGAAGGAAAGATAGCTACGGCAAGTATTTCTTATTTATATAAATTAAAGTAAAATTAAAGTACTGTTGTAAGTTAAGTGTTATTAATTCAATATAAAAGAAGTTTAGTCTGATAACTTGTTTTCAGATAAGAAAATTAAATATCCGTATTAAAGCATGATATATTCTTAACGCAGTTAACAAAATCATACATTATTTTTGTATTGTCTACATATGTATAAAAAGTAATATTACAGTTAATAAGTAAAATATGAGGCAAGTAGAAATTAAACATTTTGAAACATATATAGATCTATTATTAAAGAAATACAACATTGTGAATATTATTTTTTGAAAATGTATATTATCTAATAATAAAATGATAGCTTCATACATGTTCAATAAAAAATATAGCCTCGGTAAATATTCTATTCATGCGTTCACAATATCATGAATGTATTATGGTAATAAAGTTAAGAAATACCAATCGAGCGGTCTGTTTAGTGAACAGTGAACTGCGAACCGAACGGGTGATTGGATTCGAAACAAAGCTAACGAACCGGCGTATCATGTAAACGGGGCAAGACGATCGTCTTGTTTACCTAAAGAGCCTTTGCTTCATTAGGATCCAATTTACTGTCAACAAATTAATCCCTGCTCCTTCTATACCTGTTCTTTGGCGCCGATTGTAAGTTCATCTATTCGTTTGAGACAACACAATATACACATAAGCTTACCTAGGGAACGTACATTGATATATTCGCATTATTTTTATCAAATATTATTTGATTTCTTTATTTCAAAAATATCGTAAAAAAATAACAAATTAAAAGTTGCTGCGCTTCTTAAGAAAATTTAAAATACTTGGAAAATTTTTATATAGCATCGACGAATATTTTTACGACACAATATTATCAAATTGATAATATATAGATAATTTAATAATGGAAAGGATTTCTTTCGTGGTCGCTTATTCATATTAATCTATTAATAGTGAACTCTGCATTGATAGTTTGATAATTTTCACATATTAAATATGTAATTATATATTTAATAGACAATCTCCGTACTCATAAGTCTAAATTAATAATTCTGTCCCTAAACCCCGTTGCATCTAAGATATTCGTTGCGGGACAACTTTAACGCGCTTTATCCCATCCCAACTAATGTTATAAATGCGAAAGTAACTCTGTCTGTCTGTCTGTTACGCTTTCCCGCTTAAACCTCGCAACCGATTTTGATGAAAGAATGAAAGAACATAGACTTTTATTTCGAAAAAAAGGGATGAAGGGGTTGAAATAGAGGTTGAAAGTTTATATGGGATTTCTTAATTTTAAAAGATAAAACCATGAAACTTTATATTTAAGCACTTGATAAGAAATCATGAAACATTTCTTCGAGCATTTTTGAAATTTCGACCAGCTAGGGGATGAAATAAGGGTTGAAAGTTAGTATGCAAGTTCGTCAAATATCACTCAATTTTGTCATTTTTCTAGTGTAGGGGTGAAATAGGGGTTGAATTGAAGATAAGACCATGAATCTTGGTACCTTAGACATAAGGGACCAAGATTGACAAAAACTAATTTCACGCGGGCGAAGCCGCGGGCGGAAACTAGCTTAAAATAAACTTCAATATATTTTGCGAACAAAATCCAACCAGGAATACTCCCGTCTTCGAAACAGCTAATAAAGGAAATCATTGAATGAGCCAGCTCAAGAAAGCAAACGGCTAAACGGAACACAATGCTTCAAAACGGGGAACTTTTCTATTGTTGAATTTAAATTAATTGCTTTATCGCTATATAAATAAGGCTTTGAATACCCTCTGCACAAAGTGAGTATTACTCAAAATCGTTTCCTCTTGACGTTATCAAACGTACTTTAGAACTGAAAAATTTATTTTGAAATGAACTCCTGAAATATTTAAGTTTATCATAAATATCAGGATTACCGTAAAAGTTAAAGTATGGAAAATATTTCGTCACACACATAGTGAAAGAGAAA
Source organism: Scirpophaga incertulas (assembly GCA_036419045.1). Lineage (NCBI taxonomy): Eukaryota > Metazoa > Arthropoda > Insecta > Lepidoptera > Crambidae > Scirpophaga > Scirpophaga incertulas. The sequence goes on along the minus strand of CM071637.1, from coordinate 14,443,972 downwards.
ATTTAAAATACTTGAGACCAAATCTCTTAACATTCCACGAATTCACCGTGTGGGCGCCGGGTCCATAGTTTCCAGCGAAGGCGAACCATGAACAACGCCTTGGAAAATCAACATCTTGTTATCCACCTATACCTGATATGATACGGCGATAATCGCCTTTATTATGTGTTGTAAATAGTATAGTATCTACGGAAATCCTTCATTTTTTTAAATCTTAGATTACCCAAAGAGTACAAACAATGTGTGCAGGAACTACCTCAACCAAATACAATCTAACATGTAACCCAACTACTAGGTCGATTAATAATACAGACTTCAGAGTCCGTGAAGAAAGAAACTTGGATGTTGGAATTCCTAAGTCATTTAGTGTTCCGTAGGTTTCTCGTACGCGTCCATTAGAAGAATCAAGTTTGGAACTGATTTATTAGGATTTTGTTTCTTTTGGTGTGTTTCTGACTACATAATGACTTTATTATGATCACACGAGTAATTAACATATATACACATGATCAGGTAGCTGGAACGGCCAGGCCGACCAGGCCAACTACCTGACAATAAGTGTATTACGTCTTTTTCGGTGGCCTTCTTCTAACGCAATTTCATTTTATCAAAATCATTAATCTCACAATAATTCAAAATTTCATTGGTTAGGGAGAGTTATCTGAATGAAGTATAAAAGTTCCTTAATAAAATAATTGAATTTAAAACAGCGAACTGTAGTCCTACACACACCCAACTCACAGACACTTGCAGCCGGAGATGTCCCCAACGCGCTTACAATTTACGTCACTATGTTTTTGTGTATCCAAAAATCAATATGAACATAAAAAAAAATATTATGCAAATTTTTCGCAATTGTTATCACAGTCTTTAATATCTCTAAGGTTAATTGGTTCTTAGTCAACCGAGCTCGTTCAATGCGACGATATATTTCAGTTCCTTTGTAGGAATATGTTTTTGCACCACGCTATTTTCCTTCACCATATAAAGAAATGTCAGATATGTAATTGTGAAATTCAAACGATAATTATATTGGTGCATGATAGATTTGATCATGAACATCGATTGTAGACCTCAATAACTCGGTTTTCTTCTTGGTTCTGTCAGCTGACTTTAACATGAAGTTAAAATATTTTCTTCATTGGTCTGAGAATTAAATTAGCATATTTTTATATAGAAAATAATACCGATTACATTTGTTATGTTATACATACATTGTTGTCAACACCGTTGATTCGCTTATGACGTAAAATGTATAAATTTTCATACATTTTTTATAAACTTATCAGAGTTGAGTTGTCATAGTTTTGTCTTTGTTTATGTCAGTGAAATACTATATACGGTACTACGTAGTAATTTCTGATCAAATATATATATTGGCTTCAAGGAAAACTAAGAATCATTACGATTCTTAGTTTTCCCTGAAGCTGCATGCAGTCGCCAGTAACAGACCAGAACATAAATAACTAAACTATATTTAAAAATATATAAAAATATTTCATGCAGTTTTGAGTATTTTGAATTATACTCATAAACTATTGAAATAATCTTAAGTACACGCATATATTTCGTTCAGTTTCACTTGACGAAACTGTTTCAATCTATAAGTGTAACTAGAAACATTCGTAGTAACATCTAATTGCTTGTCGAAATTCGCAAATTAATTTAAAATACGTGCGCGTTGAGTGAGACTGAGTTGTTTGTAGTACCTGCAATAAATTGCAATTAGGAAAGCTGTTGTGTCTTGTTATCGAGTTAGTAGCCTTCAAGCCTCGCTGCAAGCTCCGAGTGCCGTCTCTGCGACGAATTAATAACAAGGAATCACTGCCTATTATTCGTAGCCGTTTAGGATGCTCAGGTATGTTTAAGTTTCATTTTGCTACAATTTGTTATTATTTAAAATCTAACATTAATTTAAAATTTTTCCTGCTGTACTGAATAAATATGACCAGTAAAGCAAAACCTGATAAGAAATTTGATGTAGTTTTTGTCATAGAAAATAAGTTAGTTATATAGTATACTATTAAAGGTACATTATTAGATATTGGAAAATTCATATAACTGTTCACGTAAAATATTATCAAATACCCCCAAAAATCCAAAGTTGCCTTTTTCAAACTCAGAAGGAACAGTCACAGATAAAATAAACGCCGAATCTTTCCTCGTAAATCTGTCAGCAAAACAATTCCTACCCTTTCACGAGCAATAAAACGCTACCAAGAACAGAGGCTACGAAAAAAGTATCATAAATATAACATTCATTTATATTCGTTCAGTCGACCCCTTGAGGGAAAACTGAAACCGCTCCGAAAAAACAATATGGTATATTTCATCATTTAGATTTAGCAACAAATAGGCATGCTTCTAAATAAGCGATGATCACGGTTTAAAATGAAAATGTTCAAGCGGAAGCGAAGAAAGTTTAAATTAAATCTAACAAAACCCCAATTCCCTTTTTTGGACGCGATCAATTGAATGTTTCCAGTTCTTTACGCTATGGATTTTCGTGCGCTTTGATCTATTTTAATTACTGAGAGAGCAAGGGACTCATACACTGTGCTGGTTGTTATTGCATCTAATTTTATCGATGGATTTGATTATACAGTCTACCGATTTCGATTAACGTTATTAATACGAGTACTATCGGTTATTTGGCGGTTAGAATATCTTCTGCTATCCTTTACATTACTGGTGATCTGAACACTATATAAATCTCGCAGAAACTAAAGTATTTACTAAATTGATTTTATCGATAAACCGATTTTAATGAACAATTGTTTTCAGCAATCTGTTAATCACTGGGTTTGTATTACTATTCGAAATATATAAAAATATCTACTCCCGTTTTATTATAAATAGTCCACATAACAATTATAAGAACATACATAATGTGACTATAGAAAAACCTTTACACTATTCTTTATAATAGCACTTGTGTTGTAATGTCGACATAACGTTAGAAGTATTTTATGGTACATGTGGTATTTACTAAACGGAACTATTATTGATTAATATTCTTTATTAAATTAATCATTCTTGATTGATTTTTTGTAAAATTCTGTTGAAATCATATTGATGTTATTAATGTAATGGAGAGAGTGATATAGATAATTTACAAATAAATATTTTTTATTGTTTTCATTGGCCTGTTGTGTTGTGGATAAAATATGTTTGTCTCATAATAATAAATACATTTACTTATCTATGTCTGTGTTTGATTCCTTTCTTCGTAGGCATAATTTAATATGTGTTTGTAATAATTAGGTGTTAACATTAGGTGGGTAGTTAATTTGTTTTTTAATACATAACTAATAAAAAAAACTTAAACAGTGAATAAGTTGTGCTTATGTTGGTGTGTTCACATTGAGTAAAAAAATTAAGATTAAGCATACATATAAGGTAGAGGAGGAGATACAGGAGAAAACATGAATTTAACTTAACTAGACGGCTTTATCACGTCTGAATGAGACTACATAACAGACGAGCAGACAAATGACCCGTTTGTGGACTCACTTAATTATAAAGATAAAAATAGTCAAATCGTTGTAAGAAGTTTATTACTGAATATGGATATCTTTGTCTAATTTGAGGGTTATTTAAAAAATACATTATTGTATAAGTTGATTAGAAATAAAAATAACATAGCATTCACTTCTAAAATATATTGCCAAATTGGGGTGTGCCTAATTCCAGATTCTTCCTTTTATCTGAATTTCAATATCATATAATAAATAAATAAAATAAATATTTGTTACACTTACACCAATTAGCCTAGCCCAAACTAAGCTCTATAAGGCTTGTGCAATGGGATCTAGGGTAACGGATAGACATACATATATTATACATATATAAATAATGTTTATTGAAATATATATCAACAACCATGACTAAGGTATAAATGCTCGCATTCATCACACAAACATCTGCCCCCACCGGGATTCGAACCCGGGACCTCAGAGATGGCGACACCTTGAAACCGGTGTATTATCCACTCGACTATGGAGGTCGTCGAACGTCGAACGTCGAATAAAACCAAATATTATGAAGTAAGCGGTAACACTATAAAACTAACAGAGGTTTCATTGAAAAAATCACATAAGATATAAGGGCACGGCAAAGGCATATAAGTAATATAATTTTAAAGTATTAACAAAGCATCAGGACAAGAAGCGGATACCAGGTACGCTGTCCGAATGTCAGCAAACAGCAAACAGTACGCAGAAAATAGTAGTAATCAGGTTACATCAATTAGACGGCGGTAGCGCGTCAGTAGCAGCAGGTAAAACAGTGGTAGCAGTAGCAGTAAGTGGCAGTAATAGCAGTTAACAGCATTGGCTTGTTGAAACAAGAGCCTGCTATTCTAGGTCGTACTTTCTAGAAAATACTTCTTTTCTTTATTATCATTGCTGTTTATATACTCTCTTGTCTCCAGTTGAGAAATAGAGGTAGAATACCCCGCCTAGTTAGCATGGCCCGCCTTTATTAATCTTGGACAATGGACACAGACAATAGAAATACGGCATTCTAGATTTTATACAATAATTTAAAAAGAAGACTGGTGAACTTCTATACATTTTCAGACTTGGATTTAATGGCACCGTTCATGAATGAAATTGAATCATTCTATAAAACAAAACAAGACTAACAAAAAAGCTAATTGTCTTTATCCTTTAAAAGTTGGGCTTAAAAAGATATTTGCAGAAAGAATATTGAGGTTAAGAATTGTTTAATTATTTATTATATTTATAAATAAATTAAATCCATAAGTCAATTATAATATTGTATTTATTTTGTTGCTAAGGATAACAAATTACATATCAAAAGATACCAAAGACAATCATCATTATAAGACTACCATAAACAAGAATCGGACTACAGAATTATTTACTAACAATTAGTTATTAAGCATGACATTGAACACTAAAATGACACTAATTATACACTAATTCTACTATTTATACTATTTATACTATTACAAATATCACAAAAAGTTCTTTAAAATATCCTGATTGAAAAAAATACTAAGAAATATCGCCAGTTTGAATGTTAATTAAGAAAGACAAGAACTGATTAGAATTGTCACGGGTACCAATAATTTTGTGATAAGAAAGTGATAAACCTTCTGTTCTGGAATACATAAAAGTTCTTGAATACAGGACAGATATGAGTTGCATTATTTTTTTAGCCGACCTTCTAGTACATAGTTTTTACTATACATTTTTACCAAGAATTACCTAAAATGATTAACTGAAATGCAGTGGCAATGAATATAATATTTGTATTTGTCAAAAGTGAAGGAATATGTCAAAATAACTGTAATTAAGCAAAGGATACATATACTATACAGCCAAGTCTCTAATAATTTTATTTTTTAGATTTACGTTATACATACGCGTAAGGTATTTTAACGAATGAGTTGCATTACATTAGATTATTTAATTAAATTAGTGTGATAAAAATGATATAATATTGATTTCTCACTTCTTTGATGGAATCTAAAGTTTATCTATAGATAATCCGACTAAAACGTTTTGTTTCATCATCGTAAATATTTCTGTTCAAGTGAATACTAATTGAGAGTTCAGGGTTGATTTTGCCAGGTATCAATGTGCATTCGAATTTTGTGTGAACATTTATCTGACGCTATTATGAAGAACGAAAATTTCGTGGAGCAAACTGTAAACAAATTCAAAGGTGACTTTGACGACTGAAAGTGATTACAGAAATCATCGTCATTTCAGGTGTTATACGCCCATTATTGAAACATAGGCCTCACCGAAAAAGGCTAGCCTAGAGCGGATTCGTAGGAAGGGCCAGAATCTTGTTTGTTGGTTGGCAGGGTGCACCTCGAGCAGGTGAATTTAAAAAGGAAATCACAATTATCCATATCTTAAGTATTTTTTATCTCAAGGATTTCACATAAATGTTTCTAAAATTTATGTCAAGTGGCTATTGTGATCGGTTTTGACTAACACAATAAAGTAGGCTAATTCTATAGACTGCCTGCTAGTTTCATGGTACCTATTATCAAAATAACAGCAATACAAAGAGACATGGCATGTCGCAGTGAGGCAATCAATAGGACAGGTTTATTGTTCATTATGATTTAATTGCATTCGACGCGATTAATATACTTTACGTTTATGAGAATTATGCGAGTGTAAGTTTATGAAAGACTGAAGATAGTGAAGTTGTAAGATGTTAGGTATTATACAATTAAATCGTTGCAGTTTTTGAGTTTCATATAAAGAAAATATTCGATACTGAATCTATTTAATGCCTAACCTAACAATCAATGAATAGACGTAAGTTGTCATTACTAGAAGATGGCGGAACCAGGGGTTTTCTGATAGCAATTGTACGTCTTCTTCTATCTTGGTTTATTAGACTACAAATGGCGCTTTTGTTACAAGAAAAGACATAACGCCAGCTATGAACAGATTTCATAAACTCTTATTCGGAAAATCGAAAACAGATCTCAGAATAAATAAATTGTTTTCAGATATTTTTCTGCATTTTATAATATTTTATATAGTTATTCTGCTATTTTTCATGGCGATGAATGCAACAAATAACACTGGCACTGGCACTGGGTCTACGAATCGGATGATTTAGGGGGCTCGGGATCGATCTTGCCATCTAGCAATGTGTTTTTCGTTTTTATAATTTCATATGTACATTTTTGGGACGCTGTTACGGTGAAGAAATATATGGACGCAAAGGAAACATCACGATACGTTCTCATGGAGTGTTTCTACACTCCATGAGAATGAACAATGCTTCTGCATTGTCAAACAACAGGCAAAACTTCTCCCTACCGGAAGGATGCGGACGCTCCAAGAAGTTTCTAAAATTCTAGGAAGACCTAGGATAGTTGGAGTAAGAGTCAATCAGCACAGGACGCACAATGGGTCAATCATGAGTGCGGGTAAAAACCCAACCAAACTTTTACCTTTGAATTACACTACATACAGTAGTCAACCAATTTATACTGGGGCAGCGTGGTTGACTAATAAACATTACATAAGCTATGATGATGCACAAAGATAACTGTATATATTTATACATAAAGAATAATCATGGTCGTTGATTTTTCCAGTAAAAGAAACATTAATAATTTTGTTGCGTTCTTAATCAAATTATAGTTTAATCAAAAGCTTTACAAAAATATATATTTGAGGTGAGTTATTCAGATAAATAAATTACCCCGTATTTTTACACGCGCTGTTTAAGTTTTGAATCTTGTATATAATAATATTGATGTTTTGCATCTAGTAACTATGTGTAATTGTAGTAGTATATTAAGAGACAGCGGCTCTATCATGAGTATGCTATCGTTTTCGATATGTATTTGACATTTATTAAACTAAATAGTAAGATAATAACATACTTCGTACAAATATGAACAATTTTGGTACGTTACGTTTTCGTTTCTTAAAATGAAAGCTGTCAATATCGACTGCAAAACGAACTGACTATAGCTATAACACAATATAAAATATTATAGTTATTTTTATACCTTATACAAGTGCTTTATACTTTAAAGATTTTAATGGATGCTTCGTGTTGCCTGTCCAATCTTCTGACTGTATAATCTTCTTTAAAGTGACTATCGTTGCCACCACTTAGATTACTGCAGAGTGATCTATAACGAGGTCAATGATACTGCCCTAATCGCGCCCAGGGGAAAAATTGGGAGAATTCCAACGATTATGGCTGCCATAGTGTACATAATTATTATAAACTAGCAATTAACTGAAGTAGCCAGCGAGCTAGCTTATAAATTATCTATCTTAAAGAACAAATAAAAGTAACAATAAATAGCGAATTTCCTGTAGATTTTATATATCGATAAAATATAGAGTTATTTTAACGATATTTGATAACACATTAAACCGATGTCGTATTAATATTAACACTGTAGTAGAGATAAAAATCGTATCCAAGTTAGTGTAGTATTGATTAATATTGAAGAAGCGCCCGAATGCAGACTGCTTACTAAGGAGAAGTGCACAAAGTTTGTGTCTTGAGAGTGTAAAAAGCTGTTTTGAACTTACAATCCTAAGCGCCGTCTTTCGCCGAAGGAAAAAAAAAACAAGAGACTCTTAAAAACAGGAAGCCAACACTCTGCGAAGTTAAGTGGAAAGTTTGCGGTGTCCGCTCTACTTTTATTTATGAACAGTTTAGTGGTGTAAATAACGTTAACTTAACACTTTATGCTCTTAGAGTTGCAATTGACAAGTGGGAAATTATCGATGTCGAAAATTGAATATAATGGGTTTTATAGGCTCCTTAAACTGGGTAAAAGTAGCCGTTAAAAGTGAAGGGACACGTTTTATCGGTAAATGCAGAACGACGATAATGGGGGCTCATAAAGATGTGGTGCGGCCGCGATAGATTCCGCAAGTTCCCAACTTTTGGGCACCCGGTGTCATTAGCGTGGGCGATGTGGTGTCCCTTGAATGCCGCAGGCATTATCGACGCGACCACATCACATAATGTAATGTCCAATTCAATATTATGCATTAAAACATTAGAAGTAGGTAATTATTTTGAAAGTTTGTGTATATTGGCACAAATCGGGACATCTTTATCTTTTTTCTAGCGATAGATCGGCAGACAAAAACACTTTAACATAATAATTCATGCAGGTTGCATATAGAAAAATAGGCTTCCTGACTACTTACTACCATGAGTGATCTGTTAGGCTTTTATATCGGAAAAAATATAAGATAAGGTTTATAGACAAAAATTATATATATATATATATATATATATATATACTAGCTGACCCGGTGAACTTCGTACCGCCTAATTATTGGAGGCATATTTAGTAAGTCACAACACACGACACAATACTTTTTTAATTTTATTGAAATTTGATGCTTTTAGATTTTTAGGAATATTAAAGAATTATAGTATACACGGGTTCTTTTTACATGAGATGACAAAACAATATAATAAAAATATTTTTGAGAGTTAGTAACACTGTAAGGTTGGCACCCATCAAATATGTCAACACATTAATTATTTTTATATTTTGAAAATTAAATACACGATGTTATAAGCAAAGTTGATATTATGTTGTCGATTGAAAAGTCTTGTTTTAATGCGTTCTTCAATTCGAGTGGAACTGAGAGTACAAATACCGTCAAATGTTTCACAGAAAGTAAGTGATCAACTTTTATATGGGAAAATGAAATTGTCGTCTTACTCTATCTTACTCGCAATTTTTCCTTATTTGCTCACCGTTTAGACCTACCCTGGACTACGACAAACATTTTAAAACCAAAATCAGCTCAATCGGCCCAGCCGTTCTCGAGTTTTAAGCAGACTAACGAACAACAATTCATTTTTATTTATATATATATATATTATATATATATATATATATATATACTAGCTGACCCGGTGAACTTCGTACCGCCTAATTATTGGAGGCATATTTAGTAAGTCACAACACACGACACAATACTTTTTTAATTTTATTGAAATTTGATGCTTTTAGATTTTTAGGAATATTAAAGAATTATAGTATACACGGGTTCTTTTTACATGAGATGACAAAACAATATAATAAAAATATTTTTGAGAGTTAGTAACACTGTAAGGTTGGCACCCATCAAATATGTCAACACATTAATTATTTTTATATTTTGAAAATTAAATACACGATGTTATAAGCAAAGTTGATATTATGTTGTCGATTGAAAAGTCTTGTTTTAATGCGTTCTTCAATTCGAGTGGAACTGAGAGTACAAATACCGTCAAATGTTTCACAGAAAGTAAGTGATCAACTTTTATATGGGAAAATGAAATTGTCGTCTTACTCTATCTTACTCGCAATTTTTCCTTATTTGCTCACCGTTTAGACCTACCCTGGACTACGACAAACATTTTAAAACCAAAATCAGCTCAATCGGCCCAGCCGTTCTCGAGTTTTAAGCAGACTAACGAACAACAATTCATTTTTATTTATATATATATATATATATATATGATTGTAAAAACCACAAAATAAAATTTTATACACAGATAGACTAGAGTTGGTACGTCGGTTGGTCGGACGGACTACGTTTGGTATATACGGGGTAACCATCCCGTATATACCAATCGTAAAACCCGAGGACCCAAGGTAGGAAATAAGATAATTTTACCGACGGAAAACATATCCTTCCTGTGGGAAATTAGAATATAACGCGGACGAAGCCGCGGGCGGAAAGCTAGTATATATATATATATATATATATATATATATATATATATATACTAGCTGACCCGGTGAACTTCGTACCGCCTAATTATTGGAGGCATATTTAGTAAGTCACAAACACACGACACAATACTTTTTTTAATTTTATTGAAATTTGATGCTTTTAGATTTTTAGGAATATTAAAGAATTATAGTATACACGGGTTCTTTTTACATGAGATGACAAAACAATATAATAAAAATATTTTTGAGAGTTAGTAACACTGTAAGGTTGGCACCCATCAAATATGTCAACACATTAATTATTTTTATATTTTGAAAATTAAATACACGATGTTATAAGCAAAGTTGATATTATGTTGTCGATTGAAAAGTCTTGTTTTAATGCGTTCTTCAATTCGAGTGGAACTGAGAGTACAAATACCGTCAAATGTTTCACAGAAAGTAAGTGATCAACTTTTATATGGGAAAATGAAATTGTCGTCTTACTCTATCTTACTCGCAATTTTTCCTTATTTGCTCACCGTTTAGACCTACCCTGGACTACGACAAACATTTTAAAACCAAAATCAGCTCAATCGGCCCAGCCGTTCTCGAGTTTTAAGCAGACTAACGAACAACAATTCATTTTTATTTATATATATATATATATAATATGATTGTAAAAACCACAAAATAAAATTTTATACACAGATAGACTAGAGTTGGTACGTCGGTTGGTCGGACGGACTACGTTTGGTATATACGGGGTAACCATCCCGTATATACCAATCGTAAAACCCGAGGACCCAAGGTAGGAAATAAGATAATTTTACCGACGGAAAACATATCCTTCCTGTGGGAAATTAGAATATAACGCGGACGAAGCCGCGGGCGGAAAGCTAGTATATATATATATATATATATATATATATATATATATATATGGCGTTTCCCAGTTTGTTGTCCCGGCGTTCCAGTCGAATCAAATATTCAACTATCACAGGCTGTCATTTACTTGTAATTTAAAAAAGTATACATAATTACAGTTCTATAATAATAAATCTGTCTATCACCTTCATATGGATGGTAGGGAAAAGTAATTGTGTGTGTAATCCTGTTGAGGAATATCGAGAAAAAAAGCGGAGATAACATACCACCTTGCTTGTAGCTATATTGCACGGTATGTTCTGACGCAGAATATTCGATCATGACACGCTGCCGGTACCAAAAAAACAACTTTGAAACTAACTCATTATTTTTGGAGATACGTTTACTTAGTTCTCATTCTATTTCCTTCTTTTCTATTTCATATCGCTTGTATACACAAAATATTGTATATTTTGTTATAGGTATGTTACTAGAATTCCATCGATGATACTCGTATTTATAAAACTCTGACTATCCTTATGGAAATGAAATATGAGTATTAGTTACAAACACACATGTGTTTGTAGGAAAAATATTTAATACAGTATTCAAATTAAAATAAATATCGACGTAATTTACTTAAATTCATCTGCAGGTACGTTTGCCTATTATTGAAACAGCATACAGTAGCGGAAGCTCATGATTCTGCAATTAAACTTTTGACATCAAGTACGAACGCCACCAAATGCTTCCCTTGTCTTTGAAAACTTAATACATCTTGATATTAATTCAAACAGTCATAAACAATAGCGCACACTTAGCAAAACTCCTTGGCAGTCGAAATAGGGATGCTTTGTGGCTAATAAAATTTACTATCAAATGTTAAACACGAATCCCTTCAATTCAAATTTCCGTATTCTACGAGCCAAAGAAGAACATCCGCTCGCTTTGATTCCGTGAACGTATTAGCATTGGATTTGAATAGAACAAACAAAGGGATTGTTCGAGACAGTGTGCTTTCGTAGGCGATTGTAAATTCAGCGTATAGTAAAATCGCAGTTCAGATATTAGAGCTTTGTTGTTTTTATGCTTGGCTTTATGACAATTGAATCATTTGTAAACTTAGTATCTAACCTTCATAATGTACCTAAGTGGTTTATAAATCAAAATGTTAATATCATTGTTAATATATGTTAATTAGTTTTCTGTAAATAAAAAAAAATTGAAGTTAATTTTGGTCAGTAAATATTTGACCATCATTAATCCAATTCAATTAAGGAATTAGATATAATTGAAGGTAGTAAATTGGATGCGTCTGTCCAACACTTTGGTTGGTAGTTTATTTCAATTCTTTGTTGTACAGATCAGAAAGGATTACGCAAAGCTCTGTAAAACGATGGAGCAACAAGAACGAACATGTAAAACGCCCGTCTGCACCTGGTTCTATGCATGTTCTTTTTGCTCTATTTCGGTCGCCTCCAAATTATACTTTATAGAATGATAAATTAGCAACTAACTCTTCTGTTCAAGATCTCGTGGTTTGTCACTCACAGGTCATAATAAATAGTGAACCTTAAATGAAAATGGACAGGACAAATTGATCGTAGAACTGACGGTCATCGGGTCGGAAAACATATACCGAGAAACGTAGTATCTATAAGCCTTCCACAATGTGAATCGAAAATTTGGTTAAATTCTAACAGCACAGGGCCAACGGCCAAGACTGTGGAGATTTTGGTCTATGTACGACACTATGCGACTCTTGACTGAGATAATGACGAAAAATGTTTATAATTAGATTTGAATTTATTCAAATTTATTCAAACCACATCGACTTCTTTCTTCCATATCTTTATAATTTAAAAACATTATAAACTTCACAAATCTTAGGAATATTTAACTTATAGCTATGGTACGAAATAAAATTTATTGAAATTAATAAAATAAGCTGAGATCAATACTATTCTCATAACGTACTTTTAACATAGAAACATAGAAACTTCTATTACATGTACACTCAAATGCATTCAGCTACTTTACGAATCTGATAAGCTTTCTGTGGTCATCAGAACCTTTACCTGTTCCGGAGTAAAGCTGTTCTACCCTGGTACGTATTTTGTTAAATCCTAACAATCGCTTTAACACTGGAAATGCTTTTCTGTAAATGCGGCTAAAACTCGTCTTATAATTAATAAAAAAATATTTGTTTTATATAGACTGCGCAGTGATGTAAGTTTTTTAAGCACATAGTTTTAATACCTTATATTTTTTTCTATATTTTATTGTTTTATTATTATAGAACCTATACATTATATAACTATACAATAAGTGATATGATTTAAAGCGATGGTGCATGGACACAGTTAGCATGTAAGTTTTACATTTGCAATACGAGGTCCGACACTGTTAGAAGCCTCGAAAGAGTTGTTTTAAGGTCAACGTGTAAAGACTATGGGGTTCTATGTGTAAAATATGTAGTTCATAGGCATTTTATCAGCAATGATTTATTTACCACAAAAATACATGAATATGTCTTGACATTATTAGATTGTTAAATCAAATTCACTCCGTAACCACGTTTTTAAAATGTAGGTTTTGGATTGCTTGGCAAGTTCTAACTTTGAGTGGCCTCTTATAAATTACATAATTTGGCAAAGATCGAAAAAACATCTAGATATATATGTCTGATAAAATTTTACGATCAAAACATTTGTGTCAAGATAATTACTACAAATTTACGTAACAGATAGATTGCTACATAGACAATTGAAGATCATGAAAATTTTCATCAGTTTCATTACAGCTAAATTAAAAACCAGTGCATTTTTTGTATTTTAGAAAAATGATATTGTCGATCTAAATTTAGCAAATGTGTCACGTCGTAGTGTAATGGGATTCTAGTAACAATCCTGCCTTTCTAATCTCAAGGGAGTTTTTGTCTGCACGACCGTGAACTCACTTTGACATATAGTCGAAAACTGAAGTAACCTCTTACGAGTACCTAACGGTTATAACATTTAATATCATGTTTAGCAATTCACAAAAGATTTCTTTTAACAAATCTGTCACTTCGTTCTTCGATTAAGCAAAAAGGTACGATGAATAGATTATAATGTTGTCATTCGGCCTAATCTGTTAGTAAACACATTGTAGCTTTATTTTACTATTAAATATAACTTTATTATTACTATGATATAGAGTTATGTATTCGTAAGCACATCAGTTGGTGCAACTGGTAGTTAGCCCAACAGACTGGAGACATGGGAGCGAGCAACTCCCGCGATTGAAATTCATCAACAAATCACGTTTACGAGACAAGATGTACGCAAGTGAGCTATAGAAGTCACGTAGCCCATTCTGCGAGGACATAAAGCTTCGTAATGCGGGGAAAACTGTCCAACTCTAGCCATTCGGTCTACAAACTGGGCGGGTACACCTATTTCTGAACTGGTACCATCAAAATGAATTGCCCGTACTAGGACAATATATTCATTAGCCTTCGGAAGAGTTTCCTTCGTAAGGTTACTTTTCCAAGGATCTTCTCGTCTTTTACCAAGTATCACAATGAAACAATTAAATATGTTACTATATTAGGTAAAATAATATAAATAAAAAGTATAATTTACACGAAATTTTTACATAATTCATTAATAATATGGATTTAGTAAACCAAAAAATAACACAAGACAATATTTTGATTGATTGGCTTTTGATTATTAGAAATACGGGTTCAAACACGTCGTCAAATAGATAATGTTTCTACCATGGTATTATTAATTTACACCGTTTATGTTACTAGTTTACTATTTATGCCATAAGCAACCAACTGATCGGATTATCTTTGCATTGAAATAATAATATCATCAGTCATAGTTATCTGTTTATTTAATTATTTTATTAAGTTCTTCTAAAAAAAATTCGATATCGCTACATTTTGTTCACCTGTACATTTATTACGGAACATTTCAACAAATCATCTCCGAGATTCGTGGCATAGCCGAGAGGGTCGGAGTAACGTCGCGTCACTGCCGGCATCAAATCTACATTGCATGCATATTTGTGGCCGTCCAGACATAACCTGGCTAGTAATGCTGGACATCTCATCCACTTCTGGCTGAAATTTCAATTTAACCTATGTATAAATTTCATTATGAACATACAACGTTATTAAAGTATGATAGTATTGCTTATACCAACGAAATTAAAGCAAAAATTATTTTCCTTTAAATTAAAATTACTAAGCTGAACAATAACAAATCATATATGCCGAACAATACGATATGAAATAAAATGTTATGTTCTTTCTTTAAATAAATTATTAGAAGTATGAAATATTCTAACAACCTAACAATCCAAAGTCATAATATATTTACAGAAATACTCATAAGCATGCCGGAATCGCAGCTTGAGTCGACGTTAATGGAGATGATGATTTACATAAACATATTTGCTCAGATTTTGACACCCTCACTAAGGTTGACATTTGAAATGTCTGACATGAGTATTAGGTATGAGGGCGCTATTCTGAATTAACGTCTAATCTTACTTAACGATCGTCTCGTTCATGAAGCGGAAATATTCTCTTCTCTAGTCTATATTAACAAAACCAAACATCTTATCTAGTATAATGAACACAGTTTCAAAAGTATAAGGACATAATACATAATATAATACTATGATACAATATGAATCTTAAATGTGATACGGTCTACTGTCACTACTGGCACATAGCCACCACCATATCAACCTTCCAGATGCTTTGAATTCGACAATCCAATAATAGTATTACCCATAGATATATAGGTCTCTTAAAGTTAACTCAAGGATTTGAGTATGGATATATATACATATAGATATACATATATAGTCACACTTTTTTGCCATAGGGGCAGACAGCGATCATATTTTTTCTTTTTGCTATGATCTAAACATACTTCTCTAGTTACTTCATTAAAATAAAAAAAGTTAATCCTAATAATATTTTAAATTAATAATTTATATTATTTACCGAATCTTCAATTACCTCGAACAAAAAAAAAACACTTCGTACATAAAATGTGCCACAGCAACAGCAACAACTCTTCTAGGGTGCTACAGACAAGCAATCAGGCAGGAACCAATCAGTAATGTTCTTCGTATTCTTACTAATATAGATAAATTTCTCCGTAATTATACACAAATTGCAGACAGAAGGACAGAAGATATTAAAAAAAAAGTTTCACAGTTTATTTATTTTTATATCATTGTTAATATCCATTACCTTTTTCAATGCGAATATTAAAATAATGATATACTCGTATAATCGATAATTCAAAAATTACAAAGCATTAAAGAGTACATTCTGTGAAACGGTCACGGTATTTTATTTATTTTCTTGCAGTTTAGAACTTAATTGTTAAATAAGTTCTAAACTGCAAGAAGCTATCTAACTAATACGTACGACGTAGTTTTTATAAATAATTAATTAATTATTAAAATGTATTTTTGACTCTATTAGATTATTCAGTACACTCTGCAGAAATGCTCACATATTCCCATAGTGATATTTAGGTTTGAAGGGTAAGATTGGTTGAGAAACTGTCATAATTTTAAAACTAAAGTCAATTGTTGGTAAGTGTACATTTTGATTCTTCTGGGGGTTACAGTTTTGTTGTGAATGTTACAAGACCCAAATGTCGACTGTAATCACTTAACATCAAGAGTCTGCTGGTTTGGTTTTGGTTTGGCTTGGTTAACAAACATGTAGCTCTAAAAATCCCTTAACAATAGAAGAAGCCGTGAAACAATTTGTTACCGTTTTAGACGTATACGACTCCCTAGAAATTTTTAAAATGGAAAAAGGATCACTTTGATGTTTCAGGTCAAAAAGAAACCTTTAAACATTGATGGACGTAAAAAGTAATCCTTTTACTGTAAAATGAGCTTTGTGTTTGAATAGTCACCAAATATATAAATAAACAGTGATTCGGCAGACAAGACACGCAATTTAATCAAAGCAAAGGAAAATGTGATGGATTTTATTTTAAGTAGAGCTGTTTTTTATCCTGAAATATGAAGATCTTGCTTATCTGTCATTATCTGTACTCCTCTATCGCAAAACTAATTCATCGGCAAGTTTTATCTAGATTCGTTTAAAGTAAAATCGCCCACCAACAGTATATTAATTATGTTTCTTAAGTAGACGGTAATTGTAATGCCGTTGGAATCATTCCAATTATAAGTTATAAAAAGTCCTTAAACTCATCTAAATATACGAGTGCAATACCATTGCCGTAGCTCAAATGATATCGGAATAGTAACATTAATTAAAAGTTAAGTTGCAACACCAACAACGCCAACCGCGGTCGGTAATCGCTCCGAAACGAAACAAAAAGTTTTAACTTTTAATTCCTTCTTTGCAAAATAAACAAATTAAAAGTAGACCATAGTTATTCCACAAGGCGACTTCATTAGAAAAGTTTGTTACTCTCAAAGCTTAAGCCGCACCGGTATTAATAAAGTTTTGTTAGGGGCCGCGACCAGGGAAAGAAACGTGTTAATTATCTGCCGGACTGCTTCTGGCCATCTGTCACGCAGGGAACGCCGCCGGGACCACTGCCATTGGCCGCGTATATGTTTCTTATTAAAGACACCTACGGGACCTATAAGGTTATTAAGTTGTCAAACCGATTACCACTTGTAACTTTACTGGATATTCGCCTATATATTTAGTGGCATATTTGCTTTTTGCACGTTATGAAAAGTAATTGTGACGTTCAAGAGATAGAATAAAACTTTATTTTGTTATACATTATTGTATGTCATTATAACCTATCCTATTTTTTCGTTAATTTGTGGATAATTTTGATAGTTCATTATTCCAAATAGCCCAGCTCGGCTAACTTGTTAACTCAAAGGTAAATTTGAAAATGAAGGCAAATTTTGTTTTAATAATGAGATATTTCTAAACAGGCACCCCATACGCAGGTGATAAATTTCATTCTTAATGCGCCCGGGCCAAAAATGGAGCAATTTGTTTCGTAGACAAGAGGAGATGAAAACCATTATTTAACAGAAAGTTTATTAAGTAATAATGTGTGACACTTGCTGCTATACAAACAAAATAAAACTTTCAGGATGTTAACGAAAATTGGCAAACATTACAAACATTAATTTACAGCAAGATATTGATATTTAAAATTGATGTAAAAACATTTTTAAGATAGTGTAGAGTACTGCAGGTAAAATATAATATGTAAATTAATTATGATATTGACAAATTCAAATTATTGTCTTCTCAAAAACATTTATTTCACTCAATTTATCAGTTTAAAAAAATATTGTCACCCCATTTAAAAAACATTCTAAAACATTGTAATACTCGTATTTATAAAACCTCTAAAAATTTAAGTAAAAAAATATACGCACTATTTTAAATTCACAAAGAAATTTTTATCCAATAAATCACATTTCAGTTCTTCTTATAATAAAGAGGATTGATATATATACAAAAGTATTTCTTATATTTCAATTTACGTAAATATAGTCTGTTATTATTAGTTATTTGTTTATCCTACAGTCAGTTTCTGATTTGACTATTTGAAGATAAGTCAAATTCAAATAAATTTATTCAAAATAGGCTTTTTGTCACTGTTTTGTTTACTTGACGATTTTTTTCAGCTGTAAAGTGCTCATTCACCTCTCGCGATATAGACCGTTTGGTCTGTTCTATATACTATCGATCTCAGTTACAATGTGATTTGTAAATTCTTGGTACTTGAAAATATATTTGTTATATGTTTAGTCTTAAATTAGTTCAAATACACCTCTTGCACTCAACAGTACTTGCGATTTTATGGTTAAGACGCCACAAAGAACTTAAAAAAAATACTTCCTTCAAGCACGATTCATACCTTGATTGAGCATGTGTCAATAGTCATTTTAAATACAAAAATATTACATGACACCTAATATTATGACATATATAATATTTCTTAATTTACATTCTCAAATCAGAACCCTACTGAAATCTTCAAAGTATATCTTCGCCTCATAGTGTAACGCCGGAGCGAGACAAGTAGAAATTGAATGATCGTTGATTCTATTACAGCCGTCAAACGAATTACGTGAATTGACTTATAGAGTTTATAGCGTTCGTGGTCCATTAGGAAAATCTGTTTGGAGACGTCTGTGAGACGATTTGGAGGAAATTAAGAAATTTTGCGTTGTCAAATTATTCAAATCAAGCACTGAAAGTTGCTCTATGGGCTTTAATTTACAGTTCTATGGTTAATGAAATTATTAAAACAGAATGTATAAGCAATTATTTGTCGAGTAACAAATAAAGTAAAGGAGTTAAATGTTATTTTAGCCTCTTGTCAAATAGATAAAGCCCATGTATTAAATATTCCATTTTTCTTTTGTAGAAATGAAACTGCCCATCATTATAATGACATACTTTATATATATGCATGTAATATGCAGGCTTTATAATATGTAATGTTGTTGTTGATGATTATTGACGTTGGTGTTAAATAATTCCTCTATGCATTTGGTACGTATTCAGAGTAAGTTCAATGGGTAACATTTCAATCAGTGCGCTGATCAACACAATTAAATAAAAAAATAGAGCTAAAATCATGCAATAAATCTTATTTAAATATGACTTCAAAATAGCTGGTAGAATAATGCTACGCACCGAAACAACTAGTCGGCATTACTTTTATTACAGTCGGGCACGGAGCAAGAATGATGTAATTTAGTCACGGCCTGAGTCACCTGAGCAGAACACTTCCAAGCACCCGGTGCACTGATGGCGGCAATCAAAGAAATCACGCTAATTAAGTTTGTGCCCACGAAAGGCGCGCCAAGTTCTTCTACTTTACAACGCATCACATAACATAGTATGAGAGACGTTTATGTATTTTGCCGTGTCACGGACATTTTAACGCTGATACTGCGAAATTACAAAAAGGTTCGATTCATTAGGTATGTCAATATTTGCTATATTCTTAACATAAGCATGATGGA
This sequence comes from Scirpophaga incertulas, assembly GCA_036419045.1. NCBI lineage: Eukaryota > Metazoa > Arthropoda > Insecta > Lepidoptera > Crambidae > Scirpophaga > Scirpophaga incertulas. Next base: position 14,423,901 of record CM071637.1, on the reverse strand, counting down.
TGACAAGTAAAATTTTAATAGTTTAACTACGACTATTGAGTAACTACGAGTTTTAGTACGCTTGATTTAAGAAATGAGCAATTGGAAATATTTGTAGACAGCAAATGATTACTGTGTCGATTAAGAAATCCCTAATATGAACGGGATTCCTTAATCTTAGACTCAATAAAAAATATCTTAAATTTTGTAATTCCTACAACTTTATGTTGACAAAGCTAACGTCGCTTACTGTGCCTGTAAGGCTTTTGTGACCATTGTAACATCGCAACAAAGCTGTAACTCTGATTCTGACTTACGACATAAGATATAACATGGTAACCAATAATTTAAGTGTCTTATTTCATCTTTGAATCGGAACGGTAATCTGGACACTCTTAATTTCCTTTAGATATAGCAAGTAAGCCCCAGAACAGGTTATCTCTTTAACCTTTTGTTTCAGCGTATGCAAATTTACTGAATACACACAAAATATATAAATAGAAAAAAAAATTGTAGGCGTTCTCTAGGCCCATGTGGGGCAAATGGCGGGGTGCGTTTTCGCGATTCTACCGCCATGTGCTCCGGGGCCGGCTGTCCGAGAACCCCTAGACAGTCCCCCAGACGGAGAGACATCACCATAGCGTGCGCGGTTGCCAGACGCGCCTCGGGCCTCGGTCTTGGACAGGGCCATTCGGAGGCCGAATGACCGGCGTGCGACTAGCGTCGTGTAGGTTGACGCTAGCCGCACGGCTCCGCCGTGTCCCTCCCGCGTGCCGTGACCAGCGTGTCGTCCGCATAGCAGAAAACGCGAACACGCGGCGGGAGAGACAGGCAGAGCACTTAATTGAACCCGAGGTTCCACAGGAGGGGCCCCAAGACGGACCCCTGCGGAACCCCGCGCTCCACACGACGGCGGCGACGCGCTCCGTCCCGACCGGTGTAAGCGATATCTCGCTCGCCCAGGTAGTTTTCTACCAGGCGAGTGAGTCCAAAAAGACTGAGGTTAAGCGGCTGCCTGTTTTGGAGGGGCAGCCGCTCTTCCCTTCGTGCGGGCGGGATCGCACTTCCTCCCGCGCATCACGTGATTACACGGCCGCTTAGAGGCCGCGCAAATGTCACAGTGGGGCTCCGCACTGCACCCGGAGCCCTTGTGGCCTTCTTTGCCGCAGCGGCGGCAGAGGCCGCTGCGGTCGGTCGCCGAGGGGCACCGGTAACTGTGGTGGCCCAGTCCAAAGCAACGGAAGCACCGCATGGGATGGGCCTCCATCACCTTGACTTGGGCCGAGCTCCACCCCACCAGGAGCTTGCCCTCGGCGACCTTCTTGGCCGCTATTATAGGGCACCGTACGACAACGGTGCCCAGGCCGCCCAGACCGGGGCGGATGGGTCCCACCGATAGCTGGCTTGCGTCGCATCCTCCTTTTCGGTGGCGCCCAACCCACTCCTCCAACACCGGACGAACGGTTTCGATCGTCCAGTGGCCGGCAGCTGGGAAGGCGAGTGCCTCGCTCTACCGGTGCAGAGCCTCCCTGTGCACTCGGGCACGGACTCCCTCCACTTCTGGTGGAGCGAGCCATTCCCCCCGCTCAGAGCCGCGCGGCTACCTAGTTCATAATGGTGCACCCCCTTTTCCCGCACTTGCTCTCTCTCGTCGAATTAGTTACTCGATGCGTTGCGTGGCGGCCGCCGTCGCCATGTATTTTTATTTTAATTTCATGATATCTTTTGAATGAATTGTCCGATTTCAATAAGTAATCATCAGGTATTGAGACAGTCTTAAATATTAAAGTATTTATTTAGATAAAAATTTATGAATGGTATGGATAACACGGTCTGATTTTGATCGGCATTTCTATCAATTTGTTAAATGTAAAAAAGTAGTTATAGTGACGTAACTACAATAGTTAGACATATGGTCTCGCGAAGTTTTTTGTAAATATTGATATATTCTATAGTATTGTCGAACATTTTTTTGTCCTATCATTAATACTCTTTGCAGCGTATGCGATTAAAGATATGTTATGGCAATTTTTTTTACACCTTTGGTTGGTTTTATTGAGAGAGAAAGTTAGTATGGTTTTAATGAGAGATTCTAAAGATTTCTACAGTAATCTAGTACTAAATGTAGCTTATATTACTCAGTGATAATGTAGCTTTCTAATGGAAAAGAATTATTAAGATCGGTCCAGTACTTTTTGAGTTTATTCGTTACATACAAAAATACAAATCTTTCCTCTTTATAATATAGTGTTGATAAAATATAAAAAAAATTATTTTTTAAGATTTTCAAAGGATACAAAAATATTATTCTACGTTTTAAGTAAATACTAAATTCCATAATTATATTTCATGTTATCATAATGTTCAAAATAGGACGATAGTAATATCTAACCAACTGACAATCACTCATCAATTTAGTTGAAATAGTTTCAGCTGAATTATATAAATAAAGTGCGCTTCTTCTAGTTAAATCTCGTTATAATTAACATTTGAATAGTAATATTAATTTCGACTTTCTAGCTGAAATAAAAGTACTAAGTCAAAGTAGTCAAAATGCCTTTAGCTAAATATTTTAATGTAATGTAATACAGAAAACTGCATTCATGTATTAGTTCATGTAATAGTTCATGATTTATTTCATCTCTACAATATACTAAACGTTTCTAGCATTAAGGTATTCGTCGTCGTCATCCAGGGGGATTTTCTCATGTATTGAGATGCGGGGTGTCTCCCCACTAGGAAGGTGTTTGCTCTCAAATCAGTCGTTTAAATAAAACTGTTTCGCTTTTTCTGTCTCTGAAAATTCAATTCTCGCCGCTCTTGGAAATACATTTAGTGACGTTTACTTTTCTCATTGTAAAGGCTCAGCGGGTAATGGTTTCAAGGTGAATAACAGTAATGTACCGTTCATACAACACATGTTATTTTACAGAGAGAGAGTTCTTTTCTGAGATATATTTGTTGTTGTAAATAGATATGTTGTTTTCTATAGAAAGAGGTCATTGTTGTTCTTTGTATATATAAGCTGAGAGACCTTCAATGATCGAGATAAACTTTTCTCTTTCAAAGCAACAAGTTTACTTTGGAAAACTGCTAGTAATTATTTTAGAAAAAATATTTATTATTTTGTTTAGATACATTATATTACAAACATTTATTTGGTAACAGAAGTAATAGAGAATTTCACGTTTATAAATAACTAGCTATTATTATATATAAAAGTAACAAATATATATTAAATCTTGAATAATTACATGTTATGCGAAGACATGGCTTTTAAAGCTATACGACTAAACTTTTATCTTCCTTGATCCAAGAATAATACGGTAGATTTAAAGGGATTTGTGAGACAAATCACGAGTTTAGCTTTAAGTAGGTGTAGGCAGGTGAGTAGGTATTTTTAAAACACATATAAAAACGCTTGACTATAATTTAACTTTATTCGTTAGAAAATTATTTAGCTGAAAAAAATGAACTACCTAAGCAACACATTGCACCCACTGTTATAAATATTTTAATACTGTTGTATCAAAAAATATATTGTTCAGCTGAAAACACAATCGTAAACAAGTTATCAATATTCATATTTTTGGTTACTTAAAAAGTCCACAAATATATATTATGTTCGAGTTTTCATAAGTAATTCGAATAATATGCATATTTGGTGCTAATTGAAAAATATGTAATACATATTTCACTTGTGAAAAAAAGCATGCATTACCTGAGCTTACACAAAGGTAAAAGCGTTAAAAACAAACTTTTTGTGGTGTCAAAAAAACGTGAACAAAAATGTACGCGAACAAAGGCGCTGCGCAGCATACATCAGATTGTTACATGACACCAAACGGCTTGAATCAAAGGGGTGTGCTACAAACAATTTAAAAAAAAATCTGTAGAGGTACTCTACGCTTTTAAATGTCCATGTTAAAGTTCACAATGGACTAATTCATTTTTGTATAATAAAGATTGAATAAGCTTTTATATTTATTGTTTTTTTAGCTATATTATACATTGTTTATGATATGTTTTGATAGTTAGTTCCACCTCTAACCATTTTGCATTCAATTTTCATAAGATTTCTTTACTTAGTAGGTATTCTAATTAAAACAAAAAGATCGTTGGTAGTTCTGGCTAACCTTTTATAGAAAAGAAGAAACATCATGATTAGGTTGAGTTTAAATCGTTTATTGTGGATGATATAAATAAGATAAAATTTTAGAGATTAGCATTTCGTGACTAATACCTCTATTGAAACAGAAGAGGTAATTATTTGAAAGCTTTGCGGGGAAATTCAATGTGAAAATCTGAAAAGAAATTTACCAAAGCAACCCTTTGATTGGCCGTTTAAAATTACCAAACGCAAAGAACGCCCATCAATCGCCGTACTAATTTCAGCTTATAATCGTGATAAGGCAACAAAATAGCAATTTGCTCGACCATAAAAATAATTGAGTTCAAACTGCGTTGGAGCAATAAAAAGCGTGAAAGCAGGCCCAATAACCTTTTGGGGTGGATCGTGGGAAATCCGCCACCTGAGCAATAGTGAGTAGTGCAGGAAGATTAGGCGCCGGCGCCGTAACCCTGTAACCGCGCTGGGGGCGCTCCATTAGCATCTTTTTTCAATAGGTACACGTTCGGCATACGTTTTCTCTTATGAACCACCTTTCTATATTATCGAGTATAGAAAATTTCAACTAAATCAATAAGCATACTACATGTTTTATCCAGATTTCAAGAACAACGTGTAACATTATCTCATAAAGTCTGAATTCATGTCATATATGTATAGAGTGACAAAAAATTGCCGTTGATTGACATCCTGATTAGGATCTAACATATGTAAAACCGTTATGAAATGCAATAGAATATTAACTCAATATAGCACATTATGTAACTAATTAATAGTTTCATATCCATACACATTAAATTAAATAAAACATCATAGCAATCCATTAAATTATGACTATTTTCTAATTTGATAATGAATTTGATTTTGAACATTCTCTAATACAATTTCAAAGCTCTAATTGTAATATCAATATAAACTCAGTTATTGTTCATAAAAACATTTGAAATACAAATATTAATATCAATGTAAGCTGAGTTATTGATTATAAAAACATTTGAAATTCGAAATTTTGTACTTTTCTTTTTAAATCACTGCCATGATTTACCGTTACGATTGTTATTTTTCCCTACTATTTCTGAACCCATCTTAAGGTATTTATATAATGTGTATAGATAAAGAAAGGTATGCAGCTGTGCGTAATTAGGCCTTAAAACAATTATATGATCTTATTTTTTAAACCATCTCTATGTATTATTTTCATAAACAAATATTGTTGTAATTTTAATTTTTATATTGAATTTATGTGTTATATTTGAAGTTCGTTAATGCTTAGTATTTTGGCTAATAGTAAAAATCGGCGCCAAATACAGTGCTACAGTAAAAATGAAGACTAGCGAAAGGGCATCTTTACAGTACGCAAGGGAGCCTGCTAACCATGAGTTATGACGGCATTTTCTTCGCCCTTATGAGGAAATACGAGAGTTTCAGCACAGATTGTAGAGGGGCAACGGAGACACTATGATTGCTCAATGTTACGCCTGGAATCTGATTTATTTCAGTCTGTTAGTTTCATTGAGAAACAGTGATGATTTTTATTTTAAGTTAAATTATTTGTATCATTTCATTTGAAGTTTAATAAAAACGTTTCGTTCTGTACATGTAACTCAAGTAAATGTGTATAAATATAAAATATTTGTTGGTGCCCGCGACTTCGCATGCGTAGGACACTTATCGTCATATTTAAAATAATTTACTTGTGTGAATTATCCAAAATATGCAATAAGTGTTCTGTTATCCTTATTAATTATAGGCTGTATGTTATTCTGATATATAAGCTATATTATTGTAAATATTCATTAAAATCCATTCAGTATAATTTACGTGAAAGAGTGGAAAACTTACAAACTTTTGCGTTTATAATATCTTAAGGGAATTAATAACATAATTTCAGTCAAGAGATGCTCATGCAGAATATAGGTCTCTACGAAAGAACCGTATACAGCATAGTTTTTGAAATATATTCAATTTTTTTTTCGTGCCTTTTCAGCGTACGAGTATGATCAAACGTAAATACTATTCCTTTTAAGATGTTACTGATTTCGGTTGCTTAAATTGTCGCACATCCTAATTCAAATTAATATTTTTACGACACATGCATAGCTAAATATGTTATTAATAAAACAAAGGAAATTGAAAAAAAAAAACAACCTGATTCAAGTATTTTTTACGCGTAAAATGTATATGCCAGTAATGTAAAGAAGCCTTTATACGATATTTATGCGTGGTGTGTCTTTTGTTTAACATCAGCGGAAATACTTTTAGCGTATGAAATTAAAACGGTAAGCAATATAACACTTTATACAATTAAACGAGAGCTACCTACGACTTGTTAAGCGTCAAAATTACATCTAATATTATTAATGAATCTACGAGATGATAGCTACGAGTTAATCTTACGCTATCTCACGAGACAATTTAGCAATTAATTTTTGTAATTTTACCACCGCAAGATATGTGGAGCTTAATATTCAAATATGAAATAAATTTCAATATAAAATTAAATTCCATGCTTTGATTTTGTTTTACTTGGTATTTGGTACTTATTAATTTAGGTTAATTATATGTTATAAAATGGAAACAAAATAATTCGAAGGTCAGATGTTGGATTTTTAAATACACGCACATATAAAAAATATTCGCCTAAAACTCAAGCAAAGATAAAAAACTTAATATACACTACAATTGAACGCTTTTGAAGACAGGGTAAATACCTCAAATGAGCCAAAAGCTACGCAGATCGAAACAATGTAAGGACATATCGGGTGCAATATTGACGGGAATAGGCCCGTCTGTGATCTAATATTCATCACAGACGCGCCGTACACATGGCAAAGCGTAATATGTAATTAGATACAATGCTCCTCGGCAGTCCACGTCGGCTACTATACATTATGCACGAACCTAAATTGAATGTGCACTTAGTTACTCTTACTGGACCTTGCACATGCTTTCGATATCATGTACCAATGATGCAAGTATGAACGAATTTGTCGACTTTTACGTTTTTTCAAAAATCTTTTTCACACAACAATCTTATTTTAATTTTAGTGGTTAAGTTTCAGCAGGAACTCCAAAACGTAAATAATCACATAAGTTTTTTTGTTACTTACGATATGAGTATATGAGAATAGTTTTTTCTCAGTTTGCAATGCGAGATTTAGGTTAGTACAGGAATAACTGTAGAACATTTTACGTATTATTATTTATTACGTTTTATCAATATTACTATTTACGGTCCAAGAAAAATAGACAACGAAGGAGTATTACTGCTGGCGAACAGTTGTAGGGAATCTGTTTACCACCGTAAAACACTTCAGTTAATTATTTTTAAACCAACTAGCTAGTTTCATTAAACCTTATTTTCATTATTAGCTAGAGTGTCAAAACAAAATATAAATTGTATAAATGCATAGCGAACTGGTAAAAAGTTGCAAGCGCTGACTTAGACATAGAAAGAGAGGGACTGCGTTGCGCTTAAAATAAAGATTAGAAGGTACTAGGCATATATAAATAAGATACAGATAGTTGAATATACAAAATAGTTTTTAATAGTATACACACACACGCACAGACACACACATACACACACACATATATATATATATATATATAGTGGCGCGCATAAAAACTGATTTAGTCATCATTCAATTTAATCACGGTCGTAAATATCTATGCGCTTAAATTAATAATAATAATTGTCGAACAACACCAAAACATAGGGAAGCAGTATGAAGAGACTAAACAAGGGTATAAGAATTCAATAAAATGTAAATTTGCTTCCCTGTGTCTGAGCGGAAACTTTTTAAAAGAATAGTCAATGGCGGAGATTGGGCATCACAAAGCCGACTAAATAGTTAATTTAGATGCTGCGGCTTACATTTTCCTTTTTTATTCGATGAACCATAATAACACATTGTTATGTATTGAAATTTGTTAAAATCATTAAAATGTTATTGTTTTGTATATATATTTGTTAATTTATATTTATGCTGTTATACTTATTTTGTTAGATCTGTTTAAATAGAATTACGTTTCGTTCTTGTAAGATTGTATCTTTGTGTTTAGATAAGGCTGCATAAAATTGCTTTATCAATAAATAAATGAATTTCTTCTCTTAAAATTAATAAAATTTTAACTCACAAACTTTCATGTTGCTTAATCAATATAAATATTTTGTAAGTATCGTGTTAATTCTCGTTATATAATGAGCCAATTTTTTATAGTAACATTGTTGATTATTTATTCTTTTTTTTTTGTTTTAATGGTATGAATGAAAATACCGTTACATATGCAAGTTAATTTCATTTAATTTATGAACCACAGTAAAAGTAGCACTATGAAGTAGAAAAATGCATCAAAATATTCAAGGCTTTGATGTTAAAGACTTAAAATTAAATATATTCAGAGATTGTAAAATTTGTGTTACTGAACATTGGCTACAAAATTATTAACTACTAGCTTTCTGCCCGCGGCTTCGCCCGCGTGGATTTCGGGATTGGGTGTATAGAGGGTTAAGGGTCATAGCTTTTGCCCACGGCTACATATACGCGGAAGTCGGTTTATGGTGCGAAGATTTTATCGCGCTTCCCGTGGGACTATCCGTTTTTCCGAGATAAAAAATGCCGCAAAACTCCTCAAGAATCACTCTATCTATTGATGAAAACCGCATAAAAATCTGTGCAGTAGTTTTTGAGCGAAGCCTTTATTGCGCATCCCGTGGGATCTGTCGATTTTTCCGGGATAAAAAGTAGCCTATGTTACTCGGGGAGAATGTAGCTTTCCAAAGGTGAAAGAATTTTTGAAATCGGTCCAGTAGTTTAAGCGTGAAGAGGTAACAAACAAACAAACAAACAAACAAACACACTTTCGCATTTATAATATTAGTTGGGATATTAGTTGGGATTAGATTAAAGACGGGATAGATGCTTCAGTGGGATACATGTCTCATTTGCAAAAAACCTAACTTTCCAAACTCCAAACTAAAAAACACCTAGTAATAACTAAGAATCACAGCCACTCTTCACACTTCACACCTTCGTTAGCCAAAGCGTTCGTGCGGTGAGGATGTATTTCGGACATGTGCGCATTCAGTCAAAGTTTTAAAGATTAGTATTTGCCATTGTATAACTTTACAGGTAGTCATTAATTCCGATATATTTTACATTATGTCAATATACTGATTCATCAAATATGCAACTAGTTGTAAATAGTTGTTTTTTATTTATTTATAAAATAAAATACTTGGGCAAAAAGGATAGTCTGCTTGATATACCATGTGTACCCTTATAAGGACCATATATGCCTCATATCATACAGTATACATGCTGTGTATATTTTTGTGTTCTGTTGTTTAGACTTTTTACAATATATTTTATGAACAATTACTTTTAGAATTAGAATTTTAATAGGTAACCATAACTATTTTATTAGATCTTATACCTATTACAATTATATTTTAACGATGATAAAAGATTTTTAAAACTGTGAAATGGTTTTCATTATTAGACCCAAGTACCTGGGAGACAATTTCTGTTTTAGGAGTAGCCTTCTAGTGCTAAAACACCAATTGTCTTCAAAACCTCGTAAAAGTTTTGTTTAGATTTTCGTTTATACAGTATGAGAGGCATCTATTCTTCTTAGTATTTTCATGGTGGGATTACTATCCATGTGGATCCTCCAAAAGTCCTCCTAAATCCCCCAAAAAGGAGTTCCATAAAATGCTAAGATCTGCAATATAGCATTTCATTTGTTAAGCACAAACATGGTCAGTTTCTTGATGAATTAGTTACTATTCGTGTTTCGGTCGTCAATCCAATCAGCGAATTGTTGTTCGTGGCTGTCAATTCAACTTACAGTTGTCTTGGATACCTTTCTTCGCCAGCATTGTCGGTAGGCTGGATAAGTGAACAATCTTAGTCAAATAGCAACTATACATATATTTTTTTCAGACAATAATCACAGTTTACTATCAAATATTTATACCTATTTTCTTCATTAGTAAATGAGGAATTAAGCAAAAATTGAAAAAAATTCAACCTGGTTATTTTCCATATTACTTTTTAAGCGAAATATGATTTTTATAACAAATTGTAACAGCATTTACAAAGCATTACTTTCATCTTTACGACAAAAACATTTCTTTATATTAAATTTATATTCAGTATTTGATGTTCTTTTCAAGATCCCGCAATTTTTGCTTACTTTGTATCAGATAACACTGATAAGAAACGACTTTTGTTTTGTAGTCTTTTGATTTCAAATCCTATGGCAATTCAAAATGTAACAAAACAAGCATTCAATGCAAATATAATGTAAATCATCATAAGAATTTTTAAGAAAATCGTCCTTTTTATGTTAAAAATATATTCGTACTCTAAATGGCAATATGTATAAATTGATATTATGATGATTATCACATTTTTGTTAATAAAAATTGCATACCATCGTAATCGTAACATTAACAAAAAAAAATTACCTACCTAGAATGGTACTTAATGCTTTCTCTAAAAAGCTAAATAAAAATAATACAGTACATCTAGTTTGAATACTATTACGTTAGGGCATTACTGAAAATGTTTGAATACTTGGCAAATAAATGATCTGAAACCGATCTAGTGGGATCGGAATCATTTGCCAGACTAACAAGAAATACAGCACACACAGGCTAACCGTAAAGAAGGCATCACAAAATAGGAGCTATTCAAGTCCGTTTTGCAAAGCACTTCATGGATGGGGATAACTTGCATGCCCCGTCGCCTGGCCCTTGGTCGGACGACCTCCGGGTGACGGAGAGCGAGCTCGCCGGGGCCGTTTCGCGGCTCTCTGCGCGCAACACTGCCCCGGGACCGGATGGGGTCCCGGGAAAGGTGCTAGCGCTGGCGCTCAGGGCGTTTGGGAGCACGGTGAGGCAGCTCCTTACGAGCTGTCTGCGCGAGGGCGTGTTCCCCGTCGACTGGAAGTCGGCCAGGCTGGTGCTCCTCAGGAAGGAGGGAAGGACAGGCGACGTTCCGTCCTCGTTCCGTCCGATCTGCTTGCTGAACGAGGCGGGGAAGCTCTTCAAGAGAGTTATCTCCGCTCGTATCAGCGAGCACCTGTCGCGCCTGGGTCCCGACCTATCGGACTGTCAATTTGGATTCCGGCGGGGGCGATCAACGCTGGACGCCGTCCAGCGTGTTCGTTCCCTGTCCGGAGTCCGCAGTCCGCAGTCCGATCGGGGGGGGGGGGGGGGTGTCGTTAGACATCGTCAACGCCTTCGGCACCCTCCCCTGTCCGGCCGTTAGGGAGGCGCTCGTATACCACGAGCTGCCTCCCTACCTGCGGGCCGTGGTTGGGGACGGGAGGGAAACGTCGAGGAGGGTCGAATGCGGCATTCCGCAGGGGTCGGTGTTGGGACCCCTGCTGTGGAACCTCGCATACGACGCGGTCCTTCGCACCAGCCTTCCTCGCGGCGTGAGTGTCGTCTGCTACGCTGACGACACTCTCGTCGTGACGACTGGGGCCGACTTCGGGCCGGTGCTCAGGCTTGCCGAGCTTGGGGTGGCATGTGTCGTGCGGGCGATCCGCCAGCTGGGTTTACAAATAGCGCCTCACAAAACCGAGGCGCTATGGTTCCACGGCCTTCCGAGGCGCCGGGAATCACCTAGCTGCCGGATCCGGGTGGGTGACGCGGTGGTCCCGGTGGGGCCGTACATCAAGTACCTGGGCCTCACCCTGGACCGCCGCTGGAGCTTCGAGGAGCATTTCGTGCGGTTGGTCCCCCGAGCCAAAAGGGTGGCGGGCGCATTGCATCGCCTGCTGCCCAATCTCGGGGGACCGAGGGATGGAGTTCGCCGCCTGTACGAGGGCGTCGTGCGATCCGTGGCCATGTATGGGGCTCCCGTGTGGTCGCAAGACTGCGCGAGGTCCCCCCGCTGCAGAGCTCTGCTACGGAGCCTGCAGCGGATAATGGCCATACGGATCGTACGAGGCTGCCGTACAATCTCGTACGAGCGGCGACGGTTCTGGGACGCTCCCCCCCATTCGACATCCTGGCCGACATGTACGCGGCGACGTATGCGTCGCGGCGTGTCGACGGGGGGGGCGATGGGGGGAGCACCCTGGAACCCGCGCACGAAGTGCCTAAGCGGGAGTGGCACCGACGGATTATGGCGGCCTGGCGTGCGCAGCTCGAATTACGGATCTGCGCGCGCCAGCGGGTCGTCGGTGCCGTACTCCCGCACCTCGAAGCTTGGCTCCACGGGAAGGAGGAGGTCACCTACCGATTGACTCAGATACTCACCGGGCACGGCTGCTTCGGTGAGTATCTGTGTCGAATAGGACGGGAGGGATCGACACATTGCCACCACTGCGCATCCGACCTTGACTCGGCCCAGCACACGCTGGCGGAGTGCCGCGTGGGCCTCTGAGCCCCGAGTCTTGGTCGCAGAGATCGGGCGAGATCTGTCTCCGCCGGCATTGATTGCGGCAATGACGAGGGAGGTTGGAGGGCTGTGGCCTCCTTCTGTGAAGCAGTGATGCTCCAGAAGGAGGCCGCCGAGCGGGGTCGGGAGATGGCCGATCCGCTCGAAGAAGGCGGCGCCGGGGCTCGGTAGCAAAGCTGCGGCGCCGCCGCGGGTCGCCGGCGGGCGCGAGGAAGTCGCGACTGCTACGGCGACCCGGGATGGACACGCCCGTCCGTGGCCGGGGGGCGTCGTCGGTGGAGGAGACCGGGGAGGTAGTAGCCTCCCCCGAGGAGGGCTCCCCTCTAGGCAGGGGAGCGGAGGCTGGGGGTTCCCGGAGGTGGCTTGGTGTTCCCGGGGCTCCCTACATGCCTGAGGAAGGCCATCCCTGAGGTTTTTAGTGGGTAGGCCTCCCCCTTCTGGGGAGGAGAGCCCCACATAACCGTCGGCTCGCTACAGCCGGGGTATGCAATTTAATGCATTTTCCTCAGGGGAAAATAAAAAAGGGATAACTTGCATGCGGAGCAATGAGTTTCGCCTATTGACTAGTGCCTTAAACGGTCATTTTCCCACTAAGATTGTGTATATGAGTAGATTATGTATCATGCAAGGAAGTAAAGGAAAGCTTATGTGCCTGCAGGAGATTAATGTTGATGGGAGCTGGATACACCAGACAGAAAGGCTACGCGTGTTATTCAATCCCCGAAAGGAACTGAAATATAAGAAAAGTAGTCGTAGTTACGCTCATTATCGGAGCGGACGGACACCAATGGTACATCTATACGTAGCAGGCACACAGTTTGTTTTGCACGCATTGGCCCCGCGTGACATTATCTTCTAACCTTTCGTTTGTATGAGAATGTGTTAAGTAGGTACATATAGGCATATCTATAATTTTTGATTACTATTGTATCTCATCATTTATTAATTTTAATTGAAAAACTTTTGCTGTTATTTTGTGAAAGAAAATTTTAGGTACTATATATTTCGGGAAAATATCTTAAATATGCAAGAAAATTTGATGATTAATATGCAAGATAATCTGGTATTACAGAAACAGGAAAGGTCTTGCACACAATGTAATACGATGAATTTTTAGCTGTGATAATTGTAATTAGTTTACTGTGAAACATATTTACAACAATGTATACACTCTTAATTTTTTTTATGTACGTATATTAAATTGTTTTGTGTTTTATAAGCAATAAGTTAAACAGAGTAACCATCCAATGTATTAATAGGATGTTAGGAAAAATCCGATTTAGTCCTCTTAGGCATTAGGTACCCAGATTTTCAATATATCACTCTCAACAAGACCTATTCCATTATTATTTATATTAAAATTTACGTAATTCTAATATTTTAATCAAACAATATAATTTCATCGACTTTTGTCGAGCGAGACGATGAGGACGACGAGACGGGACCTAGTGACCTGCAATATCACACTCTTCAACTTTGTTCAATCACCAGTCTCTCTCATACAAGTTACTACGAGTACCTTGTTTATTTATTACTTAGTAAGCAATCTAGTAATTAACTAGACAGAGTTTTGATACATGTATTGCATTGTTACTCTTGTGTTTGTGGAGATATTAGTTCTGATTTATTATTATTAATAAGTAAAATCAAATTTAAAGACAAATTATTAAGGAATAAACATATGGATAACCTGTATCATATAAAGTGTTTTGAACATAATAATAAAAATATAGAATTTTAGTTATACAACAGTAACAAATTAAAAATCACCAAAAAACATATTCAGTCACAGAAATTTTCAAATAAACTTACACGTTGTATAGGAACAATCTGTTATATTGAGTACCATCGTATCCACTACCTACGACATAAGAGGTTGTTATTTCACTAAAAAGTTTTTTACTTACTTTGGTTTGATTCTAGCAGCATATTAGCCCAGTCGCTCAGGAGTCATCCTTTATAAAGTAAGATATAAGTAACGTCTGCAGGAGCTTGGTCTAAATGTACAAAATAAAAGTGAGCTCCTGCATCTAAGATCCAGGAAAAATTTATCTTTCGTCTTATAAAGGACAAAGCCGGCTCACCAATAATTTTTTCACCTTGCTAAACAGAGTCGAGTTAGCACCCTCGCGGCGTACAACAGCAGTATTTTCTCATAGAAGCCAACAAGATTGAGCGAGCAAGGCGTTCATAAGTCACGGTTAAGCGAGCCCGGTAATCTCGGCCTGGACGCTGGCAATAATCCGCCTTGTCCGCTTTGTATGTGCACTTTGTAATTTTTATAATGCTCGAACAGGTTAATTATAGAAAGGATAAATTGTCAGATTTATTGAAGTCGTCTTGTGAAAGTATACAGTGCTACAGTAATAATAGCTCGCGGAAACATAAACTTGTTAATTATTGCGTATTAAATGAAATATAATTTCTGCTACAACCCAAAACATTAATTGATAACGAAACAAATTTATAACAAGTTATTGTTGTAAGTTAATCAATTATACGTTCATTGCTTGTTTCGCTTACTTTGACTCATTATAGCAGATGTCTGTATGTAGCAGTTGTCAGTGCTACACTGTAATAATCGTGTGTCGCCCAAAGGAACCAGATCAATCTATCTATCGACTGTCAGTTTTAACTTTATTTTTACTTTCCCTTTGTCAACAAGTTTTTTCTATTGTGCTTCTTTTTATTGACAGACTTAGTATCATTCGAACACTTCGTAGAGATTGCGAAGAACAGCGTACAATATCTTTACGTGTTATCTCAAGTTATGCTTGCTGTAAAGGCTTTATATTTTACATGCTGTGCTCTTTCTTGGTAGTTCCGCATATCGCGAGGAGTGTTAATCATTCGTATCACTCACTAATCAAAGTACTACTTGTTAGTGTAAGTAAAAGTGTATGTACAATATAACTAATTAAGCAGCAATTATAGACTTTGTAATTGTACTTTTTATGAAGCTTTTAAAGGTGACAATGAGAATGACAAGACAATAACATGTAGATCACAAAGTAACGAAAACTGTGTACTTAACAATTTCTTTTGTATGGAAAAATCGAACACTATACAGGCGAAGCTTTTTTGTAACAAAAACATAATTAATGCATGTTTCCCAATTGGTATCACCTTCAACTCACCCAAGATAAAATATCGAAAATATTCATAAAATGCGTTACAAATATGTAACAGATTTTTATACCAGTTTTATACAAAGTAAAAATGTAATTACAATAACTTACAGTGCATGTTGCAATCAAAGTAAGACATCTCGTCTGGGATTTACTTTTCAATCCAACGTCCATTTGAAATTAAGTTCTCGAATTTCGATGTAGATTCACAATATCTGATGTTAATCTGGCTCGATATTAATAAATTCGTGTTGGTAAGTAAGACCCTTCAGTTAACTGTCTCTATTTCTTAGAAAATTCTATTTATTATTTCAGTGGTTTAATTGTTGATTACTTTTTTTATTTTTGCGTAAATTGGATACCAAATATTCTTAAGATAATAAAGAGGATCGAATCGCTGTGATTGCATTACATAAGGTATTGTAGATATAGAGCCAAATTCAATATTAAAACTTTCCATCCGCTAGTTCATAGTTGAATATTTGTGTACCGGGCTGAGAAGTATAATGAAATATCATCTATTTGTGATAGAAAATAATCTAGCGGTCGACCCAGTGTTTGTACGACTAGACGATCAGAGCAGTAAGGGGAAAAATGTGAGAAGTTGTGTCAGAAAGTATATCATTTTACTTGCCACTGAAGATGACAACTTGATTTATGTTATGTATTTCAAAAGATGATTTTGAACTTGTAAATAACAAAATATGCACTATCACTATTCATTCATTATTAAGTTGATAAGTAAACAAATAACATGGTCATCATCACATCTCAAATACGTCCCCAGCGAGGGGCACGAGCGTAACCTATGTTAGAGCGATAAGGGTCAACTATGTTGGTCGGTGCATATTGGTTGGCTACATGTATCTTTGAATTTATTCGCAGGTGTATGAGGTTAATAAGGTAGCACAATAAACATAAATATTTAAGAGGTAGGTTCAATTTTTTTATAATAGGGCAATATTCGAACAAGCAGAAATACCGTATTTATGATCAATGGTCAAGAAAACTTCCTAATTAATTAACAAAGCTTCTTAATTAATCAACAGATGTGTATATATTCCGACTTCAATGATGTTTGGATAAGGTAATAGCTATAAAGGAGTGACTAAGAGATTTTTGTAAAAAAATGTACTACATAATCGGTATAAGTGTACTAAGTTACCATCCTTGAGAACGAAGCCCATTAACCACCTTCTCAAGAATTGAAGCTTCATAACAATGTTCCATAAACAAAAGCGGTCCTTTTAGCAAAACTCAGCACCGGCTCATGAATCTTAATTCGCTGATTTACGTTTAATCGACTATTTTTTACAGTTTGTCTTGCTCTATATGTCATAATAATTTGGAATCCCTAACGCAGTCCATAAGATTGGCAAGGAAGAATTTTCCCATAGGAAAATAATGTTATTCTATTGATATAGTTAGTCTCAACATTAAAATAACTGTGTACAGCCAATCAATCAATATATAATTTCGACTAAGTGTTATATATTTTATATGAGATCTTTGTGGTTCCCCTGACATAATTGTCATTGAGAAAGAAATGTGACCTGCAATTAGAGTTAAGTAGTTACAGTCAAAACTGTTAAGAAATTAGCCTTCGTAATAAGACTGACACACTTAATAATAACTTTGAAAGTTACAAACACAAAAACTTCATGTTCATCGCTTTTCAGGCCGGAGGACAAATAATGAGTACGACATTTGATTTCCAAGCTCACCTCGTTAGCGCAGCTTAATGCGCCGCCGTGCGATGCTCGTTTTATTATGCCAACGGGCGTTGTAATATTTTGAGTACGTCACCGGTGGTGACACGGTGCATATTTAAACAAAGCGGTGCCTCGTCAGATTCGAAGTGAAATTGCTGCACCATTAAAAGGGGGATACTAAGTTCTGTTTACTATGCTTTGCTTCGTCCAATTTGAAGGCATTGAAATCTTTAATTAATCGTTTCAAATCACTGCATGGTTTTTATGAAAGGTGATGAAAAGGTGGTTGAAAGTTTTATGTTTTAAATATTAGAAACGTTTAATATAGAAACGGCTGAAGATTTTGTTATTTTAATCTTGATCTAACTAATCCCAGATTAATAAACTGCTGATCGTGTAATGAATCATATTATTTTATCGTATAGATATTTATCGATCTAGCCGACCAAAACGTCATAAGACAATTGTCAGAGAAACTGTACACTGTGTCACATGCCAAGTCATAAGTCTATTTGTTCCGGATGTGCTGTAACTAGTTTCAAAATCAATAGATTTTCCATTGTGATTTGGAGCAAGGATAGTATAATAATAAATGATATTTATTATTATACTATCCTTACTAATATTATTAACGCGAATGTAACTCTGTATGTGTGTCTGCCGCGTTTACGCGTTAAAATTACTAACAATAAGCCGACTTAAATAAAATTGGTATACATAGAATATCTAGAGCCAGAGAAAAGACAAATGATTCTTTTTAATACGAACAATGGCTGAAATAGGTTGACAGAAGGGAAATCAATTTGTATGGATAGTACATTTTAAAATTGTTTTTAGTGTATTGAATATGTATGAGATATAAATAAATATGACATTTAATACTTGTAAATACTCGTATTTTTATTCTATGGGAGGTAAATTAGGGAGTGGAATTTTTTGATTGATTAGGCTGTCCACCTATTCCCTATATAAACATTAATTAAAAACTGGTTCGATTTCAAATGGCCAGAGTAGGATATATTTTTACCACGGTAAAATCAAATAGTAACAATTGTTTTGACGTAAATTGGCATAAGGATGATTGAAAACACGACGAGAATATAAAACAATATCTACCGTGGGAAAATATAGCTTTCCTTTTGGTAAATCCGGTAAGTCCGGTTATGCGGGTGAAGTCGCAGGCGGAAAGCCAGTATACTTATGTATGTACGTACATATTTGGTAATAACTGAATAAATTGTTCCATTAACTGAGACTAGGATGATTGTAATAGCATATTATGTAAGTAGTAAAAGTATAAATTAATTTTTTATTCACTTGTTCATTGTGGTAGCCAATTGTGATAAAGAATCGAAAGTGAAATAGCAATAATACCTGCCGAATCCAAGGTGAATCCACAGCATAGTATAAATAGTAGATAGTAAACCAACTCCAAAACTCCTTGTGTACAGCCTTCTCACTCTATTTATGTACACTTCACGAACGCTACACGGGAGGACTGTGACACGTGGAAAAATAAAATGCGGTAACAATGAAACTTTGTGGCTGCGCACATGGGATAGTCTGCGTAACCCTTACAGTCTCCTAATTTGTCGTTCTCTGTCGTGGCAGTATATATTTCGCCTACACTCATCTCTCTTATTTACCAGCTTGTCATCCACTCCAGCAACTATCAAATCATCTTTTACGCAATCCGTAAAGTAAATGCGACAACTGGTAGGTCAGTCCAATCATTAGATGCGGCGACTGGTATTAACCATTAGCACCGTCGTGCCGTCACTACTTACTGTCTTTTATCACTTTTAGCTACAGAATTCCGCTCTTTCCGTCAGTATATTCGCTTGAGTCGAACGCATGTGTGAGTATTATTTAAGTGAAGCGTTGAGTTCTGGTGCACGACTGGCCGTAGGACGCGTGACCGGGACATGAGTGAAGTGACCATTCGGCGTTTTTATTGCCCGTAAATGTTTGTTATTGTGTGCGTGTACCACTCGTAGTTTCACATACAAATAAATGTTGGTGAAATGGTAAAAAAAATTGGCCTACTCTATAATATTTATACTACGTAGCCCGGCTCGCGTGCAGCGTAGAAAGTGAAGTCATCATTGAGAAAAAATCGTCGTAAGATCTTTTCGATTGGGAGATGCCGTTCACAGTCGAGACACATCGCGACCTGAACGATTTACATATTACGTGACAGTTTTGCGAAGCCCTCCATTGACTCCGGACTGATCGACTGAGACATCGCTGATATTGTTTTTCAAATGTTACGCACAATTTTGTGAGCTGTTCTCTATTCACACGTTTAGGGTTCCGTAAAATTCGTACCTACTAAAATTTCAATTCAATTTAGTTTCATTAATAAATCTCAGATATATAAATCGCCATCGTTAACTTATAATATGAATATAATTCACATTGAATATTACTTATACTCGTAGCTAACGGTACCTACATAACTAATTACAGTAATGAATTACTACAACATTTTACAAATGTATAAAATATTATAATTGATTATTCATACTCGTATTAGTGCTAATATTAATCAAATAATCAAATATTAAATAAAGAATGTATAGTGTTATGTTGTGTCAACGATTTATTTCTCATTAAAAATTATGATTTTTGACTCACCCTCTCAATGTCTTTATTCTTGCCTATATACTGTATATTTTATTAATATAACATATTGTCTTTAACAATGACATTAATAGAGGTACATAAGATATATTTAATTTAAAAAGTCACTAAGTAACAATATTGTATAGGTATTGGTAATTTCATGCTACCATTAAAATTGAAATAGATTCGATTAGAGCTGTAAAAATTTAAAATTATTTTTATTACAACATAAAAACAAATCCTGTCTGGGCTAAATTAATAAATTACGAGATCCCTTCATCCTTCAAGAGAATTTGATTAGAGACTTAATAATTTATTATAGTTTTCTTTTAGCCAGATGGCAAAGCAAAGTAACTTGTTGCAAATTATTTACTAATTAAGTTAAATTACTCATGTTTTAATTTAAATTATCAGATCTGAATCTTTGTATTCAAAATAATACGCAACGATATAAAGAAATAGCAACAATAAGCATTTATGATCATACGAAAAATATATTTGACCCTGTTATAATGAATTGAAATAGGTGTTCCAAAATTAAAAATATTTATATATACGGAACAAAACAAGATCCTCGTCTCGTACTTGTCTTACATTTATTTCGCCCTCTGAAAATTCTATGAGCACTCCGAGCTTCACGCTCCCTGTACGCGAATTACCTCTGTCT
Organism: Scirpophaga incertulas; assembly: GCA_036419045.1. Classification (NCBI taxonomy): domain Eukaryota; kingdom Metazoa; phylum Arthropoda; class Insecta; order Lepidoptera; family Crambidae; genus Scirpophaga; species Scirpophaga incertulas. The sequence goes on along the minus strand of CM071637.1, from coordinate 14,403,241 downwards.
ATGGATATAAAACAATAAAACATCCCGTCGGCAAACGAGATGTTGTGAGACACGGGAATTATTTATTAAATTTTGTTAAGACGTGTTGCCCTGGCGACGGCGTGCTACGATTATATTACTTAGCAAAAGCTTGACTTCAGTTTACCGCCTGCTGCTTTAGAAATTAATTTTCAAATAAGCACTCTGACGTACCATTTGTGATAGGAAATATTAAATAGAATATTTGTTAATAAATGCACAGATATTTATAAGAAGCTTTAACTGATCCGAACAAACTTTTTATTTCGATGTTACCTTTCATTAATAATATATCTCTTAGATAAATGTTTAGTCCACTGAAGTTTGCAAGGGTTTCCAAGTCCTAACACTTCCCAGAAATCATAATTATCTGCACAAATGTAACCTGCCGGCCGACCACAGACGCTTGTGGGAGGTGTCCGTGGTCGGCACCTACACTCAAATAATTCATTTATGACATTGTCTTTGGGATATATTGAAAGACAAACTGAGAATAAATTTGCTTATTACATAGGCCTCCAGTAAAGTTTGAAAATTTTGTATCGATTAAATAGAAAACTTTATAAAACATTGCGTACAATATACTGACATCTATTTAAATAGGTTATACTATTATTCAATATCAGTTGTTTCATACTACTGCTATCGCAAGCCTTTGATGCTATATGAGCTGTTCCGGGAATTTGTGAAATATCAGAAATACTTGGAACGCCAATCTCTTCCGAAATAGTTGGTCTGATATGCATAACAATATTCATAGTAACTTTAATATTTTTATTTTATTATATTAAATTTAAGCTCACAAGTAATAAATTATTATATCTATATTTTTTAATAATATTACTGATATTATAATATGAGAAATTTTCAAGTCAGACGGGTTGCGAACCGCGTCAATATGCAGTGTCTGCAACATACTTCTTTAACAAGACATGTTGAAGATGCAAGTTTGAAACCCGCCGAATCGACATTTTTTTCTTGGGTTGTATTGTCATATATGTAACGGTAACGCAGATCGGAATACTTAACCGCGGTTGCCCTTGGTATAAGCAAGCCATGTCGATGTTGATCAACATGAATGTATGTGCGTTTTCGGTGCCAACAAATACGGGCAGTAAAAAAGCTTAAAATATACTTTTTAACCAAATCAGAATAATATGCAGAATGGTTGCTCTCCTATAGTCACAGTGTCACATAGGTAGAGCATGTTAGGAAGAGTCTGAAAGGCTAGATCAGGGAGCACAATATACGTGTCACATCAGAACAGGATGGATAGGCCTCGAAAAAAGGAAAAAAAGAAAAATCACTCAACGCTGAACAATGGGATCATTTCTCGAGTCTTTGTCAAACAGACTTAGATCTACTAAATATGCTATATCTAAAGTAAGACAATTGACTAATGTTCAAATGACAAGATTGCTCTCTTTTAGTTATTTTCATAGTGACTACTAATGCGGGGATCAGCAGCGAATGCAGAAAGTAATTTGAGCTATCAATAATTTTAGATAGAATGAATTACTCAGAGATTTATTTGGGGAATCAAAACAAATGTTTTTTTTTTTCTTCTCCCTGTATTTTTACAGAGCTGCTAATTAGAAGCTAGCCTAAAGATAAATAGTCTGAACCCAACTTCCTTTAGAAGTTTCAACAAGTTTATTTTTCATTTATAAAAGCTATAACTTTATTGTGTTATTTAATATAGACATGAAAAAATATTGTAAAAATAATTACACTAGTAGTTCAGTTATAAGTATTGTAATATACAGCTATATTTTGAGTCTATTTGGTCTTCGGTTACTACTGTCACAGTACTGAGCATAAGCATGTTGTAAAATCCTTCGTTTGTGTGATTGCCAGCGTTCAGCTACAAGGCGTCTAGTGCCGTCAATACGCTTACAGTGATGGCTCGACATAATTATTTCCTATTCAGTATTAAAAGAAGAGCTACCAGAAAAACAAACGGCCTGCTTGATGGTAAATAGTAGACAATAAAATAGTCCACTAGATGGCATATTGTAGTTACTAATTGTGAAAAAAATCTCTTGGTAATTTAATAAAAAATGCTTCTGCATAAACTTTTTGAGATTGCAAAGAAAAGTTCTGGCTACACAAAAACTTTGTATGATATACAATGTGTAGTTAGGTAATAAGTATTTCAAGCCTTTAACTTCAAAATGGTTGCTTGAAACTAGTAAATATGAAGCGAAACTCTAGCCAATTAGGTAACTTCACTATTGCGCAGAGAAACTTTTCCAACGGGCTGTTCCGCAAATAGTATCGAAAGCTAGGTTTTGATTTATAAAAAGCGAGCTTCTGGAAAGCAAACAGTTTTCGAAAGAGTTGAAAGCATTCAAGAAATGTTTTAAGGAAATTATTTACAATATTAAGTCAAGAGTTAGATTTTTGTAAATAATAAAGTGAATATTAATATAATTTTATATACAGAGAACTGTGCGGTGTTGACAGTTTAATTAAAAACAAATGATATTAGATTTCCTTCAGATATAAAATGTATATGTTACCGCCCAAACCCGATTTCAGGACAAACCAGTTTAGACTAGTCCAAACTAATTTGTCCTAAGCCCGATAGAATAGACCAGTTTAGGCTAGGCCAAACTAGTTGATCCTGATATAAATACGCACACCCTAGGATAAACTGGTATGGTGTAGTCTAAATATTATAGTACATTTAGAAAGTAAAAATAAATAGATACACTGAACATAATAATCGGTAATTGGAAAAATAATAATTTTTATTAAACTAGAAAGATTCGTCGTTAAAAGTTATGGATAATTGGTAATACGAACAATCATACTATAACAAATAATACTGTGTTTTTAATAGAAGCAATAATCATATGATGTCTTCTTGCCAAGAAGATAATGATACTCCGCAATTCTAAGTGCCACCAAAGCATCCCATGTAAACATAAATAACAATTTTAATAATTGACATTTTGTTCAGTTTATCTATTTATTTTAAGTTTAATAAATGTACCTACTATAATATTTAGACTAGACCATACCAGTTTATCCTAGGGTGTGCGTATTTATATCAGGATCAACTAGTTTGGCCTAGCCTAAACTGGTCTATTCTATCGGGCTTAGGATAAATTAGTTTGGACTAGGCTAAACTGGTTTGTCCTATCGCCTATAGGAAGAACTAATTTAGCCTAGGCAAAACCGGTTTGTCCTGAAATCGGATTTGGCCGGTAACATATATAAATTTACAAATTAACGATAAAAAACTGCCCTGAAAAATTATTAATATTTAATTAGAGTTTAAAAAAATACCTTATGTGAAACTTAATAAAATTAAATAAAAAAATTCCGTCCATCGGCAGTGTGCCCAGAAGGCATTACCACAATACTGATCCACTGTACCATATATGATCTAGCCTCCTGATCACGTGTTGATTCGATTAGCCTGCGGCTGCATTTTTTAAAGACTCTATGAGCACTTTCCACCCAGGATTCCAATCTTTACCACATATGGTTTAAATATGCATCCACTTGTTAAGTTGTCCGTTTGAAGAGTTTAGCCGAATTTACAGCAGAGCCAGCCTTATTAACGGTGCCATAAAGATGGGACTGTGCCAGAGTATCTGCACACGTCACATGCCAAACTATCGGTTGTCCCATCTTCTATGGTATGAGGGACATACCATTGACTCTTACCGTTGTCGTGGGCGAGGTAGGCCGGTTCTAGAACAGCCAATATTCCAACACTATTCAAGGCCCTACGGATGACGTCGTTAAGGCTGTCATGACGAGAGGCACGCCTTGAGCTTTTGCTGCATAAGAGGCCGTGATGATCCAGCTGGTCAACTAGATTACTATAACGACAGCAATGTGGGAGTACACAGGTCCCAGGCGAAGAGCGATTGACAGGCGGAATGTCGTGTAATCATAAAGGGTTCCTTAAGGTATGGTAGCAAGAGTGAGTATCTGTATCGAATAGGACACGAGGGATCGACATATTGCCACCACTGTGCATCTGACCTCGACTCAGCCCAGCACACGCTGGCGGAGTACCTCGCGTGGGCCTCCGAGCGCCGAGTCTTGGTCGCAGAGTTCGGGCGAGATCTGTCTCCGCCAGAATTGATTGCGGAAATGCTGACGGACGAGGGAGGTTGGAGGGCTGTCGCCTCCTTCTGTGAAGCAGTGATACTCCAGAAGGAGGCCGCCGAGCGGAGTCGGGAGACGACCGATTCATCTGGAAGGAGGCGGCGCCGGGCTCTGTAGCACATCTGCGGCGTCGCCGCGGGTCGTCGCGTCGGCGGGCGCAAGAAAATCGCGCCCGCGGGTACGGCGACCCGGGAGGGACCACGCCCCTTCGGTGGCCGGGGGGCGTCGTCGGTGGCGGAGACCGGGGGAAGTAATGTAGCCTCCCCCGAGGAGGGCTCCCCTGTATCGTCGGGGGAGCGGAGCGGAGAAGGCCATCCCTGACGTTATTAGTGAGTAGGCCTTTGCAATTTAAAAAAAAAGGCTGGTTACCGTATGGTATAAATTGCTTCGTATCAGCCTACAAAGCGGCTCATCTCAAAGACGCTGTGAGCTTGGGTTTGTGCACATAGTGCTTGTGCAGATATCGCTCCACGCATTTCTGGCTTCTGACATAAAAGGAATCTCAAGGGATTGGTTTTGTGACTTTGTGATTTTGGTTATTAATTTAATTTAATTAATTTAAACAGAGGCAGATATGCGGGCAGTGAAACACTAGAAACTTTCCTGATACTCGTATCTATACCATCATATCTTATCGGCAGAGAAGCCTGTGCCTGTGTTAGTCTAATATATCTTCGTGAAATTTACTATGTTCTTCCACTGTCATCATATTGAATGTGTCGCATATTTTATAAAAAGCCAAAGCATCGTAATCAAAATGCACCCGATAATAAATTAATGATGTATAGGCAGGTTAAGGTCAATACCAAATCCTATCCTGGGTTTTGTATTTGTTACGAATTAGTTTCGAACAATCATCCTAACTATAATATCAAAACATATTTTAATTTTTATGATTACAAAATGTGTTAATGCTAGACACGGATCTCCTTAGACGAGGAAACATTGGATAAAAATATATTGCTCTGCTGTTAGCACGGTGTTCTTTTTTGTAATATATATTTGTATTCGTAAAATAATTTTTTTGGGTAAGTTAATTGGCTTATGTGATATTTATACAAAAACGAGTGATGAAACATTATACATGAATATATATGTATTTTATAAATGCAAAAATAAAATATTTGATCCTAAAGCAATAGAATTCACAAGAAAAATATTAAACTTATACATAAAACTAAAATTAAACATTCATTCAAACTACAAAAAAAACGTAAGCAAGTACGCAACCAATTTGGAACGTGACATCGCACGGAAACGCAGACAGATGGCTCGTCCATTGGTCGTACTATGTTTCGAACACATCGGCCTCGTTTAATTGAGCTATTTGTGTTAGTCCGCTGTAACCACGTTGCGTCGTAATTTTGTATAGGGGGTTTTGTTTGTTTCATCAAAGTATCTGATGTCACCTGGCAAAATGCGCATAATAACAATAAATAATAGTTTCAGTTTATTAATGTCTTGCTAAATATAGAACAATAACTCAAAATATTATTTCTATAGCAATCATGTTTCTTATATAGAAGCTTTTTTAAACGTAATGCAAAAACGTATCATTGAAACCATCTAATTATTATTCTTTTAAACACCGTAAACAATTTACTCAAAGCTATGTTTCTATACATTCCTCTAGTTGATGTAAGTAATAAAAAAAAACTATTGCGCTTCCTGAAAGAAACCTGCAGTAAATGCAGCATTCTTTTTAGATTTGTTGCGTTTCTATAATATAGAAATTAATCAGAGTATATTATTAAGTATAGCTATCGATATGATGTCATATCCTTAACTATTTTATATATCTACATTTTCTTGATGTTTCAGCATTAACTCTATCGTTCTGTAGTTTCGTTAATTTTATGAATTCATTGTTTAATATTTTTTCAAACGGAAGGTATGCAAAATACTTCTATAGTTTCTTATGTAACATTGGATTTACAAGTATATCCCGAACTATTTTATTCCAACAGATAGATAGGCAATAGGATTTTCCCTAGGTTTCATCAAAGGAATCTTAATGGATATAAAAGTTACATATCATTTGCATGATGCCGATGAGCTGATGAGCTTGATGACACATGCTTTCTACACAGATAATTATTAATTATGTTTATATAATTTATATGTATAGTTCATACCGTGACATTATTTTGTTTGTACCCAGATGACAGATTGTATCAACAGCAGGCTCTGTGACCAATTGTAGTATCTAAGTTAATACAAATGAAATAAAATGTTCTCATTCTTTCGAGAGAAGGGATGCAAAACAAACATTTATTACAACCTTAATATATTCTCGAGTCATTCAATCAACCCAGTATTCGCAGGTAGAAACATCATTTCTAGAACAAAAAGTGAAACTAGTTTTGTGTTTCTCGCCGTAGAGCTCCCACGGGCACCACATAATTCGCGAGCTTAACAAACGGTCGGGATAACACATGGGCTCCCTCAGTATATTTTCTCATCTGTAAATAACTGTGGCTATAGTAGATACCTTTCTCATTTATATATAACAGAGAATCAAAAATATTAACCCTTTTGAATAGCTAATTTACTATAAAATATATAATAGTAATAAAATACTATAATATATATAATAGTAAAAAAACTATGATATATTATACGAATAGTTATTAAAAGTGCTTATTGTAAAAACTGATGTTTAAATATACTATAAACCTACTCTCCTTGCGTTGTCTATAGATATTACTTGACACCTAAAGCATTAAAGCAGAGTCTAACTCTCCAAAATAAGCTACTGTTCTCCATTTCATTTATTCTAGGTGAAAAACTAGGCTTTCTAACCTAGTGACAATTCCTAGGCTTAAAGCAATTTAACGGGCAAATACTGGCAAGTATATTATCTCGTAATAATACTATGAGTATTTCTAGGAGAAAGAAATTAATATAAACGGAAGTGACAGTAGGTAGGGAACATTGTTCGCAGAACTGATGCCTGTTGGGGCTGAAAAGTCCGTGAGTAGCAGTCATAGTTAGTATTTTTTAAAGAGTCAATGATTTTAATTTGAAATTAGTCACATTTATCTTTATGCTATTTAAAAAAATATTATTGCAGTTAAATATGTATTGCAAGAATTTCAAATTTTTCGAATGATCTACATAAATAGAAAGTCATTATGAGTTTTTTTTTTATAACATTACCGAACAGTTTTTATACATTCTCATGATACACACTATTTGCTGCGATGGCGGTGTCTGGGATACAGACGATGAAATAACATCGGAACAAGCTCCCCTTAGATCTTCGAGCTCTGTCAGAAACTTAACGTTCATTTAGCCCAAACTTCTGATAGTTTTCCGTCTGATTTTGGATTGTTTCGAATTTAGCGTGCAGTCAAAGTGCTCTATTCTGCTTTCCCCATCGCAAAGGCACTAAATTAGACACAAGTTTCGAACTGTATACTTGAATTATATTAATCTTAAGTATTTTTATTGCATAGAGCTTGTTTAAGGATTCTTATGCATAAAAGAGTTATAGGGAAACCCTTTTTATAATTATATAGAATTATAATAATCCTATTTTAATTTGTTAAGTAATTTGCAAATATTTTCTTTTTTAATTTATATCTTAAACAAATTAAAAGAAGTAGAGATATCTTAAATTAAGTTTATAAGCCATTGTAGCTCTAAAAGGAGGGTCATCATAATCATTACAGGTCATATCCATCTGAGGGGGCACCTGCCCTTCGGTAGGGCTCTCGGTAGAGTACCTTATGTTAAAGCAGTTAGGATTTCGTCAATTATGCTTGCCCAGTGCAGTTTGACCGACTTCATATACGCCTCTCAATTTCTTCACAAGTGTATGCAGGTTGCTTTACATTGTTTTTTTTTAGGATAGTTCGATAATTTTACATATGAAGTTTACATTAGTATTAGACCTTTCGAATATATTTGCATTACATAGTACATTTGAATTAGACCTTTCGAATACAACGCCAGGCTTCACTGGTGTACGGCGTGAGTGTCGTCTGCTACGCTGACGACACTCTCGTCGTGACGACTGGCCCCCGACTTCGGGCCGGTGCTCAGGCTTGCCGAGCTTGGGGTGGCATGTGTCGTGCGGGCGATCCGCCGGCTGGGTTTAGAAATAGCGCCTCACAAAACTCTCGCCTCACAAAACTCAAGGCGCTATGGTTCCAAGGCCTTCCGAGGCACCGGGAACTACCCAGCTGCCGGATCCGGGTGGGTGACGCGGTGGTCCCGGTGGGGCCGACATCAAGTACCTGGGCCTCACCCTGGACCACCGCTGGAGCTTCGAGGAGCATTTATTGCGGTTGATCCCCCGAGCCAAAAGGGTGGCGGGCGCATTGCATCGCCTGCTGCCCAATCTCGGGGGACCGAGGGATGGAGTTCGCCGTCTGTACGAGGGCGTCGTGCGATCCGTAGCCATGTATGGGGCTCTGCTACGGAGCCTGCAGCGGATAATGGCCATACAGATCGTACGAGGCTACCGTACCATCTCGTACGAGGCGGCGACGATTCTGAGACGCTCCCCCCCATTCGACATCCTGGCCGACATGTACGCGGCGACGTATGCGTCGCGGCGTGTCGACCAGGGTAGCGATGGGGGGAGCGCCCTAGAACCCGCGCACGAAGTGCCTAAGCGGGAGTGGCGCCGACGGATTGTGGCGGCCTGGCGTGCGCAGCTTGAATTATGGATCTGCGCGCGCCAGCGGGCCGTCCGGTGCCGTACTCCCGCACCTCGAAGCTTGGCTCCACGGGAAGGAGAAGGTCACCTACCGATTGACTCAGATACTCACCGGGCACGGCTGCTTCGGTAAGTATCTGTGTCGAATAGGACGGGAGGTATCGACACATTGCCACCACTGCGTATCCGACTTCGACTCGGCCCAGCACACGTTAGCGGAGTGCCCCGCGTGGGCGCCGGGTCGCCGGCGGGCGCGAGGAAATCGCGCCCGCGGACGCGGCGACCCGGGAGGGACCATGCCCCTGCCGCGGCCGGGGGGCGTCGTCGGTGGTGGAGATCGGGGGAAGTATTGTAGCCTCCCCCGAGGAGGGCTCCCCTGTATCGGCGGGGAAGCGGAGGCGGGGGGAGCGGAGGTTCCCGGGGCCTCCCTACATGCCTGAGGAAGGCCATCCCTGAGGTTTTTAGTGGGTAGGCCTTCCCCTTCTAGGGAGGAGAGCTCCACATAACCGCCGGGTCGCCACAGCCGGGGTATGCAACTTAATGCATTTTCCGCAGGGAACAAAAAAAAAGGCTTCACTGCTGTATTTTTTCTTCTTAAATTCCGAAGTGGCTCTATATGTGTCTCCGCAGCCTCCTGCGAGTTAATGTCCCCATAAAGGACAGTCCTCATGTTCTCTCGTCCTGAAATATACCTTACAGATCTTAGAAGACACTTACATATTTTATTCTAATACTAAAAATAATCAGTAAAAATCATTAGGTGGATCTTTGCCCTATTGAACTTGATGGGAATTTGAGCCAGTTGAAGAGCTTGGCGTATCCAAAAGATTTGATCATTTGGAAATGCCGATTCTTCATGATTCTAGTCTTCTTAATGATTGAGCCATTAGGCCTGAGCTCACTATTTTGATCATTATTCCGAGGAATAGTTATGGCCGCACTGGATCGGATATTTTTCTTGCCAGATTCAACCTCCAATCCAGTTCAGGCTTAACATACTTTGTACAAGATAGTACAGTACTTTTATATTTTCTTTAGTGAATCCGTAAATTTGTGATCTAAATTCAACCTTATTTGTAATTGGTCTTGTCTGGATGAAGACAAATCCTTCGTGATACTTTACTGTCGTCAATAATATAGATATTTCACCCTTTGCAACCTTTGTACCTTATACTTTGATACCTTAGCGAGTAGTATATACTCATATATTTATTTTATGGAAGAGGTATATCATCCAAAGCAGTCAGTATTTCGCATGTGGATAATCTCTATTGCAAAAGTGCTCCATCTGCTCATCACTTAACACCATTATCTTAAATATTATCTCCACATATATAAGGTCCTACAACAATTTCTTCATTGGGGTTGTACAATTGTGAAACTTACGAGAACGACTTGCACTCATACTGTGGTCATTTACCAACAAATGTGAAATCTCCTTGTTTGTCATATTCTTATAAATCTCCTCTTAACAGCCATGTTGCTTTTAGAAACTCCTTATTAGTTTGTCAAACAGTTATTTTTCCCTTGTCTACCGCACGCAGGACAGGTGTCTCGCGGCGTGCCACAATAAATAGCTATTTGCCGGCAGTGCGGCTGCGGTGTCGCCCGCCGCCGGAAGGTGTTCTCAATTTGTCGCACCGAATGAGATTGTCGCCGGCTTCTGTATTAGATAAGTGGCTTTTACATTTCACTTTACAAAGACCCAGGTTGACTACGATCACCTTGAAATTTGTATTTGCATTTGTAGTTATAACGTTACGTTTTTATTTTAACCAATGGTTATTATTCGTTTTATTATGTATTTACAAATTTCAGAGAAGATTATCTTATTTTTTATATATCATAAAAAGACTTATGACCTGCCTGCTGGTTAGCAGCAGTTTGCGTTTGTCTCTAAAAGAATAAAAATACATATTACTTCGCCACTATTTCTACCTACGGTTATTATCTTTATTGATTAGGACCAAAGCTCACCAAACAGACTTCCTTTGTGTCTTTAGTTGGTTGCTTACCTTCAGTATATTATAAAGATAAATATATTGACTACACTATTGCTCCCAAACAGATAAGTTCTGAAAAACTGGTAGTAGATACTTGCAAAATTTTGCGAAAGAGCAAAAATAAAACCGTTGTTACACACTATCCATGATAGTCGTGGCAGCGGGATTTGGTTTTGTACAGAAAAAAAATCAAATATCGCCGCTTCTTAAAACTGGACCATAAATATCTGTAACAAATAAAATACATATTTCTAGCATGTAATGAAGTCAGATTTTTTTACTATTAGCTACAGAACGAGGCAATCGTAGTTCTGCGAATTCTAATAGGTCCTTAACTATGTGATTGCGGTTATTTTGCTAAGTATTTAAAACTTTATAACTTTAACGAAAGCGTTCCTTCAAGTATTTTATTTTATGATGTAATAGTTCTATGATAATTGAATAACTTGTTATAGAAATTAACACAGAAATAATTTATTTTGACTTCAATTAAAATATAGTGAACAGTATAAAATTAAAGTATAAAATGCACACTCTTCTCTAACTTGAAGTTTAGTCACAAAAAAAATACTATATGCATTATATTAGTATAATATATAGCAAAATTTAATTAACCTTGTCATTTATTTGAAAAGTAACAATAAAATTCTTACTTAAATAATTAACGGTTGTATTTAATAAAGTAAGTTCTAGTGTGAATGTGTAATTTAACTTTTAATAAGAAGGCATACATCTTCCATCATGTGTTCTTTGGAATCCAGATAAACATCCACCTTGAAACCTTTTTATAACTTTTAGGTCTGTTGTGTTTTTGATGGATAATTGTATTTTCTTCGTTGAAAATAATATTGCATCAACGTTGGTAGGGACAGGTTTCATAGTTGTATTTTTACTTGTCGTTGGTTTTTTCTTTATTGATGTAACTGCCAATTCACTTCTGTCAAGTACAAATACGCCACTTTCATTCACATAATTATCATTGCTTTGTGAATCATTAGGAATGATTTTTTGTTGTATCATCTGTCGACCATCGGTTTCCTCGTGGAGGTTATTTAAAAATTTGTCTATTAGTTGTCCATTCGCACTATTGCATATTATTATAAAGCCAATACAATACAACATAACTAATAAATATTTAATCTTAAGTCACTTATTTGCTTCAAAAACTTCTGATGTTTCTCCTGCGCTACTGTCAGTAAGTCTTTCAAAAATCTGTGTTCTGATTTTATTATTTATAGTTGACCTTTTTAACACGATATATGATCATATTATGTAGGTGCATACTACATGATAAGCTTGTTATATAAGTTATATGACTACAGTTGTCACCATCTGAAAATTATAAATAATTTACTTCATTGATATCTCTAAGAAATGTTATAAATATTTTCATTAATATTAAAATGAAGGGATTCTTCATGTCAAACTAATTACTACTTTGCATCTTTTAATAACTACGTAGAAAACTTATAGAAGAATTGCGTCTTATTTATCAATGACGCATTGGTTACCTACTGATTATCAAATAATAAACACTGAGAGATTCATCCTTATAGTGCGTCGCGTGATATATTATTGCAATATAAAAGTTTGAAAATATTAAAATAAATATTAACCATGTTTTCTTAATGAAATGGCTGTTGAAATGTGTAATATAACTATCACATTTTTTTACAAATATTAATTAAATAATAATGTAAAATGTCAACAGTACCTTTAAAATCTTAACCGGCACATGCCTGTCCCGTCCCGCCTGTATCCGATTGGACAATCTAGTTCAGGTACCCTAATCACTTGGCTAGACTGAGTCATCTCAGTTGTAGTGGTACTTGCCCTCGCCATACGTAATTTATCACGAAAATTAAAAATCAATTTCACATTGTCGTTTGTCACTACTGAACACGTACACAAAAAAGTTAACGTTATAAAAATCACAATTTTCACGTCCATTTTAGTGAAATACGCAGACTGTACTACGCAGTTGATTCATCAACGGAGACAACGTGGACATAAAATCTATTACCAAATGGTTCTACATATTCCAAACATATCCATTTCAGTGCTATTTTCCTTGCAAATTTTCATGTCAATATTCAAAGGCACGTCGATAACAGAGCCGCCATGAATATTTCGTTCAGTTGCAGATATTTCTTGCTTTATCTTTAATTCTTTTACAGATTTATAAAAATCTTTGAAAGGGTTTTGAAATATGTTAATCGTATTACGACTTTTTAATGGAACAGTATGAACACTCAGCAAAAAATGTAATATTATAAATACACCAGCTATTTGTATGAACGGAGACGTCATAATTAAAGGAAAACCCAATTATTCTCAGAACGAAGTTAGCTTATCACGACGCCAGTAAATGTCCAATAGGAAGACGTTATACGGTCATAGGTTATCGATATAATTACTTCGAAATATTGCCGGGGATTGTCCGTATCTTTTGTAAATAAAATAAACAAGAATGATAGATGGACTACATTTCATTCCTAAAATTTTATTCCTTATAAAGAACCGCTAACTAAACGAAGAGTAAAAACTATCCACAAAACTTAAAATGTTGGATGGTCTAAGGGCATCAATTAGACAACTGCTAAGGTATATAATTAATATGCCCTTGGAAAATTTTTATATTTTCATGTTAAAGAAGTATAAGCAAACTTACCTTTCGAAGTTCTTCATTTAATTTAACTTTATCACAATCTGGATGCTCGGAGCAGTATAAGTTAAGCCACAAAATCATGTACTTGATTTCATCAAATTTTCTAATTAATGCAAACGGAACTATTTGAAAAGATTCTGGTTTCGATCTTATTATAACGTGATCATTCATATTTTCGTGTACCAGCGTATATTTCTCATTTTCACTAATGGATACCATATCACATAAGTATTTACCTAAGTCCTTCATTCCTATATGATTGTCAATGCTCAAAGATTGTTTTGATACTCGATCATGTACATCCACTTCGTAGTAATTATTTAAATAACCTATATCTTTTCTCAATACCACTCCATTGCAAATGAAAAAAAATGAAATTAAAACAATAATGGTAAATAATTTTAACATTTTCAAAACTGCAACAAGTAACTCTTATGACGGCAGTAGTTCTGAGAATAGGATCAAACTCATCTAACATAAAGACTGCTGCGCAAATTGACTACCAGTTAAGCTCATTGTATCAATTGACATCTATCATTGCATCTTTATTATTTAAATGGTACTTGGTATTGTGCGTACATCGTGTATAGGTATTATGATATATTGTGTTGGAAATTAAATCGTCTAATCGTCGTATGATATCGAAATAAAATTGAATATTAGCTTAATTACTTTAAACATTACATAAATATTAACTTGTTAATATTTATCATAATAGAAACATTTTAACAGTGTATTTCAGTTAGTATTAACTTAATCTAAACTGTCCCGAATTTAATATTCATTTATACAACTAACAATTTTATGCATTTGGCCACACACAATAAACCAACGAATAACGAACAAAAAGATACATACGCGTAGAATTTCCATTCATTCTTTTCCATTCCATTCTTATCAATCGGGAAGCGTCGATGGCGTTGTGGTCTCGGCACTGGTCTACGAATCGGATGTTTCGCGGGGTCGGCTTCCATTCTGCCATGTACCAATCTGTATTCGTTTTTCAAATTTCATATGTACATTTACGTATGTATGTAGTCAACCAAAGTCAAGCCTAATCGCCCTAATCTAGTTAGTCCCTTCCATTAAAGCAGTACGGCCCGTATCACCAAAGCTCAGTCTCAGTTTAGTCGGTAGGTCATTCCAGTGAGCCGCCTCTAAATAAATCATGTTTGGTGTCTGATATAATCACTGTGACAATTGGTCGCTATGGTATCCATGAGGATTCTCAGCTCAGCCTCTCCTCTTCAGAAGGGAAAAGAAACATAGGCTCGTGCCCCTCGGTGGGGACGTATATAATCTGTTCTGATTACGATTCTTATTTAATTTCATTAGAAAAAAATATTTATCTTAAAAATTTTGTCTCTATGTTTTATAAAACTGAATGTAAATATTATATACTCGTAGTAAGTGTATCGTTTAAAAAAGTGAAATGCGTTTGTGTGGAAACCGATTGAATTGGAAACCTAATTACAAAGGCAGCTTAATTTAAAGTTAGTAGAAAATATTTTCGTTGTTATAATAATAAAGAACCCTTTAAATTCATCGTTGTGAAATTCTCGTTAGTGAGCCTTCGCAATACAAAGTCGCTTCACTGATTTCACTCGGTTAGTAAAAGGGTAATTTTCAGAAAAAAAAATCGATAGGTATGCTGAATAGGATAAGTACAATGTTGTACAGTGACTTTCTATATTTTCTTTATGGCTATGGAATTTGAGCACTATTTCCACAAACAACAAAATATGTTTTATCATTTACGATATTATCTCGTAGAATTTTAATGGCTAATTAAATAGAAAAAAATTAAATATCGTTGTTCCTGTAAATATAATCGATTAAATTCGACTTAGGAATATTTCCGCAATTCGTCCTACACACTGAGATGATAAAAATTGACCAAGTGTGGAAGAAGTATTTGCTTGGTAGGAATTCTAAGCCCAGCTTACCAGCAATAATATTGTTATTGTCATTGTTGTAATATTTTGATTTGAGACAGCAAGTTCCTCAATTATTCGAGAACTAGCCTTGAAGGTCAAGAATTTTTCTATCATATCTTAAAATACATATATACATTTTCTTTCTTTTTTTTTTTGAATCGGAGTTTGTAAGTGCAGATTGTAATCCAAGAAATTACAGCATTTGTTCAGCAATTCATAAGACATGACTTTAACAAATTAAAAATAAATGAAATAAATATTTTTTTATAAAAACTGTAAATCTATCAGATGATCCTAATTAAGGAAGATTTTAAAGTAAAGCATAATTGCGAGTTTTTGAAATTATTAGCAGCAATATATAAAGCAGCAGAAAGAATACTACATTTCACGCCTAATTATCTGGTTTAATTACCTCATAATAAATAACCATTTTTGCACAATTTTAGATTACAGTATTTCTCTAAAAGCTACTAGCTTTTTTAGATGTTGTGCTTTCTGTGATTTGAGTAATTAAGGTAAACTTTACGTCGGAGATGGAAAATAAAAGTCTATTAAAATATTTTACGCAGGATGATATCGTATGATATTGGTACATTCTGTTCTATATAAGTCACCATCGCCCATACACTTCCTCGCGTCGCGATAATAATGTGGCCATGCACCGCTTGCTGAAACTATAATCCTCTTAAATTCGCCAGCAGAATATCATCCTGCATGGAATAAACTTCTACCGTGGTGTAGTAAGCCTCGATAGGTTTCAACCGTAAGTTAATTTTCAATAAAGGATATGTTATATTGCTAGGTACGATATTTTTGAATTTGTTGGTGACCATTAATTCATCCCCAATAATGGGTTGTAGTTGTAGATAGAGGTGAAGCAAATTTATTCTGTGATTTGAGTATATTTATTTAATCGTAACATTAATTGTTGCTTTTTATATTTAAGTAACATTATAAATAAATGAATAATAAATTGTTAAATACACATCACTCACAGCTCATAACTCTATTAATATGATGTTACAACCATAGATTATACGTGAGTAAAATAAATGAAGATATTTAATAATAGTATAAATCTATACTTACAACTCACAAAAGGAAAATGATGTTATACTATAACGTAAATCTAATTTTAGGGTATTTCTAAAATTCTAGTTATGTTAAATTACATTTTGCGAAAATGTAGTATTAGGCACAATAGAGATTTTACCTACATTTTCACATAAAATTTACAAAAATTTTTCTCAAGTACAAATTTTAATGACAAGGAGAGTCAATAATTTCGTATTAGTGATTTGAAACTTTACTTTTGTAATAAGCCAAAAATACAATAGGCATTCAATCTTAAATTAGTGCTTAACTTCCATTTACTAAATTATATTGGTTGTTATCGTACCTACTTAGTTACGGTAGTCACTAGTAACTTTAAAAATATATATTAATTCATTCGTAAGCATTAGTATGTGCTTTGCTTCTTATACTTATGTTGTTAAAAAGTACCAACTTAATTGTTTCCACACTTTTTCTTCATGTGCCTAGACTTTTTATGCTGAAAATAAAAAAGAAAAGAAAATTAATTTCTTTCTCTACATATAAATTAATATACAATGTGTCATTTCAAGAAAGTTAAAAAACGTTTTTATTAATATAAAAATATTCCACTTAAATATAAAACAAGTGGTGACCTCTGAGTAAAAGCCGATACTTTATTCAAACGGAATATATGACACAGTTGGCATTTCTCCACTCTTATATAAAGAAATTATATATTGTAATGAGCTCTGTACATGTTCCGCTATGTTGCTTGATAAACAAATTTTAAACAAGACAAAGAATATAATATAATTAGGAAGCGAGGACGATCCATTTATCCTTAAAAATAATAATTAATTATTAATTTAGTATCTTGAGAAAAGGAATTATATTAACAATTAATGTATTTACAAGTTTTTCTTTCTTTGTTCTCATTTCAGCTGAGAGACACCCACTGCTAGATATAGACCTTCCCCAAGGATCTCCTTAAACTGATAGGTTACTCAGGAGAACTGCTGACATTATACGCTGCGTTTCCCAAATATGTCTGGTATTCGAGGACTTTTCTGCCTCAATGGCCGCCAGTTCTGCGAGCAATATACCATGCCCACATTTAAGGTTTTGCAATTATTCGAATTATGTTAGTAACCCTGGTTTACCTGTAAATTTCATTTCTAATTCGATCATGGTGAGAAAAGCCAAGCATAGCCTCTTCTTTGCCCATTTCATGACTTTTGATTATTTTTTTTTGCATTTAGACTTAATTTACTAAAATTATGAAATATTTATAAATTAAATTACATTAATCTAAGAAAACTATATTTAATTTCATCCAAAGTTAACACATTAGGTTAACAAAATGAGGAGTAAATAATAAGTTACAAATAGCAACAAGTAAGATATCTTAACATTTTAAATATTTATTTACGTTATCACTTTTAATAATAAATAATTTAAAGAAAATATACATATTGTAAGTAGATTAAAAGCATATAAGCACTTTTCTGCACAATTGTAATATAAATAAATAAATAAATAGAATAATAAAATAATAGGAAATAACATTAAGCAGAATAACATACGTGGTTGTTTGAGTTGCAGTCATCTTCTTCAGACGATGATGAAGATGACGATGATGAAGAAGAAGATGATGATGAAGAAGATGAAGAACTGTTGCTCTGAAATAAAATATTGTACAAATTGTAATGGTCTTTCAATATTTCTAGTTCTTTATTTATTTCAAGCAAGTGCCAAGTGACGCAATTCTCTAATATGCAGAATTTTCTGCCAAGGTCGGCAAGCCACTTTTTTTTTTTAAACTATAGCCATCTGCTTCGCTCTTTTGGAAGTGTTGTATAGGGATTAAAATCTTAAGACTCTTCTATCTGCCTTCTAGCTATTAAAGAAACCCTTCAGATTCATCACATTTTAACGTATCAAATATAAACTTTCTTTTGTACAAAAAACAAATATAAAAAATAAGAAAAAAATATTCATTTAGATAACAGGATATTAGGACAAAATATAAGCCAGCAACTTACCTATGTTAGTAACGATAGCAACAATATTGTTCAGATAAATTTCCAATTAAAATACATATTTTCAATGTGGTTAATTCCAGATAAAACATACTTCTGTTTCTGGTCGTAACATTTTTTACTACCTATGATATGAAGGCAAAGATTTTCTATTCGTAATCTAAATGTAAGGTTACTTTACAAGTATGACATCCTTGTTTCGAATTTATTTTCAATTAATATTAAGACTATATTGAACTGTATAGAGTATATTGAACTTGAGATACACATGCATGTTGAAATCTTTTTTAATGTCAAAATAATAAA
This sequence comes from Scirpophaga incertulas, assembly GCA_036419045.1. Taxonomy (NCBI): domain Eukaryota; kingdom Metazoa; phylum Arthropoda; class Insecta; order Lepidoptera; family Crambidae; genus Scirpophaga; species Scirpophaga incertulas. The sequence goes on along the minus strand of CM071637.1, from coordinate 14,384,441 downwards.
ATTTATAGTATAATAATAATAAAATAATATAAGACATAATTATAAATTTATACAACATTTTTTTAAATAAAATTGAATGTCATACAAACAATTTCTTTTCTTGTCATGTCACAAATCCTTAGCACAATTTCTTTTATCTGGTTCTTTTTATTTTCTGGTTTCTAACTTTGCTAGAAGAGTTACTTATTTGCAAATATAACAGAGTAGAGAATAGCTACAAACATCATAGGAGTTGCCTGATCGGTTGTAAACGATAGCTTTATTGTATAACTTAAAACTATTAAATACAAATAACAATGCTTCCTATATATTTTTCACAGGTATAACGCGCTTCTTTAACATGTAGCATTCTATGCATGGATTATTGAACACATCAGATCAATGTGTTTGTAGAATGCTCTCAACGTTGCTTCTTCGAGCGAGCCTCAATTGCGGCTCTAATGAGCAGTAATGATGTACTTAGTTTGTAGTTGCAAACAGTATAAAAGCAGCTCAAAACAGACTCATATTTCATTAATTAGGTCACAATTTATAAAAGTTAAGTCAATTCGTGAATAGATAGATGTCAATACATACAATTCATAAAATAAAAATGAATAAATATGTTTACTTATAGAAGAAACAAAAACCTTTTCTACGTATATTATTAATGAATTAATAAAACCTTTATATATAAGCTCTGAATTAAATATTCAAAATTTTATTGTAGTCCAACATAATTGCCTGTTTAGTTCTGAAATGTTGAGAAAATATTCATTGTTGTTTATTATTATAGCTTCATTTGTTTAACCTTACTCTATTCGTTAATTATCATGTATTGCAACATGCTGCGGTTTTGGGATAACCTTACCACCCAATCTGCCCGTGTCATCATTACGTACAATAAACACACTTAGATATTAATTTTAAGCTCTGCAAATAAGACGACAGAGTGCAAACGAGCGAAATTCTATACGTGGGTCATCAGCTTGGGTAGCTCAATCTTATCTATTACAGTATTAAACTATTTTATCAAATCGCTTTATTCCGACTTAAAGAGTAAAATAGACATATAAATTAGTAAGCAAAATTATGCAAACGACTGAACTTACTTCCAACCAGTTGGGCAGTTTATTGTAAATATATAGATTAAAAATGCTGTTCCTGTGATTTCTTATAATATTTACCTTTCCGCATTTACTATTATCCTCTTCCGACGACGATGATGATGATGAAGACGACGAAGATGAGGAAGAAGAATCACAGTTTATGTTACTCTGTAAAATTTGAAAATTCATTTGATTATAATTCAATCATTTAATATGACAAAATGACAGGAGCTCGGACCTGTTTAGATCCGTGGATAGGAGTAGTTGTGTGTTTGTATGTGTTATTATATTTATTTATTTGTATATATAGTTAATATAACAAACATCATCAAAAACAAATTGTACAAAGGTACAGCTTATTTCACAACTTAAATTTCTTCCAGCAGACTTGCGAGAGGAGAAGTTTTATAGAATATTTGTATGCGTATATGCCAGACAACAATAATGATTATGTACACAAATCTACAGTGTCTTTGTAAAATTAAAATAACATTATTTGAAATACAAAGAAATACTACTAGAATAGAATAACTACTAATAAAATAATAACAATATATCAAAGATTATTGTTAATAATCATGTGTAGTTTTACAACTTGTTGCAATAAAGTCATACTTAGTTCTATTTGAATTTATAGTAGAAACAAATCTTTAACTTTTGTCAATTATTCGTTTTGTATATAAAACATTCTTTACAAGAGTGTGCGACTTGCTGCAACCGACCATTAATGAAATGTGCGCTATTCTTATATCCAGATATAAGTATGAAACTTAGAATATTTCAATGAGAGCATTCCAATAAAAATGTAAAAACCTGTAAGATAATTTATTACAAGCTTAATAAGAATAAACCAGATCCACCAAATTAAAATTATTACGGTTGCTGAGAATCGTCAATTAAATGCTAATTATATCAAAGTATTTCACGTAGTTATAATATCGATAACTAACTTAATTGCAATAAGTCTTCTAACTCTTATCTGCGCGTAATTCTAGACAAATAGCAAGCAGCCAATGCTTAGAGTCATTAATAAATATCTAAACAATCTATCTCACCTTTGACTTGTCCTAATTTGTGTGTTATTCATAAATAATTTTGCTTTCAATTTAGAAATAACATTAGAATAATATGATGATTACAAGATGTGACAGATAAATTATGATTTGCTTAATTGATAATACATACACTGATTTCGTTATCCCTGGTGCAAGGATTGTTACTGTAATAAAAAATTAAACATAAGTGTAACACAATAGCTCTATATAATCAACACTGCTGTAGAATTAGTAAGCCAAGCTCATTTACAAATTATCCATTTTTATTGATTTCAAATATAGACATCTAGTTGTTTTCATACATGTATACATATTTCTGAACTTGCATATTCATCAGGATGATGACTATTTACAGGGCAATACAATCTATCTTTTACCGGTCATTTGTAATCCCTTTTTTATTCTTTCACCTTTCACTAATAGAAACGTATTGACCCAAAAATCGCAATCAAATTCATTAGGTACAAAGTACATCATAATTCGGTAAAAATAACGAGTCCTTAATGTGAATCCTCAGCCAGATTTTTACATCTTCCACCTTTGACATAAATTCTTGAGTCTAGATTAGTCTAAAAACTTCTTTGCTCATTAAGTGACTGAAAATTTACGATCTATTGACTAACTTGCTTGATAATAATAAAAAAAAAATGTATTCGTTATAATAGTAATGGAGTTTTTAAGGAAAAGTTAAAAAAATTGTGTGGAGTGACTAGAAATAATCAAACATTGCGTAAGGCCTATGTACAGCAGTGGTCGTCTATCGGCTGAAACGATGATGATGAAGCATACAATAATTTATTGATATTTGAAAGATATTTAGTTAATTAATTTAAGAATTGTTATTTCCACTTTATGTTTCCATCACAAAAAATCCGGGATGTCTACAATGTTTTACTTAATTTGATTTGTATTTAGTCTTACTTACTTATACCATTAGTATTACTAACTCACTTGTAAATATTTAAAAATACGTAAATGGAAAGTATCAATTTAAATATTTTTTTTTAAATTAGAACAGTTGTCAAAGTGATCTAATACATAATAAAAAGTATGATTTTTAAATGTTCTATTATATTAATAGATATCTCAATTAAATGAAACTATAACGAGGTAACTTTAAAAATTGAGACACACTCAAAAGCTACTACATTCAATTGAAACTGCTTAATTTATATCAACTACCATTTTGGTCCTTGTTCGTTTGTATAGTCGGTAGCACGTTAAGGCAAAAAGTTGAACAACAATAATAGCTTATATTGTGAAAAGAATAAAGGTGACCTCAAGATCATCATGATCAACAAGGTCTCTCTGTTTCGTTGTCTTATATACAAAGATAAGAATGTCGAAATTCTGTCACCAGAATTGAAAACAAAACTACGGACAAGATTATTTATAGAAATTGGACGGAAATGAATTGAAAATAAACAGCCAAGAAGCCTCTTACCGACAAGATCTGGCCTGGATTATTGCTAACAGTGTTGTAGCAATCAGCATTACCAAGAATATAGACTTCATTTTTAAAAATATTGATTGACTAATCTGAAAATTAAAAACACCAGGACAATATACAATTCACATGTCTAAATAGTGAAATAAGAAGCTAGCAGTCGATTTCATTGAAATCAAAAATATTTTATGTAAAATCTTTTACGACACAATTTACGAAACATAAAAAATTGCATTTGATACAAACGATATCCATAGTAAAAATCTTTTCACTTTTTTGACATGCATTTTAGTATAGATAGCAAAAATACTAATATTGACAATAACTCAAAAACAATTAATTAATCACCCAATAAATAAAGCAGTGTGGCGGCGATCACTTGCTATCGAATATTTGCACTGACTGGTTGCTCCCGCTTATTTTAGGCTAAAGATAACCAATATAGGACAATTTATATAACATCTGAGATTCGACCCGAGATCAAGGTTGTTTTCTTAAATGATTATTATTACATTAAAAGCTAATTTTGAGGGCAATTAATACAAGTCAGTGGTATGTTATTTTCCTCTATATTTAGAAAAGTACAGTAAATAAGACTGACAATTTGTTCTTAGTATATTACAGTTAATATTAATACTAACATCTATATATTAGGTAACAAAACTATATTTTAATCATCACACTAAAAATAACAATTACATAAAAATATAAATAAGAATTATAATAATAATAGTTATCTCTACCAAAAAATATTAATTTCTCTGTAGATAAAAGATCTTAGAGATATGAAATAAATGTCATTTGAAAGATATACCACACCTTTTAATTAAAATAGAATAATATGAAAAATTTTCACTTAAAAGTGTCATAATCAAATCTTTTTTGCAAATTTTAGTCAAAAAATTTACTTCATCCACGATACTACAAAAACTAGCATATTAAAGTGTGATTTTTTTTAATGATACAAGGATATGAGCTACAAAATGATACCAACATCTTTTCTCTAAGTTACATAATTTTAGAGATAATGCTGTTTGAACATGACCCTCCCAGTCAATCCGCGTAACACAGAATATCGTCGACCCAGGCACGTCCTTTCTGACCCTCCCGACTCATTGACGCTGGCTCTTCAAGCCTTACGAAAGGCGGCATCTGCGCCGCCATCCCTTAGTTAGTCCATACTTCGCAGCTTGCTGCACATGTACGAGTAGGCCCCATCATTTCAAGGCCGGACCCCTTTTGGCGTACCGAGCCTTCTTTCGAGCATATCTTATCTTCTTAAGAGGACATATCTTCTTAAGAGGACATATCCTCTTCGGAGGGCAGCGCTGACGTGCCCTCTCCTGAGGGTGCACCAACCATTCCATTCAAGCCGTAGTGCCATTAGGGCCAAGGCTAGGCTGAGTTTAGTCGGTAGGTCTGTTGGGTCGAGCCGCCTCGATTCACCAGGAGTCCGACATAATCAACGCATCCCTGCTTGCCTGTTGCGTTGGTATCCATGAGGATTCTCAGCCTCCTCTCCTGAGGAAAAAAAAACATGACCCTTATGAAAATGGATAATTTAAAAATAAAAAAAACTACTGTACTATTAATAACTTTTAATGACGAGATCAACAATTTAATTACATCAATTGTTCAAAATGGCCGCCTCTGCTTTGTAGGCAGGCAGTAGTCCTTATGGCGGCTTGTCTTGTGGCCCTGGAAATTATTGCAGTTATTTCATTTACAACCGTCATTATTTTTGTACCAGTTCTTCTCTGCTGTTTGGGACTGTGGCATATACTCTTTTTTTCATCCATCCCCACAAAAAATTGTCCAACGGTGTTAAGTCCATTCCATGGTGAATAATTGAGCCACTTTTTGCTCGTGGCTCAATGGTTGTGTGCGTCTACAACTAACGTTTGTTAAAAAAGATATGTGGACCGACGAAGCAACGTTTACTAGAGCTGAAATAGTAAAACATAGGAACCAGCATTTATGGATGCAAGACAATCCAAATGCAGTAAGACTCTCCCTCAGGGCAGCTTGGCAGGCGAGCTGTCGGTGAGTTGCGTCACCGAGGGTACCGGGTGCTTCAGGGCGGCGTATGCCACCTGCCTCTGCCTTGCCTTAACCAGCCGGACAGAGTGGAGTCGATGAGCAGATGCCACCCGCCTCTGCCTCGCCTTAACCAGCCGAACGGGGTGGAGTCGATGAGCAGATTGCTCACGCCTCTGCCTTGCCTTAACCAGCCGGACGGAGTGACACAGAGTCGCTGACACACCTCTCTACACCCTTAGCCGTTCACACCAATGTTGCTCTCTTCGCACCAATATTGATCTGCTTTTATGGACGGCCCTTTTAGTGAGCGCCGTGTCACCACCTACCATATTTAAATCAAGTAGGAGGCTTTGAGAAGGCAGGGAACCGGAGTCTCTTCCATAGCCCGGTTTTCATTACCCCCAAAATCGAAATGCACATGAATAGTACACAAACGTTTTGATCAGTGATAACAATAGTTATCAGTTCTGTGCATCTAACTGGGTATAGTCATTAGCTGCATTTTTCATGATGCAGAGAGAAATTACACCCAGTTGGTACATTCTACGCACACTTTCATTAAATTTCGCTTAAATGGCCTCTACGCGTTGGATGTGTATCCCCGCGCACGCCTTATAAAGGACCGTGTCTTATAAAGACACGTGACGTAAGCAACAATATAAATAATATTAAAGAATTATTAGAAATTTACTTACAATAAATATTTTAATGATAATGATATTTTAATGATATGATTAATATATTTAATGATTCTTTGGAATTTTATCACATATATAGTTGATTCATTATATTTAACTAGCGATAAATCGGATGTTTTTAAGATAAGCAATAATTTTAATGATTCTTTTCAGGGTACCTACTTCGTACCAAAATCGAAACCCTTATAGAATCACTTCGTTATCCAACTGTCGGTATGTCAAGCCCTTTTTCTCAGCAACAATGGAAATATCGAGTCCAATTTAATATCAATTACACAAGTCGGCAAAAGTAAATAAATCAACCAAACAAAGTACCGTTCCGTAAACATTTAGAGAGTAAGGCAAAATTAGTACTCAAAACAGTTTAGTGTGCTTAATAGATATTTCAGATCGGTCCGGCCCTTAAAATTTAAGAAGACGCTGGTTCAGCCACGCTGTCCTAATCTTTAGGTCGGAGCTCCACTTCACCGAATTCTTCTTCTGGATTGCATTCAACAGCCATTCGAATCTTTAAATGCAAAAATATTTCTAATTGCCTAGACGCTGCGTAATAATGTAGCCCCATCATGGGTCTTCTATCGCATAAACTACGTGAGTGCTCTGAGGAATTGTTTAGATTAATCCCTGTCGCATATTATTTGTCATTGTTTTACGCGATAGACCATTAAACCTCATCACTTAGACGGTTGGTAATCCACCAATATAAGTCCAGTGCGTTTCTGCAGGAATTTTCTGCCTCGCACTACCAAACTGTGGAATAAATTTTCGTCTACGGTATTTTCAACCAGATGTGATATTCAAACAAGGAAAGTGCATATTCCACTTGCCAATTGCCTATAAACCTGTTTTCACGGAGAAAAAATGTGATTATGTGTATGTACAAAGTGTTAATTACATACGCGATCAAGACAAACCCTTCCCATAATAATATAGCCTCACTTGTATATAATTTATATATAACGGTTAGGCTCTCATTAATATTTCAAGTTCCAAAAAGTTTTGGGTCAGTCAGTAAAAGTTTTTTACTGACTGACCCAAATAATATTATATAATAACTTATGCCTAATTTGAGGAAAGAGAGCTGTGAGTATTGCCATTCATGTGGATGCGATAACGACTCAGCATGCGATAATATTGGAGCATTTCTCAGTATGAGTTGAACAGCGCTAAGATCTTGTCGCGACAGTTGGGGCAGACTTTCTGAATAAAATTAAAATGACGGTCGCCAGCCTGGGACGCGGTGGTATATTCTGTCAGACATACTCATCTCGGAGATGAAGGTTCTGGAGTGGACAAAAGAGGTGGATCCCTTTGCAATCCTGCGTCCTCAAAAATTTATATTCTGAAACGCCAAGATTATACCCGGCAATAACCATTCTAAGCGGGATGGTGGCTAACATCACCCTAAGGGCTTATCAGTTACAGTTTACACTCCATACGTATGAGGAAGAACGGAACGATTATTTTTTAGTGGATGCTAGCTTCACACACCTCTTCCCCTACAAGGAATAATAGTGAGCCTGGAATAACCCGGACTAGGCATTTCTTCCGACCAAAAAAAAAATAAGTTTGATATATTATGTTATATATACAAGGTGTAGAAATAATTTAGAATATTGACAAATGCAGTGCTATATCTACCTATATGTGTACGCAAAAATAAAGATTAATGTTATGTCATCACATATCTCATATACAGAAAAACAATTTTCATCACACTCAATATAGGGTCCAAAGCCTTATCTGGATTATTCGATAACCGCCCGTCAGCGAGAAAACAAGCTTCTTACACAAATAGAAGGGATTTTAATATCCTTAAGTAGTGATGATATTGGCCGCTTCTCGTACAAAAGACTTGCAAAGTAATCCACAGAGGGAGTACAGATCTTGAAAATCTGCTTGAGTCATCGCATCCTTTTTAAATAAATAGGGTCCGAAAAACACCGTTTATTTTCTTAAAATACGGTTCAAGAGATAGGTATTCCAATGAATGAAAAGATATTTTCAAAGTATTTTATTTAAACGCAAAAAATATTAAGTCTTAAAAATTATCGTTAGGGACGTTTTTAAATTGTTATCGAGATAAATTTAACGTTATTAACAAACCTTCCAGAGAATACAGATAATATTTTATTGCGATACAAGGTAGTTGTAGTTACTTTAATAGTTATTACGTATATGTTTAATTCTTAAAAAACATATATTTACAAACATATATGAACATATCAATACACAACATCTCATAAAATAGATCTATTAATTTATTTCCCTTGACAACTTTTTGATTTGATTATAATCTATGTTTAATAGAAGAATTGTCTCCGGATCTGACTATGTATGTGGTGGATCTAAGCGAAGCAAAAAATTGGTTGACCGTCAAAATTGTGATTTTTATTCTGTAAATATCGGAATGTATACATAAAAAAGTTTTAAGAAAACCTGGGTGAGATTAGATTCAATTATGTATGTTTTTAATCGATATATAACATTAAACTACAAATAATTTGTGTAATCTATAAATATAACCCAAGCAGTGTAAGTTACATTACTTATTAGTCGAGATCAGATTAACCGATTTAAATAATCAACTATTTATTGAATTTGCTTCTGTCAAGAATAGTAAAATTCACAAAAAAAAATATTGAAATAAATTTTTTTTAACATTTTTGAAATTTCATTATTTTCGGCAGATGAGAATTTACATCTATTTATTGACTCAACGTCTATGATTTTCCCAATATTAATATCAAACCCCGGGTCTCGAATACCAAAATTAATCCAAACCTATTCATCTATTTTGACGTGATAAAATAACAGACAGACTTGTTTTTAACATTTATAATTTCACTAGTAAGCGGGTTATAATAGAGTGTTACCTAGTAGAGTATTTTTTTTATTGCCTTATTTGGCAGACTAGCAAGCGGCACACCTGATGTTAAGTGTTAACCGCAGTTCATGGACTTAGCAATCCCAGGGGTGGACACAGCTAAGCCGCTGCCTACCGAGATAAAATTTATTTTAATTTATATTTGATGATAAAAATGAGTTCACTGCTTTGTTTCAAAGCAAACAAATAAATAATCGGTTTGGTGTTCTTTGTACAGTACAGTATTATAAATTGAACCATTAACCTACAGGACGATGTGAAAGGAATTCAGCAATAGCTATTCGTCGTCTCAACTTTTATATTATTGAATTTACCCCAATGAATGGCTGTAGGTATTACTTGAGTTAAATTACGAACCGGTTTAAAACTTCCCGATGAAGTGGAGTTCGAAAATGGCATTATAAATTCAGCAGTTTACAATCACAGCGCTACTTGGCGACGGAAAAAACCTTCGCGGAAACTCGTTCTAACTTTTCCTATTTTTCTGCGTTAATTTCACCTGAACCCATTACACTTTGCAACAATTCTTAGTGAGAACGTTTCTATTAGGGTAGTCAAATTGCATTTTTCATGTCTCACTGTTACTTTAAAAAGGCTTTCTTAATTTTATAAGTTTCTGGATATGGTTGTCTTATAACCAAACTGTAGTTTGTCATTGGAAAAACACGAGAATAAATTAAGTTTCAAAGATTTAGTCTACTAATACATATATTTTGTCCAATACTCTATAAAACTATGCCTAGATTAATTGAATCATCTCTTTTCATAAGAATGTCAATTTAGACTACCAGTAGACGATGCGTGGAATAATTGAATAATTTTACATAGGCATCAAAATGCACAAATTGAAAATGATTGTATGTGCATAATTAGTCGTGTTTATACTGTTTCTCATGAAACGGAACGATAATTTATTTGGGAATTCATAATTGTGTAACTGTGACAAAAATTGATTTTACCACTACTACAATCACTATTTTAATTGCAATATTTTAAGTAATATATTAACAAACAAGCGAACTCTCGTAATGGCACAGTTTACTACAGCTGTACCTGTAAAATTCAAAAAGGCTTGCCTGACGGTATGCAGTCACTGTAGCCTAAAGGCACTTGCCACACCAGAGGCATCATAAACGCGTTGCCGACCATTTAAAAACCTATTTTACTCCCTTTTTGAAAAACCCCATACTTTTCTATAATCAGAGTATACGCATGAGGAAATTCCTCTAAAACCGCACCGTGCATGACTACTCAAGTTTCATCGTGTGAAGATGAAAACCCTATCGATGGTGAGCGACGCGATTATGACATCCAATAATTTCAATGTTGATAAATCCATCTCCTTGAAGCCCACCGTACCTTATCGATACGATAAAATTATTTTATTGCACTAAGATTATAATTATTTTCAAACATGATTACAGTCTTTTAAATAATGTTTACTATTTCGATTCCTACGTAGATAAAGAGGTCAAATATCCGCACAATATTTTATATATGACCTTCTTATCACACTTACGTTGTGATTTTACATACCGCATACTTTTACGTTGTGATTTTATTTTTATATAATACTAGCAGCCCGTCCCGGCTTCGCACGGGTAGACATAAATAGGTACAGATATTTAAGTTATAAGCATGCTAATTAAAACGACATAAAAATGTGTTAAAAAACTGGAAATATTCAATGTCGCTTGCGTCCATTGCATAAAGAGCCGACAGCGTGAATGAGTTTTTTTCCCTCAGGAGAGAGAGGCTGAGAATGCTCACGAGAAGCATGAAACGTACCCAGGATATCCCCGCAACGGCAAGTGTCACGGAGGTTGGACTCCACACGACCGGAGCGGTCCGATTGCGTGATCTACCATTTTTTCCTCAGGCATGTAGGGAGCCCCCGGGGGCTCGACGCGCAGCGACTTCCGGGAACCCCCAGCCTCTGCTCCCTCCTCGGGGGAGACAACTACCTCCCCCGATCTCCTGCACCGACGACGCCCCCCGGCCATTGGAGGGGCGTGGGCGTGGGCCTCCCGGGTCGCCGTATCCGCGGGCACGACTTACTCGCGCCCGCCGGCGACCACGGTCTGATTTTGATCGGCATTTCTATCAATTTGTTAAATGTAAAAAAGTAGTTATAGTGACGTAACTACAATAGTTACACATATGGTCTCGCGAAGTTTTTTGTAAATATTGATATATTCTATAATATTGTCGAATATTTTTTTTACCTATCATTAATACTCTTCGCAGCGTATGTGATGAAAGACATTTTATGGCAAATATTTTTACACCTTCGATTGGTTTTCATGAGAATTTCTAAAGATTTCTACAGTAATCTAGTACTAAATATAGCCTCACTCAGTGATAATGTAACTTTCTAATGAAAAAGAATTATTAAGATCGATCCAGTACTCTTTGAGTTTATTCGTTACATACAAAAATACAAATCATTCCTCTTTATAATATTAGTGTAGATTATTGAGCTGAAGTGTAAGCATATATTAGCTTAAGCTTAATTAACAGTAAATTTAAGCGTAGCCTCTAAGCACGACATTATTAATAACTTTTATAAAGTAACAAATGGAAGTCTGTTACAAAGGTTCTGTTCATTGGTCATAAAAATTAACAATGAATTTACTAAAAGCAAAAACACATAGGTAAGTTGCGTAATTTAGATTATTTTTACCTGTATCTACTTCTAGCTACTATTCGAATTAAACTTGGTAACATAATACAAATTGAAAAGGTTTTTTTTTAATTAGAGTACATAAATAGCGCAACGAAATACAATTTTGACAAACTAATTAAGGTAAATGAGGGATAACATATTTTGTAATAGCAAATTAGTTACTTAGTTTCTAGTATTTAGAAGTATTCGCATTGAATCTTTTGATATCATTATTCATGTTCTAAATTCATTGATTTTGTTCACACCTATGTGCGACAATTTTAGAATGATGAGATATAAAAAACTTTACTTTGTGATTCCTTCTTAAGTCTCCAAACTTCGTACAGTCTAACTGTAGAATCGGTCAAACTAATATTATTATAAATAAATAGTATTCTTCATAATTCACTTTGCTTTTTCTAAGGTTTAAATACTTATTATGTTATTCTTAACGAAAACGAATCCAATAAATAGGAGAGCAGTTCTCGAAATCTGTTCAGGTATTCTTGAGTTGAGTTGCTGTAACTAACAAAACTTTTTTGTTTTGAGGTATATATAGATTTGTATGAGTATCGATTAAATTCGAAGGTCAGACTAACTATTCAGAGCATTCCACCAACTAATGATAAAATTATTTACAATCTAACGGCAAATCTTATTTGTATATTAGATCATTCAAAGCATTATATGTAGGCAATAGTTAGAATCGATACAGATGAATTTGGTTTATTCGTTTACGTAAACTTGGAGATTGGCTCTAACAAGACTGAGAGAGGAGGGCGCACGGCGGTGATTTCTGCTCTTAAAATCCAATTTAAATGCATTCCTCTGTGCCACAGGAGGGCCGCCGATACGCTCTTGGGACCAATTAACTTATTCATCCCTAACATTTCATTGCTCAACTTGATTCTACAACAGTCTCAGATTTTCCCTTATACTTCAATTTTATACTTACTAAAAGAACTTCGATCATTAGAGACCATGAGGATATTCATTTGATATATTATATATTATTTAATTTATAAAATATAAACAAATAATAATTAGTAGTAAGTATGTATTAGCAATAAATAATGTAACTAATTGGATGCAACCATTGTAGACAATGTAAGTGCAGAAAGTGAGAATGAGTTTGATAAATTTATTTTAATGTTAATTTATTTTAAAAATACAATTAGACAATCATTATGTTAACCTTAATTCCTTTCTTCAAAATTTATTGCAGCGATTGCTACTTCTTCGTCTTGGATTTTTTTGTTTTCAGTTACCATTTCATTGGTCAATATACCTAGTAGTGAGACGAAACTTTTACATAAAAGTTGTAATATTTTGTTGTTGTATTACAGGTATATATTTTTATTTTTGAAAATTGACCCATTTCTCTTCAAATTGCAAAGATATGTATTATTAATCGATGTTGACACTACAGTCTGGTTACTAGCCTTATAATTGAAAACTACCTGGTTTAAGCATGCTGAGTATAAATAAAGTTTTGTGAATTTGCTTGACCGAGACCAATTCACTCTGCCTCCGTAGTACTTCGAACTGTCTTAATATAAATCTATAAATTTCAAGGTTCCACGATAATTCCATTTTTATATCTTGTTTTGTTGTTTGTGATACGGAGCCTGACTTAGTTGTTGTTCGAGATAGCGAAGATATTTTAACAAAATTTGAATTATCGATATATAGCTAGATTGGACTCAAAAATGCGTCTACCTGCTACTATTGTCTGCTAGTTCCTTGACGTTAACGTAAAAGAATTGCATGTAATAACCTCAGGTCATTTATACTCACATTAGTCCGTTAATTATGTGATCACTTTCCGTTTGCGCACAGGTCATCTTTCAAGCGAGCAGCAAACATTACGTTAATGGCGGACGTAGGGAATCCCATTTTTGGGTATTGCCAGCAATCAACTTTAATTAGACACCCTACGATTACATGAGGTGCCTATTAGCCGAAGGCACACTGTAACATCCTGTATTTCAATGACTGCCGTTGAATGTACTTACTTGTCAAAAGGCAGGTCAAAACATATGTTACGTTTCCGTGAATTCAATGATAAATATAAAATGAATAGGTGTTTTTTCGTTTGACCCTTATCACACTCTTAGGTGGGTCGGCACAATACGTTTTCTTCTTCCATTCCTCTCCATTATAGCGCACCTCCTCAGTTTTTCTTTGTAAACAGGTTCTTCTACGTGTAATTCTCTAAATTTCTTAATGGGAGTATGTATAATTACACGTCATTAATTATCCCAGCCGAGATACATTCAATAGTAGACAACCACCTCACCAGGGATCAGTGATGCCATATCTACCAACTTTTTGGTAGATCTACCAATTTTCACTTCAGTCTACCTATCTACCACCCTAGACCTAAAATCTACCAAATTTTTTAATTTTCACATATCATCACAGCTCATATACGTGTCCCACCGAGGGGCTCGAGCCTACCCTAACTACGTTAGGGCGATTAGGCCTTAGTCAACCACGCTGGCCCAATGCGGGTTGGTTGACTACGTACACCTTTGAATCGCTTCGCAGATGTACGCAGGTTTCCTCACGATGTTTTCCTTCACCGTAGGAGCGTCGGATAAATGTACATATGAAATTCGGAACGAAAAACACATTGGTACACGGTGGGGATGAGATCGCGGGCCTCCCGATTCTATGCGGCGCACAAACCAGTGCCGAGACCACAGCGCCACCGACGCTCTTCTTTTCACATATCACCACTTTCATATTTAATATTTCCATGTCATGTTGCGTCTGTAAACCGACATTATTTATTATTTGTTTTGTCTGTGGCCCAATTCCGGTTAGTTGTGGTAAATAGACTTGTTCTCTTCTTACTACTTAGTAGTCTTGTGCTTAATAGTTCGCGACTAAGATCACTCAGATCAGTTCACCGCTCCTAAGCGAACTAGTTCGCTCTATTAGTTCGTCAGCTCCCGACTCCCAGTTGGGATGCATCGCATAGGAACTAGGAAGGCACTGGCTGGCAGCCAAATTGCTCCCTAGTTCAATGTTGCCACAACTCAGAAAACATACCATAAAAAACATAGTGCTAACTATACAAATGAGTCACGCAATGCGCATGTGCAGTGAGTGAGTGAAACGTCTTTAGTTCGGTCTTTACCATAGACTATACATATAAACGTCTTCACGATCCTTGTACTTTGGTTATGAAATACGAACTAAGGAACTAAGGAGTTGCGAATGACGTGAACTAGTTCGCATATTTTGTCTGTGGGAGCGCTCTTATGAACTAGTTTGTTCGCGAACTACCCAAGCCAACTACTTAGTCTGTGGTAAATATTACTTAACCGTATGGTTTGGATTGTTACGCTTGTTGTGTTGCGAAATTAATGATTTTTTTTTAAATTAAGATTATAGATCTACCAATTTTGCATTTTACATTCTACCAACTTCTACCAACATTTGACACATGATCTACCAATTTTGGACAATTTGAGTTGGCAACACTGCCAGGGATCTTCACACTGATTGGTTTTGCGATATTAGTGAGATTTCTGCTATCTTCACCAAATCAATGATCTACCGCGTCTTCGCCACGTTTTCTAGTATATGCTTACTACTCGAGGCCCTTTCAGCTCTAACTGCTATTTGTCCCGCAAATAAATATTAGGTCCGTCAATTCTCACATAAGGTTCGCAATACCTTGAGCTACGTCGATGGCCCTGGTTCTTTTGCGGTTTTCATCAATTCTTTTCTTCATACGATCTTGCATAAAAAATCCACCAGCTTCCAGCTCTCTCCATTTTCTTTTGGGTGATTGGGTGATTTGGTGAGCCTCAATTACAAGTAGCCTTGTTTCGGTATTCACTGCCAGCACATACAAATCACTGACTTTCAACTTAATGCACTGCGGGAGATATGCTAAAAATAAGCCGCGTAACTTCCCGAACTCTAACCAACCAAGTTGAATATGTCTTGAAATTGTCAGTTCGAGGCGTAGAAAGTGATCACACCACAGGCGAGGCCAACTGTATATTACACATATATTTAATATATTAAATATTAAAAAACATCATAATTCACATTAACTATGTCTAGAATAAAATCAATTTATAGAACACGTATAGCTTTGGCTCTAAATATGCTAGGCTATAACTGTCGAACGTTATGCGCAAGTTTAATAAATTGACATGCGATTTGTCTGAAAGCGAATCTTTAATATACCCTCCATGGATGGATGAGCATCTACCCACCCATATCATCGTGATTCAATAGGGCGGCGAGTTTTCACAGCCCATCCGTCAGCCGCCCACTTAGAGTGAATAATGATGTAGAGCCACCAAACAGGTGGACTTGCCAAGCTGACCGAGACTTAATAAATCCTTGTACGTAATCTGATATTACTTGATCGGAATAAACTGTTTATTTTATATTAACTCAATATTATTAATAAATTAGTTACCTATACTGAGAATTGAAACAGATACTTAAAGCATGATGGAGAGAATTCTAATCTATATTGGTTTTTAATAAACAAAACCATAATTTAAAAAATTCATTGTCGTTGTCTTTTTGTATATCATGACCTAAATTTTAATGAAAATTGCCCATATAAAGCCTGTTTATAAATAAGGTACAAACCTTAACCTTAGGCTTTTTAAATCATTTAGGTTTTCGAAATTAAGTTTTAAAATTTAGTTATAGCAACAAACTTATGCTATATTAGTTTTAGTGTTGTAAACATAACATACGTGTTACATAGTTTATCTTATATTATAATAAATACAGTATGCTAAATAATCATAATGAATATAATAATTTCCGTCTAACAACTTGGACAGAAAGAGATTTGACATTTTCTAGACAATCAAGCGCACTTTTAATAAAAATCGCTTACATGTTAATTGCATATGGATAATCGACCCGTCGTAATTTAGATGCAAACGTAGCAATGACAAAAACACAAACAAAATGACAGAATCAAATAATTACTTGTGTAATAAGCATTTTCTTGTTTTTGCTATTTTTTAATCACTGTATTTTCCCGTCAAAAATAGCAATTATCTGTCTCATATAATTGAAATCCTAGCTTGCGGCCCCAAACTCAAACATGACCTGCAAATGTATATTTTGCGGCCTTTTCAATAATGTACTATTATGTGATGTTTGTTTGTTATATACAATGATATATTCTAATATTATAATAAAAACTGTAAAAGCATTGTGGCAGTACTGCCAATTTCATGTAAAAGATATGAAGGTCTCTCACCGGTGCCACATGCACTAATTAGTTCAAATATCATACAACATAAAACAGGAAAGGTGGCTTATAATAAATGTAAGCGTAGGCTGTAGTTGCGGTGCGTAACCCGTGGTGGGAAAACGGCTTTCTTTACGAGCTATTCCGCTGAGCCAATATTTCTTCGCGACAGTGCGCGCCGTCATAAAATAAAACGAAAAATTCCAGTACTGCCTCAAGCCGCCATGAAAATCATAAGAGGCAAGATTTTACGGGCATCGAGACGGCGCCCTCGCCAGGTGATTAACAACGCAAACAATAAATAGGAAATGCTGTTTTATTCCCTGGAACCTTATAGGTGAGCTCACAGCTCACTTCTTATAATCGCGTTGTGGTCCTGCTGTTTGTTATGTAATGCCCGATAGCGAACACACTAGTGTTCTCGCTAAAACACGTGGCTTTTTTATTTTTTATTTACTATCTAGCCTTCTGATTTCCATCATATCCATGTAGCAGGAAACTCTTAATAGATATCTCATAAGGTGAAGTAAAGATCTGGTGGTAAACTTGGAAACTTATTAGATGCTAACTACACAGAATAACAACCCTTTCTAAAACTGCGTAAATTTAAATACAGTTGTATTTTTGCACAAGAAACATAATCGGTCTGTTATTTATCGAGAGGGGCTAATATGAATTCAGTTGATCGGAAATATCAAACAGCTATAAAATTGCTTCCAATTTTTGTATAAAAATACGTTAGCTCTCCGAATCAAAAACCTCGACATTAAGAAGCTAATTCGACAATAAACAAGTCCACTACACCTCCCAACAGCCCTTTCGGAGAATTTAAAGGCGAGGAAGGCAAAGCTTTGATTGTTTGTTTACGCTCATGCAAAGAACACCGTGAACCCTCTTACCGTGAGAGAGTGTACCAAGTGCACTTATTATACCGTACGCTTGAGCCACGACAAATGCTTGACAAAATACTCTGCCAATTGTGTCGGAGCACCGCCCTCGATTGTTCGAGATGAAAAATGGCCTATTCGGATTGTTCCAGAACAAATGCGTGCCGTCCGGGTCATTACGCTTTGTTTTAGGTATAAGTACGACAAAAAATTCGTTGTGAAAAGCTGAAATTCTCTTTTCCGGCCTCTTGAGTTGTGAGTAAGCAGAGTTTAAACTATGGACAATTGTTTTGTCATGAGAAATTGTTTCCATGCAACGCTCTCTTTGCCTCCATTGTAAAGTGAAAAGAGACGTGACTATTACTTAAAAATTTTCAGACTTAATATTCAGGACTCCTTTTCTTCATTATCTTGATGTCTGCTGAAAATATTACACCTAATAGGATAGATATTATAAAAGAAAAAATCTTCAAACGCTTTTTATAGATAGATAGATATTTAGATAGATAGATAGATAAATCATACTCATAATATCATCATAATATCACATCTGCGTATGACCACGCGCCACCTTAGCTATTAAAGATCGTTGCGTATGTTTTCGGACGTCGATTAGGTTATTATCCTAAGCGAAACACCACAGACAGCCGAATGTCTTTCTAGTAAGAATTTTTTTTTTCATCCTAAGGTCCCGGAATCCCGGTGAGGGCAGATGTTTGTGTGATGAATGCAAGAAATATATATTTCTATCAAAATTATTTATATAAGTATAATATATGTAATATATGGTATGTGATATATGTAAATAATTATAGGTCATGTATATAAAATTTTAATACTATGTTTCAAAACCGTAATTTGGATATAGACATTTTTTCGGATAAGATGCATATTTTCCGTAGGTTGTTTCTCGATTTCTATCTCCGATAACTCGCTGTCATCATATATATTTAGATTTAATTAGTTTTTTTTGTAAATAATGAACGTCATTTAATTGGAATGTTGTGCTCATCTATAATTTAAATTCATATAAGACATTTTATTGAAATATTAATGTAGTACTTATGTATTTAATTGATAAGCCATAATAAATAAAAAAAGATTTATCCGTTACCATAGACCTCATAACACAAGCCTTAGAGAGCTTACTTTGGTCTAGGCTAATTGGTGTGTGTTCCTGGAAGTAGCTTGGTGTTCCCGGGCTCCCTACATGCCTGATGAAGGCCATCCCTGTGGTTTTTAGTGGATAGGCCTCCCCCTGCTGGGGAGGAGAGCCCCACATAACCGCCGGCTCGCCACAGCCGGGGTATGCAACTTAATGCATTTTCCTCAGGGGGAACAAAAAAAAAGGCTAATTGGTGTAAGTGTAAGAAATATTTATTTATTATTTATACTTTCAGTGCTGGACATAGTCTTCCCTCGCAGAAGAGGTAAGTATGTTTGCACATAAGACACATTATGCGATTTTTTTATCATCATCACAACCTAAGGACTTCTAATTGTTTCTAAAGTCGAATCATGTTAAACAACTGCAAAATATTGGGGTGCGCTAGAGTATCTTCCAAAATTAAAGTCGATCAAATCGCCTGTAGATAAAAATGGCTTGTTGAAACACAAGATTGATACCTAATTGATAGTCGGATTATCCACCCCTTTTAAGTAATCTGTTTAAACGAAAAAAAAAAGACAAATTTCTTAAAATATTCAAACAGAATTTTTTTACAGCTGAAACATTTTATAGGAAAGATAAAAATCTGTCGGAAATCATAACAGCTGAGATTTTACTGGGTGGCATCCTATCAGAACGAGCATGCCAGAGATTGTTTCAGCGGATTGAAACGATAATAACAATGTCGTCACTTCCTCAATCTAACTTGTTCAATGTTCCCTCGCCGATACGCAATAATATTTTATTCGTCTGAGCAAAATTTTACGATAGTCTCTTTTTCTGGCTATAGATACAGGGCTAAAATATTTACGGAGCTGTTGACTGATACCAAATTCATATTGTGATTTGGGAGAGAGACTGAGAAATCAATAATAATAGAATGTATTAACTGTGAATAATGCTATTATTTATTAATAACGCATTTTAATGGCCATTCCCATCACTTAAATTGACGATTTTTCTTTATATATATATATATATAAGTACATTCCAATATTTTTCATTCTATAATTTGATTTGAATTAGTATTAAAACAAGCTATTCTTAAGCGAGCAAGGATACAAAAGAGAACTAATTTCTTTTGTTGTTTAGGGCGTCGTCACTGGTCCATGTTTACAAGTGACTTTACGAACCAAGTAATTATTCTTATTGTGAGACAATTGCAGCTTTGTTTCCAACACTAGCGATAGAAAACTGGTTACCCGTTACTTTACATATTAAACATTCTACTTGAAATTTAAATTAACAAGGAATTAAATTAATGTACACAATTTTTTTTACTTCATGGAAGTTTGTTTCAATTATAATTTATAAGTCTTATTTTATTAAAATTATTTCCTACAGTAGGTTTGTCTGTACGACTGTACATGTATACTTATATGTATATAGATAACAGTAATTATGGTGTAAGTTTTGTCAAAATAATTAAACTACGCTTTTAGTTGAAGTTAAATTAATATTTGCCTCAAATTTAGTTTACAGTACGAATTGAAAGTTTCATATGGATTCTGGATAAATTTTAAACATTAACATAACATAATGTTGGTTAACATTTATTCAGAAACTGTGCTTATCAATTTTGTGACAATTAGTTTCACTAACGTAGATATACCATTTATTCGCTCACGTATGCTGCTGTTTTGTATATTAATTTACCACAATAATTTATTTTAAAAAATATAATGTATCGTTTCACTGTCATGATTTTGCAAAATAAGCTATTACTATTGTAAAACAATTTCAGCAAAAGCAGATAGGATTAAAAGATTAGGTTGAACTGAAAGCTTTCATGAACCAGTTTTCACTAACGTCTCAGTAAACTTTCCAAACATTTCGAAAGTAACAAAGCGGCCACGAAGGTGTGATTCTGTTTTATCATTACAATCTATCAAACCCCTGATATTGGTGTCCGGAAAACAGGGTTAAAGTCGCATTTCAATGTTATCTTGAGGGATGAATGGTAATTAATTAATTAGGTGCGATCCTTCACGTCCCGGGAGTCCCATTACTTAATTATCATCAGGTAGTCATGTTGCTTTCGTATTTTCAAATACGCACTGAGGTGCTACGTTTATCATTGGACAACTTCCATCCCAATTTTTACTTATACTAGGCTTTCGTCCACGATAGCATTATACCAAAATTACTCAAAAGAAAAATATATTTTAACGTGTTAAAAATTATCCTGAGTCTAAAACTATCTTCACACCAATTTTCAATATCAACATTGGCTCATTCAGTTCAAAGCGGTTACTTTCACGATTATAATATCCACAAAAATTATAGATCTCAACTTGAACATCACTGACTTTTTTTTTATTTTAAATAGTTTCTTTTCTTGATTCATAAACCACCTTTATTGTTTTTGTGTTTGGTATAATTTGGAATGAAAATAAAAACTACATTGAATTTCTGTGCTAAAGAGTCATATATAAATGTAGAGATAAAATAAAGCTATATATAGCTATATAAAAATTATGATTTCTGTAGGTCAATGCTTATTGAATTACTTTGGCGCCCATCTACATTTACATAAGTCTTAATTGTAAAATATTATTCATTTATAATACACCTTTCTGGAATGGTGTTTTATAATATTTTTTATATAATTTATGTTAAAATATGTATAAAAGACATCATATTCTTACACCAATATTAGAAAATGAATGCATGACCAATTTTGGTGGATTCTTCTCGTATTAGTATTAACCAGAAATGTTGCTATTAGAAACGTGCGTCAGTGAAGATTTTACAAAAGTCTCCTAATTGCTTGTTATCTTTCTTTTGGCACCCAAGGCTAAAGAAGGCGTTCTATAATCCCTGTATTAAGAGTTATGCGTGGCAAGGGATTTGAAACGTGTTTTCCAGCATTTTCTGAGGCCAAGCAGTCTTGCCGCCTCGAGGGATTCTATTCCGAAAAACCTCCATAAATATTTCTTACAGTATTTGTATCTTCCTTGGAGTATCGTTAGCACAATGTTGCCCCTTTTTTTCTTTGCGAGTAAGCATCTGCTCCCATGGACAGAAAGCATTAAAGGTAAATGCTGCGAAGTATAAATTATGTAAAAAAGATGTTGAAACAAGGAATTTGAATGGCGAATATTTCTCTTTGCATTTCAAACATTTCGAACAAGTGCGTATTATTTCGAATCACAAAGAATTTAGTTTCAACAATCAGACTTGGACGCGGCCTGTTCTCAAACATGGAACCGTCTCGACAAAATTCATAATGAAGATCATAAATAAAACGAGACCCTAAATCGGATGTGAGATAATAATTAAAAATAATTGATACAATTTTTTATAACCTAATTTTATCGCTTTAATAAGTTATTTGGCAGATTTTTCTTAAATAATATTATTATTACTAATATAAATATATAATATATAAGTTATAATATTATTATTACTAATATAAATAATAATGAATAAAACTGGAACATTAGTAATTATTACGCTAAACAAAAAATTACTAATGTATAAATGACGGAACTCTTAGGTAGGATTAATTTTTTTCGTAAATTGTTGTCCATTTAATCTGTATCGTACTACCTCACATTATTGCCATCTAAAAATTACGTACTATAACAGAATCGCTTTAATACATTCGCTGTCGCAGTGTCATTACGCTTTATCGGTGTTTTGGCTGGGGCTCGAAATAAATAGCGGCTATCAAACAGCGATTACACAAACTGTTCACAAGCTCATAAAAAGACAAACATTACGAAATCTCTGGTGTCAAAGAAAAATAAATCGGCAATAAAATTTAACAGCTTTGTCAACAATAACGCTGCAATAGCATTTCAGAGTCGGCAATGATTAGAAATTTTGCGAGCATAATACGCACACCTAATTAATACATCAGAAATATCAAAATTTCGACAGTATATCTAGTTGACTATATTCCTCCCAGTCCCGAACTGACTGTTGATATTCAGTAGAGCAAGAAGAGTTAGACAAAGAAAAAGACATCAAAATTGTTTACAGCTTTAAGCAAAGACTTGAAATTTAATATCTTTAAAAATATGATTTTATACAAAATATTATGTATTGACCTAATTTTCGAAGGAACGCGCAAAATATACCAGCACAACAGATTATAATGGTCAAGGAAGCAGTCAAGGTTCTTGCAACGAGTAACAATAAGCAAACTGATAAATTAATTTCTATTATTTGAATGGCAATATACACATAATTCTTACAAAAACTTGCTTTTAATATTTAATTCAACCTTTGTACTTTTAGTCCTTATATATTTTGTATATACGATGTTAATGTTTTATGAAACGAATTACTTGTTGAAGTCAATGAATCGCTATTGTCATTCGACTTGTCATAAGATATTAAGACTAATAGTTCTATTAAAAATACCAAATTCAAAACTCGTGGAATAAATGACAAATAAGCTATGCAGGGCTACCTGTGCTTACACTACCTCTGTTACCTCTGTACTGATTGTGTAACTCTGTTGCTATCAAATTGTATCTGCACTATCTCTTAGTTTCGAATAAAATTAAATTCAAAAGTGGAGAGCGCATACAGGGTGTACTCGTTTACACTGCAAAAATTTTTAATAGCTCAAGTTCTTTCGTCGGAGGATTATCTGCTCTACTAGTTGAAATGCCCAGACTGTCAGCAATCTGAGAATATAATACTCGCCGATCGTCCTTCATCGTTCCAAATGCTAGGTAACAATTTCCTTGGATGGTTACAGTTGGAAGTCTTCCCGCTCTGGATCTTACACACTAGCTCTAATACGCTTGAATTTTTGACTATTACATATGAAGGAACAGTGTCTGCTCAACGATTTTTAATATAATTTTAAAATGGTGGCGAATTTTTATTATATTTCTACAATATGAGTATCACACGAAAGGACTCTTTTCTTTTTCTTGAATCATTTGAATAATGTATTTTTATACATTTGTAAGAAGTAAATATTTATTCAATAAAACCAAGTGCATACATACATTAATATCACTACGTTTTATTAGTTAGGAGAATGTATATGTAGACTTTGTAATAAAATACCCGAAAATGTGATAGATTTAACAGATGCAAGTACTTGTCAACAATTTTGTTAACTTATTGACTAATTATTTGCATATAACTGTTATTTTTTTATATAAGCTTTTTTAACAATATTTAATCTGTGTAATATTCAAAGAGTTTAGGAAACCTTTATTCCATTATCCCATCGACCATCGATGTCATTACGTCTCATCGACATTTCACAACATGACATGACATAAAATTTTTAAAATTTTCCCTGTTTTTGTATGTTTATGTGTCGCGTGTAAGCGACTACACCAACGGTGTCATTTTTGCTTCAATATAATCGTCGCATCAAATACGTTACTATGTCTTTATTATAAGTTATTATTATAAGTATTGATTTAAGTTGACTATTGTTAATAATTAACACCGTAAGGCCGTCTTTTCATTATGGGATATACTAAATATATATTATATCGTATAGAGAAAATCTAGGTTTAATTAATGTGTTGCCTAAGCGGGAGTGGCACCGACGGATTGTGGCGGCCTGGCGTGCAGCTCGAAGTACGGAGCTGCGCGCGCCAGCGGGCCGTCGGTGCCGTACTCCCGAACCTCGAAGCTTGGCTCCACGGGAAGGAGGAGGTCACCTACCGATTGACTCAGATACTCACCGGGCACGGCTGCTTCGGTGAGTATCTGTGTCGAATAGGACGGGAGGGATCGACACATTGTCACCACTGCGCATCCGACCTCGACTCGGCCCAGCACACGCTGGCGGAGTGCCCCGTGGGCCTCCGAGCGCCGAGTCTTGGTCGCAGAGATCGGGCGAGATCTGTCTCCGCCGGCATTGATTGCGGCAATGCTGGCGGACGAGGGAGGTTGGAGGGCTGTGGCCTCCTTCTGTGAAGCAGTGATGCTCCAGAAGGAGGCCGCCGAGCGGGGTCGGGAGATGGCCGATCCCGCTCGAAGAAGGCGGCGCCGGGCTCGGTAGCACAGCTGCGGCGCGCCGCGGGTCGCCGGCGGGCGCGAGGAAGTCGCGACCGCTACGGCGACCCGGGATGGACCACGCCCCTTCCGTGGCCGGGGGGCGTCGTCGGTGGAGGAGACCGGGGGAGGCAGTAGCCTCCCCCGAGGAGGGTTCCCCTCTAGATAGGGGAGCGGAGGCTGGGGGTTCCCGGAAGGGGCTTGATGTTCCCGGGGGCTCCCTACATGCCTGAGGAAGGCCATCCCTGAGGTTTTTAGTGGGTAGGCCTCCCCCTTCTGGGGAGGAGAGCCCCACATAACCGCCGGCTCGTCACAGCCGGGGTATGCAATTTAATGCATTTTCCTCAGGGAAACAAAAAAAAAAAAAAGGTTTAATTAATGTGTATGAATTAATTGGCTTATTTAATTAATGTGTCTACCGTCAAATGTATGATTTCAAAAATAAATACAGTTATGTGTTAATTACAAAATGTTGATAGGATTCTGTTCAGGTTAACAATTCGTAACGCAACTTCGGGTCACATAAAGTGTTGCAGCTAACTTTGTGACGGAATACTTGAATACAGCCTGAAAATGGCGGAATTTTACGACCTCAATCTTACAACAATAAACTAGGTATTAAGCATAAAAATCTAAAGGGAAACATCGCTTCTTTGTGTAAGTATATTGTACGGAAAAGTTCCGTGGAAGGAAAAAGCGTTTTGATTTTAGACGCATTCAACCTTACAAAAGGGGAAACGAATTCATAGAATGCATTTCTACAACTCCTTATTTAATAATCCACATTTGTAAGATTAATTTTAACTTAATTATACCTGAATCGGAAGATCAATTGGTCTATGCTAAAAACTTTTGAAAATTATACCTATAATCGACCGAAGTATTGAAAGCTCAAAAGTTTTAGTCGTACGCAACTACCATAAGGACCATACTATAAGCATAAAGAAAACATTTCAGTTCTTTATACGGTAATTATGAGTGGCTATAATGAGGCTGCATTTGCTCTAGTATTTTTAACTCATAACGGCAAAACATATCACGTTAATGTGTCGATCGCTGGTGGTAGCCTCCGGCAAAATTCTTTCACTGACTTTGACGCTAACTTTACAGTTCGTTTCGGTCATGAAACGCCACCGATTCGGTTTATACAGTTTTCCGTTATTGTTCAGCTTGCCGTATAAATTTTACTGCAAACATTTTGAAGGTATCGAAACTGGAGCTTAATTGACAATTTACGGCAGTGCCGTTTATGAGCGAGCAAAAACAGCTGGCTCTTTGATTGTTTACGTTTTTATGCGCACTTAGAACTCCATGCCTGAACGTTCCTACATACCTGGTCTAAGTGATACAACCAGAATGCCGCATTTACTGCTGTAGCCTATTTTACGTCTCCATCCTGCCGTGATCGAACACGTGCAAATAAAAATGGATATATATTAATGTTTCCTATTATATTTATTAACTCCATAAAAAATATTGCAGCGAAAATATGCGAAATAATAATGAAAAATTTCAATAAGCGTTTGAGTTAAATTCCCTTTACTATTTTAATATTTGTTGGTCGTAGGCAGTAGCCTACGCCTTGATAGGAAACATATTTTCTCATTAGAATTACTATCATAATAAATCAATAAAGTCAATACAGCTAAACTCAAGTTTTCAATAATGCTCTGGTTTAATATACCACTTTAATGTATAATTGATATCTAATCAAGTATGAGGTATTTCTTGGAGTATGGAATGAGCGTATAGGTATGAAAAATTATTTGTACTATACTCTAACATAGGGTTATCTATGTAGGAATATATCACGAGATTATTTGTCAAACACGCATTCTGAAGGAAACATAAAAGGACCGCATACCATTCCAATCTACTTACTTTCAATGGGACACAAGATGACTACATGCAATTCATGATCGTAGCTATCACGTGAATGACGTCGCGCTCCGGATAAAACAGTGATCCGAGGAATTAAGTGGCGAACACAGGTGGTAGCCGTCTGCATCAAAAATCAACAGAAGGGCTAAACTTGGCTCTGGCTCTCCACTTTACGTATGCAAGAAATTGCAAGCAACAGAATTTCAAAATAATTGACTGACCTGCTGCTGCACGAAGTCCGCAACTATTTCGAAGCTTAATTAATCTGTCAGTTTCAATATTGTAGAGGTTATTACTAACGAGGATAGTTCTTGCCATCTATAAGAAGTCATATAATGGAGAAGTCCTTCAAAATTGCCGAGGCGCCGAGTGCTGATAGTGAATAGCATTGAGATTGGAGTTTTATGTAGTGTCCTCTAGCATCGCTCTCTATAGCACTGGATAAGATTGAAAGCAATTAGACGTATGTGGGACTCTCTCCGAGCATATGACGAGGCATACTCACTACAACATCCTCAATGCAATATTATATATGACAAACAGGAGTTTGTCCATAGCTGGGGTTATCTAGGGGCTGAGGAACCCAATTTCTTTGAAATACCCCAGGACTGTCCGACTACCTTTTGGGTCGGATCTTAACACCTTTGAAAAATTACCCTGGACATAAGGGTAATAATCCTCGGCGAGTTGACCTGTAACAGTGTGCATCAGAAGTCACCTTAGCACACAGGGCTCACCTCGGGTCATGGAAGACGGACGCCTGCTTTCTATTGCTCAACAATTTGCGCCGGAGAGGAGCGGGGTAGGGATAATTTTCGCGCTCCGCTGCCTCTTTCTGCGATCCTCGCAATTCTCGTAATAGGTATACCCTCCTAGGGTAACATTTAAGGAGGGTTGAGTATCCAGTACAGTGAAAGCTCCTTATTCGCGGGGGATATGTTCCATAAATATGCCACGAATACAGAAACCGTGAATACAGAATGGTAATTTGTATGGGACTATAGGGGATACGTTCCTAAGGTGACAAAATAAAAAAAAACATATATAAAAATATCAATTTGATTGAAATTTTTGAATATTTTGATTCATTATCTTAAGGCTAAGTAAAGGTTTGAAGAATTTTGTAATTTTCTCTTGCTTGGCAGTTTTTAAAAAGCTCCTTCAATTCAGACTGATACGCAACAGTCACATTTTCAATTTACCTCTTAAAAATAAGACGTCGTTCCATAGACGGATCAATGTTTGATAAAGAAATCGCAAATTGGAATTCTTTTATTTATATGTATGTACTATTTATCAGATCCGCGAATGACAAAATTTTTAGCCGCGTATAAAGGAAATGAGTCGCATTTTTTTTTATCCACGTATAGTGAAAACACGATTTTTTTTTCCTCAGGAGAGGAAGGCTGAGAATCCTCACAAGGAGTACGAAACGTACCCAGGATACCCTCGCAACGGCAAGTGTCACGGAGGTTATGTCGAACTCCACGCGACCGGAACGGTCCAGCCACGTGACCTACCGACTAACAACTGGCTTAGGTTCTAGAAACCATATAGGCAAATCGTGAGGGAGTACGCGAATGAAGGAAGCGCGAATAAGGAGCTTTGGCTGTATACATTTTTACGCCGGTATTCTATGAGGCTGTGGTATCACATATATGCAGTACCTATTCCCGAAGATTTTAATATCACCTGATCGTCAGTATATATATACTGACTGTAGACACTGACACTGAACTTACTAAGTGAACTGTCAAGTACATTTTTACGCCGGTATTCTATGAGGCTGTGGTGTCACATATATTACATATGATTGTGGTCACATATATGCAGTACTGTTTCCCGAAGATTTTAATATCACCTGATCGTCAGTATATATATTAGTATAATAACTTTAATAGACAGTTTACTGAATAATTTTCAATCCCCTTTCGCATGTTTTCTTATTTATAAATATGTATAATATATTAAATAGCTACGGCGAAGCTAACAATTATTATTATAATTAATTATAAAAATTCCGGCAGCATAACCTCTCTGAACCGCCGTAGAAATACATTGAGTAAGAATATTGCTAGCTTGTCAGTCTCCTGTAATATCTTTTGGAAACAGCGTTCAAGCGTAGAAAGCGTGTGCATCATGGAGAGTCTCGATGCTGAATGGAAAGGAACTGGGATACACCAGTTACATTAGAATCCCATTCAGCCTTCGTCTTACCGTAATACATCGGTAGATCTCAACAGACCAGCACATTAGTGGACGCTAAAATAGACTGTGCTAGTCAGAGTAACGTGTCATGAGATGCTGTCTATACTTCGTGGGTGTATCTACGTGGTGCTCGAAATGGTTAACGTAATTTCCTCAAAGAACATGGAATGCAAATTGGGGCTCACAAACACAGCGAAACAAATATTCTTACAGTGTTCGTGTCCGAAAATTAATAATTATGTAATTAGTTACTGGCTTATTTTAAGGACATACTTATTCACATCGTGGTAAACTTGTTGTTAAGAATATTCTGATGAGATTTGTTTTATTCTACTCAATATAAACTAATAATTATACCCAAACTAATTATAGAACCAATTTTATATTTTTTAATAGTTTAATAGGATAAAAGTCAAACAGAGATTATTGTAAGTCAACTACTGAAAATACTTGTATTCAAAGTTCAAATTTACAAATTAAATAGTAAATCGTTAATGATGATATACAGTAGTAACTACATATCAATAATGCAATAAAGAATGTATGGTTTGGATTACGGCAATTCGAGGAATGGGAGCGGTTCGTTGCGACCTTATGGAGGTAATCGCACCTGAAGATTCCATTAGCTGATTAGCACTCTAATCATATTAGACAATCAACGGCTGTCGTAGGCCAAATATTACGTCTATAATTCTATTAACTGATAATACAAAATGAAAAGCTAGACGAATATGAGGCGCACTTATCAGCCATAACTTCCAGAGTTTTATATAGAGTAACTTCCAGTGATATTCCAGATGTGCTCCACATCAACCTCCTTTTTGGAGTACCTTAACATATTTATTATAAAATTGATTAATATTTGAAAGCATTTGCAAATACTAAAGAACACTAAATAATAAGCAATAATTTAACAGAAGTATATACTTTATCCAGAAGTGTAATTGCAACATTTGGTTCTGATAGTCGACAATATTGAGAAGTATGAAGAGAATCAATGTAAAAATGGTAAACAGTCGAAATAACAAGGAAAACTGTATTGTTGAAAATATAAAATAATTAAAATATTTAATCAATTATTGCCTGTAAGGCAGAAACAGTGATATTTGCTGTGTGAATGCTCCCTTATGAAATAATTCCTTATAAATATGAGTAAGTGTAGATTGCAACAGAATGATAAATAGTTGTCCAATAGAAGTGATTGTTGGCAATCCCTTAAATTGAATGAAAAGCTAAATCTTAGAGTCCTCGATTATAAGCCGAATATCACCAGTAACTTATACAAGGTTATATTGTTGCTTAGTCTAAGCCAACAAGGAATTAGGCTTTATACCAAGTTAGCATAAAGATCTTGTAACATCAATGTTATATGCAAATTTGCTTCAAAAACCTTTTGCTTTGAAAAAAAGGAATGGAAGAAATTATGCCGGCTGCCACTCATTGAGACTTGTGGGATTAGGATAAGTTCAAGATACTAGGGAGTAATTTATTATATTTGTGATTTTAAGGAAAAGTTAAAGCAAATATATCTCAGTTTATAACGTCACACCCAACTGAATTTAATTATATGTTTTAACCTTATCATCAAAAGATAGAGAGGAATGGAAGAAAAAGATCTACTGGGCTGACCCCAGATAATGGGAAATGGGCAAGAGGATGTGATGAACCTTATCATCAAAAACCAATAAGAAATGAAAAAATACAATATATGCCATGGTATCTCACTAATTGAAGCAATAGTATCTGAGGTGAAGAGTAAACGTGTGCTTGTTTAGTCAGTAGGGTTTCATATTTTAATACCTAACGGCCCAAGGAATTTCCTGGTAATTTTTGGCATTTGATGAAGATCAAATGTTTTGAAGAATGTAACTACGTTTAGCGTTTTCAGCTAATTATACCAACTTCTGGCTTGAATTGAGATCGTTTGTCATCGGTCTCGGTATGTTCGATCTCTCCATTTTATTTTTAATATATTGACAAATTTAGATTAAATAGTTTTTTGTGCTAAAAGAGTTATAAAATAGAAAAATAACATTTGTTTCGTATTATATTACAGGATTGCTAGAAGAAAAAAGTGAATATACAGTGGAAAATATAATATTATCAATATTAGCTCTTTTATGAGTTAATTTTACAACAAATTAATAAATAATTCAATTTTAAACCTGAATTTCATTCTTTATTCCGTAATCCGTTAAAACGTACTAAGTTGCAAACTACAATTTTCTAATAACGTACCCTTGAAAGCAAAACCATGTAACGAAATCCTTTGGGGGTTTCTGTGACCACATTTTAAGGGTCAAACGAAAGGTTAGCCTTAACAAGCATTTCAAATTTAGAACTAAAGCAATACAGGGAACATATATGATAAAAAAGCGATCTGTTTTGGATACGAAGATTTGCAATTACAATGACAAAAAAAATTTGACATAACGGACTTACACGTATAGTTAAATATAAATAAATTTCGTAGACAATCAATATTTATGTTTGCTTTATCCATAATAATAGTTAGTCACAGATTAAAATTATCGTACTTAAATTTATTTTGAAATTTAATTATTCATGAACGTGTAATGCAGCCATGTATGTGTACTTTGACATTCCATAACTGTACCTACACCTACATACATTACTATTACTTACTGTTAAAACTACTAGATTCATAAAAATGAAATGTGTCAGACTAAAATATATATGAAGGATTTTAAAAAAGTTTTCCCCTATAATATTGAAAATACAGCTTCAAACCTTTCATTAACAATTGAAGTGTGCTCACGTGAGTGTCTTGCTAAATATTGTGATATTAACTCGGCTAACTCGACGACAACGAACGAGAGCACTTCTTAAAATCAGGAATTTCTATTTCTATGGAACCTGTAGACCATCGTATGCTGAAGTCTACATTTATATTTATCACCGAAATTCCTCCGATTATATGCCAATCCGAGCAAAATTGGTATACAAATATTATGTGTGTCATATAAGTCATGAAAATTATTTCGCGTTGTACGAGCCAGCTTCGCTTCTCTTTATTTAAATTAGATTTGACTTATTTATTATAATTGAATAAAAGATTTTAAAAAATCAGTTCAGTATTAACATTTTTCCTACCTGATCATACAAATGTTGTGCTACTTTAACCAAACTATCAATTAGTATAACTAAAATTTTCGTAGTTGTCAGGAAATTTCCAATATTTCACTCAATTTCTATTCGTCAAACATTTCACAATTTTAGAAGAAAATCTCATACAAGAAAACTAAAACAAAAGATGAATGAAATCGGTATTTTTGTCCTCAACTTATAGCATGTTTTATGACTAACAGCAATAAGTCTTAATATACTATATATCGATGTCCAGGCTAACTGTCACTTCGATTACGCTGTCCAATCTTGACCTAGCTTCCCCTACAAAATGTAGATTTGGGTCAACTCCTACCACGCCTGAGCCTAGATAAGTATTGTTCGGGGCACTTAACTTAATGTATTATATAAAATATTTATTCTAAACGTTGATTAATGAGTTTCTAAAAAGAATTTTAAATGCCAAGTTTTTATCCAACTAATAATAATAAATATATTACCCTTAATAGAAAATATAAAATAACAGTGTATTCTTAGTTCAGGGTTCCATCAAGTGCATAGCACTTTGCCTCCACTCCATGCTACACTGTAATGTTCCACTTAAGAAATCGATGTTATATTTCTTAGCAATCGATAGATGATTTTGTATGATATTTTATATGTTGACTCTAGCTGTTTTAATAAGTAAATTATATTATGACTTATAATATAAACTGTAAAATACAATAATGTGAATTAAAGCGTTTAGTGTAGCTGCACATTAACCTCTGACCACGAATTCGTAAATACTGTGTATTTAGACAACTTTGGCTTTAAACGCAACGCAACACAGGATTTGAATAGCCCTATGTTAGCTATTCAACTCGTGACCAACCCTGCCTGCTGCTCGCCCGTAAATCAAACTCGCCATTCGCTTATGCATTATACAATTTTATTTGTGCGAGTCCATTGAATAGGTAATAAGCTGGAGAGAGTTTGCTGGCGCTTGTAGCGTTGAGAATTTAGTGTTCACACTAATATAGAATAGAAATAATTCTTAGCTGATTCCCAGTTATTAAATCTGTTAGTTGACTCCCAGTTATTAAAAAACAAAAACCTTCTTCGTACGTACGGACAAGGTTTTGGTTTTGTTTTATTTTGTTTGTTTTGAGGTCAATAAGTGCCTGTAAAGGTCTATGTTGAATAAAGATTATTTTGATTTTGATTTGATTTTGTTGATAAGCCTTATGGATATCTTTTTTGGCACACAAGTACCTACCCGCTTTAAATCTGCAGCATTACCCCAAACTGTCATAGCATATACGAGTAAGTGTGTGGATATAGACAGTAAATATTCTGTAATCAGGGATTTTTGTCTCATAGCGCCCTAAGTTTCAAAATTGAATAGTTTAGAATAGTATATATAATTAAATAGTTATATGACGTATAGTATATATAATATAATACTTTATAAATCACATATACAAAAAAGGTAAATATTTCTATCAGGTTATAGTTATCAGGCTATTTTTGATTCCCTTAGTTCTATCCATGTTAACTTACAATTCATTTCATATGATAATTTATATTATATTAGAGTTTTTACAAAAATTACTGTACTTCCATGATTAAACATCTTTCTATTGAAGTGTGAAGCGAGAACATTCTCTTCTAAATTTATTGCTAACACTTAATAGTCTTTTTTGGTCCATGTATCAGTTCCTCAAAAATGTCACAATTTTCTTCCTGTAACAGTAATTCTATATCTAAATATATATAATTAATGATGTATGTTCTGTACATTTGCATGAAGTACTACTTTGCAGGTGGTATTCTGATTGGTCTATTATAGTTTCATGAACATATTTTATTAATCTAAGCGTGGACGACGGTTAATATTTATTATTTATCAATAAATGTATTGTTTGATATTGTTATGTTATAGCTATTTATATCCAGATATTTAACATATTTTGAAATGCTAGCCACATATGCTGTTCTATTAATTTTATTATTGATCACAGATCACAGATATAATGTTATTATATCCGTGATCCACTTATTATGACTTGAAATTTTCTTTGTAGATCAGATACAATCCTCTGAAAGTAGTTTACATACTTTGTTAAATCACAAATTTTACTAGTATCTTTACTTATTAAACTATGAGAATATCTTTTCATCAAAGCTCTGTAATATAATGTCATAATATGCCCCTGGTGTATAATACTTTGTGAAGCTATTCTTTTCGATGTGCTTGCAAGTTCACTTGCAAGTCCTTTACCAATATTATCCGAGAAAGCTATTGTATTGCTACCGGTTTCAACAGTTCTTCCATTAGTTTATTATTTTTTAATTAATGTTTGACATTTTGTGTTTTTAATTTCATTCTTGTATTTTTAATTTTAGTTGTTTTACCCCCTTTACGATATTTATTAAATAATTTTGGAACATTATAATTTTCTTTCTGTAGTATTTTTTAAATATTCATTAGTTTTGCAATTGTGTTTATATATCCAATTTTCTTTTATTTAATTGAATTCCTTATTTCTTTTTCTTCCTCTAGTAATGAAGTTAATTGCAATGTTTTATTTTATTTAAGTCGTCAATTAATTTCATATTTTTTAAAATATGACCTATACATTTTGTGTAATGTTACAGGTAGGTTTTGGTATTACTAGTAAGTAATACATACAGATCCTCGATCTTTCACTTTCAACGTAGTTACATCACTAAGTTTCAGTATATTTCTTTATCAGGTTGATTTTATAAGATTTTCGTCGTAATCTATATTATATATCTCTATTAGTTTATATGATTTATTTAGATCTTTAAGATGCGCACATTCTTAAATTAGATTTAAGATTTTCGCTGAAAGCAATTCATTTTACAATTTTTCTATTTTATGCTGAAGTTCGATATGCGAGTTATTTTGGTTTAAATATATTTGAGACTGAAATTCCCTGATCGTTTCAAGTGTCCTCTCTGTCTTTGATATTGTCAAAGTCATTATTTTCCATCGTACCGTAAGATAAGACCACCGTAAAATATACGATTTCTAATCGAATCAGTTCAAATCGGGCTGACTTAATATTGATCTCGTCAAAACTCTTTAACGAATTCGATCCGATTTGTGATGCACAAGCGCTGCGTAAATTAATGTCACTTTCGGCATTCGGTGACACGTAACAAGTATCCAATCAGTTGTTACTTTATTTTTAAGTCGACATATTACCGAATCACAGTTATTAATAAAAGTGTACTACAAATTTATTGCGACTTCAAAATAAACGGCAAGCTAAAAAATCTCACCTTACGAGTAATGTTGTATAGAAAATAGAGTATTAAAAAAATTTTAAATAATTATAAAATTGTTAATAAGTTGAGTGTTCAAAATAAATATAATAAACCATGCCATGCCATATTTTTTCTACTTTGGGGATGCAACACATTAATGTGGTCATAATACAGTAAAACCCGCTTAAGACGATTTCTCAGGGACCTTACCAAAAACGCGTCTTAAGCGAGAAAGCGTATTATGCGGGATAGGGAAAATAAAAAAAAAACGTACTACTTATTATTGTGTATGTATGTTAAAATTTTTGTAATTATGCAATTATAATCCCGTTGCAATTTTTAAAAGCCTTCGGAAATTTTACGCGCTTTTTCGCATATTATGGGGCCACTTATGTGTAGTTTTAAAGCTCGTGCTTGATGAAGCCATTCCACTAAAACTTTTTCCAATTTATCAAACTTTCCTAACTTTTGCTTTTTTCTTTGCACACCGCCCAATCTGTACTTTTCTTTAATTTCTTCTCTGTTCTTAAAAATGGCGCGTAACGTAGAAACTGGTAAGTGAAGCTCAGCAGCTAACTGGGTTTGATTTGTTGTTTGCGACTTTTTATCGAAAACTTTCAATATCTCCATTTTTTCTTGAAGTGACAATGCCTTTCGCTTAGTTGTAGTCATATTGTAACAAACAAATGATGCACTTATAACAAAATTAAACATTACAAAACAATCAGAGCGCGCGCGCGACGCAACATGTCAAAACAAATGACGATCGGCAAACGGCAAGCATTTCGTTCGGAGCGCTGTTCGGCGTGTACTAAACGGGATGACGAATCGTATTAAGCGTTAAGAAATTTTAATGTATGAAAATATATTTAAAGTTGTAGGGACTGGTGTAAAGTGGCGTATTATGCGAGAAATCTTATTAAGCGTGATCGTCTTAAACGGGTTCTACTGTATATTATAAATGATTAAGCTAGAGAACCGAAACCGGGAAAAGATAAAGTATTTATTAGTACCTATGACATTACCAACATCTTTAATTTTATACATTTCAATAGTTCAAAATGATAAGTTCCTTTCTTTCTTTCCTATCATATCGCATTTCGCTGGCCATGCTACGAAGATCAAACACCCATAGATTTATAATTGTTAAAAAAATCTATATTACAGTCTGCATTAAAAGTAGCTTAACACTTTAATATCATATCACTATAAATAGTTCAATGCTTGTTACTATGCCAGTTATGAAAATATTTCAACAAAATAAATAATTATTATTAGAAAATATTTTTATTGTGACATGATACTGAAGTGTTAAGCTATTTATTATGCTAACAGTACCTTCTATCAGTTAATGAATATATGTGAGCTGATTCCTAAATTGACATTGTACTAATGCGATGTAAAAAAAATATTTTATTGCTTGTTCTGGCGCAACAACAATGAGGCGCATAATAAAATAATTATCCTATTTAGTGCTATCGTTTGCAAATTATGTGTATACATGCATTGCAAGGATTTTTTTATTAAGATTTTTAAGTGAGAGAGTTTTCATTCCAACTGTTACAGGAAGAAATGAAGCCGTGTAAAAAAAATACTGATTTAAGTTGGAAATATATAGGTTTATATAATATGATATTAAGATGCTAAAATGTGTAAGTAAAACTATCGTTTTGCCATTATAAAATAATATAAAAGTGACAAATTAGATTTCAGAAGAAATGTACCAACAGTATTATCCTGACAAACCGGCAAGCTTTTAGTGCACGGTAGTTTTCCGGACTGTTCATCTCACGAGGCGCCGGAGCGGTAAATGTACTCCTACCCTCGTTCCACACGTGACTGCTCTGTGGTGCCCCCGTGCTGGATAATCCTTTCAACAATTTGATTACTAGCTGCTATCAAACTCTGTAAAGTTTTTAAATTTCCAGATTTTGGTTGTCACTATGGTTTATGGTTATGAGGTTTACTTTTTATCTAGACTTCCAAATCTATCATAGCTGTTCACCCTAAGTTAAGGCAAAGATGTAAACAAACACCAGCCTGACGCCATTTTTTTGCCCCAATGTAATAGTGGACAAACATTACTGCTATTCAGATATTTTTCCAAAACCTAATTGCGGTCGGTGGTGCTGAGAAATCAATAGTCTTCTAATTAATAAAACTGGACTCGATTTTGCCACGTACTGTAACTATGTAATGTGTGTGATCGTTTTTATAATTTAATATGTACATTTAACTATCCTAGAAACTAAGAAGCACAACATTATGAGTCCTGCATGCACCTGTATTATAGAAATTCAAGTGTATATAAAAGCAACCAATCAACACTGATTCAGCTTAATTGACTAAGGTCTATAGTTGCTTTAAAATACCTATTTATTGTAGCCTCGTGAAAACGGATATGAACTGTGATGACTAATTCCAGTGAATCTCCTTAATTGGTTCATATGTTATCCACGGGTGTAAAGTGAGCGGTGACCTCTAGGCAGATTATGTTTTGGATGCAACTGACAGATAATGCAAATACATCGCTACTTTATGAAGATAATTGTCAGATTGAATCTTAATAAAGAAACACTGTTTGTCACTATCTTTCAAATCAAAATTTGATAGCAATAGAGTTACTCTTTGTCACGAATATTATTTTTAGTATACTTAGGTTTTAAATTTGTTGACGGATACTTCTATAATACTCGTTGTTGTACTGCATATTACTTTTCCTATAAATGAATTTTGTAGCTTAACAAGTTTATCTTTGTTAGGTGTGTTTAACTTATGTATACTATTTAGTATATTGTTTAGTATATTGATATCTTTGAATCTCTCTCTAAGAGTAGTTAGGGAGTTAATTTTTAAATAGCGTGAACAGCTTTTTTTTGTATAATAAAAATATTTTCCATGATCGCCACAAAAGCCCGCAAAATATGCTGTATGACATAAAAGAATGAAAATAACTGAAATAAACTGATCTGTCAGTATCAATACTAAAGTCAATTATTCTAATTTTGATTTCCTGTGCGGTATATGGGACTAAATATCTAAAAAGCTAAAATGAGATATAATTTTAGTTATTCTTTGTCGAATAAAGCTATTATATCAACAGATTTAATACTTGAAAGTGTAAACAAAATATACTTTGTTTTTTATGCGTTTGTTGAAAGTTAGTTTTACTAAACCATTTCAATATATGCGACTGTGGGGTGGTTACACCGTCGAAGTTATTTTTTTTTCTATGAATCAATTGACTGCCTTCTACATAAGTGTATAGTTAGTTTTTATATTAAAATTTTAGATTCTAGTTTGAATAATACTTTCGCTTAAATAACAATTAATGCTTCTTTACACTTATTTAATCGCGACAGAATTTAAACGTTAATAAAAATAAAGTATTATCTATATTTTTCTGCTATTAACAAACATATTGTTATCGGTGCCCATATTAATGAAATGGAAGTTAAATGATAGTAATTACTAGCGGCGTTTCCACTGCATTGTCTGAGGGGTGACGCTGAAATCACCTAGCATTACTCCCGTCGAAAATATTTCCGCCAAATGGGCCTATTTGTACAGACACAACCATTATAATAAAGTAACAATTACATAGTCAGGGTAACCGCTATGCCAAGCTATACCGATTCTCAATAAATAATAAACCCGGATTAATTTAATATGTTGTAATAAGTTGCGATTTTGCATTAACTCTTTAATATGTCGATGTAATAATTAATATGTTGACTCAAGAATTGTGGCGATTTATCAGAGCTTTTGATTTATTAGATCATCAAATGAATTAAATTGTTTATTTGTCAATGTCTGCCGTAATTTTACATTTCCGTTTTACCACATATTTTTATGTGGTAAGCTATAACTGTGATTAACTTTTTTTTAATATATCTTTTTCTATTATAAAAAATATTATTTTACCAAAATTATAAGTATTTTTTTCAAAACATTCATATAACATGATTCTTTGAGCCGCTTTGCTCAATAACTAAAATGAGCTGTTTTCTCTGCCGTAATTACGAAAATTAAAATTTGTGTTTTAACTAAGGATTGTATGAGAAGTTAGCAGGTGATAATGAAAAAATTGTACAAAATATATGGATATTATTCACGATTTGGTTAGTTAGCACTCAATCATCTAGTATTTAATGTAAAAATACTCATATTACTCATAATCGTTAACGTGCACTTAACCCTGGGAATGGGAGACCCCAGAAAATGGCTAGGCTTACCAAAACATGGTCTGTCTAGGTAGACAGATATTTCTCTTGCTGACCATAAGAACGCAATGAGTGAAAATTAGTACTCAAAAATAGCAGCGATTTGGTCCGCCACCCATCACGTCTCGGTACCCATAAAAGCGAAATGTAGCTCAGAAATAGTTACTTTGCTACGTTGAAAGTTCGAGGAGCGATAGATGAGAAAAAATGAGGTGTGTCAGATGATGAAAATAAGAAGAATTGATATTTTGTGCCTGAACGAGAAAAAATGGAAAGGTATTAAACTCACCACTCATGGGACCCTAAAACAGCATATTGCTCGGGTGTCTTGAGGGATAACAGACGCTCTCAGGGAGTTGGTCTACTACTTTCCGGAAGAATGAATAAATGTGTAACTGAGGTGGAACATGTAAGCCCAAGTGATGGAATATGTTAAGATACAATGAAGGATATATTGCCTTTTTGAAACAACAGTTTGGTCAATTTGGTCTAAACATACTCTTCTTCACGTAGTAGAGAGCTGTGTAGAGCCGTGTACTCCTTATAGATATTATAATTATGAAAACATCTCTATTTGCCTGTTACATTTTATCGCCAAAATTAAGATCAAGATCAGCTATTAAGAGGTGATTTTAAGATACTAGATTCAGATCCGGGGAACTCTTTTCAATAGATATAATATAAAGACCAAAGGTTATAATAACATCCCAAGCTTTCATATTCAGTAGGATTACGTCATGATGTACAATCTATATACAAAATCCTTACGGCATCAATTTTGTTTAAAATTTGGTGTAACTTTCTCTTCGTAAACAACGCTCAGCATTGGAAAAATTCATGTTTTCAATTCAAATTGACTAACCTAGCCTCTACCGGCACTGCGCAAAAGTCCACCCTATATTGAGTGCGGTTTATATTGAAAGTTTCAGCAACAGCGCGCCACCCGCCCTAAGGACACATATCCCACTTTGTTCTTCCACAAAAGTTTAAGAAGTTGCTTAACAGATGTTCAGCGCGACTTTTGTCCCGGGGTAAGTCATGTATCTTGTTACATCGAAATGTTTCCTGTCAGATTTCTACGTGTTATTATTGCAGCCAGCATACGAGTCACGTCGAAATTAAAATATCAGAGAAAGCTGTGACTGTTTGTTTCTTTGAAATATTAATTAAAAATTTCCATTTTTCTCTATAACGTTAATTATTTGCATTCGTATATTGCATGATAACAATATATATAATGGTTACATATAGCCCCCGAGCCAAAAGGGTGGCGGGCGCATTGCATCGCCTGCTGCCCATCTCGGGGGACCGAGGGATGGAGTTCGCCGCCTGTACGAGGGCGTCGTGCGATCCGTGGCCATGTATGGGGCTCGTGTGGTCGCAAGACTGCGCGAGGTCCCCCCGCTGCAGAGCTCTGCTACGGAGCCTGCAGCGGATAATGGCCATACGGATCGGCGAGGCTACCGTACAATCTCGTACGAGGCGGCGACGGTTCTGGGGCGCTCCCCCCATTCGACATCCTGGCCGACATGTACGCGGCGACGTATGCGTCGCGGCGTGTCGACCGGGGGCGATGGGGGGAGCGCCCTGGAACCCGCGCACGAAGTGCCTAAGCGGGAGTGGCACCGACGGATTGTGGCGGCCTGGCGTGCGCAGCTCGAATTACGGATCTGCGCGCGCCAGCGGGCCGTCGGTGCCGTACTCCCGCACCTCGAAGCTTGGCTCCACGGGAAGGAGGAGGTCACCTACCGATTGACTCAGATACTCACCGGGCACGGCTGCTTCGGTGAGTATCTGTGTCGAATAGGACGGGAGGGATCGACACATTGTCACCACTGCGCATCCGACCTGACTCGGCCCAGCACACGCTGGCGGAGTGCCCCGCGTGGGCCTCCGAGCGCCGAGTCTTGGTCGCAGAGATCGGGCGAGATCTGTCTCCGCCGGCATTGATTGCGGCAATGCTGGCGGACGAGGGAGGTTGGAGGGCTGTGGCCTCCTTCTGTGAAGCAGTGATGCTCCAGAAGGAGGCCGCCGAGCGGGGTCGGGAGATGGCCGATCCCGCTCGAAGAAGGCGGCGCCGGGCTCGGTAGCACAGCTGCGGCGCCGCCGCGGGTCGCCGGCGGGCGCGAGGAAGTCGCGACTGCTACGGCGACCCGGGATGGACCACGCCCCTCCGTGGCCGGGGGCGTCGTCGGTGGAGGAGACCGGGGGAGGTAGTGTAGCCTCCCCCGAGGAGGGCTCCCCTCTAGGCAGGGGAGCGGAGGCTGGGGGTTCCCGGAAGTTGCTTGATGTTCCCGGGGGCTCCCTACATGCCTGAGGAAGGCCATCCCTGAGGTTTTTAGTGGGTATATAGGCCTCCCCCTTCTGGGGAGGAGAGCCCCACATAACCGCCGGCTCGCCACAGCCGGGGTATGCAATTTAATGCATTTTCCTCAGGGAAACAAAAAAAAAAGTCCTCAAAAAAGGCCAGGTCAGAAGTACCCGCAATCGTCGAGCATGTATGAGGAATGTTATGAAAGTAGATGAAGCGAAAGAGTATGTAAGGACCGTAGCAAGTGGAAGGACGTAATCTCTGCCCCCACCCGTGGGAAAAAGGCGTGAGTGTATGTATGTATGTAAACAAAAAAAAAAAGGTACATATAGCAATTACAAATAGTATAAATTCAAGCGTAGAGGAATCTCTTTCAAGCACCATAGAAAATAGATGAGTCAAATCGGAATCAATACATTAATTCAACGAGTATTGAATTGTTGAAATATGTAAGCATCTTTGTCAAGTCATGCCAAGATCTAATAAAGAGATTAAAACTGACATTTTGACTATATAAAAAATTTGGGATTTCTTATATCCATTAGTTAAATTGTCGTAATTGGTAAACACAAGTCAATAACGATTGTATTTGAACTAACCATTCTCTTATAGTATCTGTAAACAAATCGAACTTGCTGAAGCATCTACGGTGCTGTAAAAATTGTGATTAATTCAAATTGTTTAACTCAGAATTTAACATCACTGTGTTCACAGTATGATTATACAATAATGAATATCAAAATTTTATAAAATACAAAGAACAATGTCAATATATGTTGAGAAATAACTTAAAAAAAACACACACAATCCCCGTTGGTACCACCTGTTCACATTTTGACGCTTAAACGAGTATCAACCATTGCTTCGTTCAACGTGACCTTCCGGTGAGCATTACATCCAGTTGTTTCACTGAGAAAAAATATGTATTCTTAATTAGTTGTATAACACAGCCAGAACCAAAAATCAGTAAGTTAGTCAGCTATATTATTAAACTTCAAGACTCAGTATCAATCTTAAACAAAGAAAACATCAATCACTGTTATCACGGTAAACATATTAAAAAAGCCGCAATTTTAATATTTTATATATAGGTCAAAACAAAGCTACAACCGGTACCTAATTAATAGGATCTATGATTATATAATCAATCATTCAATAAATTACTTTTATCATATTTTTTAAATAAAAGAACACATTTTTAAAACGTGGTGTTATTGGTTGTTTTGTACTGAACACTACTATGTCTTACAAAATTTAAAAGAAGATATATTTATTTACTTATATCATAATTAAAGCAAT
Source organism: Scirpophaga incertulas (assembly GCA_036419045.1). Classification (NCBI taxonomy): domain Eukaryota; kingdom Metazoa; phylum Arthropoda; class Insecta; order Lepidoptera; family Crambidae; genus Scirpophaga; species Scirpophaga incertulas. The sequence continues at coordinate 14,340,997 of CM071637.1, read as the reverse complement.
CACTCATAAAAAGGTCTCATCAAATACATCAGTATACGAACTCCATAATATTTAATATTTGAAAATTTTAACATTTTAAAAAGATATATATTATCAAGCAAATAACTTTTTGAAATGAAGAATGACATGCCTACTTTCAACCTATAGGTACTTACATTGTTAAAAATAGTTTCTAAAATGATTGATAGCTATTGTAATTGAATGAAATATTATAATTTTAAAAAATATATTCATAGAGAAGATGCAAACAATTACTAACTTTCCATTAGATGCCACTGATGACACTTAAATTGACTTTTAATAAAATATTAACATATAGAGAAAATAAACTTGTTGAGAAAATTATTACTGTAGATTTGTTCTGTACGCTAATAAGTAACGCTCCACGTCACCTCTTATAAGATGACGTATTACATTTTAATACATTACCAAATAATTTTAATAAGAATGAATTAACTGCATAAAACCATAAAAAGTTTATCACTTCAAACAAATCAAATTGAATATTTTCTAAAATTTTTAGAAAAAAGCTCTCGTCTAAAAACTCTCCAGTGTAATGGAAATCGTGTCCCACGACCCCGGGGCATAGCGGATTCCCGCACAAAAGGTCTAACAAAAAGGTCTTGCCGTCACATGAACATTGTAAAACTCGACTTGTACTCACATCTCAACAACTAAACAAATACGAACTTAATATCAACAGGAATAAGTTCTATTTTCAATTCGACTTAATTGTAGAGTAACAGTTTTTTCCAATCCGATAATGCGACCTTAGCGTCGGGATCATGGTTTACTACAAATTGTATTAGAGTAGTAGATTTAACTATTTATGCGACCCGCTGCCTGCGACAACGGTCTTAGGGATGCTGATGTGATATAACGAATCACAATGGTATAATGGGTGTTTTATTTTATTTCCATTAAAATGGTACGTCTTTAAAGTGTGATTCTTGTGTCATCGAATAATGTTGCATCAATAAACAGTTTATAAGTGTCTGAGGACACTACATTGACAACCATTATTTCTTCATCATTTAAATAATAATAATACTATGCTATTTGATTCGTAGCCCTTGTCTCCCTCCATTGTGTGATCAGATCAGAAAATCTGTATTTTGCGCTTTTAGAACAAAAATTCTAACCCAACCTTGGCACTTAAGGAATTAAAAGATAATTTATAAATTACATTCGAATTTGTGTAATTGTTATATTAAACACCTTTAATTTACACCGGTTAATAAAGAAATGAGTGAATTGAGAAGAAACGAAAATAAAGAAAATTGGGAAGAATTTTTATAAAAACAAGTTTCTTCAGAACCAAAGATATATTGTATCAAAAGAAACTCAGTACAATTCAACTATATTTACTTATACAGTGCCCAAAAAGATGCTACAACAGTTAGTGTTTTGATTATTGATGTTATGACACTCCATCTATTTTAACTATACGTTATTATTATGATTTGTGAGTAGTCAACTAATCTTCCAATTTCAGTGGAATTACGGCAATATTAGTTGTGAAAATTCATACATACATAAAGTATTAAAATAATATAAATAAACAATATAAAGATATTTTAACATTACATTTCAGTAAAATAAGGGTAAAAAGAAATTTTTTCACACTTACACCAATTAGCCTAGCGCAAAGTAACACTGTAATGCTTCTGTTATGGAATCTAGGGTAACGGATAGACATACATATATTATACATATATAAATATGTTTGATAGAAATATATATTTACAACCATTACTAAGCTACAAATATTCGTATTCATCACACTAACATCTGCCCCCAACGGGACTCGAACTCGAGGCCACAGAGATGGTGACATCTTGAAACTTTGTACCAACCACTTGATTACAGAGATCGTCTAAAATCTCAAATCCCTAAATGCTGGGCTCAAACAAAAATAAGTGAAAGAAAGAAAAATGTTTGTTCTACAATTGTCCTGAATTTGCGATAGTATAAGATGAAAATTTAACAAAACATCAATAAGAATTTTAAGCGACTTTTGATAATAATATGTATTTAATCTAGCTTCATTGACTTTAACAAAAACTCTTATAAGATATAAATAAAGTGTTAAGCCTTCGGGTACTTTACAGTTTGTTTTATAAAATTTAGTCCGTAACTTGGAAAATGAGATGAGCACGGCTCCTTATCCGCCTGATTATACGAAGGCACGTAGATCGGATTTGTTTCTGATGATATGAAACTTAGTATTGAGTTTTATGCAGTCTTCTTTGCTGTCTGTTTAACAATATACAGTACTTTAAAACGATGTTCGAAAAAAATTGAAACAAATGGAATTAGTCATAAACGAGATATATTTTTTCGATGATATATGTAATCATGGTGCGTTAATTCTGTAGTATTTATATTATTGTCTTTTTTTTTATTTTTAAGCATTAATAAATCTATATAAATATGATACGTGTTAACTAATATGTACGATGAGATCTATTTCTAATGTGAATTATACGAGGGTTGCATTTTATATTTCGGGATTTATACATTAATCGTCGTCGTCGCCGCAGTCGAGTGGTTAGTATACCAGTTTCAAGGTGTCGCCATCTCTGAGGTCCCGGGTTCAAGTCCCGGTCAGGGCAAATGTTTGTATGATTAATACGAGCACTTGTACCTTAGTCACGGTTGTTATATATGTATATCTATCAAAAATATTTATATATGTATGTCTATCCGTTACTCTGGACCCTATAACACAAGTCTTACAGAGCTAACTTAGAGCTAGGCTAATTGGTGTTAATGTAAGAAACATTTTAGATATATATATATACAATTTTGCATGCGTTTGAACCAATTGTCGAAGCATTTTAGCCACTCTGATTGAGGTATCTCCAAAATATGCATTCTGAACGCAGCAACCCGTTATTCATGTGTCGAAAAACGTCGACTTCTCAGTTTGTTTTTTACGTACGGGAATAAGAAGAAGTCATTCGGTGCCAAGTCGGGACTATAAGGAGGATGACTCAAAAATGCAGTTGATGTGTGACAGCTAGCATTGTCGCAGTGAAAAGTGATTCGTCTTCTGCGGTTGGTTTTCTGATTTCTTAGAAGACAACTGGCAAACAAATGATTGTGTATCACCCAGAATTTCTGTGTTGGTGTAGTATGCTTGAGACATGTCCAGTTTTCCGAAAAAACAAGCGACCATTTGGTTGGAAGTGATTCATGCGCGAACAAATTTTGTTAAATTTGGCACATCTTGAAACACCCATACTGTTGTTTATTTTGCGGCTCATAGGCGTAAATTCACGATTCATTACCTGTCACGATTGTCATTTACGTGTTTCGAAGCACCGTGATCTTATTTTTTGATTTATTTCGACCAATCGACATGAGCCTTTTTTTGAGCGATTGACAAATTGTGTGTGATCCAACGCGAACAATTTTTTTTGACCGTCAAATTTTTATGCAGTTGTGAATGTATGCTGGTCCCACTAATGCTCAAGGTGGTCTCAATCTCACAATACACGTCACATGACAATCTTACAATAGTTCCCGGAACAATAACTGATTTTGGACGACCTTCACGAAATTCGTCTTGGAGTGAACTACGGCCTCGATTAAATTCACCATACCATCGGTAAACACTGGTCTATACCATCAAAGCAATGAAGCTCTATAGCTTCAGCTTCATGTTGACGATTTAATTACAAAGGTATTTATTATTATTATTTACGAATTACAGAGAAATACGGCGGAAGCAAAGTTGTATAACTTTGCTTCCACCATATTTTTCTGAAATTCGAGGCTTTAATGTAAAATAACTGGTTATACATTTATGATTCAAAGTATGGTCCAACGCTGGCCACTACTTTCTCCTATCTTTCGGTCAGCGTACGAATCCCGCGTTGAGAAAACTGGTCATCTTTTGAAGCGATCCACGAATCGATCCCAATTTTTACTTCTTCATAAGACCGAAAGTGCTGGTCAGCCAGGCAGTGTGCCATTGATCGAAACAAGTGATAGTCCGAGGGAGCAACGTCTGGAGAATAAGGCGGATGGGATAAGACTTCCCATTTCAACGCTTTCAAGTATGTCTTGACCACTTTCGCAACATGGGGTCGAGCATTGTCATGCTGTAAAATCACTTTATCATGTCTCTCGTTGTATTGCGGCCGTTTGTCTTTCAATGCTCGGCTCAAACGCATTAATTGCGTTCGATAACGATCGCCTATGATTGTTTCAGTCGGTTTTAACAACTCATAATACACTACGCCGAGCTAGTCCCAACAAATATAGAGCATGATCTTGGAACCGTGAATATTCGGTTTGGCCGTCGACTTGAAAGCATGACCGTGATATCCCCATGATTTTCTGCGCTTGGGATTATCGCAATGAACTCATTTTTCGTTCCCAGTCATAATGCGATGCAGAAATCCCTTCCATCTTTGCCTGGCAAGAAGCTGTTCACAAGCAAACAAACGCCGTTCAACATCTCTCGGCTTCAACTCGTACGGCACCACTTACCACTTACCGCTACAGCCCTATATTGTAAAACGGCGGAAGCAAAGTTGTACACCAATACATTATATTGATTTTTTTAAGTTACTGTAAACAACACAAATAGCGCTCGTATGTCAAAATATTCTGAGTACGTATAACCTCAAAAATGTCAAACTACGATAGAGATGAGCGGTTGCCAGATTGCGACACTGGAGTTGTCCAATCCCAAAATATAAAAGGTAACCCTCGTAACGTAGTGTACAATATTATTTCCACTCGCTTAGTGTATGTAGTATTAATGTCTCGGTGAGGAAATCTTGTTATAATTATAATAAACTCAAACTTCAAAGTGTATCCTGTTGCATATGTCTTTAAACTTATTGACACGTTATAGCATGTCATCACATCCAATCTTACTAAAAATATGTACGTATTATGTTCCATAATGATAAACCGGCCTTAGAAATATGTTACATATAAAAATATTTTAATTATTTGTCTTATATAAAACTAGTAATAATAATAATTAACAAACACCAAGTTACATGGCCCAACACATTTAAATCAGGTACCAGCGGAACTCAAACAAGACAAAAGCCTGTATCAATACTATGGTTATGCTAACTAGAGAAAAAGACACTAAACATAAATATATATATACACATATATATGTATATATATAGTTTTCTGTTTCATAATAATTGACTGTCTATAGATGATCTGTTGGCTAACGTAGAGATCTCTGTGCTCTGTCGACTAGTATAAAATGGTTTTTAGTCGCACTATCTCAAACGGAGCCGTGTAAACTAGTTTTAAGACATCTGGAGGCATACAGTCGCAGACGTTTCACTCAATCAGACTAGTCAGAAATATGTTGTTTATAGTTTAGGTTTTCATCAACTGTTAGTCCTAGGTATTTAATTGATTACACTCGTTATCGAGAACGAGCAGCCGTTACTATTTTGTGTATTAAATGGACATTACTTACAATTTAGTGGTAGGTTGTGCCCTAGACTGAACGACGTCGTCTTGGAAAATGCAATATATTTGGACTTTTTGACAGTAAGAGTGAAAAGGTTACGATTTAATGTACTGCCTATTTATAATAGTGCCAATATCTTCCCAAAAAATACCGCCGTATCGTCTGCATATGCAATTACTTCCGCATTGTCCACTTTCAGATTCACGATTTCATTAATGTAAATGGTGAACGGGATCGGACCTAGGATACCTACCTGTGATACACCAAAGTCTACAGGAAGCTCTGAACTCAGTTGGTTAACAATCTTTACGCATTGTCGTCAACCATATAAATATTTTGTAAACCAGTTGTAGCAAACACCTCTAATACCACAATGATGTATTTTTTTTTAACAGATTTTTTGATACTGTGTCGAAGGCCTTGGCCAGATCAAGAAAGACACCCTCACAACTTTCCCCATTATCTACGTATGCGGAAACTGTGTTGTTTAACAGGGATACGGCGTCTTTTGCAGATCTCCCCTTTCTAAATCGAAATTGTCTGCTCGATATTTGGTTTTCTTTTTCAAGAAATAGAATAAGACGATTTCCAACTAACTTCTCAAGGATGGTTTTGTACGTATGTGCGAATAGCTGCAATCATAGGTAGTTAATGGCGATTCGAGATCCAGACATCAGGTGATATTCCGTCCCCGACGTCGTCACGAACCCTTGGCAAAGCGCTATATAAGAGTAGAATAGGTTCAGTTTGTGACTAAGAAGTCAATGAAGTAGCTCGGTTTGATCCTGGATCCCCGTTCGGACTTCAGGGCATCTAAAGTTCCTCGCTCCTCTCAGTCGCGCTCTCACATTGCACTGCGTGCCCTTCCACTTACAGATAGTTAAGAAAGTGTTGAACATCGTAACGATTTGAGAGTTATTGCTCCCAACTGTGTAAACCTATATTGTAGCTAAAGGTCGAAATAACCGTCCCATGGAATCTGCTTGATGAATAAAGATATCCTGATTTAGCATGCAGTCGGGACATCTTCGGAGCAGCGCTAATGTAACGATATGACATAATTTTCGGGATATCTATTCAATTTCGGGGGGTCCCTTGATACCCATCGTGGTATCGTCAATATTACTATCCCACCGTAAAAAGAATGTTGTACTTGGTTGGAACAGTTCTGTAAAACTATAGAAGAATTTAATCTAATCATATTCAGTTCAATAATAATAGTCGAACTTAATAAATAAAATGTTTGTTTAGTTACGGAGCATAACGTATCCCTCGGGATTTTGCTGTCAGGCGACTTTTATGTAATTGGCCGCACGTCGCATCGCTCTGTAATCCCCTCACATTCATTAGCCGAGCCGTAACTGCAACTTATAATCTCCTGTCGGCACCTCAAGCGCCGGTTGTCTCGTGTTGCCCAAATTAATTATTTTATCTCAACCTGAAATGACAAAGGAACTCATGTTTTTGTCCGAATATGCTTGATGTACATTAATTTTGCAAATGAAATTTCGTTAGCTTTTTGTAATACACTTCTATAAATACACTGAAATATAGCTGATTTACTATGTTCCTAATATACGCAGCCTATAGGCGATGGACGACAGTTACTTTTTGTCATGTGCCTTCTGTTGCAGATCAGAAACGTTGAGAAATGGTTGGCTTCATTTTCAACATTTAAAATTGGATCAAATTAATTGGAATGTTATTATACTATGTTAGTACATCTACAAATAATTATTGAAATATTTTCATAAAGCTTGCCAATATGCCTTGGCGTCGATATTAGCAGCAAGGTCCAATTTGGGAGTCACTTGGTAGACAAAGCCAAACTGGCAAGCAAAAATTTGGGCGTTTTGAACAGATCGTTACTTCACGCCTAGTCAACGGATTCGACCACACGTGGAGTACTGCTCGCATCTCTGGGCAGACACTCCCAAATACCAGCTCGACCCACTTGACTCCCTTCAGAGACGGGCTGTGCGAATCGTAGATGATCCCAATATCACGGATAAATTGGAGTCACTGGAGCAGCGGAGGGACTTTGAAGCCCTTTGTGTGTTCTATCGGCTCTTCAACGGGGAGTGCTCCGAGGAACTGTTTGACTTGGTACCAGCGGCACCATTCTATCACCATACCACTCGATGCCGCAATAGACTTCACCCTTTCTACCTGGATCCGTTTCCGTCTAGTACGGTGTGTTTCCAGCGATCATTTCTTTCACGGATATGTAAGCTGTGGAATGATTTACCTGTTGCGGTGTTTCCCCCGCGCTATGACATGTCCCTCTTCAAATGAGGCTTAAAGAGAGTAATCTCATTACGGTAGGCAGCGGCCTAGCGGTGTCCACCCCTGGAATTGCCTAAGTTCATGAGCAGCGGTTAACGCACATCAGGTATGCCGCTGCTCGTCTGCCGCGTACGGCAATTATAAAAAATGTAAACTCTTCATATGGTGCTGAAAATACTTGCAAAATTGGAATTCGTTAAAACAAGTCAAACACAGCTACTAAATTATGACCCCATGTTGCAGCAGTCTTGATATTAAATGAATCTAAAGCTACAGAAAGGTTTGCTGTCTTAACGAAGCGTGTCGACATGTGTTATAATGCTCTCATTATTAATGGGATCAGATGTTGTTTCAACATCCATTTTCACAACTCTCCAAAAATAGATAAAATAATCATTATAAGTTAGTAGTTTGACAACTTCGATTAATACACAAAGCACAATTATGAAATTTTATAAATTGTTAAAGTACTTATAAAGTACTAGCTTTTGCCCGCGACTTCGTCCGCGTGGAATAGTGACTTCCGGCAGATTTTTGGTTAACCAACAACATATTTATATTTATATTTGAATAAAGATTAATATTATTATGTTGATACAACTTAAACAAATTATTTCGACCAAATTTGGTACCATAAAAACGGTCATTGTGACTAAACTTAAAAGATAGACATATGCCGTCGCGGACTTTTTTTTAGATCATGTATAGAGGAATAATTCTTTCATACATATTTTTTGTGTATCTTGAACCGTTTTCGCAGCGCACGCAAAGAAAGCCTTCAAAAATGAATAATTTTCCCCGTTTTTTACACATTTACCGCTCTGTCTTTGCTCCTATTGGTCATAGCGTAATGTTATTTAGCCTATAGCCTTCCTCGATAAATGGACTATCCAACAAAAAAAGAATTTTTCAAATCGCACCAGTAGTTTCGGAGATTAGCGCGTTCAAACAAACAAACAAACAAACTCTTCAGCTTTATATATTAGTATAGATATAACATTTTTATGGGTTGTCAATATTAGTGCGGAATCAAATAATCTTATTTCTACATTCAAACAAGTCGAGATATAGCTGAATAGCAAATAACTCCAGTTGCGCTCCTTATGATTCTGACACACCGAATCCCAAGATTAAATTCATGCCCCGAGGTACAATTCGTTGAGAATAGCGTCGCATCGTCCACACTCCAACAAAGATGAAAAATGGGAGTATTATCTCGATTTCACTTGTCAAGTCGAACACAAAGAATATTTTTTTCCGTATGCAGTAAATTTCTTAATTCAGGAACACAGTACCCGGTTGATTTTGTCTCAATTTTTTGTGTTTATTATTTTGCTTTGTTATTCTAAATGTGCATGTTACGGAACAAGCGGAAATAATTACACTTCTGTATCAGTTTCTTAACTTATTTCCGCTACACCATATTACGCCCATATCTTATTATTTTGACTCATTAGAAGTTTCCCTCATTTATGCCCACGGTAAATAAAGTGAAAAATATGAAAATCATATTATTTAATATTTTATATTTATATCATATTAGGTTGTCTTGAAATTTGCATGACATAAAATTATAACACAATGAATTACTTAAAGGAGCTAGAAAACATGCCGACTTCATTGTAAGGTTCTGACTCCTAGCGCCAAAAGACAAAGAGAACTAATTGAAACAAAGAAAAATGTGAAGCGACTTTTTATGAGTCGTAAACATTTTGCAAGGATGCCGACGCTCCACAAAAAGTTTCGTTACCTTTGCACAATTAGATTAACAATAAGGCTGCTGAAAACAAAGGCAAACAGTACGTAAGTTGATAAATAAAAAATATGTCAAGGGACAAATGTAGAAGAAGCAGAAACTTGGATTGGGAAAGTTTCGGTTATTTTAATGCGGAATACGTTCATTGCGGCTGAGCTTATTATACTCCACGGAGGTTTAAAAGTGGTCAAATTAAACGGATAAAGGAATAACCGTCTTTACTTAAGATGGCTTTTTCGTTAAATCGTAAAGCTAAAATATTCATAAACAAGAAATCGTGATAGCCGTTCGCGTCAGCAATTACGCGGTGATATTAAAACTTAATTAAAATTTGTTTATCACGGCTCGAAAGCGATTAAAAGTTTAAACGAAGCTGCGCGAACGTAGACCGCCTTGACGGAACGAGTTTATTTACGTAAATAGTGTTTCAGCGCATGGTACTCCGCGCTCGCGTAGATGGAGAAACTTGGATATTTCATTTGATTTATTGTTTACAGCATCAAATTTATTGTCACTAACAAAAATGTATATTTATATTGCCAAAGTAGATTTGTAATATTCACATGTGTATAGCATAGTGTCCTGCTTAAATGTAGTATATTGTTATTAGTAAACAGCTAGGAATTCTAAACATAGTAAAGCAAATAGTACTTTGAAAATTTTATTGTACATTTAACTATGTAATTTTGCCCTTTAAACACCTTATAGACAAAATTAATTGGTTTTTATTTTAATTATATAATATTGGGATAACATCAAAAAACAAATAATGTAACGCAATTTAATTTCAACTTGAATTATCAGATTGAATATTAGTTTTAAATTAGTATTACATTTATTAATAATAATATTTTTCTATTGCAGAAAACAAGTTTCAAAGTTTGTTAGTAGATAATATCTGAAAAGCTAATACACATAATTAAAACACAATAATGTACATTTAAATAATCTACCTATAGTCATTTCTACTTTTGAATATAATTTTACCTACTTCACCATGATGAGTGCTATGAGATACTCATCTTCCCTTTTCAGTAGGATTACAATAAACCATGCGCACAGCACGCGTATATCCCAAGCTTAGCGAAAACTTTCAGGAGTGTGTTGGAGTTGCAGTACAACCTACCTAATAACTTAATTAAACAACAAAAAATTTACATTTCATTTGATCTATTAATATTTAATTTTCTCCATGAGCACTCAAACCAATTTACTGAGATAATTGTTTTATATGATATGCGTTTCATTTTAATTAAATTACATAAATAATATTAGTCAATTAATATTATTTATGTAAGTTGAATCTGATTTGCATCTCCAGATTATAATAGAATGCTATTTTCTTACCTAATATCATTGTTTCATCATCCATCATGTATCAATTCTAGCCTTAATTACACCTTAACTAATGATACATTTAATAAATAAATAGAACTAAGCGATACTTCAGTACTTAGTCAATAGTTAATAAAAGTATTAGTCGTTGAGTCGTTGACTAGGGCTGAAATACAACATTTATAAGACAAATACGTCGACTTCATTCATATTACTTTGAAGCGATTAGGTAGTAGGCACTTCGATTTTAACATTCATTCATCCACGTACATGTAGGCTCTGAATTGTACTGTTAGTTACCGTGTCCACTGAGAGCGACAATATATTTGATTTCAAATGAGGTTGAAAAACATATTTTCCCTCACGGTAGAACTGAGCTGTTCTTTGAACATATCATAGACTGTGATCGGTAGTAACTTGGCAAGTAAGCAAACAACAACAATCAAAAAATAAAAAGATCAATATGCAAGCGCGTTGCAACAATTTAACAATTCACAAATTCAGATACATAAAATTGAATTACTTGATTGACCACTAAAATCCCATGAAGTATGGAAACCACTAGCTAGTGGTTAGTACACCAGTTTCAAGGTGTCGTCATTTCTAAGGTCCTGGATTAGTTCCGGTAGAGGCAGATATTTGTGTTAAGAATGCGAGCATTTGTGCCTCAAGCATGGTTGTTAATATACATTTCAATCAAAAAGATTTATATATGTATATTTATCCTAGAACCCATAACACACGCCTTACTGTGCTTACTTTGAACCAGGCTAATTAGTGTGATAGTAAGAAATATTTTTAAAAGGTTTTATTTAACTTCACGTGTATTCAACACTCTACTGAAACTCTCGAGTTGAAAATTTGCATACGCGTTTGATTTTGATGACAATACAAGATTTTATATATGCCGTTATTTTGAATCCAATTTGGCGGACGATATTTTTGTACCGCTTTATCGTTATCTTATCGTTTTCATAAGAACGCCTACAATATGTGTATTAAATGAAAGGGCTTCAAAGGGAAACATATACAAACAGAGTAAAAAAGTAATAAATAAGAAAAGCTTTTATTTAACAATAGATATAAAATAACATGTACTAAAAAGGAGACAATAAGTTGTTATTGAACTATAAATAAAAGCTTGGGCAGTCTTATTCTGTAAGGAGCGATTTTAAATATTTTTTATTTATATTAATCTCAATTGTCTTTTTTAAGGCTGTATGACGAACAAACAGACTGCGCACCTGTAGTACTGCCTGTAAGATTCGCAACAAATCAAACACAGTATGTTGTCAGCATGTGACTTAAGCTGTTAAGTCCCAGTACCGAGTAATTTCACTATCTATACTTATACTTGCTATCTCTGTATACCTTATACCTTTCATACCAGAACACAGCAATGTAAACACTGCTATTTGCGATATAAATAATTAAGACGGAGGCACCCACGCAAACAACCTTGTTATAGAGGGTTGCGAGAGGTTAGTAAAGAACAAGAAAAACTATGGCAAATCGAAAAAAGTAGGTGATAATTATTCTGCGTTTTTCCCGGGGTGCAGGCAATTCAATGCATTTTCCTCAGCGATCACAAAAACAGGTGATAGTTCTGTGTTGATATTGTTCTATGCAATATGTAGTTATGAAAATAAATGCTCACTGTAAATCTTCATTGCTCTCAATACTGAGACTAGAAAGAACTTACAGAAATAACATTTCTTGAAATTAATTATCCTCGATTTCTTCATTGGTTGAAATCTGAAAATATTTTAAATTTATGGACATTATTAGCATTTTAGTATTATATTTTGGTTGGTTTAGTAATTTTTATCTGTATGTTCCAGTTTTATTGTTTACAAAGGATTTTTCTATTTTTTTATCTATATCCATAGTTTTCTATTGCAATAATTGTTGAGTCTAAAGTGAAAAATAAAAAAAAATACACATATTAAATTTCTTAATATAATTTTAAAAATCCAGCTATCTTATGGTTGCTTTAGATAAGAATAAAGAAGTTGTAAATGATACTGAAACGGGGAAAAATCGGGATTCCTTCCCAATTCTTCTACACAAGCATCTTCATTCAGATTCAGTGACAGTCATCATATTTTTATACAGAAGACGTATTTTTGAATCATTAGATGTGAATTTGGAATTCTAATACGAGTACAAATCGAGCGCGAAATTATTTTGTACTGCTTACAATTTTATGGATATTTGAATCACTCGAATTCAGTGTTGTCATTAAAAGCAAATTCTTCATTTGATTCCGTTTCACGCAGAAAAATTAAAAATCACAACAACAAAAAACAAATCAAAAAACCAGCGATCACCCACACGGGAAACGGAATGTAAATTAAAAAATTGTCTGGCTGTCACTCAACTGTCAAAACATTTTATTTTTGTTAAAACTTAAAAAAAATATCCTCTTCAATTTCGCTAAGGTTATAATTTAATAAAATGTACTCTTCTAAGCTCACCATACTTTAAAATAAATATTTCGACTATCTTTAAATTAAAATATATGTACTACGTGCCTATTTACAAGCTTTACATTAACCAGAGTAAATTTATCACTGTCAACGTCACTTCATCGTTGGATATTTTACTAGTAGAAATCAAAAACGAGTGGGTTGAACCACTCGCTCCACAACGCACGAAATGAAAGTTCAGAAATAGTGAATTCGGTAATTCGTATACGAATCTCACGATTTCGCATGCGAATTGGTTTTCTATTGTTTCAAAAATTCGTCTCCAGGGATAAGTATGCGTAGCTCTGTTTATTGTCTTATTTTTAACTTTGTTTTAATTTCAATAAGTGTCTGTAACTATGTTGAATAAATAATATTTTGATTTTGAATATGAGAACACAAAGTGGAGAAGAAATAAGTACCTTAGAAATCATTCTACCTTTATATACATTATAACTACCTACTTTATAGTTACATTTCATTGCTACATATTTATCTAACTCTCAGAAACTTAAAAATCGAACATGTTTTAAATACGTAACTTTACCAATACACACGACAACGTCAATTATTTAACGTAGTTTACAAACGAGTCGGTCACTTGGGGCACATTCTAAAGGGCGTCCTTATTTGGACTTTCACTGTTTGTTCAAGTTATCTCGAAATTTATGTTAGGGCCACACGAAACCCGCCGCGGTACGAACTAGTGAAAATTAATGACCACTGTAACTTCGGACCGCATCAAGCTTCCAGTAACGTGTAAGAATAAAGAAGAAATAGTTTCCTTGATTATTGTTACCTGGATGTTTTTACATTAAATGGGTAAAACTATACTGTATTATTTACAACGATACTAGAAAGAATCAAGTTATATATTAATATAAAGAAGTCTGAACTGACATATTTAATCGCTCCATCAGAAAATAGCGATAGTTTACATTGTAATCTGACACAAGATATTGTTTCAGTAATCCTGTAATTTGACTGCATTTTGTCTGCATGTCTGCACATACCTCTAAGTATGTAATGAGAAGTAGTTTGTATGAGATTCACTCAGGTTATTGAAGGTTTGTTTTCGTTTAGTATTCGTTTTTTACATATTTTTTTTCTAAAAATCTGCATATATTTTGATTGGAATTCAACATAATATATTATATAATCGGAAAGATTGTTTGATACGTTTTCGGTTAATCTATAGTGGGATATAGTGATACTTACAGACTCTGAGAATACTCAATATTTTATTGGAACCATAGTGTCCACATAAGGTGTTACATAATATTATATATGAAAAGAAAAATTTGTGAACACTGAAGAGATGTGGTAGGCCGGCAACGCATCTGTGATTCCTCTGGTGCTGCGGGTGTTTATTTGCAGCGGTTATCGCTTACCATGAGGTGATCCGTTTGTTCGTTTGCTGCCCTATCCTATAAAAAAAGAGAGAAAATCATATTAATTGCAAAAGTATATATATAATTTTAAATAATTTATTAAGTTTATTAGATTTTATAATGAATTTTATCTTGAAGTCTAAAATAACATTTTTTAACTAACGTTTCTTATAAACAGTTTTTAGAGAGGTTATTATAAATCGATCCCTTTAAAATCACTTATTAATTAATAAGCATGCGCATAAATCGTAATCAGTCGATTGTTTTGTTAACCTCCCAAAAAATATATTTATGTTTGTTTAAAGCATGTGCTCAATAAGTCAGTAAACAGTTTTTAATAATCTAATTTAATTTACTTTATAGGTATGTACTGTTTTGACATGATATGATATGAGTAGTGAATAGCATCTGGGAATAAGATAAAGGCCTCGTCCATAACTTTTGGAAGACCATTAATATTTAATATAATCCATCCAACAATAGTTTCTTGAGATAGAGACGCATTTATTATTTATTGATAGATCGGTAATTCACTGTATCACTATTTCGGTGTCGTGGGTGTAGTCATAAACATAGAATCTTACATTCATACATACACCTAAACCGAAATAAATTTTTCTAGGCAAGGGAGCGGAGGCTGGGGGGTCTCGGAAATCGATTATCGTTTCCGGGGGCTCCCTACATGCCATAAGGAAGGCCATCCAGGATGTGTTTAGCGAATAGTGTCCCTTGGGAGCCCATCGGCGCGTGTGCGCACGTAAGCATGCGCGCACGCGGTGGCGGGTGCTCGGCACGGGACTCGTTCAGTGCGTGGTGGCCGATAACTTGACTACAGCGCCAAATATGTTGTCCTATTCATCATTTCCCTAGTCATAGTAAAAATGTTTCAATTTAATGTGCTGTTACTTACCTTTTAAATTGGATGAAAACCATTTATGAGTCCACCAACTCCATAAATCTTATCCAGAAGATTTATATAAAAGGGAAGAATGAGTAAGATATATAGATAATGTCTTCCCTAGAGGGAAAAACTCATATAACGCTGTCAAAATTACAATAAGAAAACTTTCTATTAATATGGGATGAACCGTTGTTTACACAGTTGTGTAAGCAGAGTAAATACACAACCTGCGTATAACGAAATGCAATTTTGATATTTTATGTCGAGGTTAAATAATTGCACCTGCAGTCTCTACCTAGTTTAATCCTATCCATTATTGGGACTGAGCTGTCAATTCACGAACTTACTTCTTCGCTGAGTGGTATCTAGGGTAGAGCATTTTCAACTCCCCTAAACGTGAACGTCGGACGTGGAAAATCAACAACGAACGACGCACTACCGTACTCACGTATCATGTAACCTCAACAATACTGGGAAATACAATTAATAGTAGAATCAAGGCAAGCGTCCAATACAACTGGCATGCAGGGCGCCGTGAACCAGGTCGGTCCCAATTCACTTTTTACTTGCTTTCTCCGTCAAATCTTGTACCAAAATTTGAATTATCTTTCCTCAAGTCATGTTTTCCCCAGACTCCAAGCAGAGCCTGAAGGAACAACACCAGTCTTTTAAAGGTACGAATTTTATTAAGTGCTATATAAATTAAAACGGCCAAATAACAATAATAAATTCAATATAGAAATATATAAAAATTGATTATAAAAATATTATAGAAAGCTAACTAGAACGATTAATTACAAGGTGAATATTTTATTTATATCATAAATAATGTGGATAACCAAAAAAATATTTTATCATAATAAATTTATTTAAATTTTACATTTACAGGCTCACTGTATAAACGAATGTATAAACGTCGAATAAAACTAGCATGTTAGTTTCGCATATGATGGTTACTAAAATTTATAATTTTTTTTTTTTCATCCACATATATTTTTTTTTAATCTTGTCTTACAATTCTTTTAAGACAAAGTACTTATTCCGCTCCTCGATTGCACATAAATATATATATTATATACAGAGACAAAAACACAAGCTTTCTGAGATTAATTTCAAACGAAACTAGGGGTGCTTAGATAACAAGAATTGATTCGATTATAATAATAATAAATCACGGAATCCTTCAACTTCATCCTCCCCGTGACCTGAACTTCTAGCTATTTCAAAACGCCTCGAGCAAATCTTCATGTTGCTTACTAACTTATTGTTTGCCTTTAATAAACATTGTGTAGGCTCCATTTGTTAGCATAACTCTATCGATTTTAAATATCTACAACAACAACACAGCTTGTAATTAATATTTACGCATTATTATATCAATTATGACTGTTATGCAAATGGTAGGATAGTATAGTGCTGAAATTGCAATCTCTGTACTTTATTATGTAGCTACATACATTACGCACACTGTGCAAATACTATTATTTTACTTGATAACTTTTATATAACATGATTTCAATGATGCATAAAATTTTGACCACACCCCAAAAGTATTGATTACTCTAATAGCCACAAAGATTTTTTTTATTTATTTAATAAAAAATAATCGCGGTGGTAATGCCATACCTTCGTTTCAGAATTTGTACTTATTTGGCTACAACTTTCTGAAAGCCGTTTATGCCATTTTGATCTGTCTGTCAAATCTGATATTAAATACATAAAATGTTCTTAGTAATATTTTTTTTAGCATGATTGGGATGATAGACAATTAAATTGCTAGATTTGTGCAGAATATAACGAGAAACTTAATCAATGAACGAACGAACAATCTCCCGTGGAAAGCGAAAAAAGTAAGTGAATGCTGATTTTAACTTGTTCTATATTATTAAGTACAGTTTGATCTTGCTTTTAACATAAATACACTAATGTCCATAATATCGATTCGAATGAAATCATTCTTTTATTTCCACTTTATTTACGAAAATTTAATTTGATTTATGTGCAAAATAATATTTTTTAATGTAAAAGTTTAGTAAATGGATAGAGTCATTATGTTTGTACTAGAACAAGCTAAGATCGTGGTATTGGCGGTCGGAAGATCATGCGTCGTAAAAGTACTATGAAAACTTTATAACTTAGCCGGTAGCCGCTTCTAAAATCTTTATTTTTCTCGTTATAGCTTAAACACTATATATTACTTAAGAAGTAAATAATGATAAAAGTAATTTTACTTTAATAACAAATAATATTTTAGATAATGCAATGTCTAAACATAGAGCTACGGTCTTTACGTCACTGAGAAGTTATTTTTGAATTCTTACGGGTTTAAATTATTCACATAATAATAAAACAAAAAAATATATAACCTAATCTGATAGCTGATAACAGATGGCCTACCTTGTAACAAAATATTGCCATTTCGATCTACAGCAAGTGTACAAGACGGGTCCACCTAGGCATCTACTCATAAGATGAGCGATGGTGCCGTGACTCATCTGCTCGCAAATTAACAGCTCTGATGAATGCGTCGCGACACACGACCAGAACCGGTAGACCTGCACAACTTAACGTGCCAGCGTTAGATGTAACAGTATCCTTATTGATGAAGAGGGTGCTATGGGCCAAGAGAAACTGGATAAAATAGGTAGGCGCGGTAGGTTACAGTTGATGTATCACTTTCATAACGTCCACAGTTAATTAGTGTCAAATTACAGCGCTAATGTTCTTTCCTCGCCGTCTGTATTTCAGTGTATTAAAATTTGATTTAAGTATCTTCAAATTCATCAATGTAGTCATCAAAAATTCAAGTACTTCCTCCTAAGACCGTAATGAAAATGGAGGCTATGCGGAGAAAATATATTATTTTTATAAATCGTAAAACTTCAGAAGTTTTTATAGTAATTTTAACAACGGGTGTTTAATAATATTAAAAGATACGAAGTCTGGAAATTTGAAAGAGTATCACATATTTTTGGATTTATATTTTCATCATCAACTCAATTGAGAGTTACTATAGTAGACAAGTTCTTTACAGGGATCACCGCCGTAATTCAAGTCAGGATTTAAAGCTTAGAAGTAAGTTTTGTCGGGACAACAAAGAAAGACCATCTTCCGTGTAATTTATACGTGACCACGAATGGTCGCACCTCCCCAGAGAACAGCTTGCGTGTCCCGTCCTGCCTGCTACTACACCAGTGACACGGGTAATTTTTAACCCCAGCTTTAATGCTTTTTTGTTATTAGCTTTACAATTCCATGTTATTGTTGCGGCGAATTGTTCGTTATCTGTTCATCTACGTCCAATGCATGAGCGTGATCCTTTTCGAGGGCTATCAGTAGTGTAATTTATTGAAATTGGCAATAAAGTTTACATTATACAATTGCTTTTTGCTTTATACAATATTTTCTTTGCGATTAAACCTTCATATTGAAAATTATTATGTTTATTTCGAAAACAAATCTTCCAACCGATTATTTTCGCCTTATTAAATTGCCTTATAGAGCTACTAATACGTCTATTTTATTGAGCCTATAATAACACATTTCGCTGAGTTAATCGACAGCCATATATTATATTTGCCCCACGCGTTGAGCTAATGAAGTTCTCTCGTAGCTCCTACAAATGGATATCATGTGTCTATAGAAATTCATTGGCCAAATAAAAATCATATGCCTTGCCAATAAAATTTGGGAATATTCTCACAGACTATTGTAGTTTTTTAAGACAATATAAAATATTGTGTGTATTACTTTTCTAGATTCATTTATAGTTAACAATAACAATATTTTAATTTTATTAAAATAATAATAAAATAAAAAATAATAATAACTGATCCTAAAAATAAAAATCAAACTATATTCAATATCTGCCTGTAAATAGACACTTATTAACAATACACCTTCTTGGATATTAACCTACTCGAGAAGAACAGGCAAGAAATAAAAAAGGGTCTCATATATTATCTCCTCTTTTTAAATATCACCTTTTTAAATGACCTTAATTCTACAATATCAAATAGCATCAAATGAATACAAACGAATGCGACTCTTCCAAACCACTTTCCAGATTAAAACATACAACAGGCCATTTCACGGGTAGGTCATCTGTAAGCTGTCTGACGCACAAACATTAATTAAGCCAATCACGATATGGAAGTGAGTGAGTTACTTTGATCAATCTCGCAACACTACCGGTGTGCGTGCCAACCGATACTGCCCCAAACAAATAGTTCCTATTTGCTTGCTGTCTGCCCTGACCCAGGTGAGGGTTGATTCTACTGATAAGGGCGCGCATCTCATTAAACAGCCGCACGTCTGCGGATGCTGCACGCCAGATGCTCTTTTATGAGTTTTATACAGAGAAAACCTCGAAATCTGGACAAATTTTAACAGTCAGTTTACCTCATACGTATCAATATGATTTAATGTAACTAAGTAAGTAAATTACCAAAGTAAACTTAACAGACGAACTTAAACCACTACCTAAGTAAAAGTAAACTGTATTGCTTCACCTATGATTAAAACCTTGCCACGTGATCTTTTCTTTGTAAAGCACTGTATACTCTTCGATCGGTTCCAGACACATATTCTGCAATGATATTTACTTAAATTTTTTGCAAGCTTACAATGTTAAATATGATATAGGCCGTATACCTAATATTCTAATACAAAGCTAATTACAAGGTACCACAGTTAACATAAAAAGTTACGTGAAATGATTCATATTCCACAAAACCTCGTGAACCAAGTAATCATGCACTATTCCGATAGGTGACGTCCTTGTTTAGCGTGATAATATCAACGTATTTGCATTATAAACAATTACCCTTACTATTTAATAAAAATCCAAAATATTGTTCCTGGATGATTCTGATCACTATCAGTAAATTAGTGTATAAATGGACTTTATGCGTATGATACCTATTTATTATTGTCATTATTATACAAGTCACTGATATTGCTATTATTGTTATATATATATTAAACTTTAACAGCATGTATAATTAATGATTCTTGTGATAGCATTATGTATTTATTATTCAAGGCACTTTACTCGTACATGTACTTGTTTTATTGTTTGTAATGTAAGGACCAGTTATTATAATTTCATGTATGTATTCACATGGATGAATCTGTTGGTATTTTGGTGTTTCCTGTAAACCAATAAACATTAACTAAAATAATATGTGGTTCAAAAATGTATTGGTCATTAAATCGCTGACATTTGCCAAACTACTATCAAAAGAGACCGAGCTTGTTATAATAGTTTCTACTTGTCTTATCAAATCTTATAAAAACTCTTTAAGTAAAAGGTACCACGAACCACGGTATGCATTTCACGTGTGAGTCATGCAGCATCTCCCTGCATGCCGTTAATAGTGGTTAATTTAGTTTTGAATCAGTGATGGACAGTCTATATATTATTCGTCATTTTATTTTATTTTTTATATAAAAAAATATATATTCATAAAATAAGTGTCTCGAATTCTTGTGGCGACTTGTTTATTCTACTCCTTAATATCCATAGACCACAGATCTTAAACATTTTTTATAATTAGTTTCCTTAGCAAACAATAATACAGTTATGATATAGTACTTAAATATGTGCTGTCATTAATCACGAATGATATAGATTAATTAGCCAGCTATTCATCACGTTCCGTTTCTCCAAATACTTATTTTACAGACAGTTTGTTACTACAATTTAAATATTTAATTACAACTGAATATCACTGTCACAGATGTTATGATAGTATTGTGGAGACAAGATGAACCAACGATTTGGTGAAGATCACAATAAGTCACTGGAAGTGAGCTCCGATTGGTTTGGACATCTTTGGAAAAGACTTCTTTCCAGCGTCTTTTTGGATGTAATAATAATGATGATCGTACAATTAATTATATTATTACCTGTGGAATTCACCCTCTCACTGTTGCTTACCACCGCTCTCTGTAAACAAATTCTTAATTTTATGGCTCGCTTATTCATGTCCATGACAGAAGCCAGATGAAATCTGCATTTATTATTATTATTTCCAGCAAATATGCTGTATCTGTGACTGACAGTAATATCAATAATTAGATAAATTATCAAACTTTTGTTTCAAGTAGAAATAGAAGTTCTCGTAATTTTCTTCGTTTTTATTGATAATACATTGTAGAAATGCTCTTTTATTCAACTTTTCACGTGTACTCTTGCGTACAACAACGTATTTTACCCCCCGTACATAGTTCTGTTTCCCAAAGGTATTATAACAGCATATACCTCGCGAACACAGTTGCTCTATGTTTACAATGGAAATGAAAATGGAAATTCTTTCATTTGTATAAAGGTTACTGTTAATAAAAAGTGAGGATTGAAATGCGTTCGTTTGTTTTTGTATCTGTTGCAAGTTAAATAACGAAATGCAATATTAAATAGCTACCTATAACTTAAACTGTGTATTTTGCGGTATTTACTAAATTTTGGTAAATGTTTGTTAATCTTTAAGAAATGCGTCTTTGAATGAGAATGTAAGAATCACGCACCACTGAGTTGGTATGTACCTCAGCAGCAAAGATTAATACCTAAACATGAAGTAAGTTACTTTTTATCATTTTTTATCTAATTTACAGTTTAGTTTTCTAGCCTATTACCAGTGGAAAAGCAACCTTACTTGGATTTGTGTATATCAGCTCTATAAGTCGACAATCCCGATTAATCCGAACAATATCGCTGACGGGACGGCACTGCGATTGCACCCACTCGCCCGAACAAGCCCAATTCAGCCACAGAGCAAAATGTCAACCGCTTTCGCTATAGTTGGACACTATTCTCTTATTCAAATAACCGTCATCACGCTTGGTTACCAATAGCCACCGAAGTTACGTAATCCCACAACCTGCGTTTTCGATAGCGTGTGTGGTAGTTGTCATTTTAGTGTATTATATCATTATATACTATTCGATTATTGTATTTAAAGGTATTGCAACATGTGTGTGTAGTCTTATCGCGAATTGCTCAAAAACGTTATATAATAAATACAATGCAATCATGACATCACGACGTGCTATAAACGCTTTATTTGTAACAAGTGTATTAACAAAATTTCCAATATAACCATCAGATAAATGAACTTTATGACTATTCTAGTTACTTAAAATATTGAATAATGTATTGAAACATCTATACCCAGTTTTCGAATACGATATCGAAAACGAATAAGCTATTATTGCGACTGATGGCGCTCAGTGAGTTCTTAGCCTACTGTTTAATCCCCACAGCCCCAATATGCGTCATCTGATCACGACGTTACACGTTTCTGACGCTTCATAATCGGAGTATTACTTTGACAAAAATGTTTGCAATCAACAGAATTCTGTGAAAAAGATTGATCCGATTACAGCTTACGCGACAAAGCGACATATTGCACTGTTTTATTTATTTTTTGTTTGTTTATTTTCTATTTAGCTATACAATAATCTTAACGTGCAACATTGCTTAGTAGATGCCGCGGAACAGACGTAGACTCATCTAGTGCAGGGAGTGATACAATGTATCAGTCACTAATATAAAATATGAGGATTAAATCCTGAGGATTAAGCCTTACAGGATTCCCCGAGCCACACTTTCATCTATACTAAGTACCGCAATACAGTCTGACAAATAACTGTAAAACTGTTTTACCGTTGCATTATCAAACCTTAATAAATAAAACATCTTAGATAGTAAAGGAATACTGTTGCAGTCAAAAGCTCTGGAGTTATTCAAAAGTACTGAAATTGTGCTTTTGTTATTATCCCAAGCCTGTAGAATATTATCAACAACAAGCAACGCTGCAGCAGTAGAATTATCCTTGCGAAAGCTTGATAGTACTTCAGGTAGGATACTATTTTCCTCCAGATATTCTGACACACCACTTTCTCTGTTATGACTATAAGGTTATGCTTTTGGTTAGCGGGCAAACCTGAGTGATTTTCTAACACGGGACAGCCTTTATCTCGATGCTTATATTAATGATACGAGTATGTGTTTAAAATTCAAAATATGAAAAGTTCTTAGTTGATTCGAGTGTAACATATCAATGATGGCTGGCTCTGGATTTTAAGCATGCATCTAAGAGTAAAAGTCTTGTCACCATATCTGTTAAACTCAAAACACTTAGATAAAGTCACGTCGTTATTATTAGGTATAAAAAGAAAGTGATGATTTATTCCATGAAGGTTATCAGCATGTATTGGTAAATTAGTGTGCGTCTTCGCGTCTGGTAGAATAGAAGGTTTTAAGTTCTTCCACAGGATTTTGAGGTTAGTGATATGGTTGATGTGGTACTCACACTGCTCCCTAAAGATGGCTTCGATAAAGAGGTGTTTCAGACTGAAGTAATATTGCTTATGTACGTCAAACTTCATTCCTCAGATCATAACTTCAATACTACTATAGTCAGATCTTTGGAACCACTTTTACCACAAATACTTTTTATAAAAAAAATAATTCATGGTTTTTAAAACACTGAACCATGTAGTGACGTCCGTCATATCCAAAATTTGATCCTATTCAAATTTTGGGAACAGGGTAAGAGAAGAAATCACTATTGCCCAGATCATTATTAAAATTGTAGTTTCACTATGATTAGTGAAAGGCACTGAATGTTCCATTCCGAAAGTAAAATTTCAGAGTCATCCACGTTAATGTTGCCTAATAAAATAAGCCTGTCATAATTAATAAATGACGTAATGGAATCATTGAAGGCATCCAAGTAGGTGTTAATGAAAAACCATGGCTATTACTATAATGGTTTTTTAGTGAATTTTATAGTGCTCCGGGATCAAACCATGGCACAGGTAAAAACTAACTCCACCTCGATGGAAGCGTGACCCAGTAGGCCGGGGAATATTCGGCCCGGTCCGCCTCGGTCGAAGTTATATCTCATTCACAGTAACGATATTAGATTCTAAAAAACTTATTGAACTTAGTAAATCTCTTTTTAACTACCAACAACATAACGATGAATCCTTTTTTTTTGTTCCGCTGAGGAAAATGCATTGAATTGCATATTCCGGCTGCGGAGAGCCGGTGGTTATGTGGGGCTCTCCTCCCCAGAAGGGGGAGGCCTACCCACTAAAAACCTCAGCGATGGCCATCCTCAGGCGTTGTAGGGGGCCCTCAGGATCGAGTGTCGCAACTGAGGACCCCCGGCCTTTGCTCCCCTGGGTGCGCTAGGGGAGCCCTTCTCAGGGAGGAGTGATCTTGGCACCTTCTCCCCTCCAACCTCCTATGACGTCACCCCCCGGCCATCCGGGGGTGAGGTCCCTCCCGGGTCGTCCTTTTCGACGTCCATCGATATCCTCAAAGATTTCGAAATACAGAGACAGTTCCTAATAAAAATTCCTTTTTCATATGCACGTACAGGGTCAAATAAACTTATATCTGTTTTATTAAACATTAAGTGTTTGTACTGTTAAATACATTTTATACAAATTACTGATACTTACTTTTTTACATATATTATTTGTGGACATTTTATCTTCCCTAGACAAGGGACAGGACGCTTAATAAAGAGCAAAGTACATAAATAGTTCATATCATAATGTGTATAGTTATAATCCTTCATAAGGTCTGAGATTACAAGTCAATTTTTACTATTTTCTTATTATTCATTTTCTTACAATTTTCTGAGATTGTTAATAATATTGAGGGTTAGTTCAAACGTATTTCTTTACTCGCAATTAAATGTACTCTCATACCATAATTGCCTAATTTCTGAGTTATGTATACATTTTTTTAAATTATTATCAACACTCAAGTATGCCTTTTATGCTCCGTCTGTCTAAATTTTTATACTCGTCTGTCTAAAATCAATACCTACAGGATATTTACAGTTGACTAAAACTATGAAATTATGCATGAAACAATCGTGTAATACAAATAAATGACTAAATTCAAAAACTGCATAATTTGTAGCTGTATCACAAAATATTTTTGACGATTATAAACTTTTGCAGTTTTGGCGCCTGAATAATTAGCAAAATCTTCGAGACTTGTTTCCCTGGTGAACGAACCGAACGAAAACGAACTTCACGAGCGAACACTTTATACAGAACCTTTGATGTGCGAGTCCATTTCTTTCCATTGTAAGCGACTAGACGTCCTTGTTACTTGCTCATATTATCACTTACAATAGAAAGCATATCTGAAGTAATTCTTTACATAGTAATTGGGTTTAACTAGCCGTGTTTGCATGATCCGTCTCCATCAAAAATGCAATGCATTGTAAAATAACTACATTTTCTGAAATGTTAGGCCGAGATGTCAAAACCCAAAATTCACACGTTTTTATTATATTGTAGTGTAACCGGGGGCTTATTGGTACTGTGTAATAAATTTCCTTATTTGGATTTACGACATCCTCGGGAAGAATGATACATGAATTCGTCACCACATTGTTAATAATTGTCAATAATTGTACATTACACTAAATTACAGTCATTAAAAAATGACTGATTGTTTTAATTTACTAACAGTGATGTTATTATCGTATAATACCTACTCTTATTTACTTTGTTTGATACAAAATTACAATATTTCTCCTTTTAAAAATCCAAAGTAATTTGAGATATCGTATTTCAATAATCATAAACGCACTAATTAAATGTTTGTAACTTAAGCTCTATGGACTCTTCGGGCTTCCTTTCAAGTGAACTAGTAACACAAGCAGTTTGTTTTCTCAATGAATTAATAATTTAATGCAACAAACAGTTAACTTTCAATATTAAATGGTAAAAATTAAATGATCAAGTTTTTTGGAATCTTATCCAAGTCTATTATCAGGTTGCGGTTGGCAATTTTTCCAGAAACGTTTGTTGATTAGACAAAAGAAATATATGAAATCAAGCTACTCATATTAATCGCAAAAGGGAATAAGTGCGTCATCAATAAACCTCCCTCAATCGGTTGTTAGAAGATTAGCCGTGATTACGATGTACGGGGAAATATTCCGTTTTCTCATTCCCGTTTCGGCCGGTATCAACTTGATTTTACCTCATTCCCGGATCTGAGGGTAACTTCTCCCCAAAGCGTCATATAAATAAATTGTTGGCAGTCTTTATTGCGCCCGGTTTACGCTACCGTTTTTCCTGGGATGTTATCGTCTTTGGGAATTCTTACCTTATATCCGATTCCATTGTAATTTTGTTCCTACCTGCCATTACCATAATGTCTGCGTATATTCTGCAAGTATCGATGAGCTATACGGTTGTACTGATTACTTATAGCAGGCTACAACTTCGCTCTGTTCTAAAAAAAAAGCACTATTTATCAAGCCTACATACATATCTAGATTTAAAATTCCTTTAATTATTCTCTAGCCAACAGCTTATTCTACTACCTTTTGTAGAAGAATATCGCTATTTTATACAGTTTTATAAGTAATACTATGTCATAAATAATCTATGGATTTGTCTTGTTATTTGTAGGTAGATGAAAGAGACACGCGTTATGCTTAAAAAAAAACTTATTTTTCGTATTTATTCTAAATATAGGTACGTATTCATCAAATTAATTACCTACTTCTAGAGCAAGGCAAGTAAACCGTTGATTATAAAGTTCAAAGTCAGCATTAAGTTTGTAAGGGTCAGTCACTTTATTAATATTTCTACGTATTTTCCGTTTACATTGATCTTCATTAACTTGCCAGAGAACAAATAAAAGTGTAATAACTGTTCGGAAAGTTTATTTGTTTCTTTAGAACGATTATACAATGTTATCAGTGTTCAAATTGTTGTAAATACATATTTCTTATATAATTTATAAAAAAATATATATTAATATCTATCTTCAATTGGACTTTTACTACAATCAGTAAAGGGACAATAGAGAAATGCACAAATTTCACCAAGAACTTTTAATGCATTAGGAACTCCTTTGGCTTTATGATATTTAGTGCGATATTCATTAACTTATTATAACTACACTCGTCAAATGAAATGAGTGCTGTTTTACACCATTTCGCCACTATATAAGAGCAGATATGGCGGGAAGATATGGTGTTGGAGGAGGTTGGAGAGGAAAATGTTAGGTATCCACATGGTTGTCAGTACGTACCTCATTATACAGATGTTAACCGGTCATGAATACTTCGATCATCACGAACAACGTCGCTTGTCATCGGGTGGAAACACCACAGTATCCACAATGCGACTTTATCGATGACACGGCTATATTAGTATATCTTATCGAAATGCCTCTGCTTTCGTTCTCCTGTTGCAAGCTACGTGAGTTAATGAGTTGTGGAGATCTGGCTCTCATCATCTTCTGACTCTGTCTACGCAAACCTTGTATTGGCTTCTTAACAGGAATGGTAGACTGTCGCTTTCTTCTTCGATGAAGTCTCTGTCTTTGAGGCCTTCTTCAGAGGAGACATTTTCGAAGAAGTCTCATCTGAAGAAGGCAGCAGAGAGGGATTAGGAAAACGTCCTGAATTTTAGGATAAGTCTAATCTTTATTCTGCCATGATAGATCTCTACCAACCAACTTTTATTAGTCATATTTAATATTAACAAGCTTACTGTTATTAGAAAACAAATCTCAGTTATTTGAAAAATGGTAAAGGAGTATGCCCATTCGTAGTATCACCTTTACTCGTCCTTGTGCCTTAACCAAACTAATACCAAAAAAATAAGTAACAATTTTTAACAAAACTCTGCAATATACCAAGCCGAAACTTCGCCGGAGATAAATCCACATAATAATTAAGTAATTATTTCACTTCCGTTTCATTCGCCGTGTATTTTATTGATGATATTCTAATTTCATTGATAAATAGTCTCTTCGGTATTGCCATATATTAACGATCGGATCGATTGGTCAAAAATATATTCGATACATTCCACTGTCCTCTCGTGAAAGGGTAAAAGGAATACCAAAACAATTAATTTTCTTTAGTCTTTTTTCTGCTTTCTCTAATATTTTAGTCATTATTCTGCTTTAAGAGTTTCTTTATACAGATAGCTAATATCAATGTTGCTAAAACAATTATTTTTAAATAATTAATTATTTTATATGAATTATTGATAGTTGTAATATTTATTTGATAAGATAGACTTAATCATTTTATAGTTTTAATCTTCTACAATTAAATAGGTATTATCAAAAATGATGATAGGAGAAATTCGTAACTTGAAAGTCTTTGGTGTTTAATTTCTATTTTACCATCGAAAAAGAGTCAAATAGTTTTTAATAATTGAATATATAGTTAAAAATCTACAATATATCATAAAAATCATTATGGTACAAAATCATTTTTGGCGATACTAAAGTCCATACTACAATGGGCATTCTCCTTTGACTTTAGTAAACATACCAGACTGACAGATTTTGGCAAAATATGGCAATTAAACCTGTGCATTAACGTATTCCATAGTGCCTCCAAAATTATAAGCCGATGTTACAGAAAGTAAGAATAATATTTAATAATCATCTATGCCCTATACAACATACGTTGTATATAGTTTGATAGTTGTGGTGATGTGGTTGTGTCTTTCAGATAAGTGGTTCTCATGAGTAGAATCACTTATCCGTTATAAGTTTATAAACAAAAAAATCTGCTGTTTCGTATCAAATAATCTAAACTCTCGAATCTAAACTAAGCTTCGATCTAAACTTCGACAAATGAATAGAATAATAGTAGGGGCAGTGTTATCTCACCACTGTAATCGGAAAAATAAATGTGTTTTTACTTCCTTGAATTACATATATTTGACACTTCTACAGTTAAGGAAAACATCGTGAGGTAACCGGCATAAATCTGCCCAAGAAATTCAAATGTGTATATAGTCAACCAATCTGCACAGGGCCAGGGTGGTTAACTAAGGCTTTAATCGTTTTAATATGACGGATAGACTCGCGCTTCTCGGTAAAGACGTATGTGAGCTATAATGTATGATATACCTAAATACATACACATTCTATTATACTTTCTAGCTTATGCTACCTTTTTGAAATAACGAGGCAACATATGTTCTTACATTTAAACACCTTTTTTCACATTAGTAAGGCAGAGGTGTAATTATACACCTAAACTTCTCATTTTTTTATTATATCATAGTCTTATAAACCAGAAGTGGAATGAGTTTTTAAAAATATAAAAACAATAGATACGCTAACGGTTTAATCAAAATAATTATCAACACAAAATATTAATAACAAAATAAATCAGCTACTGAGAACGTCCGTTGACACCGAGCGCCAGAGTCAAAGTGTCACGCCGCGCCGGCGCCGGTTTCCGTCGCCGCTTTCTTTTCCATGACGTCACAGCTGATCATACGATGTGACGTCAATAGGGCGTAGTGGGGCAGGTTTGTAAGACGGCCGTTCCTGACGGTGCGGCGTCCCCGACCGCGTCCTGGTTCTGGCAGGGCAGGTCCCCGGGACTGCCATGCGCTGAAGGTTGGTGTGAGTTGCTCGGGCCTGCTGAAGTCTGGTTTTCACGGCCCGCCGTCCGCGGAGACTGAGGCTCTGCAACCAGGGTTTCTGGAGTCTGTTCCTCATCCTGAAAAAAGGCTGCACAGGTCTCTGGGGTCCACTCGCCACGCCACAACACCATGTGCTCGGCAGCGGCTTGGGTCTTCTTGCCATAGGACCCCGCCAGTAGCTCTAGTTGATAGCGATGATGAGGTAGGGTCCGTAGAATCTTATATGGCCCCCTCATACCAGAATCTAGTTTTCCTGTGCTTTGTGACGTTTTGCTGACAAAAACCAAGTCTCCGACGGAATAGTTGTGAGGCGGCCGGCGACCCGCGTTGACATAAGCATCTTGCCGTTGCTGATTGGTGGTAAGAAGCGCAGATGCTCTTTGTCTTTGTAAAGTGAGTAGAGCTTCTCGATTTGGACTACCATTCTCCAATGCAACATCCCTAACTAGTGACCTAATTACGGGTGTAGCCGCTTCTATACCGACGAGGAGCTGAAGTGCTGATGTTTGAGTTGTGGCGTGTTTCGTGATATTCAATATCAGCTGAACTTTCCACAAAACATCAGACCATTGGGCGCCTTTATTTCCTACCTCCACTCGCAACATGTTAAGAACTGTGCGACAATATCTTTCCACCTGTCCGTTTTCTCGATGCATCTCAGGTGTGATAAAATGCACCGAAGAGCCTAGGTCACGCACCCAGTTTTGAAAAGCCACACTATCGAACATCCTACCCCGATCGCACACTATGGTAGTAGGTGTACCAAACAATGAGACTACATTTGAAGAAACGCGTTTTAGTTCCTCCGCATCTTGTCGATATAGTGCATACAATAAACAGTACTTAGAAAATGAGTCTATCACGATAAGAATGTATTTAAACCCATTAGAATCTGGAAGAGGCCCCAACACGTCCATATGAATAACAATAAAGGGTACATCCGGTTTGGTCCAAGACTCAATAGGTTGAGGTGACGTCCTAGGTACCCTTTTGTGTGCTA
The DNA here is from genome assembly GCA_036419045.1 of Scirpophaga incertulas. NCBI lineage: Eukaryota > Metazoa > Arthropoda > Insecta > Lepidoptera > Crambidae > Scirpophaga > Scirpophaga incertulas. Next base: position 14,309,951 of record CM071637.1, on the reverse strand, counting down.
AGCAAACTAAGCAATGTGTGATATACTTCCTAACGAACGATCTCAAACCAGGAAACCAAAAATGACGAAGAATCAAGTCCATTGTCTTATCTATACCTATGTGATCATGGTCGTCGTGAAATATTCTTAATAAGCTGAGCCTGTGACCTTTAGGAATAAAACAAAGAAGTCGCGGTTCTTCTCCGATACCAATGAACTTGTAAAATAAAATTTCATTCTTGATTACGTACCTGGTACTGTCCAACTGTCCATCCCTTAGTTTTGCCATCAAATCCTGAGTTTCGCTATCAGCGGTTTGAGCAGTCTTCGCCCAATTGTTGGAATTCCGGATGTGAGATACAGTCACCGGGTGCCGACTTAAAAAGTCAGCATGTTGCATGAACGAACCCTTCCTATATTCCAATGAAAAGCGAAAATCTTGCAGATATACCCACCAGCGTGCGACTCGCGGCAATAAATCCTTTTTGCGTTCCGTCAGCTTAAGGGAGTTACAATCCGTTACGATTTTAAAATCAATACCTATCAAATAATGACGGAAATGCTGAAGTGCGCGCACAATAGCGAGAGTCTCGAGCTCATAGCTGTGGTATTTTGATTCCGCTCCGTGAGTAGCCCTACTAAAATAGGCAATGACCCGTTTCCGTCCGTCATCATGCTGTTGCAACAAGATTGCTCCATATCCAATTGAACTGGCATCGGTATGCAGTTCAGTGGGTAGTTTTGGATTAAAAATCGCTAGTACTGGTTCATCCGTCAGGCAACGAATGATGAAGTCACGACTCTCATCTTGTTCACTGCCCCACATGAAAGGTTCGCCTTTCTTTAGTAATCTCGAGATACACGCAGTTTTAGACGCATATCCCGGAATATATCTTCGGAAGTACCCAGCAAGTCCTAAAAACTGTCGGACTTCTTTGACATTATTAGGTTTTGGTGATTTGACTAATGCTTCTACTTTTCCTGGGCTCGGTCGTACCTGACCATGTCCAATTAATCGACCCAGGTACTCCACTTGGGTATCAAGAAAGGTACATTTTTTTAAATTGATTGAGAAACCAGATGACGTAAGCTCCAGTAATACGTCATGTAATGTATCAATTCCTTCATCAATCGTATTAGACAGGATCAGGACATCATCAATATAAGTAAGTACCCTCCCACTATCAATGAAAGATTTTAAGGTCTTAGTTATCACTCTTTGGTACACAATAGGAGCATTAGCCAGACCATAGGGCATTTTAAGGTATTCGTAATGCCCTTCTGGCGTAACGAAGGCTGTCTTAGCTATAGAATCGTCATCTTTAAGGGGTAACTGATGGAAACCAGTTGCCATGTCAAGACTACTAAAATACTTAAAGCTCCCAAGTTTATCAATGTGGTCGTCAATCAATGGCAAGGGAAATCGCTCTTTAACTGTTATGGCATTTAAAGCGCGATAATCGACGCACATCCTATCACTCCCGTCCTTCTTTTTGACGAGAATGATAGGACTAGCGTATTGTGAATGAGATTCACGAATAATACCCTTCGCCATTAAATCAGCCACGATATTTCTGACTCGATTTTTCTCATCAACAGATAGTTTATAGGGACGATAACAGATGGGTGATTCAGAAGTTAATTTTATTTCCATACTTCCCGTGGTTACCGTGGAGGTAGCTGTACCAGTAACAAAGAAACTCGAAAACTTTTCGATTACGGACATCAATCTTTCCCTATCCCTACCAAACAGAGGTGTCTTAATATTGTCGACCTCCAACGTGGTTACATGAAGCGCATTAGAACATTTCGCTCTAGTGAGTCTTTGACCTTCATTATCTCGTACGTAAACTACCCCTTTCCTATTCAAAACATCTGTACCTAATAGAATAGGTGCATTAATGCATTCTGGTAAAACGACATACAGGTCTACTTCTAAAGAAATTTCGGGAAATTCTATTACCGTGGTAACATATGAAGTGGATTCTACTAATTGACTTCCAATCCCACGCATAAGGCGATGCGTTGGGATTTTATTAAGTTTAAAATGCTTAAGCGTAGATTGAGATATCAAAGAAATGTCAGAACCACTATCCACTAGCACATCGATGGGGACGTTTTGAATTACAGCTGATATTAAGTTGTTTGATCGGGGCTCTTCTCTAAGCAAAAATTTACAGTGGATGAACTCTTATTTTGTTCAGTACGCTGTTTTGCATAGCAATTATCAACCAAATGACCAGTTTTCTTACAGAAAGAGCAAAATTTATTAGATTTGACCATTGATGTACCAGCTACTGGGGTAGAGATAGAATGCGACCTTGTTTCGACATTATCGTTCTTAAATCTCTTAGGACAGTACCATTTTTTATGATCCGTCCGTCCACAAATGAAGCACGATACTCCTGACTTGGACATTTCTCGCCTTCGAGAATTAAAAGATCCTGCCTGAGACGGACGAGCGTTATTAAAATTATTTGAAAATTTTGGCTCACGTTTAGGCTTAACATAAGCCGATAAAAATTCCACCAAATCTTTGGACTGCAGTTTGGCATTAGTAGCCGCGGCCTTTACTTGGGGATCACTAATACCTCGAATCACTATGGCAGTGCGTAGCTCATCTGAAAGCCCCGTTACTATATTCAGACGCATAAGAGATTTACGGGCATATTCTGAAAATGTCGTGTACCCACTAGAATTATAACACATAACTTCGAATAATATACTGGCCACATCAATGTTTCGTGGGCATAGCGACCGGAATTCAAGTTTAAAATTGCTCCAGGTTCGCTCTGAAGTAACCCAATCATTGAGCCAGGTCCTAGCATCCCCTTTCAGACAACTACCAATGCGTCCAAGGCATTCGCGGTCATCCCATTTATTTATAACACGCGCGCGGTCTACCTCATGGCACCACAAATCAAAGTCGTGCAAATTCGGGTCGAACGAAGAAATGTAAAAATTACTGGACCTCGTGTGTATTAGAGCGGATATGGCACCCACAATCCGATCAGCTGCATCCTCCTTGCCGGGGTCAGCAGTGCTCGACGTACCCTGCTCCACCATGTTCGTAGAGATGTTCTTGGCACCTAGAGGGAGAAGTGGCGTACGTCGCTCGGTGTCAATAGTGGGTGGCGATACTACTGACGTCGACAACCTACCCTCTAGTTGATTAAGACGCATAAGAATTTTCCCTAGGGCCCCATTTTGCGCGTCGTCGCAAGAACTATACGGACTATCGCGCCCTCTTCTATACCTCGCGGAACTATTACGATCGCGACGTCTAGGAGTCCTGGCCTCGCAATGTCTACCGGGGCTATTACCACGACTTGGCGTTACTTCACGATCACGACTATAGCGCGTTCTACTCCTACTTCTATCGCTACGTTTACGAGAATAATCTCGTGATCTTGACGAACGACTTGTCATCTTTATTTTAAAGAACAGCACGTACTTACGATTTGAAGATCAATCAGCAATAAAAATCACACGGAAGTATTTTAATTAAAAACACTATTCAATCACTATTATTGGAAACACAACGCACCATAAGTAAAAATCAACACGAGAAATTATTAAAACACTAATTATGTTAAAATATTCTAAGATGGCTATAAATCGAGCAAGACGCGTGGTTATCCCACTTCTGATCTTATAAACCAGAAGTGGAATGAGTTTTTAAAAATATAAAAACAATAGATACGCTAACGTTTAATCAAAATAATTATCAACACAAAATATTAATAACAAAATAAATCAGCTACTGAGAACGTCCGTTGACACCGAGCGCCCGAGTCAAAGTGTCACGCCGCGCCGGCGCCGGTTTCGTCGCCGCTTTCTTTTCCATGACGTCACAGCTGATCATACGATGTGACGTCAATAGGGCGTAGTGGGGCAGGTTTGTAAGAATAGTATAATAAGTTGCTGGGCTATTGCCACTAATGTGGGTACTTCGCAAAGATATTTTTGCGCTATATTCTCTTAGTCGGCTTTTACGATATCCATGGAAAAAAAGGCAGCGGCGATATATGTAGATATTTCTTAATTCGTCACCGTATGTTTCAAGTTTGTTGTTATTGATGTTAAGTATAGTATTTGATAGATAAAAGAAAAGAAAGCAGCTGATTCATTAATTGAAAAAAAAAACTAATTTATTTGAAGATTGTTTACTGTTTCATTCTCTGACACGGGTCCTTTGAAGCCGGAAAATATGTTAGAATATCTTGCGATGAAATAAAAGATAATGAAAATCTTAGAAAAACAAAAGTTAAACTGAAATGTAAAGGAAAGTTCTTCGAAAGCGCCATCGTCAATAAACGGCCGTTTTCAATAACCTATCTATCCTTTGTTTTTGCTACTAAAGATAGTAAAATCTATCCTTATGCCCTAACTTGCGTTTCAATAACCTACTGATGGATAGCATCGCCTACCGAAGTTACCTATCCATCGTCGGGAGGACGGATAGCTTACTAGAGATAGGGACGCTCATACAAATCTGACGTAACTGCATTTCAAAAAAGTTTCAACTTACTCTCCGATAGGCGGAGCTATCTCTAGTGACGACATTTGGCTATCTGTCAATATCGGTGGATTAAAACACAGATAGGCTTCGAAAAAATTAACTATAATAACATTATAACTTAAATTACAAAATTATCGTAAATCCAGATGCTTACAGAACTCATTTTTTCCACTTTTGCTTATATTTAATATCAAAAACATGTAATACACACAAATTGGCGGCAACAAATTATCTGTCAGTAATGTTCGAATGACATCACTTGTCATTTATAAACGTTTCGTTCTATGATTTTTATATAGAACACCAGCAAATAAAGTGAAAATGATGATCTAAGATTTTTTTTTTTCAATTATAGTAGTATCATTGTATGCACTTTTTACAACATAATATTTAAATATAAAATACATCAATAAATTGTACATATGTTTTAAACGTACTAAAGCTTTATGGTTAGCAACGAACAAAACGTTCTACAGGGCTTGGATAGACGAGAGGGCATAAAGCTATCCTTAGTTAGACAAAGATAGATAGCTCGTATCTTTGATTGTGAAACGCAGACTACAGATAGATAACAGCTTACTGCTAATCGGAGATAGCAATTTATCTTTGATCTTAGATAGGTTATTGAAAACGGCCGAAAGTCAACTAGTAATAATAATTGATCTTCATCCAGTGTATATTCTTCGTAGGTAACGCTTAGTATAAGGCAAGGCAACACAACAACTAGAAAAGAAATTAGAAATTGAACATATAAACGGGCAACTAAACGCGTATTGACACTAGCTTAGTTAGCTAAGGAAATGGCGAGGATGGATACCATGATAAGTGTTGAAGAAACATTTCGACTAATTAGTCTGTAGAGCACTGCAGAGAAATAATAACGCTGCCAGTAACTTAAATAAAGAAAGAAACGAAAATTTATTGACGATTACCATTCCCACATGTTACCTACAATAAAGATGAAATAAAAAAATAACAGTAACAATAAAATATGTAAGGTCATTAAAGGCGATGCCCCAACACAATGCTTGTCGATAAGATTTGCAACTTGATTTTTTGCGCCGTGTTTCTTTTTGGAAATTCGCTCTTTAATGAGGTAAAAAGCGATGCCGATGCTTATGAAAAAAGTTTGTATCTATTGAAATAAACAGTACAAAAGATTTAGTTTTGCACAGACATATAGACAAAATCGAGAATAAAAAATTTAAATGTTCGCCTACATTCATACTGATATTATGATTTCTACACTGTCTGTAAAACTGGTTTAAATAAACTAAGGGTATTTAGTAAAAGTGTTAGGTTTAATTTAAATGGGTTTTTAATCGTTTCTAATTTCACTAAACTAGGTTTGGAATTGCTCGAATAGATCCATTGCTATCCGCTCCAAACGATATTGTCTAATAAACGTGTCATTTTCGTTATAATATAATGTGTAATCAACTAAATAGCTCAAAAATTTATTTTACTAGCATCCATTGATAATCATTCTTTACTATTCGATTAAAATCTTAATAAATTATTGACACTATTAGTGTAATGTGTTGGCGAATTGCGATTCCCATACCATCTTTTATGTCCGTTTAATATTCATTAATGTTTTATTGTGTAGAGACTAGTGGTGTATTTAACAATATCTTCAAGCATACTTATGAGACAACCTTAAAATAATTATATCCTAGATATTCACCAACAATTTCAAGCCTATCACACTTTGCTACAGAATTTCGCGGAATAACATTAATGCCTCTCAATAAATTAATATTCCCATGAAATACCATACCAAAAATTATTGCGAGAATTTCCTTGAATATGCCGAACAGACAAGCTAACACCAGTAAGTATTTAATTTTAGAATTCGAGATATTGTAACGTAATACTTAACTCAAATACTATAAAATGTAAAGTGTAGACAATATTTTCTCTGTTTAGGTATATAGTATTAATTTAGGTACAGCTACTATGTAAAGAAATCAACCATTATTGATTGGCTTTGACATTATTAAGATTCAAATATTTGGCTTTTTAATAATTTCATCAGATACATTTTATGGTGCGATTATAAGCCACATACAGAAAATCAAAACAAAATATTTGCTTCTGTTGCTTGATAAATGAAAAAAACATGAGACTGCAAACAAGCCAGCTAGTTACAGCTGGAAACTCAAATTAGAAATATCTAAGTGTATATATGAGACTTGAAAGAAATACGCGAGGACTTGAATAATTTTTAAATTTGATTGATAAATTTGATTTTTAGCTACAGTAATAACAATTAATGATATATTCACAACGTTACATAAGGTTTCTAAAACAACTATATATTACAGTTTACATACATACAGTTTATATATATATATGTATCTATATATATAAACTGTATGTATGTATACCTGTGTATACGACCTCGAGTGATTACAAATTAAGCTCAAAATTTTATGCAAACTTGTTAAGAGGGTTTCATATAGAAGAGGATGCAAATTAATTCTATTAAGATGAGCGCTGTATGCGCTGACGTAATTACATAGCACGCCGAGAGCAAACGTAGGCTCTCAGCGTAACGCCGTCAAAGGTTTTCGCGAGAGACGCGACTGGAGTCATCGAAAAAAGAATATCATAAATCTAAAAAAGAAAGCGTTTCCATTAATTCTCGGCGTACCTTGACGAGGGTCGAAAGTTCAACGGATTATAACAAGTGGCGGCACTAACTGTCACGAGCAGACCTGGCCACGCCACGCCTCACGGCTTAATCGCCAAACTTTCCCCTACGATTGGAGTTTTTGTGGAATTGCGGCGTTGTGTGCCCCGTCACTAATTTATGCGCCACCGAATGAATCCAGAGAGCTCTCGACTCGTTCTCCTTTCCTATTAGGTATTCAAGACACCGTTTAATCGACCTGCACCAGAAGATCCGAGATCAACGATTTAAACAGAATTTGAAAGCACTGGCAATCGTCCCGCAGAATCTGATTGGAACCGAGCCCTCGGGGCGAGTGCAGTGAATTTGAATTGAAAATAAAACGTTAAAACTGACTGGTATAAGGATCTATTAAGCAAATTGAATTTCTGTTTAGTACAGAAGCAAATGAGTAATAAAATGATGTTTAAATATATATTTATAATAACAAAAATATATCATTTTAGTTTCGTGTTTTAAATTCAGATAATAATTGTAGTAAACAAAAATATTTTAAGTCTTACAAAATTTCAAGGTCGTTTATATAAGCAAAAAGTGCCAAAAAATAGCAGTAGATAGAATAGATCTGGAAAATTTAGATTACAAAAAATAATATCCGCATCTAATGACGTGACTCAAACTCAGATTTGACCCAATCTCTATAACAATAATTTATGAATTATTTAAAGTTCCGTTAGCGATACTATATAGATATTTGTTAGAGTCCAGGTAACCAATTACACTCGTACTTATTAGAAAGTTCAGTCAAAGTTATATCTGAAATGATTCAATTAATCAAATTGACTATTTTACCTCATAGCTATAGAATTAGTTACGACGTAATATCACGACGTATATCAACGATCGGATAATATTTTGGATATTATTTTTGCAACGCAGGCCTGTCATAGATCATTAGGAAGTGGTCATTTCGGTTTATGTAGGTAAGTTGTTTTAGGTCCCCGATCATGACCACCCCCTCAAGCCTCGTTAACTGGACCGCCATGACTATCGCTCCAAAGTGACTCATCAGGGCCCCATCCACGAAGAGCTTTTTACACTTTTCGCCCTCCCTGATGCCATTGCTGCTGCAGCTGCTGTTCTGTTAAGGAGGAGATCTTTCGCGGCCTCGACGGTCATATCGTTTAAATTTAAATACGACAAAAAAATATACGTTACGCAATTGTTCCAGCTCAAATTTTTTCGTAAGCTTAGCTCTGACAAAGTTAAAAAAATTTAAAGAGTTTTTCCTCTTCGGTAGTAATTTTGAATATAAATTAATCAGCTTTGTAGCTGTGATGACAGTTATGAAAATATTAGTCCAAGCTATAAATATATGTAAATATTTGTTGAAAGTGTCAAATTTATAATTTGGTGACAAAACTGACAACTTTTATTTACTGATTTACTTATCAACGCTAAACTCAAACTACTAGGATCAGAAACTTGCCATTTCTTATCAAATTTTTTATGTATAGTGTGAGTTGAGTGAGATTTTTCATATTCGCCAATCGAGAGATTAAAAAGGCATTTATTTAAGGCATTAACTGCTTCATTGTTAACACGGATTATAATATATCAACACGTCTTAAATATTTAAGTCAGTTAATAAGTATAGAATAAAAAGGTATCTTATACGGGGGTTTCATAATAAATATTTGTAAAATAAAGTTTAAAATTTAAAGAACTCATAGATATTATAAAACAGAAAGTTGAATTGGAAAAATATATCTTAGTTTGTATATATTTATTTTGTAATTATTTTGAGGACGTTTTCTAACATAAATATTTTTTTTTAAGTATTTGTGTCTTTTTATTAATATTTGTAGGATTTTTTCTAATACGATTTATATGACATTTCTTTTTTCTTTCTGGTATTTTTTTTATTCCACATGTTATCCAACGTGATTTATAATTTTTATTTAGAGTGTCTTTTCCGAAAGTAAAGTGTTGAATATGTAATGTTATTTAATCAGTACGTAATTTAAATTTCGCACCATCTGGCAACTTTATCTTTTTGGTTTATCAACTCTGTGACATACTCTCGCTCATTGATTTTGTTGTACACCGTCAGTACATCATATTTTCACTACTTCATTCTATCACAAAGTTTAAATATCTTGTAAAACCGATCATATACAAGACATGCATCACTCGTATTATCATAGGTTTTTGAAATACTAAGACTCTTGATTATAGTCACAAACAATTTTAATCTATATTTACATACTAGCTTTTGCCCGCGACTTCGTCCGCGTGGAATAGTGACTTCCGGCAGATTTTTGGTTTTTCCCACATAGTTCCCGTTCTTGCGGGATTTTCGGAATGGTCGAGTTTCCGCAGAATTTTTAGTATTATTATGTTGATACAACTTAAACAAATTATTTCGACCAAATTTGGTACCATAAAAACGGTCATTGTGACTAAACCTTAAAAGATAGACATATGCCGTCGCGGACTTTTTTTTAGATCATGTATAGAGGAATAATTCTTTCATACATATTTTTTGTGTATCTTGAACCGTTTTCGCAGCGCACGCAAAGAAAGCCTTCAAAAATGAATAATTTTCCCCGTTTTTTACACATTTACCGCTCTGTCTTTGCTCCTATTGGTCATAGCGTAATGTTATTTAGCCTATAGCCTTCCTCGATAAATGGACTATCCAACAAAAAAAGAATTATTTAAATCGCACCAGTAGTTTCGGAGATTAGCGCGTTCAAACAAACAAACAAACAAACAAACAAACAAACTCTTCAGCTTTATTATATTAGTATAGATAACATGCATTGTTATTAATCGTGGTGTGTGAATAGATAAACCGAGTTCTATCACTTCCGTCTTAAAGTTTTTATAACAATATGGAAAATTATCAATACACGTATTACTAGAAATTCTGGTAGGTTGATTTACAGCAAACTGTAAATCGTAGCTTAGTACTTTTAAATTTTTGTGCAATATTATCTTTTTTTTTTAATCTATATTTAAAAAAAAAGATAATATTGCACAAAAATTCTTAGGTGTCGATTGTGCGGTAGGTGACAAAGTGGAGTAATAAAACATTAATAATTTGTATCAGACTGAAGTTGCTTTGTTTTTGATGTCACATCAACACCTTTTAAAAGTACTCGTACATAATAAGTATGGACAAGTGGAGTTTGGAAGCTACGTGGCCTATTCCGATAGTTACGCTATTAAATCTCAAATTGTTAGCCTGGACCTGGTTTATTTGACTCCCAATCGATTCATGAGTTAATAGACATGGCCTGTTGTGAAATTAACTCTATGCCTATATTTATAGACATCAGCAAGCGGCTGATTAGTGCAACTCTGTTGCTATCACATTTTGTTGGAAACTGTCAGATAATGGTAGTTACATTGCTACTTTATTAAAATCCAATTTGACAATTATTATCTTAGATCAGCAATGTAACTGCACTATTAGACAGTTTCAATCAAAATGTGATAGGAACAGTTTTATTATCGGTCTACAAGTCATAAAACCTTGTCCATTCAATTTCTTATACTCTCACGAGTTGATAGACACCCCAATGTGCTATATTAAAAAAATGTATGAAAAAGGGACTTACAATGGCCATCTGGTCAATAACTAAATAATAATATGCATGTTTGTTTTTCAAATAGCAGTTAGTGATATTTTTTTAACCTAGGTACATTGTTTTTTGTACATTATAGTGATTTGTGGTTGTTCTATTGGTTACGGGTAGGTTCAACATAATTTGTAGGTTATCTCTGTTTTTGTTTAATTACTTGTAAACCCGGGTTTATCTGGGAAAATGAACACTTTTATTTTATAATATATAAAGCGTAGACTATAATAAAGAAAGATATTTCGTGCTAAAAAGTTAGACGAAATTCCATACAAACTTGAACATTGTCCTTTGGATGTATGTATTGTTACTAAAACGACGCAGATGCGACTGTTTGTTATATAATGGACATTTACTATATTTTTATGTAACTTAGTACAATTACAAAGAGTATTGAATGTTATTACTTGATACAAAGATACAAACGTTTTTGTTTTGCGTTTTTGCAACGATTAAGGTACCTCACCTTAATCGTTGGGATGTATTTACTTGAAAATCTAGGTACTTTCAAACATCATTTACAGAAAAACGGGGGATTTAAAAGAAATATAATTGATGAACATAAAATTACCTATCGATTGATATATCTTACGTCTCTGCACATGATTGAGGGCCACTTTTTGTCCATGTCCTTTATTAAAATGTTGTGCAGTGGTTTGTTTTCTTTCTGTGTACCTATATTTATGTTAAGTGCTTAAAAGACCTAGCGCATTATTGTATATTGTAACATGTTGATAATGTAATGATTCGGATCTGTCATGTATAGAAAAACCAAATATGGTTTATAATGCATGGCAAACATCAAATTGTATTTTAGAATTATATTTTATATTTAAATAAAAAAAAAAGAAATATTGACAGAATAACGTTTTTAATTTGGTTTTACAAATTGAATGAAAGGAGTAAGCATGGAAATGACGGCTGATAGAGAGGAATGGAAGAAAAAGATATACTGCGCCGACCCCAGATAATGGGAAATGGGCAAGAGGATGATGATTATTGTTTTTGCAACTTCTCCAGAACGCAAAACACAAAACAAATTAAAAAAACAAACTCCTTCACCAGTTAGTAACAGCGCCATCTAGAGCACTAATGGTAAACAAATTAAGACGGTTCTGTCTGGCTGCTCGAAGGTGCCTAGTTATTCAATAACTAACTAAGCATGCAGTATAAACTTAGCATGCATAGTTTGCGGTTCTAAAGTGATTTTGTTATTTTTCAATAGGTGGCGTTAAAGCAGCTGTGATATCTAGCTCAACTTTCTAAAATTCAAAATTTCCAAGTGCTCGAGTCCCACTTCGTCCGAATCATTAGGTACAATTGCATGTAAAATAGTTTAAAATATTTCATCTAAGTTGCCGACTTATCGTTATAATTTTAGTTGATAGTTACATACTGCTGAATATAGGCTATCTATCTATTTAGTATATTGTAATAATAGTATAGGATATTAACAGTGTGACGACTGTGAATGTGAACAATTTATAAAAGGTAGAACACCAACAAAAACAACTAGCATCAGATCGGAGCAAATATGCTAAAATATATATAATCGATGGCTCCAATGTACACTCCTCTAACTCCAAAAACGTAGGTTTGCAGGAGGAGCATTTGAACGAAAAAAGTTAATAAAATCTTTGTTTTTGCAAATAAAATTATTATTTTTTTGAGTAACTTCTTGATTTGCTGTTGATTCGAACCCCATTTATAATATTTTGTAATTATTTATGGTTTTAAAGTAAGCCCTATTTAGCGAAATTTAACTGAAAAATCTCTAATTCCAAGTCGGGATACACTCCGCTAACTCATATTTGGTGGAATGTATGTGGGAATATAAAATAATACAGAACATTAAATTAATCGTTGTCGGTACCTTATCCTTATATTAGTAACGTTGGAAATCGAAATTGTAAGTAATTAACAGTCTCCTCACCATTATTTTCTGATAATAAGACTTATTTTTGCAATTTAAAAAAGTTTTTGTCTTTTTACATTTGGCATATCGAGAAAATTTTCTGCCAGTATTCAAACCGCAAAGTGTTAAATAGCGGAATGTAACTTAAAATCTGAATGTACTTACAGGTTTTTTAGTAGCAGATATTAAAGAAAATCTATGGATTGCGCCCTACTATTGTAGCTTTTGTACTATGGGAAAATGAAAAGGTGCGCCTAATATTGCCAATACTAATGGCGCGCGGAGGTATGTCTATCACATGATTGCCAAAAGTACATCTACTTAGCGTTATATAAACCTGAAAACTTTTTTGTTTCTTAAGATATTTTCATGAAATTTAAGGGGCTTAATGCTTATGAAACAGTTAAGAGATTTACGTAAAAAAAGAAATTTCGGAAATTTTTGAGTTAGAGGGATGTACATTGGAGCCATCGTAATGTAAAATTAACAAACAAACATACACTCAAAAAAGGAGCGGACCAATAGAGTCTGCAGACTGAAAAGAACTTATCTTAAAAAAATAGGCTATCTAATTAATCTTCACACCGATAGGTCCTACGCTGCAAGCTACTAGCATCTTCCTGCAATCTTCACCAAATGTTTTCATTATTTTAAATAAGTTTCTTCATCAACATGTGGATACATAGTTATGGGAGCCTCTTTAAGAGCACTAATAAAAACATTGAGATGAATATTCGATTTGGAGACGTACAGTGACTTGACATAGAAATCCTTCCAAGATTTTATAGATTAGTTATACGAACCCTGTGGGGATAGCAAGTCTAAAAATATTTTTTCATGATTAATATTTCAAACCACTTTCATACGATCTCTAATGCGGACTTAACATCACACACATGACGCTTACTAAAATCCGGGATAATGTATGTATTCTTAGCAGCCAGTTCGCCCTCGGCTTTATACGCGATTTCACATGCAAAATACTTTGCCCTGACAAATGGCCCTATTATTTAAGATTTGACGCGTACGATAGAGATTTTTCCTTTTAGATGATGTTCCTTCCGTAATAAGGTGTCCTACGATCTCCAGTCGGTGGCAATCTTGATTTATATTGAAACATATATACATTTAAAATAGATATTTTTTTGAAAAATCCAATGGCGCTATAGCAGCACTATTTATATGAGGTTCAAATCTGTAACGGAATAAAAACTTACATTATGCTCAAATCTGAAACTAGTTTAAATTTTAAAAATTGAAGTTATGTGTATACGACTGTTAAATATATAGTATGATGAATGTAGATATTAGGTTGGTAATTGTTCATTGTCTGTGACCCTGGACTGGGCTATCGGTTCATTCTTTAGTTAGATAAAGTTGATATGTGTAGATTTTAGGTTTAATAGGTAGGTAATATATGTTTTCAAATAATATGTTCTTAGCATGAATATAAATAACAAAATTTTTTAAATGTGTTTTATTTGCACAATTTTATAGCCTTAAAATAAATGTGAGGGTTAGTCACGAATATTAAATAATTTGTGCAAATGTAAAAAATATATTTGTGATTAAAGCAAGAACTGGGAGTCAATTAATTAAAAAATACATAATTTGAAAGTAAATTTCAAGGAATTTAGTAATACCAGTTTTCACAATTCATCGAAACATCAACGGATGCTTTTTTTAAATTGTATTTGCTCGGCTCAGTGTGACATTATCAGACAAATTGCGTCTTTGTTCATTGAACGCGATATTTAACGTACATTCTTATACATTAGTGCGATTTAATACTATCAAAAAAGTATTTTTCCTTAAAGTAAAGGTGTTGATGAGAATATACTCTAAATAAATCCAAGTAAATAAAATGCTTAGAATATAACTCCAAACCATTCGTGCTCATAGATTAAAACAAAGGGCTATACTTACGGGTTATAACCAGAACCAGTGCAAGTTATATCCCGAGGAAAATGATTTTGTTAATTATTTTTTATTCGTGTCTATTTCTGGAACTATAACTTTGAGTTTATTGTAATTAGCAAGCTTCTAAATTGTGATCTATGTATTGTTTGGACATCATTGAGTTGTTGTTGCGAACCTACCCTAATGGTAAAATTATGGGTTTCAAGCTGTTCTGAGTAAGGGTTAGTGTGTTAAACATCTTTGAGCTTTTCAAGGTTGACCTTGTGATATTTTTCAACAACGTAGAATGTGATAAACATAAATCACATAAATAGTACTGCTTTGCTCTCTATGGCGTAATTAATGGGTAATAATGTCAGAGGTTTCTTTTTTAATTCTTTTTAAGCCTTACGCCATAATGGTTAAGCCGGCTACTAAATAATTTTAAAATATTGACGTTATTTTAACCGTAAGAACAACGGAGGAAACTTATAATTCTAGCACTATAACTACATTTAAAACTAAAACATAAACATTTATGAAAGGCAAAACAGTTCTTGCCTTCTACATCTAAATATGGTCATTTTTACAGAGCGTACTAGAATTAAAGAAAGACTGTTTTGAGTGAAAATAACTTGATACAATTATCCAGAAAATAAAATGATTTAATACAAATTTCGACAATAATTTTACAATTTGCTACATAATACAGTAGACAATAAAGTGCAGAACTTTCTGGTTCCATAATCCCCTTGTACGGTGTTTATGCTCCCATAAGAGAATACACTTAAAACATTAATGAAAGATCATTTGTTAGCTGAAATCTCAATTCTCCGCTCATACATCGGATAACAATCCGATGCATGTAATACGGATAACATCTTATTTTCAGTAATATACTTTGCACCTTAGGTGAATTTTTTGGTTTGTTAGGTATTGGTCAATCAAGCTATGTGAAAATTTCTCTAAGTAGGTATTAATTAGCACAAGTTATAGTATTGACCTATAAGAGGTAACATTCGTCTATAAAGCATTTTAATATCTTTATCATATTAAAATGAAAACGTACGTGTGTGTTGGTGTGTAAAGTTCAAGCATAACGTATATTGGGATCATTATTACCAGCGTTCGTCAGTTGTCCGCTAATGTTTTGATACGCTCCAATTATGGGTTTACGCATCTGCCCCAAAATACTGGGAGATTTCGTATCTATCCGTAACATCGGGTTAGCATGACGGCTCAACCCTCTCTTGGGTGCCGGCGAACCGTTAAAATGAATAATGTCGGGTTAACGATACGGGGCTCAGAACCTTCTATCATTATTACCTCTTATTATAAATCTTTTACGATTACCAAATACCACAAATAATAAATATACAATACGTTACAGTTACCTATGTAAAAATTAGGTTCCCAACATTAATTTAAATTGTTATTGAGTTCTGTAACACTAATATTTGCTCTTTAGTTTATAACTGTATGCTCCGCTATGTAATCTGAGTTTATCGTGTTATTTAAATTTAGTAAAAAAATGCTGGACTATTTTAATGTCAAATAGTTTAACGTCAAATTATATAAGATAGCAACATTGCACAATTCTACAATTATGTGTTGTTTTTTTTTTAATTCTATAATTTTCAAAATTCTAAATATATATAATAAAAATACTTCATATTGAAATAGAATTATTGAAGTAATTTTTATTATAATTATTCTGTTATATCTTTACAAACGACAAGGAAGCTTTTTGCATTTATCGCATCTCATTTTTCATTTTCATTTTTCATTATGAGGGCAGTCTACCCTATTTCTAATATAATTATATAAAATATATAATGATAAAAAATTACTTTGGAAAATTTTGTTGAGAACCTCTGACTTCTTGTCGAAATATACTTATTATACTTCCTATGTATCTACATTAAAAAAAGATGTGATTATCATTTAATTTCATAGTTGGAAACACTTATTGATTGTAGGCGCTGGGAGCGCGTGCGCATGGCACCTGCTTCCGTCGTTGATAGGGTTAAATCAATATTTGGATTAATGTATTCAAATCTTTTACTTTTTTTCTTGATCGAACTCTGTGAGAGTAAAAATATTAATGTTAATTAATTCTCATTTAAATAATCGTGTCTATTTTTTCTTTGGTGTCATAAGAGTTGAACTCTGTAAAACGCATGGCGATAATTTTTTATTAGTATTTAAAAATCTATTTATTGATTTCAATTTCACAAACTCTTTTATATTTAATTGTAACTTTAAGTAATTATTTTTTTATAATTGCATATTTATTATTTTAATTAATTTGGAATTCAAATTTGGTCAAGTTACAAACTGCATTGTGTATGTTCTTTTATGTGAAATAATACAACGTTCGTAATCTTGGAACTATGGATATGGGAGGGGTTGTATATTGAAATTTGTTACGAATCTCACAAGAGCTATTCTGACTTAGGTTCCTTAAAAGGTAACAAAGTGGGCGATCTGCTTTTTGGGTAACAGGAGTATAAAATAAAATTTTGTAGATTTTTTATTTTCGATCTAACACAATACGACTAGTGTTGGTCTGAGCGTCCTCCAAAAAAAAGATATAAGGTCAGACTTAGCCTTTATATTTGGTCGGGAGCAGGTTAGTTAGCTTTGACGCGTTATGGTGTTATGTCGAATAAAACCATAACGTATCATTTGCATCAAATAAAATGGTAGGTAGCAGTTAAAAAATTCTCTTATACTATTTATATATATATATATATATATATATATGGCGTGTCGTCGATCTCATTTTCGAACCTTTCCATAATTTAAACTTCGGTGGCAAAAATAATAGCACAACCGTTGAATTACTAAATACTTAATGACTATTTGTAATAATAAACACGAAAATGATAGCGATTTAGAAGATGTTTATCGATTTAAAACGTGGCGATCTCAAGATGGCATGAGCATACGTGTTCACTTGACACGTCCGATGCGTTCAGGAACTGGGTCAATAATGTCTCCACCTTTCGCAACATCTGTCTAATTCCCCACTAAGTAAAATGTCAATGTCAACAAAACGTCATTTCCTATAGTTACGCATACGCACATCTATGATTTCACCCAGGAAACATTTGCCTGACGTTTTAAATGAAACCAGAAAATTATCATATGGCTATAGCGTCTACGAAATGCTGTGGCAGCTATATAGTCTATTGCAATGCTGCGACATACACATTTACAAATAATAGTCTCTCATATAATTAACATTTGAAAATATACCATTGCACGTGTAAATAAAGGAAACATTTATATTTCTATAAAATCTATCATGGATAACCATCAAGTTCATAGTTAAAAATTGATACAATTTAAAATGGGACAGGGTAAAAAAATTGAAGTAACTTTTATCTTAGATTGATTGGCTCGGCCTGACCCTTTAGCGAAGCGACCGGGTTTTTATGGACTCTAGGAAAAAACTAAATGTATCAATGTTTATTTGTGACAATTTGCTTTGTCGGTTTCTGCTGATTTACATTTGAAAAGAGTTTTTTTTTTTCTGAAGAGCAACCTGTAACGACACGGTGAATGACACAGGTAGAACTAAAATACAGGTTTTGGCAGAAGAAATAGTTTTGATACTTTAAAGTAACCGTTAACATATCAAGGATTAATTAATTTAAATGTTGATATGATTTATCTAATTAATATCTAATCTATCTAATAATTAATCATATTATTTTATACATATTTCGAATAATATATCGTTCAGTATATGTAACATATATTTCTTTAAGTATTATAAAAAACCGACGTCAAAATTGAAAAATCAAAAACTAAAAAACCAAAAAATGGTTAACTTAGCACAAAGTAATTCGAATTATGATTTACATGGAAAATAAACAATCAAGTACTAAAAAGTAAGAAATATTTTTTTTAATTAAATATGAGTACTGTGATTAACAGCTTAAGAATTTCTTTATTTCCACCCGCGTCAGTTCAACCTACCTAAATCTTAAACTATAAACAATATTTACATGATATTTTTGTAATTTAATCTAACAAAATTTGGCAATATACAATTATTTTAACAGTATTACTATAATAAATTAATTTTGAGTCAGTGCCAGCCTGTAATCACAGATAAATAGTAGGGTGAATCTAATTTTGTTTCACTGGCACCGACTCCAAAATTAATTTATTATAGTAATACTGTTAAAATAATTGTGTATTCCCAAATTTTGTTGAATCCATATATCAATGTTGAAAGAACTATTTCCTAACTCCTAGTAATTGAGGACTTACACCTTCCATCATCAGCTCAGCAGCATAACATTATGATTGCCAGAAGCAAATGCCAATATAACTTTAGAAAATATGTAAAACGCAGTATATGTGCCTATAAAATTTGACGGTACCCCTCGATTTCTCCAGGATCCCATCATCAGAACCTGATATCTACCTACCTACTTCTAACTAAAAAATCATCAAAATCGGTTCAAAAAAGGGAAGTAATCGGCGAACAAACATAAAAAAAAATATATATACCGGTCGAATTGAGAACACTCCTTTTTTTGAAGTCGGTTAAAAAAGTAAATCCGTTTCGAAAATTTATTTAAAAATCAAATACATGTACAATAACTACATGACAAAAATTAAATAATTTTATCGTAAGTTTTATTCTGAAATCTATATCTGTAATTGTACCTCTAAATAATTTCGCAGATATCTATTATGAACTATAAAAACCATTTTTTTTTGTTAATTTCATTAACCTAATTGAAAACACAGATACTACTTGACTATTACAAAGGAATATGTTGTATACTTTAATGAAACCTTGGAATATTGATGGAGTATACAAAAAAAAAAATCTGGGACTAAACAAAATCATAATAACAGGAAAATATAAAGCAGTGTCAAGACATAACAGCCGTTGTATACGGGAGCGCAAGGGAGCGTCCCAGCATAGGTCTTGGGATAAAGACATAATCATCGATCAATCGCGGCTCGTCAGCAGGGGGACGACCGCACACCGCACCGGGATCGTGAATCCTCGCAGAAAGGTCACTCAGATTGACATAAATAAGTACTCCTACAAGAATAAAGAGATTCCGTGGGAAACGTCTTTTATTTACTGTCATTGTGACTTTTACATGTGTATTCCACGAGCTTTTGCACATTTTCCATTTCCTGAGTGTACGAAATATAGGAGCTCAATATATGATTTTTTTTTCTAATAAAATGTCGCCCTAGACTAGGATTTGTATCCTGTGTCGTCGGGTGGAGTCACATACGAAACATTTCATATATACACTTTTTTCAGGTCATACAAAATATCTGTTGCGTGTGGGGTTTGACTCGACGATGTGGTACAAGAATAGAACCGTCATATTGAATTTGCACTGAAAGAGAGGAAGCGGTGATTCTATATAAATATTTTAACTGGGAATGCCAATTTACAAATATGACATATTAGCTTTCTACCCGCAAATTTGTTGCGTTATATCAGAAGTTTCAAAAGGATAGACATATTTTCCAGTGGTAAAAATTAGCTTATATTTTTCCCTATTTCCCCAGCCATCCTTTTACCATATTGCATCAAAACAGGTTATCTGTTTTTGTCTTTCTTAAGTTATCCCTATATCAATTTTCATTAAAATCTATTTATCAGTTTTTTTTTTCAACAATAACTTGCATTTTCACCTTTATTTCTTACCTTATCTATTTTTTAATATTTTACCCACTTTATGATACAATTTTACAAATTTTGAATGTCGTATTTATTTATATCTAAGCAAACCCTAATAAATGAGTTTCGAACTTTTAGTGTTAAAAATTACCTACTTTCCATACAGAGTTTCATTCCTGATTTCAATATCTTACAGACCTTTTCGCATTAAAATTTGCCTATGACCTTTCTTTGCCTAGACCAGACTATGTAACAAATTTTATTTATATCGGTTCAGTAGTTTTGGTATGAAATCGCTACTAACAGACAAAGTTACTTGTAAATGGTTCTAAATAAAATATTATTATATTATTACATAATCTAAATTAGAAGCCTTCTTGCTATTCGTATTTAACACCTATGTTACAGGTAAACACTGTTGCAAGTCAGACTATATGTCCGTATTTCTTAAGTTCTGTTTTCCTAGTTCAACTGCTTACCTCATCTGGTTACCTTACACCTAAGACCTTAAATTAGCATAATAATGTGTTTATTTTATTGTTTTATAATATATTTGTATAATTTACGTAATCTTGATAAATATTAATGAAAAATAAACAAAGCCATCTATTTTTCAAATAAATGTAATATTGTATATAAATTAAAATATCATATGGGAATCAATCTCTATTCATTATTTACAATAACATTAAGCGTTGCTTGGCTACGTTTTTGACATCATATATGTCACACCTCCGCACCGATTCCTGGCTGCGTGACCCTGGGCGCCGGAAGAAGCTGGTCTAGGTGACGTGTCCAGAGCAACCCTTCGTCCGTCCGTACTTGATAATGGAGATTTCCTAGTCTTCTGCTTATGGTGCCAAAAGTCCATTTTTTATTGGGTGTAGCGTAGCACCTCGCCTGCACCCTATCACCCGGAGCAAAATACCTAGTCGGTAATGGATTATTGTAGGGATGTATCATATATGTCATGTAATTTTATTGATTTTTATTGTTACATAAGTAAACCGACAAATTTCAAGCTGAATCATATGAAATATAGAATTATTAAATATCTTTATATACACACAATTTATTAAAAAATTGGAGATTTTATTTATTCAATCGGTTAAGTAGATCTTGTGTTTTTTATTTTTAAATCGATTTGAAATGCCTCAAAGATGTTGCTGTATGTTATAAAAGTAATAGTCGCGGATACATTATTACTTGTAAGTACAACATTTCCTAGCTAGTCTACATATTCTTAATATATATATGGAAAAAAGTAAAATACCCAATTAACATAATATATAAATAAAAAAAGGCTAAATTTTGAATTAATCCAATATGAAATCCAAAAGTTTTATTTAATAAGTATTGAATACTTTTTAGCAATCTTTAGACATCTGCAAAACATTTTAAAAAAACGCGCATAAAATTACAGAACAACTTGTTATTAGTAATATTGATTTAAATACAAACTGCACATCGAAAGTTACAGTATCTGAGGATATAAATCATCGCTCTCGCTGGGGAATAAAATATGAGGATTGCTACTTCGGCGCATGCAATATAGGATTATTGCCATTACAAGAATCATGCAAGCCTACAAGAGCTACCGTTTTACACGCGTGACCACATAGTGATTAACGCAGGCGAGCCTTCAATTAATAATTGACAATGCAATACAATTTACTAGTTCATAAATGCGATGAATCTTATTATGTTGATTTATATTTTATATGGGTTCAGTCAGAAAATAAGCCTTATTTAGACATATACAGAAAATTGCATGCAAATTATAAGAAAGATAGGATGTATTAGGATTTTTTATAAATTCTATATATCTTTTGTGTGTTAACATCTGTTTTATTGTATTTTGTACATCTACCTCTTTGTATCTCTGCTTCATCTGAAGGTTTACTGGTAGAAAATGCCCAAGGCATTAAGTTCGCCATTGTACATCAATAAATGTACATAAAGTTTAAATGAATAAATAAATTGAATTTATTCTGAATAGCTGCTTAATAGGTATGATGAAAGGAAGAATATTTAATGAACCATAATATATAGAAGTGGCCAGAAAAATTTTGTTTTATTTATTTATGTTTTAGGTACCGTTGTATATGCTAATCCTGTCGGTCATGATTGGGAAACCACAGACTATACTATCATGTGCAACTTTAAAACGAAAGAAAAAGCTTTGAAGCTAGTCTACATATTTACAATAATAACTACACTACTTTAGCTATATTTTAGCTGTTTGCAAGTCCACAGACGCGAGTTCAAAATATGTAGTAACTTGCATATCTGATAAACAAATTATCTCAAGTAATAAATGAATGTAATGAAATGATCAAATAATGTCCATTAGATACCTACTTTTGCGGCACAATATCCGTAATCTGGTACATTGAAGGAAGTTATACGGCAATAAAAGTGTAATAAGGTATAACTCGGGTTCTACGCAGGCGCGAGTGGCTCGTAAATCTACCCGATACGAGTAGCGGGCTGCGCCCACGCCGCGCACTTCAGAAGCTACAGACTCAATAGATATTGCATTTCTTTATTATGAATTGTGCCTCTCAGTAACGCTATCAACGGATACAACTATATTGTTATATATATAGGCATCGACTCGTTTCTGTAGAATAGGTGTTTGATTTGAGGTTTAACTTAACCATCATGTCGGCTTACTTTACGCGAGGATTAATAATCTGAAAACTATGTTGACAGTCAAAATTTATTTCCGACTCTATACATATTGACACTAAAATCATTATTTAAATATCTACAGGTTTTTAAACTTACTTTAAACTAGGTGATTTTTTGCTTTTCTATAACAACAAACTATTTTTAATTTTTAAATTTTATTTTAATTTTCAATTAAGTTAAGTACAATTAGGGTTAGAGAAAGCGTAGTCGGATAGTCTGCTCCAATAAATAAAAGAAAATTTCTGAAAGATACAGTAAACTCTCCTAAGGTGTTCAATTTCATCCTGAATAAAAATCATGCATTCATAACTGGGAAAACTACGTATATGTTTAAAAACTTTATATTCTCTTTTTTAGTTAAATATAATGATGAAAACTTTAAAAAGAAGATCAAATTTGTCTGGCGGTAGCTAAAATTAATACTAGGTGAATTGTCTAGAATCTTCACACACACACACGCATACTACACAACATATTTCACACATTTGTGTGTAATATTAATGTACTTATTTTTTCTAATGTAGTCACCTGAGGGAGACTATATTACAGTCTTTTGCAAGAGGACTCCGTCTAACTATATATTTCTATCGTCTAACTATAGTAAAATAACAATGTGCATATTGAATTTTGCTGCAATTTTGTTGCAAGCCTCATGTACCATATAATATATATTAAATTACATATTATTGTTACTATTATATTTTGTAAGTTTATTATGACGTATTTACGAGTTCATTGTCTGTATTTTATATTCCCCTTTTCATGCGCTAAAAAAAGATTTTTTTTTTATCCCACGATGGTGGCAAACAGGCCTACGGCACGCCTGATGGTGAGCGGTTACCGTAGCCTATGGACACTTGCAACACCAGGGGTGTCACTTGCGCGTTGCCGACCCTTCAAAAACCTATTTACTCCCCTTTTGAAGAACCCCATACTGTAGCCCTGCGGGAAAACCTCGGCAGGGAGCTCATTCCACAAACGAAACGTACGCGGGAGGAAATTCCTTTGGAACCGCACTGTGCGGAACCATTTAGGCTCCAGTGTGTGTCATCAATATAGACTAATGAAGTGGGATTAAGTGATCAAATTAGTCCCTAGAGAGTAAAAAATTATCGGGTTTTGTATTATGTTTTAATAGCTGTACTTTTACTTATAGAACTTTTAATATTTATTGCACGAATAAATAACTGAATAATACAAAAGTTAAACAACAGTAATCTATCTAATCATTTAAAAAGTGGATTTTTGTTTAGATATTTGCAATAAAGGCTTGACTGACTCAACTGAATTTTTTTCGACCAGACCTTGTATTATGTGGTTTATATTATATTACTTTTATATTTTTTTCAAAATACTTAAATGTCATCTTCCCAACACAACCATGAATTGATTGGAAGTGAAGTGAATGAATTGATTCCAAATTTCCTTTAAAGTTTTACTTTATGTACATAATTTAGTCATATTAAACTAATTTATCATTAACAAGTATAAAGAAGTTCAACTAAAGCTGCGTCATCCAAAGATGCGAAATCATGTTGCGTTAAATGTCCCTTTTATTCATTCTTATAAAAAACCTTATCAGAAGCGATCAAATTTTGTTTCTTTTATCCAGAAACAAACACCACTTTTCGAATAGGTGAAATAAAAAAAGTCATTAAATAGAATACATACATAAAACAAATTGGTGTGGTGTTAGTTAATAAATCCGGAAATGAACCGGAAACTCGGAATGTCAAAACAAAAATGTTCGGTGATCTGTTGGTTTATAGCAATGTGAGCTGTCATCTGTAGAAGATGGCATAATTCTAAATTTGATAAATAAATAAATGAATCTTTATAAAATAATAATATAATGAATATTACAAGTAATATGTAACATATAAATAGATATAACATGATACCTCACATTCAGGTAAGATGTCAAATAGTAATGTCAATAGGTGGCAGGAAAAAAAATTTGGACGATTCAAAAGAGCTTTCTATAAACTCATATTTGAATAAAGTTAATTTTGATTTTTGAATGACTTAAAATAATAAATTACTTGAGAACTTGAGTTCAGATTATGTATGTGTGTATAATCTCAATGGGCGGTTAAATACATGCGCGATTTTAAGCATATGTATTTTGACCGCTTGAGCGGGATTTGAGGGGTGTTGATCGATCTGCAGTTTATAAGTTCAATAACATCCCCGTAAATATTGATTTCTTCACTGCGTAACTGATATGATTATGTGATAATTGTGATGCCAAAGGTAGCTTAATTCACGTCAAAATCGTAGGAGTAATCTTGCAAAAACATAAAGTTTGGAATTTTCTCCAGACAATATGTATAGGGTAGCACATGAACGCTTCTTCTAGCCCCGTGGATACAAACAATACGTATTTCGACACCTTTCCGCACCTGACTATCCTCTACTCAATTTTACTGATGCGTCAGTGGATGTCGATTGGAGGAACATCCTCTCCATCTCCACAAAAGTCACAGATTTAACATGTTGCTTTCTGTACTGAATGACATTTTTGCAGTTAAATTATAATTTTTTCAGCAAGCTTGAAAAAAGTATATATTATTCCACTTCTAAAAGTCTCAAATCCCACGTTCTCATCTCAATATCGTACTATATCCATTCTCCCAATATTATCAGGCGTACTTGAGTCGGTTGCTCATAATATCTTAGCGATATATTTATTCCTGGATTCCAAGTCTTCCAGTCTTCTAGTCAAGATGGTGTTTTGTCATCATTACTTTTTTCTAACTTTATAAATAAGATTTTATCTGTTATTGCTCCTTTTTTCTACCTTTACGCTGATGATCTACAACTGTGCAGACACTTCGAAACTTCAAACGCTTCAGAGGCTATTTGTGCTTCAAATACCGATTTTGATGCAATAAGGAGTTAGGCTAAATCATTTGCACTTGTTACTAATGCGAGTAAAGCAAAAACCATGATTTTGGGTAGCAGTAGGTTGAGCTCTAAATTACGTATGACATCGTGGTGTATTGGTTAAGTGTGGGTCTCACAATGGACTGTAATATATCATGGGTTGAGGACATTAACCAAATTACTAGGCATGTTCATCATTCATTTAAAGATTATGCTTGTACAAACGCTTCTAGTTCAAACTCTCGACTATGCTGATGTCTGCTATATAAACGTCAGAGACGAGTCTTTAAACAAACTGGAACGTCTGTAGAATCTCAGAAAACGGTCTTCATAAATATGATCACATTTCACAATTTCGAACGGAACTGAATGACTTTCTATTCAGTGTTGGCGCAATGTACGACGAATATATGTACTTTCAACCGTATACTTCTATAAGATTTTGAGAGATTCCTAATTCTAGCTTAGATCTACTCCCAATTCGAATTGTTACTACCCCCCAATCGACTAAAACGACGATATGTAACAAGAATGCTTAAACTTCCTACAACTATCACCCGTTTTTTCTTTGAGCGAACGCTCAGCTCTGGAATAAATTCTTATATCCTAAAGTGTTTATATAATTATTTATGTGTCAACTTAAGTCCTTTTGCTAAACAACACATAATATATCTAACATTCGTAAGTTTTTGTTTTGTATTCATCTATGTTATCACATAAATACACAAACTAAAACTGGATACACCTTTTTGTACATTTATTTAACAAGTATCATAACAACCATTTTTTGTTTTACTTTTTAATATGCAAGATATGAATAGTTCTTGAGAAACAAAAAGAAACAAATTACATAGTTTCTAGACAAACATCTGTTCAGGCAGTGTTGCGTGACATCAAAAAAATACCAAATCGCTTCGTATCATACGTACATATGCATTGAAATCAAGGAAAAAATTGAAAGTCTGCGGCTTCACTCAGACGGTAAAAGTCTTTTTAAAAGTAAACTTAATACCACATTAAAGTCAATAATTACAATACAAATGCTACTATTAGAAATCAGGAGCACACCTGTTACAATCTGAACGTGGATTTTTTGTGGTCGGACCTTTCACGAATTTACATATCTCCCAGTCTTTGTTAAAGCTAACGAGGGTTATTATTTCAACCACAAAATGTGGATTTAACCGCCTCTGATTGACAAAGGCACAGCCGAATATAATAAAGGATTATGCAAAGCGAGTTCCGAAATGTTCTCATAGCATTTTCACCTCGTTAGCGATTGTTAACATCTAATTTGTTCTCAATTACCTAATATGCTTAAATTAAGCGAAAACAGAATAATTTGTGGAATTAGCGGCAGTACTTACTACTTTGTACTCAAACGATGTCTTAAAATTTTGCCTGCCCAGCGTTAATATAATAATACCGTCCTACTTTAAAAGTACTCGAAAGTTTTAAAAAACGTATTACAATTAGCCTTCCTGAGCTAGAGTATTATTGCTGTCGTTACGGTCGTCCGTGAAGTACTAATTAACGATGAAGACCTATGAAAGATGCTCGAGGAAAATGATGGCTATTCTATCGAACGCCTTGCTGTTCCTTTATTGAGCTAATGAAATGGATTTACGGTGTCTAAAGCGATTTTATGTCAAAGTGCAGTTCATTGCCACCCGACAATGTCCACGAGACAATGTAATTTCATGCTCAAATGAACCTTACTTGAAGTGGAACTCGTTCGGAAAATTTTGAATGGCAATTTTGGTGTTGCTCCGTCTTGAGCCTTTGTCTTTGGCTCGAATTGCAGTTAAGCTTTATGACAACAGGAGCGTAACCACTTTCCTTCGTTCGTTCGCATCGTTTGTGACTTTGTAAAATTAATTGTCGGTCGGAAATTTCTAGATCACCCTGATACATATATTTTTTTAATAATGATTGAATTTGGTTATTTTTAAGGAACACTTCATAAGAGAAATATCACTTAAAATGTAAAGCAACATTACCAAACATATATATGAGTTTCTATATGCTGTCTGCTGCTTACACAAATTTTGAAATTAAATATCAATATACAAACACTGTATCAGTCTCGACAAAAACACAATAAAGCGTTTATGTTGTCTATAAAACCTCCTCGAGCGAGAACTCATATTTTATGTGAAGTCGGTGAACCCAATTACAAATGAATGGTTCGTCATGATCAGAGATTTTTTGGGATCAATAAAAAGACTTATGTGGTTTATAGCTCCTCTAGAGTACCAGTGATATCCTAATTTATCTTATTAGTGTGCATCTTGTAAATAAATTAACAATTAAGCGATCAACACCTAGCAGTTTGACCTGAGATACTTATCTCTTTATCCCTTCCCATGAATAAATAAATACCTTCTCTGTCTCTTTTACTTAAGTAATTTATATATATTTACTCAAATTATCATCATTATATTTTTTATAATTTTTTTTCAAAGATATGTCTAGATATATTAGCGTTACATGTGGTGATCTTCAAAATATCATTCGTCTATTTTGTGAGACCCAAACCAATGTGTCGGTGGCAAGTATATGCCAATTACTCGAAATTCTTCTAGCTCCAACGATCGTTAGTCCTGCGATCAAGGTGCCCTGCCCACTGCCACTTAAGGTTCTGCCATCTCCGTGACTTCCGTTCTTCTGCAGATTTTATAATTCTTGTTTCGACCACTTAGAAAATCTCCGAGCATCGCTCTCATTCCCCCAATGACTTTAAACTTCCACACAAGATCTATTGTAACTGACCAGGTTTCAGTTTCATATGTCGTCTTGAAGCACTACGGTAGATTGGCCAAGAATATGCCATGATAACATTCCTAACACGACGCTGCCACTGAGAATCTATCGATTTACCTCTTTCTTGAAGTTGGACATACCTAATTAGAGCATTTGTCCCTGGTACACATATTGGTCAACTACTTCCAATCTACAACTTCCAACCAGCACAAAAGTGGGCGCTACATGGAAAGGCTCGCTTGTTGGAAGACTACTGTTAGTAAAACGAATGTTCCACATCTACTGGCCATAGGTATTGAGGTCCAGTTCTATGTATAGGTGAAACATATAAACTGCATCCGACACCGGAACAATAAGATTTACGAATGTATTACTTTAAACTAAATATACGAAAAGCTTTTCTTTTGCCTCAATTTGCCTTCCAATTTGCATATTTTGTGAATATTATAGTTCTGGTGTAATATGAAAATTGATAATTATTTATATGTTTTCACAATTAAACAAAAGCTGTTTTTTCAATATTTAATAAATAAATATGATTGACAATTAATTAACTCATAAAATAAATTGTTTGAAAATAATATGTACGTTTCAGATAAGGTCGTTCTTAGTTCAGAATGTGTAAAGCTTGGAGCAGGTTGCGAGAATTTAATCGAACTGCTCTCTTGTCAATCAATAAATCTGGATATAGGGACATTGTGACTAAGGTTGTCTCAGTATAGATATGACAACGTAAATAAAATATAAAATGTCCATCGTGAAAGTATAAAATTATATCCGATTTCGGAAGTAAGCTTAGTAAAGCGGATAAAATCATAGTAGTGATAACTAACATCACTCCTATGATTTTATCCGCTTAAACTACTTACTCGATTTTTTCGAGGCCTTTTTTGCGCCCACTGTAAATATGGCAAACAAACTGTAGTATTATTTGTAACTTTATATTGTATTTTCATCTGTAATTACCGGTATATTTACTTGTTTTATGGGATAATTTTTAAAAATACTGTTGTAATTTTTAATTTCTTTTTTAATCAGAAGCCTAGTTATCAAATTGTAAATATAAAACTCAAATTGAGGTATTACCCGACATCTTTATGTTAAGGGGAGGTAATATTTTTATCAGTCTTTGTATATATACATGTAGAACTCTAAAGGCCTGAGCCAATATTAAAGATTCTTACATCTATCAATTCGCCTAAATCTCGCAAATGTCACTAAAGGCCTACATATGTAGTATGAAACAAAGTCGCTATCCGCCGTCTGTCTGTCCCTATGCATGCTTAGATCTTTAAAACTACGCAACGGATTTCGATGTGTTTTTTTTAAATAGATAAAGAGATTCTTAAGGAAGGTTTATATGTATAATACATGCATAATATAGTAGAGAAACACTGATACATTAAGAGGTTTTTAATGTGATGTCGTAAATAAGCATAGTTTTTGCGCTTATATTGCAAAAACGCTGGCTAAACCCTACGAGATGGACCAAAATAATGTACTACAGTATTGTTCACCTTGAAAAGTTCAACAAAAAAGTCCGCGATGGTATATGTCTATCTCTTTGGGATAACTTACCATAACCATTTTTTATCCTTTACTAAAAAATGATTAGTTACGAAGTGATTTTAAACAATACAGCATTAATTCTTATCCAACTAAGTACTAATAAATTGTGCATTTATTATAGATCAATATGCTTTTTACAGTATGTAATTTAAGTGAAAATTTCCGAAGATATTACAAAATTAAAATGCAAGGACGTGTAGATAAGCATTGCACCCGTGCGAAGCCGGGGCGTGTCGGTAGTATTAATTAAAATACAGCAACCAGCGGCCATATGAAAAAAAAATATAATAGAACTTAATAAAAAAATTAACTAAAAAAAAAGATACTCCAGTAAGCCTATATAAATAAAAGCTTTATGTTCCCCTTTAGAATTTATTTGTACAAGACCACTGAACTCGTTTTGCTTCTTCGTAGTAATTTTTTTTCGCACTCGGATTATAAACAATTATCACCATTTTCTTCCAGGGGTGTTAAAAAACTAAGACACAAATCATTCGAAAATATAACATTATACTAAAGAGAATTTACATACCTCGAAAATGTCATAATAGCAATGGTACAAATCATTGCTGACTTTTTGTTCTGTATTATAATTTTCTTACTTCTAAACTCAAATATGACAAAGATCTATACAAATTTCAACAATGGTGGAAGTTGTAGTGCAGGTACCTGTAAGTGATAAGAGTATGTAAGATTAGACTTATAAGAAAGCAAGGTGTTCGATCACATTATAATACTATATCATTATTAGTCAGTGGGTAATTGTTATGAAAGCGTTGTAATGAATACTTGATTTAATTAGCAGCAATTCAAAGCGTTAAATAACAGAAGCGTCGCATATCCTCAGCAATTTACATGTATACCTAGCTTTTCGTTCTTTTATTTGATACCTCTATCATAAATATATACAAAAAATGTATAAATTGAAAATGATATCGCATAGCTGATGAATATACTCGTAACGTAACACCATATCACTTAAAAGCTTGTAAGATCAGTAAACATATCCACACTAATTTAACGCCACGATAAATGTTACTATGGACCCCTGATAAAAGTGACCAAGTTAATAATTTATTGGGCATACGAAGCAGAAACTTCGTAAAAATAAACATGAATGGCCTTATTGGGGCTTGATTTAATACGGTCAATAAAACAGTAACTAACCTTATATAAATTACTAAACAAATAAATAACATCGTATGGTCATCAAACTTTATCTCATCGAGGCTGGTTCACATCAAAGTTTTAAGATCGCTCACATCTATACTTTTACAACATAATTAACTAGAAGGTATTTTTACTTATTAATTTTATATAGATTTTTCGTGGGACCCATGATATCTTAGAATAATCATGCAGAAGCTTATTATTATTATTTAATGACATAGAAGTTGACTAGAGGAAGACACCGACTAGGATTCAGAGGTATTGAAATACCTTCGCACAAGCAAGGCAATTACTGCTCAATAAAAATTTTAAATTACCTTTTTCAATACATCATAATATTTTCTTTAAGAATTTTACAACAGAAATTGCTATCATTGTTAGTTAGTTAGTTTAGCTGGGCTCCACCGCACTTAGCCTCATGATTGGGCCATTGTGCGCATAGGAGAAGGCTCCTGCGTCTGCCTCCTTCCTACTCCATCCATACCAGTTCCTCCCAGAACGCCAGCAGCCTCCGTGGGCTGCTGCATGCTTCTGGCAGTTTCTCCCGTTGGTATCGGCCACACTTGCACATTCCATAAGAATTTCTCTGCACAAGGGGTTGTCTGTTATACCAATTGTGTACAGGTGTTTGTTTAAAAGGCAGTTATGGTAGCTATGACCTTCCAGATCTGTCTCTCTTTAGTTTGATAAGGGAACGGGCAAGCCTCTTGGAGGGTACCGAGACTGCTTCCTTCGTTCGCTTGCATCCCTCCTTGGTTATCCATTCTTTTAGGTGTAGTTCCTCTGTTCTCTTGCGCAGCCAGGTTTTTACTTCTGTTACTCTCATTGTATCAGGAATTGAATTGATACAAGAAGAGTTATAAGTAGAGATCGGATAATCGCATGCACATTTACCTAAAGTTAATTTTTGGCTCACAAATTATGGAAGCGGCTTTTTAAAATACATTTTGTTAAATAAAAATCCCCGGAAAATACGGGACTGCAAATTTAACGTAGTGATATTGTTTGAAAATTACTAAATTAGCACGTGGTATTTATTTTCAAAAGACCGAGACTCCGGGTTAATTTATACAACTATGCATACGTATTTACATGAAGTTTAGTTTTACTCGACTTTCTTCCTCTAAAACTCTATATACCTACTCACAAATCACACGGGGAACTGAAACTAACCTTCATGTAACGTCGTTTTTAAGCTCATATTACCGACTAGTTTTGCATTACCAAAATGTTCTACAGTACGGGAATTCCGGGATTTTTATTTATGGAAATAAAATAAAAAGACAGTTCCATACTTTGTCAAAAACTAAATTAGGTAAATAAATAAACATCCGGCTATCCAATTCCGCAATCCCGGGATTTTTATTTAACAAAACAATAAAAAGCCGTTTCCATACTTTGTCTTAAACTAACTTTAGGTAAATATGCATCCGATTATCCGATCTCTAGTTATAAGTGTATTTTTACAGTAAAAGATATCGATTCTGCACTTATGAACCGAAAAATCAACCCATACTCTGGATGCTATTCAGACAATGTAAAAAACTACTCGGATCGGGATGTTTGTTACTCTTTCACGTAAAATCTACCGAATGGTTTTTAATGAAACTTTAAAATAATATAGCATTAATTTATAACGATATACGCCACGTTAATATAAGCTACTCCAAATACATACAGTATTGGTATATATAATATATTGAAATTACCTAATAGAGGATTTCAAGTTAGACAAGTTCAAAATTAAAGCAGTCTTTTAAATGGCATCCCCAGTCAACTGTTAACACATATGAAAGCTGTAGACACAATGGCGCTCAATGTTCGTAGTTTGTTGCTTAGAATTCCTGTTTGCTGAAGAAGGGAAAAAATTATTTATTTAATAAGTACGGGAATAAAGTATTTTTGACAGTTGGACAGAATCTTTACTTCTGATACACACACACCAATAAATGTTATTTCGTGACATTATATATTAAATCATATGTTTATGAAAATATGCTGACAATAAATTACATGTGCTTACAGTCTTATGCTGGTGCATTTGCACCCTGCAGAAAGACAATGTCTAATCTTAGCAGTCATTAACTTTAAGTAATAACTCTTACATAGTAGCAAGCACACATAAAAACAGTAATTCTTTGTTAAAGTCCTTCGTGGCAGATAAGATTGATGGCGATTCTCCTTAGGTGGGCCTTGTTAATAATGTTCGCTAATTCATAATTAAGAATTACAAACTTTATGAAATTAATTTGGGCCTAGTTTTCTTATTATTAGGTAGGCTTAATAATACGTTATTTAATCATTTGAATTTGGATCGATTTTGTTTATCTTGCTAGGATTGTAGAGCGTTCAGCACTGTACAGGATATATTGTCATTCGACAGTGACATATGCTCTGTTTAACATAAATGTTGTCATCATCATTATTTCAGCCAAAAGACCCGCACTACTGAACAATTGCCCATAAGGGTTTTAGACCATCAGGTGCAGATTGGTGAGGAGCTTCTGGAAAGCTGGAAGCGTCATCTGATATTTACAATAATAATAAAGAGGTGCTCTGCTATTTTCTAAAGAAATTTCCATCAGCAGACCTCCGATAGGAAACAATATACAATACAACATATGGGTACAAAAAGAAAACTACAACTTATATAATACACTACATACATAATTATAAACTACTAATTATTGGTAGAGACAGGAATTCGGCTTTTAAAAATTGTAGTCATTTACATTCATGGATAGATTATAGCGGTATAGAATTCCATATCCTTGTATCGTGTATAATAAAAGAGTAGAATGGGATGGGACGTGAAGAAGGGGTTTAACCAGTAACCTAGAAATAACGTCTTGTCAGCGGACGAATGTGAAGGGACAAACAGGAAGCACAGAATAGCTTCTAGTATATGTATATACTAAAACTAATCTAACTAAACGTATTTAATTATGTCAATCTAAATCTTAATGTCAAAGCCATATTTAGATAATTGATAAAGAATACTTTTGAAACTATTTAAAGTGACATGATATGTTACTTAATTGTGCCTGTTCTGTTTACTTACATCATAATATCCTCACAGCAAATATAATCAGACTAAACGGAGTTGTTTAGTATGATTTTTACTTTTATATAAAGCTCTTTTAAGTCAGTCCAAATCACGGCTTTGCTATGTTTTTCATTTTAGTACCTACCTTACAATACTTACATAACCTTACAATCGTATTGCTACCATAAGAATGCAGTGTATAAATAACTCTTAACGTATTTTTCTTGTAAACTTCTTGTAATCTTCAGTTTTCGATAGCTACGAGTACTCGAAGCATATCTCAATCTGCCACAACTTATAAAGTGGTAGATTGAAATAGGTAAATTTAGTAAATAAGTAAGGTAGGTAAGGTTTGTATAGGTAGCTTTGTATTTTTTTTACGAAATTATTTTATAAAAAATACACTATACACAATATATGTATAGCATTAATTTAATAACGATAAGAATATCAATAATTATGAGATAATTACGATTACATTACCGAACCGGAGTTACTTCTTTTAATCTAGGTTTCATTTTTTTCGCTTATATTACGAGGAGTGCTCCGAGGAATTATTCGGATTAATTCTAATTAATTCTTCTACGCGACACAACATTCATCCTCATCATCTAAACGCTTGGCAGTCCACCACAGAGCATTTTTCCAGGGATTTTCTGCCACGCACTACTAAACTGTGGAATGAATTGTCGCCTGCAGTATTTCCAAACCGATGCGATATCGAAACTTGGCCGAAGGCCGGCAATGCATCTGTAGCTCCTATGGTATTGTGGGTGTCTATGGGCAGCGGTTATCGCTTACCATCAGGTGATCCGCTTGCTCGTTTGCTGCGCTCTTCTATAAAAAAAACCTCAAAATCGAAATACAATAATCTATAAACGTTTTAACCTTTAATCACAATAGTTCCTATGTATGTAGCTAGTTAAAGTTTTTAGTTGCATTTATGATTATGCACGCAGAGATTAGTTAGATACAGTTAGTACACCCCTCGCACACTTTCATTAAATTTACTCGAAGGTATTCTACGCGATGAATCTACGAGTATATCTCCACACACACCATATACGGGACCGAATCTTGTAGGTTCGTGAGTTGCATTGTATTAATAATATTTCAGTAATCAATATAATTAAAAATACATTTTGTTTTATAATTAAGCACACGTAGATATCACACTACAGATCGATCTACCTCTTTGTTTTTTTTCGGTTTGGGTTCTACAGGGTTGTAAAGTAAACCTGCTTTTCAGGTTTGAAACATTTTTATTGTATTAATTAAAACATATTTTATAACTTAAAATTATAAGAAGTGTGTTGGAAAAATTGTAAATAAAATCATTATTCTCCTATGATTTTGCTATGACATAGAGATGAATTGATTATGTTTATGGTATATACACTCATATTGTTTTTCTCTGATAAAACAATTTATATTACGTCACTGGAAATTTATTGCCCTGATTATTCGCGGAAACAGTTACTTTACTAAAGTTGTCAATATGCGCGTCGGATCATGATTCTGCTATAAATAACACTGTAACCTTTCGTGACTACCAGGCGCCCTACACTTAGGATTTATCTGGTTCTGTTCTACTATACTTAACTGCAGCCCATTTTTTGCGTCATTATTATGAACTGACCGTATAATTAAAGTAATCTTTGCTAGTTAATAAATGGTGCGCTGGATTAGATTGATCTTCAGAAAATGCGAACAGTAGCAGGAGGTATCTTTGAGAATAGTTTGGCTATTATTGAGAACTCTTGAATTTGAAACACGCAACTCAGAAAGAATGATTAACATTCATTAAATTAAAATAATGTGTTTTAAAGAACAATGACGTTGTTATAGAGTACAGAGGTAAACCGTATTATTCGTAAAACAATAAGTCCTTTTTGCACTACTATAACATTTATGCGAACATAAATATTTACATAGCGAAGAATTTCAGATGAAGTTCATTATCATATAAAAATTTGTTCGATGATTTTATAATTCTATCAGCTAACCTGGCCAATTCATGTCATTTAGCAGTCGATTACGAAACCAATATTATATTAAATAATTAATGAAATGTTTTTCCATAATTTCTTTTCCAGTGATCATTGTAATTATAATTATATAATATAGAAATATTGTTAAAATATAATAATAGATAAAACCTACCTAGTATAGTGAAAGAAACTCATAGGTAGTCACAAAACATGTGAATTATTATGCAGGGAGCATATTTCTCTGGACAATGTAGCATAGCTGAAACATAAAATTGTAACGTCGGTTGCATTGTTTCCAAAACACCTGCGAAAACAACCTGCCCATCTTTGCAAAGGGAAAAATCGTTGTTATACATCTCACCTTGCTAATTGTTTCCGACCGACAAAACGTTTAGCCAAAGACACGAAGTGAAATATTGATTAACGCCCTCAGTCTTGCTTTAAAATGTATTCACCATCAAAATGACTCTTTAATTGCTTTAAAACCTTCTTAAAAATACAAGATACAACGCCTGAGGAAAGCTATTTTTAACTTCAGTTTGACATAGCAATGTTTTCAAGTTTGTTAATTGATTTTAAAATTATACTTAGTCCTACCATCTATATTATTATATGGAAAAATCTTGTTATTTTTTAGCATATAAAAGATATTACTTTAATATCTGTGTATTAATACATTAACATAAAAATATATAATGCTTATTACAAAAGATCTCCATTAGTTGCAATACAGTATTTTAAATTTTGAAGCCAATTATGAATAGGAGCACGCACTTTTTTATATAAACTAAAACTTTTTTATATAAAAAAAATAATTAAACAACATAATAGGGAGTCCAAAGGCGGACTTATCTCTCAAGGGAGATTTCTTCCAACCAACCCTAGATGGTTATGTGATTTTTTTAAAGAAAAATTTGCGCGGACACAGTATTTATAAAATATAAATAATAGAAAAGTCATATTTATACTACATACAATACATACATTATTAAAATAGATATGATTAATTAATTTTATACTTCACACATAATCATAAATATATAAATATACTTACACAAAATACAAACATACACATATACATACATATAAAAAATGAGAAAATTCTTCACTGCTAATCTTTAATTATGGATTGCTTACGGGAACTCCAAATAATCGTGTCTTTTAGAACAAGTCATACTGTCTAAAATTATTCATAAATCATAACCCAGTGGATTAAAGTCGTGATTAAGTGACGGTCAATCTTCAGCTCTAATGAATTACTCTGACGAATTCATTTTCAAACAAGTTTGAGTGGTTCGAATCGCATTGCATTGCCGCAATCAATGCCGGCGGAGACAGATCTCGCTCGATCTCTGCGACCAAGACTCGGCGCTCGGAAGCCCACGCGGGGCACTCCGTCAGCGTGTGCTGGGCCGAGTCGAGGTCGGATGCGCAGTGGTGGCAATGTGTCGATCCCTCCCGTCCTATTCGACACAGATACTCACCAAAGCAGCCGTGCCCGGTGAGTATCTGAGACAATCGGTAGGTGACCTCCTCCTTCCCGTGGAGTCAAGCTTCGAGGTGCGGGAGTACGGCACCGACGGCCCGCTGGCGCTTGCAGATCCGTAATTCGAGCTGCGCACGCCAGGCCGCCACAATCCGTCGGTGCCACTCCCGCTTAGGCACTTCGTGCGCGGGTTCCAGGGCGCTCCCCCCGAGGAGGGTCGAATGCGGCGTTCCGCAGGGGTCGGTGTTGGGATGCTATGGAACCTCGCATACGACGCGGTCAAATCAAAATCAAATCAAAATAATATTTATTCAACATAGACCTTTACAGGCACTTATTGACGTCAACAAACAAAACAAAAAAAAAAAGCTTAAATAATAAAAAAAAAAAAAAAAAAAACCTTGTCCGTACGTACGAATAAGGAAAAAAAAAAGAAAAAATATATTGACTCGACACCTGTTCGGAAATTGGGAGAGCCTTCTCGAGAAGAACAGGCAAGAAACTCTGAAGGTCTATTTTTTATCTCCTCTTTTCAATGTTAATCCTTCGCACCAGCCATCCTCGCGGCGTGAGTGTCGTCTGCTACGCTGACGACACTCTCGTCGTGACGACTGGGGCCGACTTCGGGCCGGTGCTCAGGCTTGCCGAGCTTGGGGTGGCATGTGTCGTGCGGGCGATCCGCCGGCTGGGCTTAGAAATAGCGCCTCACAAAACCGAGGCGCTATGGTTCCACAGCCTTCCGAGGCGCCGGGAACCACCCAGCTGCCGGATCCGGGTGGGTGACGCGGAGGTCCCGGTGGGGCCGTACATCAAGTACCTGGGCTTCACCCTGGACCGCCGCTGGAGCTTCGAGGAGCATTTCGTGCGGTTGGTCCCCCGAGCCAAAAGGGTGGCGGGCGCATTGCATCGCCTGCTGCCCATCTCGGGGACCTAGGGATGGAGTCCGCCGCCTGTACGAGGGCGTCGTGCGATCCGTGGCCATGTATGGGGCTCCCGTGTGGTCGCAAGACTGCGCGAGGTCCCCCCGCTGCAGAGCTCTGCTACGGAGCCTGCAGCGGATAATGGCCATACGGATCGTACGAGGCTACCGTACAATCTCGTACGAGGCGGCGACAGTTCTGGGACGCTCCCCCCATTCGACATCCTGGCCGACATGTACGCGGCGACGTATGCGTCGCGGC
The DNA here is from genome assembly GCA_036419045.1 of Scirpophaga incertulas. Classification (NCBI taxonomy): domain Eukaryota; kingdom Metazoa; phylum Arthropoda; class Insecta; order Lepidoptera; family Crambidae; genus Scirpophaga; species Scirpophaga incertulas. Next base: position 14,270,897 of record CM071637.1, on the reverse strand, counting down.
GTGTCGACCGGGGGGGCGATGGGGGGAGCGCCCTGGAACCCGCGCACGAAGTGCCTAAGCGGGAGTGGCACCGACGGATTGTGGCGGCCTGGCGTGCGCAGCTCGAATTACGGATCTGCGCGCGCCAGCGGGCCGTCGGTGCCGTACTCCCGCACCTCGAAGCTTGGCTCGAACGGGAAGGAGGAGGTCACCTACCGATTGACTCAGATACTCACCGGGCACGGCTGCTTCGGTGAGTATCTGTGTCGAATAGGACGGGAGGGATCGACACATTGTCACCACTGCGCATCCGACCTCGACTCGGCCCAGCACACGCTGGCGGAGTGCCCCGCGTGGGCCTCCGAGCGCCGAGTCTTGGTCGCAGAGATCGGGCGAGATCTTCTGTCTCCGCCGGCATTGATTGCGGCAATGCTGGCGGACGAGGGAGGCTGGAGGGCTGTGGCCTCCTTCTGTGAAGCAGTAATGCTCCAGAAGGAGGCCGCCGAGCGGGGTCGGGAGATGGCCGATCCCGCTCGAAGGAGGCGGCGCCGGGCTCGGTAGCACAGCTGCGGCGCCGCCGCGGGTCGCCGGCGGGCGCGAGGAAGTCGCGACCGCTACGGCGACCCGGGATGGACCACGCCCCTTCCGTGGCCGGGGGCGTCGTCGGTGGAGGGGACCGGGGAGGTGGTAGCTTCCCCGAGGAGGGCTCCCCTCTAGAGAGGGGAGCGGAGGTTGGGGTTCCCGGAAGTGGCCGTTGTGTTCCCGGGGCTCCCTACATGCCTGAGGAAGGCATCCCTGAGGTTTTTAGTGGGTAGGCCTCCCCCTTCTGGGGAGGAGAGCCCCACATAACCCCGGCTCGCCACAGCCGGGGTATGCAATTTAATGCATTTTCCTCAGGGGAACAAAAAAAAAAAAAAAAAGGCGCTCCCCCCATCGCTCCCCCGGTCGACACGCCGCGACGCATACGTCGCCGCGTACATGTCGGCCAGGATTTCGAATGGGGGGAGCGTCCCAGAACCGTCGCCGCCTCGTACGTGATTGTACGATAGCCTCGTACGATCCGTATGGCCATTATCCGCTGCAGGCTCCGTAGCAGAGCTCTGCAGCGGGGGGACCTCGCGCAGTCATTCGACCACACGGGAGCCCTATACATGGCCGCGGATCGCACGACGCCCTCGTACAGGCTGAGGAAGGCCATTCCTGAGGTTTTTGTGGGTAGGCCTCCCCCTTCTGGGGAGGAGAGCCCCACATAACCGCCGGCTCGCCACAGCCGGGGTATGCAACTTAATGCATTTTCCTCATGGGAAAAAAAAAGCTGAGTCAGTCCTTCATAACTAACTGCCTTTTATGCGAGGATGTAATAACGCAGAGATGGCAGCGGCAGGAAAACAAGAAATACCAGTGTAAATTTAAATACAAGTATATAAATGACGCAAATGTTTTATCCTAACATTAAACCATAAAAGTACGTCTAATATAAAATTTATATTTGAAATATAATAACAGAAAAAAGGCTTGGATAGAAAATTTTATGAAAGTGACAACGCATCTACAATTTTTTTCCATTAATTTAAAATGAATATTTAAACACATTACATGTGTATAAAAATAACGTCCATATTACTATACAGGAAAGACGGTTGGACGGCTGTGTCTGAAGTCGAGGACTCTCTTAGGCGGGCCTCGGATGGGGAGGAAGGAACTTAGTTCGTTTCAACCCTACAAAGACATAAGTTTGCGCGTTCACTGCAAAAAGGGACCCCTTTGTCATGGCGCCTCAGTTCCAAGATACCCCTTCGTATTTCTGAAAGTATTGGGATCCTCGGCGTCAACATTAGCAGCAAGGTCGAATGCGGGAGTCACTTGGTGGACAAAGCCAAGCTGGCGACAAAAAGTTGGGCGTTTTGAACAGAGCTAAGCCTGATCAGCGGCTTGTACTTTACAAAGCGCAGGTTTGACCACACGTGGAGTAGGTACTGCTCGCATCTCTGGGCAGACGCTTCCAAATACCAGCTCGACCCACTTGACTTCCTTCAGAGACGGGCTGTGCTAATCGTTGATGATCTCAATCTCATGGATAAATTGGAGTCACTGGAGCAGCGGAGGGACTTTGGAGCCCTTTGTGTGTTCTATCGGCTCTTCAAGGGGGAGTGCTCTGAGGAACTGTTTGACTTGGTACCAGCGGCACTATTCTATCACTGTACCACTCGACGCCGTAATATATTTCACCCTTTCTACTTGGATCCGTTCCCGTCTAGTACGGTGCGTTTCCAGCGATCATTTCTTCCACGGACATGTAAGCTGTGGAATGATCTTCATGTTGCGGTGTTTCCCCTGCGCTATGACATGTCCCTCTTCAAACGAGGCTTAAAGAGAGTAATCTTATCTTGGTAGGCAGCGGCTTAGCTGTGTCCACCCCTGGCATTGCTTAAGTCCATGAGCAGCGGTTATATAACGCTTAACACACACACATTATAAATAGCCAAATTAATTTAAATTTGTTTATTTATTACGTGTAATAAACCTCAACAACTATTATATGCAGCGACTAGCTTCAAAATGAAATTTAATGACAAATTTATTTTTGTCTAATCTGTCTGCTATCCTACAACCCGAATTCACGGCTTTCCTATAATAAATAAGAATGTTTTGTTGTGTTTTGATGATAACAAATTAGTCAATTCAAACAGTCATCTTCCATACAACACATGTTCATTCTCGTTTGTTTTCCCATATGCCATCATTTCAAATCACTGTAATAAGTAAGTAATCATTAGAAGGCTTGAAAATATTAGTTATATTTAATTATTTTTTTTTTTTTTTTACATTTACACCAATTACATTAGCCCAAAGTAAGCGCTGTAAAGCTTGTGTTATGGGATCTAGGGTAACGGATAGACGGATACATATTATACTCACATTCAACAAAACATTTACCCTAACCAAGACTTGAACCCGGGGCCTCAGAGATGGCAACACCTATCAAATGAACGACCACTGGTCGTAAACTTCTTTCAATTGTGGGCGGAGTTGAAAGTGAAAATAATTCCTTCAATGTGCAAAATATCATTACATATTTATACAGCCGTGTTTTGCAGCTGTGTAATGTAACCATCCAAGATTGAGCATAACCGCCTCCATTCGAGGGAAGAGTCCACCCATATTTGGGTATGTATCTCAAGGATAAAGTTACCTCACGAAAAACATTATATGTCAAATATCCAAAGTCGTTCTCATCGATTACAATAAAAAAATTAGAACCAATTTAGTAATTCATATCTTATCTATTATTTCAATCATGAATAAACACTACCTTTCCATTTTCTTGCTTTTCATTTTCTTTTGTACACAAAACATAATTTTACGCTGCGTAGCATTTTTTATAATGACTCGATGTTAGGTAAAAGTAGTAAGAATGGTTCTGTAATAGTTGTGACTACAAAAAACGTTAATAACCCATATTACATAAAAGAATTATTCATACAATTGTTCAAATTAAAATAAGCTCTAAACTAAAAGTTTCAAATCACTCGACGTGAGAAAAGCCGTGCGTTCATTAGGAGCCATAATTTGATATGCTCTGACAGCTAATATTCTATTGAAATTGATTTGTGTTCAAAGTTGAATTATTTTTGACAGAGTCAATAAGCCACCGCTATTGTGGAGGTGATAATGACCATACCTGAGCAATAATTAGAACTTCAAGTGACTAACAATGAGAAATGATCTTAGGTAAATAGGAAATAAGTTCGGATTATTGTTTAATCTATTGCTTATTGCTGTTTAAGGGAAATATTTTTAATTTGTTAGTACATGACATTTAAAATTTTGTACTTTATTACAATTTAATTAACTACATAATTACGAAAATAGTTTTTTTTTTGTTACAATATAAAAATATAGGCATTCTCAATACATATCTCAGAAAAAAGTACACTTACAAATAAATTATAAAAAATATAATTTCAGACTAAATCCTGTTACTAAGTGATATCATTTCTGTTGAACTCTGAAACTTTTTATTATTATTATGAATACTGTTTTTATAGAAGGCAAACATTTGGAAACCGCATATATCACATTAAAATTTAAAGCTTTTTTAAAGTAAATATGAAAAAACGTAAACTGGAACACGCTAAGATGACATGATGCGATTGTTAGATTAAAAGATTTCTTCATATCAAATATTGATAGTTCATCTCCTGGTGTATCCGTAGACTACGATCAGAAGGCCTCTTAATGACATTGACTGGGGGCGCTGTTCCATTTGAAAATGTCAAAAATACGGACACTTGTAATGCTATTTCTTTTCTGGTTTTTGCCACGCGCCGCGACTTTACTTATTCTATTAGCTGCTAACTGTCAGTTGTCATATCATTAAAAAAGATACCATATCTATGATTAATATTATGCAATAGACATATAGAACTTATCACCTACATGTGTGCATGCATGATTATGATCCTTAATAAGGTGGTAAATACTTTTTGACCGCGACCGTACATATCGCTCGAGTTTGAAGGTTGATGGTTTGTCTATGTGCCAAATCCAAGAAAAGCAAAATCCAATATATAAATTATCGTTCAATTATAATCAATCATATAACTACTACATTTTAAAATGTCACTTTGTAATGACATAGGACGTATAGATTGTATTTACATAATGTAAATATTACCAACATTAGCAGGAATATGTATAGTAGGTGGTGAGGTACCTACCTTACGCTACCTGTCGATATCAATAAAAACAGTACCTGTGTACTTTAATCTCACAGGATCATACCATATTAGTTGTTCAAATAATTCAGTTTCAAATAATCTCAAAAATTCAAATAATCCAGGAATAAAAATATGTTTGATAATATGCTGCAATTCAATTAAGGCTTTTGTTAAAATGAAAAGATAGGCTTTACGGGTATTTATAGTTCTGAAACCAATGAGTATATAATCACTACGTTATAAGAGTCGCCACTTCCTAAGTAATGAATGACATTTGTCCTCATGTCAGCGAATTTAGGAGGTACCAATATAATGTAAAATAGTTATACTACCAACATGAGCGGTAATATACACAAAAGATACTGAAGTACCTATCCTACGTCAAGATAAATAAAATACGTTAAAACTCTTATTAAAATAAATTATATTATTAAATTATGATTGAAATCAAATAAATTCTGTTTAAAATTTCCATATGAACACGCCAAACTCAATTGTTTTGAATAAATTTATTACTTACTGGAAATAAGGATGGACTCCACAAAATTCAGTAACAAAGCTTTTTTGATGGCATGCTGCAAATCGATTAATGTTTCTGTTAAGATAAAAAGTTCCAAAAGCAAAAATATTTTTTAGTAAGCGTAGGCCTCTAAAATTTTAAAATCTTTACTTTACTTTGTAGTTCTTAAAATAATTCTAAAAATAAGGAAACACTAACAACTACTTAATTTTGTATTTACAATAAAAAATGAGTACACCTATTAGAAAGTCATTGATACTAATGACTTCAACAACTCCGTGTTATATTTTCACAATAGTACCTACTTTCCTTGGGTCTGGCAATAAAATGTAAGACATTTAGTTTTATTTAATTTAGTGATAAATTGTTTATCATGAACTAGTGCAATATTTTAGATAGTGTATTAGCAATAACAATAGTACTATTATTTCATCTCCAAACAAGCACCACTGCATCGTACAAGTTGTTTGTGAAGTTTAACTTAACAAACAACAAATTAAATGTAATATTTTGGAAGTTTTAAACTTCCAAGATATTACATTTAATTATATTTATCAGTCGAGATACACTGGGGTGTACGTCTGTCTCAAATGAAGAATAGAAGCTGCAACAAAAAAAGAAAATATTAATTAGAAATATCTAATTCTTTAAATTAAGTTATAGAGCTGCTGTTAACATCATGTTCTTATAAAGTACTAGTAATTATCGCTTTAGAAGTTGATATTAGATTCTCTGTTTTATACACAAACGATATTTTATATACAGTAATTATTTATATGAAACAATACAAATAAGAACAATAACTATATTAATAAGTGTTGAATATATGCCAGAATTATACAATAATTAATATAACCTATCATTTTGGTTTATATGTTTTTATTATAGACTGTATGTTCAAGATATAATCTGCGGGACTTCATCGGAAGATATTTTTTTTTTTTGTTATAATCTTTGTTAAAATACTAATCTGTGCAAGAGACTAATCTGTACACTGAATATAATTACATACGGTTCTAAGCATAATTTGTTTTATATTTTTAAATCCAATAAGAGTCAAAATAATAATATTGAATTCGTGGATAATTTATTGTAATGTTTTTCCCTTTCCAACTTATAATATTGATGAAAAAATGAAATAAGAAAACTACTTGGGACATTACGCAACATTTTGGTGACCCCGACGTGATTCAAACAAAAAGAATTTTCTGGAAAACCAAGGGCAAGGATCTAAGAAGTGACTCAAGGAACAGGTCTAATAAATGAGATGTCAAGTACCTAGGGAAGTAGTCCAATCCCTAATTCACATTATATTCATATTACGCAGTTTCGGCAGAATCTTAGTTCCTACCTTCAAAGTTTTATTTTAATGAACATTTTCCTATTTTGGCCCAATAAACGTACTTCTTGCCTTAAATCATCAATATTTCAACCCTATTCAACATTTGAGTCAAAATCATATAGTAATTACCTATTTCAATTGGACTAATTTCATCTTTCATTTGTGTAAATTGTAATACAATATTGTAATACAATTTCAGGTGTGTTCCGAGTGTAAGTGGGTGAAGATATAATTTAAATAGGTATACAATATTCGGCAATCTGCAAGTTTTTTTTAAGCAACTTTGATGATAATCTTTATTGAAGTGAAATAGTGACTGTCTACTATCTTGGCAATTGTATGTATTTAGTGCACATTTACACATATTTTTTTTTATTATTCACTGTGTTGACTTTGACGGTTTCTTGTTTGCACCTACAAAATGAGTGATGTTAAAGAATTTATAAAGATACGAGGCACGATAAAGTCTAGGTTGACATTATTTGCAACATATTTAGATCCATTAATCAAAATAAAATCTAGTGAGTGCACAAAATTGCAATTGAAGGAACTATCCTTAAGATTAAGTAAGTTGCAAGACTTATTTACAAATTTTGATGAGGTTCAGATGAAAATAGAGGAATTGGATCCTGAGTCTGACAAACAGTTAAAGGAAAGACAAGATGTAGAAAATAGATTTTATCATTTAATTGCCCAGACTCAGGATTTAATTGAAAATTGGCATCGGAGCCTGAATGAATCAGTTGATGTGCAGTCCAATGCCGCGGATTGTTTAACATTCAACAATATTAAGTTACCACCTATAAAACTGCCACCATTTGATGGGAATTCAGGTAATTGGATAGAGTTTAGGGACACATATTTGTCGCTTGTACACAACAATGAAAGAATTGATGACATCAATAAGTTTCATTACTTGAAGTCCTCTCTTGAAGGCAGTGCCAAAACTATAGTGAATTCAATTGCAGTTTCAGCGAATAATTACAATACTGCCTGGTTATTGCTCTGCGAGAGATATAATAATAAGCGTCTTTTGATAAATCATCATCTCAAGTGTTTGTTTTCAATTGAGCCTTTGTGCAAAGAATCAGACAAGGGATTGCGTCAATTGATTGACACAATAACTAAAAACTTAAGTGCTCTTAATTCATTAGGTGAGCCCACAACAAATTGGGACACTCTTATTATATTCATGGCTTCGGCAAAGTTGGATACCATAACTATAAAGAATTGGGAAGAACACAGAAGTAAAATCAATACTCCAACATTAGATGATTTCTTTTCATTTTTGAGAAATAAAGCTAGTGTATTAGAAACCATACAGTCTGGTAAGTCTGATAAATCAAGCATACAAAATCATTCAAACAAATTAAAATCATTTATTTCATCTTCACGTGAAGTTCATACAAATACAAGCTTACAATGTATTTTATGCAAACAAAATCACAGATTATATGACTGTCCATGTTTTAAAACAATGTCAATTGAAGAACGCATTCGTAAGGTTTCAGAATTGATGTTGTGTAATAATTGTTTGCGAAGTGGTCATCAGGCATATCAATGTCGTTTGGTCAGTGGCTGCCGCATCTGTAAAAGAAGGCATAATACATTACTACACAAGCAATATACACATGATAATTCATCGAAAGGTAATCAAACTACAAATAAACTGCCAAATACAACAACTTTACATACTACAAATACAAACTCAAGCGATCAAGGAAATACTACTACAGCCCATGTACCTTCTATTATGATGTCTGCTGTCTCCTCGGGCCAGGCTCTTCTGTCTACGGCACTGGTCCAGGTTACAAACAATGACAAACAATACATTCTTAGGGCATTGTTGGACAGTGGCAGTCAATCCTCTTTCATTAGTGCAGAAGCACAAAAGAGAATTGGTTGTCATACAACAACACAACAATATCAAACTGTATCAGGCCTTAACCATACAGTACTTAATATTACAGAACGATGCAAGCTACAATTAAAATCATTACATTCTTCATATCAATTTACAATAAATTTACATGTATTGCCAATTATTACAGATTTCATTCCAAGTGTAAAATTAAATATAAAAGATTTAAACATTCCTACAAATATAATTCTAGCCGATCCTACATTTTATGAGCCTTCAAATATAGATTTACTTTTGGGGGCTGATATTTTTTGGGATTTAATTAATGGAAATCGAAAAAAGCTTGGCTCGGGCCAACCAATACTACAGGAAACTCACCTCGGATGGATAGTGGCTGGTCCTATGGGGGGGAGTTGTATAAATTATAATACAAAATGTCACTTTAGTCAAGAAATAAAAGAACAATTAGTTAAATTCTGGGATCTTGAAAATATTCCCGCACAACAACATACTGAGTCTGTCGATAACAACTTTTGTGAAAAATTATTCTCTGAAACAACACAACGTGACCACAGTGGGAGATTTTGTGTTCAAATACCCTTGTGTGAATCACCCACGGTATTAGGTGACTCTTATGAAATAGCAAAGAAACGATTTTTACAATTAGAAAGAAAGTTTCAAAGTAAACCATCACTTTATAATGATTATCGTAACTTTATCAAGGAATATAAGGATTTGGGGCATCTTAGTGAAATAGAGAGACCGAATTTCGGTTGCTACTTGCCTCATCATGCCGTTATTAAGGAAAGTAGCCAGACAACCAAGCTCAGAGTAGTATTTGATGCTTCTGCAAAGACTTCCTCTGGTAAATCTTTTAATGACATCCAGCACGTAGGGCCGGTTGTCCAAGATGATTTGTTATCTATATTGTTACGATTCAGGCAGCATAGATTTGTAGTTTGTGCAGACATAGAGAAAATGTATCGTCAAATATTAGTTCAAGAGAACCAAAGACACTTACAATTAATATTATGGCGTGACAACAGTAATCAACCAATAAAAATTTTTCAATTAAACACAGTCACTTATGGTACATCATCAGCTCCGTATCTTAGCACCAGATGTTTATTACAATTGTCAAAGGAATGTAAGGATCAGAAAATTGCAAAGTTGGTGAGAGAGGATTTTTATGTCGACGATTACATATCTGGGAATGAAACAGAGATTGAACTTCGAAAATCAACACAGGAGGTTACAAACCTTCTAAAATCTGCCTGTCTACCATTGCGTAAATTTCGTAGTAACATTGAATTGAACATTGATGATAGTTTAAGTACCCTATTACCTAAAGACCTAAATTCAGATGGTGGATCCAGCATACTTGGTTTAAAATGGCATCCTAAATCTGACGTTTTGGAATTTCCAGTTCAAATAATCTCTGATGAAAATCCCACCAAGAGAAAAATATTATCAAATTCTGCAAAGATATTTGACCCACTTGGATTAATTAATTCATGCACAATCATTCCAAAAATAATTCTGCAGAAGTTGTGGCTTACTAATTTAGATTGGGACGATGTAGTAGATTCTAATATTAAAAAACAGTGGTTAGACTTCGCTTCACAATTACCTCTATTAACCACACTTAACATTCCGCGATGTGTGGTGATTGAAAATCCAACAGAAATACAACTTCATTCATTTTCGGATGCTTCACAGGAAGCTTATGCTGCATGTATTTATTTACGTTCAGTTAGTGATGCGGGTGCAGTGCTTGTTCGACTTTTGTGTGCCAAAACGAGGGTTTCACCAATGAAAGCAACTAGCATCCCACGTCTGGAGCTGTGTGGAGCCTTATTAGCAGCCAAATTAAGTGCAAAAGTTGAGCAGGTACTCCGATGTACCATTAATAAAAGATTCCATTGGTGTGATTCTTCTGTAGTGTTAAACTGGCTTTCAACTCCCTCACGCGAGTTAAAGACATTTGTTGCAAATAGGGTTGCTGAAATTCAATCGCTAACATCTAATGGCGTTTGGAGACATGTGCCTGGGTTGCAAAACCCAGCCGACCAGGCGTCCAGAGGGATAAATCCAAAACAATTAATTGAATGTAACTTATGGTGGCAGGGCCCAGAATTTTTGAAGGATGAATTTTCCAAGTGGCCTGATAAAATTCTTAGACTTTCTAATGTACCTGAAGTAAAAAGAAAACCTATTCAAAATTTTGCGATATCAATAAACAGTTCATGTAATAATACAGAGAAAAATACAATTATTGATTTAGAGCGTTATTCAAAATTTAAAAGTTTACATAGAACTATGGCATATGTGTTAAGATTTATTAATAATCTCCGAAAGCAGTCCATAAAGAAGGTACATGGTTTAGATTGCGAAGAGCTTGACAAAGCACTCGTGTGTCTAATAAAACTTCATCAAGCCGTTTGCTTTCCTAATGAAATAAATTTATTAAAAAATAAAAACTTACCTTCAACGTCTCGTCTTCTGTCGCTAAGTCCTTTCATTGATCTGGATGGAGTCATCCGTGTTGGTGGCCGCATCCAAACTGCACCTGTAACATATTCTAAAAAACATCCTATACTATTGGATTCTAAACATATATTCACTAAATTACTTTTAACTCAAGAACACATAAAACTTCTTCATAGTGGCCCACAAATGCTTTTGAATAATATTCGTGACAAATTTTGGCCGCTTGGAGGTAGGGTATTGGCTCGAAATGTCGTAAACAATTGCAAAACATGCCGTATATTAAAAGCTAAAATGATAAATCCAATCATGGGAAACTTACCTGCCGCTCGCCTTAATCCTACTTACCCATTTTATATTTGTGGTGTTGACTATGCCGGACCATTTTTAATAACTGACCGTAAAGGTCGTGGGTGTAAAATCAGCAAGTGTTATTTATGCTTGTTTGTTTGCTTTGTAACAAGGGCTGTCCATCTTGAGGTTGCTAGTGATCTCACCACTGATAACTTCATAAGTTGTTTGAGACGTTTTATTTCTCGCAGAGGGAAACCGTACGAAATTCATTGCGATAATGGAAAAAAATTTGTGGGCGCAAACAACGAGATTGTCAATTTTATGACGTCGTGTAATGAAAATATTTCTACATTTGCTGCCGATGAAGGTATTAAATTCGTGTTTTCACCTGCTTACGCTCCCCACTTTGGTGGGCTTTGGGAAGCAGGCGTTAAGTCTGCAAAGTTCCATATTGTCAGAATCTTAGGAAACAAACATTTAACCTATGAAGAACTGTCGACTCTTTTCCATCAAATTGAAGCCATTTTGAACTCCCGCCCATTAACTCCTCTATCCTGTAGTCCTGACGATCTTGAACCTTTAACTCCCGGACACTTCTTGATTGGTCGTGCTTTCACTTCTTTACCATCTCCAGCTTTAAAGAATATTAACACTACAAAACTCGACCGATACCAGTATTTACAGCAAGTACGAGAACATTTTTGGGAGCGTTGGAGTAACGAATATCTCTCAGAACTACAGCAGAGAGTCAAATGGAAAACATCTAACGGAGTATTGAAGGAAGACGATATTGTGATAGTAAAGGACAAAAACTTGCCACCACTTCAATGGCGCATGGGACGCGTTATGCAACTATACCCAGGTCCAGATGGTATTGCAAGGGTCGCTGAAGTTCTAACAGCAAAGGGCGTCATTCGTCGCGCTGTCAATCATCTATGTCTACTGCCTAAAGAGGATACCGTCTCAAACTCCCAAGTAGTTTGAGAGGGGGGAGAATTATGTTCAAGATATAATCTGCGGGACTTCATCGGAAGATATATTTTTTTTTTGTTATAATCTTTGTTAAAATACTAATCTGTGCAAGAGACTAATCTGTACACTGAATATAATTACATACTGTTCTAAGCATAATTTGTTTTATATTTTTAAATCCAATAAGAGTCAAAATAATAATATTGAATTCGTGGATAATTTATTGTAATGTTTTTCCCTTTCCAACTTATAATATTGATGAAAAAATGAAATAAGAAAACTACTTGGGACATTACGCAACACTGTATAATATTAAATAAAACAAAATTATATAATTTATATAGATAACAATAAATTAATTTAAAATTGATACAGTATTATTAATTGTATTTTATTAGTTACAAATATTAAAATACTATTCTCGTCTCTTACAATATTATATTAGTGTTAGCATTCTGTTCCTAATTTCAATCCGCCAAAATAAAGCTAGTTTATTCACCTTCCTAAATTTATCCATAGCCTTCCGAATTAGCTATAATATAAACATCATTCTGCGCTTATTTGTTGAAATACTACAATTTAAAAATGAACCCCATTAACGTCATCACATAATACCAACATTAAAAACTTGACTACTTGTATAACACGACCAAACATTTATGATACAACTGCGTAATTTATTGCGACGTTACGTGCTTTATAGTATTGCAGTATTGTATTTTTTCTTTATGTGTACAAAGGAATTAGTGATATTTTCAATTAATTAGAAAAATAGCAATAACACAATTACATCATTGATTAAAAATAATGTATTAATATATTCAGCTGATTACTCGTATTGATAGTTGCTTGCTACCTTTACCGAGGTTGCGTGCCAGTACGATCGTCAATTATTGTGCTCCTTTCTTTTACCACATCATATAACTCTGTCACGTCAATCGAGTTAACCTTATCAGGTTCACTCGATTCTTGTTTATTTTTGTTGTAAGGATCTGCTGCAAATGATAAAAGATTTTTTTTCCAAAATAAAAAAAATATGTAATGTCAAATTGTCAAGTCATGTAACTGTAAGTAACTGATGTAAAATTAATATTAAAATGTAAGTTGAACTTAAACTTTTGTTCTGCGTCCATCGACCAACTAACGACACTGTAACAATACATAGAGAAAAACTGGGTCTTGCTGGTTCTTTCCAATACATTGTCTTCCGCCGTAGACTTGTGAACTAAAAGCTTAAGTTCCTTGACTTGAATACTATATTTCTTTTTGACATTTATCTTAGGTGGACACACATACGATTGTATTAAATAATTTACGATTATTTTCATTTTTTTTTTTTCCTCAGTAGAGGAGGCTGAGAATCCTCATGGATACCAACGCAACAGGCAAGCAGGGATGCGTTGATTATGTCGGACTCCTGGTGAATCGAGGCGGCTCGACCCAGCAGACCTACCGACTAAACTCAGCCTAGCCTTGGCCCTAGTGGCCCTACGGCTTGAACGGAATGGTTGGCGCACCCTCAGGAGAGGGCACGTCAGCGCTGCCCTCCGAAGAGGACATATGCGCGAGAGAAGGCTCGGTACGCCAAAGTGGGTCCGGCCTTGAAGTGATGGGGCCTACTCGTACATGTGCAGCAAGCTGCGAAGTATGGACTAACTAAGGGATGGCGGCGCAGATGCCGCCTCTCGCAAGGTTTGAAGAGCCAGCGTCAATGAGTCGGGAGGGTCAGAAATGACGTGCCTGGGTCGACGATATTCAGTATTACGCGGATTGACTGGGATTATTTTCAACAAGTATTATGTAAATTACTATTGAAAATAGGAGATAAAAATAGACCTACAGAGTTTCTGGCTTGTTCTCCTTGAGAAGACTCCCAATTTTCCATACCGCACAGGTGTACAGTATTTTTTTTCTAGTACTTATGTACATAGATCATAATCAATAAGTACCTGTAAATTCCTGTAATAATAAATATTATTTTGAATTGACTGGTCGTTTTTTTACTACTTGTCAGTTTATTATATAGGTACACAAGTATTAACGAAAGAGATACACAAGGTAAGAATGATAGGACGAATCGGTGCAGGTCCACTTAGGCGGACATATCTCGATCAAATCGAAGATGTCCTAAAGAGTACTCGCAACTGACGAGCATGCATGAAGACACACATACACAAGTATTTAATTTGATGATTTCTAATGTTTATTTTTCATTCTGAAATGTTAATGTCAAAAACACATAACATGTGCATTATTAAATTATCTATTAAATAGAAAATATATTAAAAACAGAGCTTTATCACATTCAATTCGATAAATGGCTATCAAATACAACATTTAACCAAGCTTTGGTACTGTAAGATAAGACAAAATAATATGCCGTTGTCTTCTTTTAATAAGATTATTACTATAATGTAACTACAATAATAGAAGAATAAATACTGAAAGATATGATTACAGTTACAAGTTGGAAAAAATTATTAATAAAAAAATAATTTAATCGAATATGGCTTTTATGGTCATGTTTAACTCGATTGTTATATTTTAAGAGGTCTCGTGTGACTTGCACATTGCCGAGTGATCCTCGGGTAGTAGAAGTGTCGAGCTATCGAATAATACTTACGTCAGAAGTGATTGATTAATGACATACTCGGCGAAAACAGAACAGCTACCTAATTAAATACTCCCATCTCATATTCATCGTCGGTTTGACGTGACAGAGTTATATGATGTGTTAAAAGAAAGGAGCACAATAATTGACGATCGTACTGGCACGCAACATCGGTAAAGGTAGTAACTATCAATAAGAGTAATCAGCTGAATATATTATTATTATTATACCCTGGGTATTCAAGTCTCATATTTATTAAAACAAGAGACTATCCAGTATGTGTTTCTTATTAGCGACATTACCCAGTGGCGGATCCAGGGGGGGGGTCATGGGGTTTATGACCTCCCCTGAGTTGGTTCCAGGAATTAGGTGGAGTAGGTACTAATCGAACATAATGATTTTATTTATATATTTATTTTTTATATATTTATAAAAAGGCTGCCTTATTCCGTGCGTGATAGTGCTTCTCTGGATGTCTTCAAAAGAAGACGGCAATATGTACGTGTAGGTATATGTACAAATTATTATGTGTTAAGTTTTTCAAGTGTACAATAAATAATAAATATTTTTAAGTACAGTACTTCCGTACATTAATAAAATACCTACTTTTTATTTGTATCGTTATTACAATTAAATTATAAGTACTTGACTTGACCACGACTATGTGACACCCCCCCTTGTGCCAAAGCTGGATCCGCCCTTGACATTACCAAATAGTGCAATAACACAGGTTGTTTCTTTTAATCAATGTCAACAGATTCGATTCTTTCCAATGATTCCAGTTTAAGTTTTCATCGAAATTGGGCCCGTTGAGTACAATCCGCTGTCTCTAATAGATCTGGATTTTGACATCGACCCCCACTTAAAAAAAATACCCTTACATACATACATATATGTCACGCCATGTTCCCAATGGGGTAGGCAGAGACCACCTCTACTCTAAATAATTTTAAAAAAATTGCAATATCTTACAAAAGTTACTGAATAATTATTACTTAATAAATAAAATAACGGGGGCTGCCAGCCTTGGAAAAAAAATTGTTAGCATAATAAAATACAGATGGTGCAAGGTGAAAATGAAAACTATATACCAGTTGATTTTCACATAGTTGTCTTTGGGTGTTAAACAATAAAAAGGCCTAAAACACGTTCTTACTCATATGCCAATACCTACTCAGTATTCCAGCGAAGTTTCGAATGAATTATTCCAAGGAATGTCGTTTCTCCACATTTTGAAACGTTTTGCTTCGATAGGGGTTAATATTGAAGAATCATTTCATAGTGCACCCGATTTCAAAACGAATCTATACACTAATGTGTGTATAGACTCTCTAAATCTGTGAGTGAAAAAATCCTCACAAATTTAAGGGCACGTAAACCTTGTTGTGTCGTGTCTACATTAAAATATGTATTTGCACCGCTACTGCTCGCAACTAGCGTTGTGCATTGTGCTATAAAATAAATTGTGCCCTTTCTCAAGATTTAATCTATTAGAAATTAGTGCAGTGGTTAAAACGTGAAAGGTAACATATGAGAAACGAGAGTATATTATGCAACTAGTGAATAAAATACAGTTTTACAGCGAACGGTGTAGTTGAATACCAACAAGTACAGCCTTACTACGCTCGTAACTCAAGTGTTAGATACCTGAGCGACGCGACTAATTCATGGCCCTTGAAATAAATCAGTTTCATTCATGAGTTGCATACTACACTTTGTACCATAGCTTCGCAAAAAGAAATAACTAAGCGACTATAACTAATTAAGAACAAGAGGAAAGAGAAATTATTTAAAATGTAGGTATATTTAAAGTTACTGAAATCATAACATTAATAGTGATGTCTTTATTATTCATTTATTTATTTAAAAGTCTATATATATATATATATATATAAATTCTTACCAAGGATGTATGTTTGCCAATCATTTCTATAATATTACATTACAATACAATGTAACAATATCATTATAGTCTTCAAGCACAATAAAGAGTATGCTGTTTTTTACCACGATAAATTCTATCAATATGCATTTTTCATAAACATTAGTACCATCATCTTTACATTATTTTCGGAATTCAAATACTACCATTCCTGACATGTAGTCTGTTTTAAAAGATGAAAGAAAAGGTCAGCTATAGTCCATTTCAAATAAGATGATCTCTGTGACAGTTCGATTTCGACACTTGTAGAGAGGTCCTACAGTGAAAATAAAATCGATTGTTTCTGGTAATCGATTATACTTTATATGGAAATGAAATCGATATTATCTTACTACCAAAACTTTGAGTATCATTAGTGTTTCTGTATTATATTGAAAATTTTTGTTGATCAATGCTTTTATCTTATGTATATAATATTATGTAGGTATAGTAGAAATATAGTCAAGTGTTTACCTGTGATTTCTACTTTGAAAATGGTAACTGTTCATAACTTGGTATTAAAACATCCGCGAAAGCTATTTACTTCATTGGTAAGGCTCGTTGATTTATATCTAGCTCTTGTTTTAATAACCCTTATGTGACAGTCACATAAACTACTAAGGTATGTTTTGCACTGTGTTACTCGGTAAATGAAACAAAATTTTAAAAGAGTTAGTTATTTTTTATTCAGTATCTGATAAATCGCTGTCAGAATTGGTTGAAGAGTCGCTGTCCCCGACATATATTATGAGTTCGTCTTTCCACCGATCTATTCTGACGTACCGCTCCCAGTCCTCTAAAATTGTTTTTTGTCTTTTCGACCACTTTCGCCCAATTTTCACCGGTGACGTGTTGGCAAGCAGTTTCGAGTAACTTCAACATTTTGTTTTTTTTTTTTTTTTTTTTTTTATAGGATAGGGCAGCAAACGAGCAAACGGACCACCTGATGGTAAGCGATAACCGCTGCCTATGGACACCCGCAACACCACAGGAGTTACAGATGCGTTGCCGGCCTTTTAAAAGGGAATAAGGGAGGAAAAGGGGGGGGATGGGCCTCCGGTACCCTCACTAACTCGGCGAAACACAGCGGAAGCGCTATTTTACGCCGGTTTTCTGTTTGCCGTAAATGGAGGTGAAGTGTTGTTTCTTGCAGCAAATCCTGAAATAAAAATAAAGCTGATTAATAAAAAGGTCCTCAGGAAGTAACTAATGACTAGCTTTCAAACTGAAATAAAAATATATAATTTATACACGCTGCAAAGCAGCACTTACAAATAGTATAAGGTAAATTAATAATTTTTATGCCTGCACTGTGTTTTGCCGAGTGAGTGAGGGCACCGGAGGCCTACTTGGGGGAAATGGAGTTGATAAAGTTTGACAGCTGCTGACTAAAAAAAAATGTTAAACTTACCTTTAACTTGTGCCCAAATCAGTTCAATTGCATCTTAACACCTGGTGTCCATGCGCCTTGGCCAACTCGTCCAAATAATATGTGGGTGTCTGTGATTTGTTTTCTTTTAATAAAATCAGCAATTTTTCATTGACCATTGTCATGTCAGCCTCCACATTATTTTTATTCAGCCATTCTATTATAGCCGCTTTATTATTTTGAGATGTTGGCGGCTTATTAACTTGTCGAGAATGGTATTTTGCGTTGTCCATTAATATAATGCTAGGTTCTTTCAGATTTTCTAATAATGTCGAAAACCATCCTTCAAATTTTTCAGAGTTCATCTTTTCGTGGTATTCATTCGTCTTTTTCGATTTGAATGCTAAAAGGCAATTCGGTATAAACTCTTTCGATGTTCCCGCGTGGCAAATAATCAGTCTCTCACCTTTCCCCTCTGGTACCTTTGTGGAGGCGTGAGCAATATCATCCGTCCAGATTTTGCTGACAGTGTGATTGGCGTTCAGCCACGTCTCATCTAGAAAAACGACGCTGTCCCAATTTTTTATTTCTTTTGCGGATTCCAGGAATGTGTATCTGGAGAGGGCAATATCTCCTCTCTCCATAATAATTTTCCTCTTATTCACTTTTTTCCACTCAAATCTCATTGTACTCACCCGCCATAAAGATGTCACACTGCCAGTAAATAACACAGCCTCTTTTAAAGATTTTGCCAATTTTGACAAAGTGGGTAATTCACGACTTTCATAATACCTATACTTATATATGATTACGGATGGCTTCGACGTCAAAACTGTCCACATTTGTTGTTGGCTTATTCCGCCGGCGCTTTTTTGGTGTTGACAAAATATTTTCATCGGTGCCAGCAGCACCAAATTTTTCTTTTGTAATTCTTTTCACTGTGGCCGTCCCGATATCCAGTGCTTCAGCAACACGGTCGACGACATTTTCGATCGGCACCAGTGGACCGCCATTTTGTCTCTCGCGCTCAAAGTAGTCCCTCAAGCGAACGACAAATTCGCGAGATTGCGAGTTCAAAACAGTCTTCTTGGTTTTTTTCGGCATTTTGCCAAAAAAATAACAACAAAAACAGCAACAATAACAACAATAACAGAACACCACGCAAAAATTGCATAGTTATTTAAAAAATATTTATTTTTATTCTTTATTTGGCAAAATGTTTTTTTGTTAAAAAACCATTGCCATTAACAAAATTACTTACTTACTTATTCTTTATTTCATTAAATTAAACTAAGCGATACTGTCTTCGTTTTATAAGTAAAATTTATTTTATTTTATTATTTTTTGCAATGAAGCTACTATGAATAAAAAATATTAAAGAATAAAATTATTTTTGTTTATCAAACGAAAAATGCGTAATTCAGAGCACGATGAACTGTCACAGAGATCATTCAAAATAGTAGGTGTTATATATAAAGATGAAAGAAGGTTATAGCACAAGACAGATATTTTGAAAAACATTTAAGCAATGTTAAGGAATCCAAGGGAAAATTAGGAGACTTATTTTTAAATCGAGTCACTTGAAATATGTTCATTGAAATTATAAGTTTTAAAATAATTACATTGTAAAATTATTTTATTTTTATACAATGATTATAATAATTATTGACCCGGTGAAAAGTAAATGTGAAAAGATATATGATTGAATAAAGATTATCGTCCTAGAAAACATTTTGCAGCTATAAAGAATCTAGCTAGAACAGAACACTTGCTAGAACAAAAAGCATTAAACAATCATCTATCTTCATTTTATTATTGCCACTCTAAGATTCTAAATAGATAATTAGAAACCTACATATCAAATTATTTATATTTATATTTAAATGGATAAAAGTATTATTTTAAAAATTAAGTTTAATTTTCAATTGCAATTATCTTTACCTATACTACAGTATGACACAGGTTAATGCGCAACTCTGAAAATAGGTGATTTATTTAGGTAATAAATACATTTTATGTGAATATTGTTTCAAGGATTATAATAATCACAGCTCATACCCGGTTCCGTCACCATCGAGAGGAACGCGCCTGCCCTATCATAGAAAGAATAGGCCTTAATCATGATTGACTAAGGCCTATTCACCAGCATTGTGCAGATTAGTCGATTTAACAACAACAACTATGAATTACTATAGAGATGTAACTATGTTACTTCAGATACAGCTATGGTTCACAATGGTTTCCTTCACTGTATATAAGCGTCAGATAAATACACATATCAAATTATAGAAAACATATTTACCGTGGGAGAGCCATGCTTCGGCACGAATTGGGCCGGCTCGACCGGAGTGATAACATGGCCACACAGAAAACCGGCGTAAAATAGCGTTTGCGCTGTGTTTCGCCGAGTCAGTGAGGGTACCGGAGGCTCAACTCTCCCTTCCCCCCTTATTCCCTTTTAAAAGGCCGGCAACGCATCTGTGACTCCTCTGGTGTCCATGGGCAACGGTTATCGCTTACCATGAGGTGATCCGTTTGCTCGTTTGCTGCCATATCTTATAAAGAAAAATATATTGGTATATGGCAGAATCTACTCTTAGCCTCTATTTAAAAATCAGTGTCGAGACCTCAGCGCCACCAACGCCATTTATTATTTGCTTATATTACACTACATTATTACTTTATTTATGATCATCAGTATAAACACTTTTTAAAAATTATATCCAAAGTCTGTATGGAATCCTCGCACAGAAATAATTATATGGTGCAGTTAAATAGACATTTTACTAAATTAAAATTATATTGCCCAAGATTTTTTGCAAAATATTCGTTTTATGGAGTAGTTTATATAATTCTGAAAATTCCATATATTTATATTTAGAATATTATCGAACAGTCAAGTAACATTTCTTATAGCCCTCCCATGATTCGTCTGTATTTCCAAATACAGGAAGTTTTCGTAATATTTTAACACAAAGGAAAAGTACTTGTTTCGTGTGCGGCCACGTCATGGCTCCGTCTCAATTTACTTAGTCTTAGCTTTAAATAAATCAATGTCTCTATGGTACTGACTTCTATATTTTAGTGCTCTATGGCAACGTTATACTTTTTTTTAATTTGCTCATTACCTATGCTATGTAGCGATTATGGTCTCTTTGATTAATTAGTCATCTGTATGTAATGAATATCCTCTCAGTACTCTGTGGGATGTAATTTTATATGTCAACAGCTGTGATTTCATAACATTATTAAACAATAAATAATGGTTTACCATTATTCGTCTCTCAATGTGAAAGTTCTGAGGACTATTTTAAGAGATTATGATGCAGCTAAAGAAATTTCGCCGTACGAGTACATAACACTTTATATTGAGAAATGTTGGGATGATATGGAGGAATCCCAACTTACTTGGCTAGTAGATACATTTTTAGGCATTCAAAAACATTATCATTTTCTAAATGAAATAGTATTGTATGTAACCGATGATTTAACTATAGAAGACAAAGATTTTTTTATTATAATACTTTTCGCTATAATTTTTGATGTAACATTTGTAGATTTGAAATTATTATACAAATGCCTATTTAAGTTGAGTAAAAATTTGCTGGGTGTAATAACAAAATTTGTTGGTAATAAAGAAAATCTTCCAATAATAGCTCAAATAACACAATCTATTTATGATATTAGCTATGCAAAAGAAAATATTATTAAACCATTTATTATTTGGCAACCTTACATGTTTGAAATGGCTAATAATTATGCCGAGTACCTCAATAATAAAGAAATAAGTAAACGTAAACCTCTAACAGTACCAATACAGCCTAAAGTACTAAATAGAAAAATAAAAACACACTCTATAAAAAAAGAACTTACAACTTTACCTAAGACTCCACAGAACTCTTTGAATTTCCAAAGTAAAGTATTAACTAAAACAGAAATTGATAAAAGGTTGAAAACTATTCATGAAGAAAATAAACAAAAGGCTATACATTTACTAAATGAAGTAAAAAGGAAATCATTTCATTACGCTCAAGTTAAGTCGGAAAAATATTATAAAACTGTTTCTTCCATAAAAGATGAAATATCTAATCATTATTCGAAACCTTTGTTGAAACCAAAACAAAAAATATCATGTTCTTTCAATCTCCCTCCTATTAAAGATAATGTTGCTAATTTACGACGAGTAAATAAGAGAATACAAATTGCTCAAGAAGAAGAAGTAAAGTGGTTGCAAAATATATTAGCTTCAGGTAGCAATACTATCAAGGTTTATGAATTAGAAGAAAATGATCGGATAGAAAATGCTCGTCAACGCTTATTAGATATTGAAAAAAAGCATCTAATGGGCTTACTGTCATATGAAGAAGCTGTAATTTCTAAAAAGAAAGTGCAGGAAGAAAATAGAATTAAACACGATGAGTTTATGAAAGAACGTGAAATTTGGTGTCAAGAAATAGAAAACTGGAAAAAATTACAAATGGAGAAAAATCGGAAAAATTTTGAAAAAATGTCAATATTAGAGTTGGACTTACTTCACGCTAAAAATGAAGTAACTGCTAAGAAAAAAGAGATGGCAGAAAAACTGAGACAAGAAACTGAAATAGTTTTAAATGATGCTTTAAAATTAAAACAAGAAGAATTAGAGCGAAAAATTAACATGATCAAAGAAATCAAAATACTATCTATGGTAGCAAAGAAATCCAAAGTACCTAAAATAATTGATTTAACTGAATCATCTGGTGTTGGGTTATTATGCGAAATGTCTGTAGCAGAACTCCAAGAAAGACTGATAGCACTAAAAATGAGTCTGAATGAAGAACTACAAAGAAAGAAGAAATCAATTAAAGACGAGCATATTTCAACTAAACAAGAATTAGAAGTGACGAAAATTAATATTAAAAACTATTTCAGTGAACAAGCATTGGCACGCGGTAAAAATATAAATTCCAAAATACAGCTTGTACCTCCTAAGAGCGTCGAGATAGATAATTTGAAAAGAATTTTAGAGGAGAAAAGGAAACAAAGGTTACAGTTGACTACTTAAAATTAGCAAATAAAAATAAAATGGTTTACAAAAAGTCAAACCACAGATTACTATTTTCCTGGGTGCACCTAAAATGTTTTGGAATACACTTAATTAAAACAAATATATTTGATTTAGTTCGTTTTTACATCACTAATAAATATTAATTATCATCTTTATATGATGATGATTAATGGTAAGTAGAGGCAGTAACATACATATGTTAAACTATTCTACAAACTTTCATTTACAAAATTGAATTAAAGAATTAACAGAATCAGCGAAATATGTGTATTTGTTGCTGACGAGTATGTTTATCTGAGGCAAATATTCCAACCAAGTATGTCCAACTTCCAAAAAGTGATCAATCAACGGATCCAATTCGGCTAAGCAGCGTTCTTACAATTATGCGGCTAAATCTCGGCCCATCTACAACAGCGTCTGAAGACTTAAGTATTTGATTCGTGCGTGGTCCAGTAATAACATATGGAACAAAAACCTAAAACTTATAATGTACCTTATAAGGGGGCTCAAAGTCACCCAAAGGTCAATCCTCATATCCAAGCCTTAGGGCCCTTATAGCCAAGGTTCAAGCTAAGTTTAGTCAGTAGATCTGGTCGAGCCGCCTCGATCCGTCTGGAGTCTGACATAATTACCTTGGTCGCTCAGACACCAAAAAAACAATAAAGAGGCCTATGCTCACAGTTTCTCTGCGTGATCCTATCCTAAATTTGAAATCCATAGAAGAACCAGAGCCACCGACATAGCCCTAAAAATTGCGAACCTTAACTGGCAGGACACATTGTTTGAAGGAGTGAAGGCTGATGAGAAGGGAAAATCTTCGAGAGGCAGACAAATACCCTGACACCGCAACTTTGGTAAACCTTCCTCTCCCTCAAGATGAGCATACGATTTGGTGAGGACCGTAGGAGGGCTCTGAACGATAGCAGCGCAGGAACGACCCGTGTCATCCTTGTCAAATCCTTGGGGAGGTCTATGTCCAACAGTGGTTCTCTACTGGCTGAAATGATGACTCAGATACGAGTAATTCAACTGAATCGACCAAATCGAGCCTTGTTTTCACGAAATAAAAAATAGTTTCCTCACATAAGATCACCTTTACTTATTGTAGCTGATTTCAATCCACAAATTAGCAAATTGACTTTGAAATTAAGATGTCTTGTAATAAATTTGTTCGAATATTTTATTATAGACCTAAAAACATATAGAAATGTATTTGGGTTTAGAAAAGGATGATTTTTTGATTATATGCTCAAGAGAAATATAATGAACGAATTGTGAATTTATAAATACTGTTTACATTTATTTTTTGTTTTACACAACAGCTACTATAGGCTAAATCACTTTAAATGTAGATAAGATAATTATAAAATTTAATTTCAAAATTTATTAAAGTTTGAATTCGTGGATTTTAATTTAGTTTCAAAAGCTAAAATTCGTCTCTTAATATGTATATCGAAATGTTAATAAAACATTTCTATAATTGCGTGCGCTCTACGCGTAATAAACTCTATGGCCTAAGCGAAGACTATGGTAGCAAGACTAATTGTATCCTCAAGGCGAACCTTAGTGGATGCGCAAGTGTGAATTGGTTGTTACTCTTAATTATTGGCAACCGGAGAGAATTATTGGTCATATGAATTTATAGAGTACAGTTGACATCTTGATAAAGGTATAACAATATCCTGGGTTGTAATTAATATACAGACTAACAATTTATACACGCTTGCATCAAACTACTATAGTTTCTTGTGTTTTTTAATTAATATGTCCATGTATTACTTAAAATAAATTTAGGAAAGTTGTATATAATATTGTAGCGCCTCACTATTTATTCACATCTCTGTTTTCGTTGTGTCAAACACATTTTTTATTATTTCTATTTTGATCTCAAACAAACAAGATGCCTCATTGGAACAATTTATTAAATGTTTATCAAAGAAAAGTTGGGAGTCATAGTTTCAAATTGTTTTGGTAATTGTTACGATTACATGTTTTTTGGTACCTGAACAGATAAAATCCAAAATTATACTCATAATGCTAAAGAATTACCACCCAAATAAATATACACATATTGACAATATTAAAAATCTAAAATATTAACTATAATAACATCTTTAAAAAAAATAAAATCTATGAAATTCATAAACACCTCACAGTTTTTCTACTAGAAATTTAAATTTTAACTTAAGTGTTGGGATACAAAAAGCACTGGGAAGCCTTTGCTTAGCATTCTTTGGGCTAATTCCTGTTTTAGAATAAACTCTTAGAATATTCAATCCACCAGCGAGTGATGTGTCTACTATCTCCAGGAGCTATTCGCGAACTTCCACTTCCAAACAATCTCAGTCCCGACATTTGCAGCTGCGACGGGCTTGTGTAATTGTAGAGCCCACGGCCCACTCCTGGCTGCTCTCCTCGAGCTCCCTACGCAGAGTCACCTTTATGATTGGTCAATTTTTAAGGCTTATTCTCAGTCTCGCTGGTAAAGGGAAGGGTAGAGCCAGGGTTCAATTTTCCTATCTTCTTCTTTAGCTGACCCCACAAGGCCTGCTGGACGATATTTGTCTTCTTCTCGAAATGGTTTCAATAAAAAAGGTTAAATATTTTTTGTAGTTCTTTCAATGAAAAATATAAAATCCTTCAGATAAATGAAACAGAAAAGATTTTGACTCATTTAAATTAATTTTATTTATATTACAATATGAAATAAACCTATACTTATTTTTCCTGTGTCTTTCCTTATAACCACGCATATGAAACAAAGTAATACCCGAAAATGATATAAAATCAAGAAAGTATATAGAAAAAGCAAGCTATATCATCAAAATGTATAAATTCATCAATAAATAGATCAAATTAACATCATTATGACACACGAAATATGATTTATAGCGCATCATAAACTTTTAAGTTGTTAAAACATCGTTAAGCAATAACCCGGACTTATAATCCTATAACATGCCGGTTTCGTGGTAATTGTACAAATCATTTGACAATGTATTGAGAAACGCTAGTCGATATAATTTGGATTAAAGCAATAAATAAGGCGAGCTCGTCCGTTCATTTGTATCGACGTATAATTTAAATTCTTTAACGCCAATGTTCAAGATTACGCGGTGAGATAGAGGCTGGGCGCCCGTGTCGCCGCGACAACCACCAAATAAATTTATATTTCCGACGAACTCCGAACTGAGTCGTCTCTTTGTAGATAATTTGGTAACGTTGAACGACTCTATTAACAGCTTCCCTTTTTGGGATAAATATCAAGCTTGGGGTATGACTGCCGTATTTATAGTTTGAGTTGCACGATCTGAAATAAAATGCTTCTTTTTTATAATTAACGATCCATTAACATTAAAAAAATAAATTTTAGCAGACCTGTTTTTTTCTCGTCTTAATACAATATATATTTAAGAAATGCGTGAAATGAATGAATTTTCATAATGCGAATAGTATAGAGAAAAGTTATACATGGAGTTTACATCATCGAAATTAACTAATAATACACTTAATCTTAATTAGTGCACGAGTTTTTTCTGTAAATAGATAATAATGCTACCTTTTTATTCAATATACAATATTATTCAATATACAATATTTATAAGAGATTTGGAATATTTTTTTAAGATTACAGTTACAAAATACTGGAAATGTTTTCAATTCTTGTTTGTTTTCATGTTTTCAATCTGGCAATCAAATCAATTCAACAAATTAAATACTAGATTGAATATGCTACTACATTACAGGAACGCGATGGACGCTAGCAGCGCAAAAGCACTTAGTGTTGGAAATCCTTGAGCCTATGTCTAGCAGAGAGCGTCACTCAGGAAATATGATTATAGCAAACGTTGATTTTCTGACACGGTCACCGACTATAAATACGAGACACTGTTTCAAGATTAACCCGATAACAGTGAAACGTCAATAACCACCTAATTGGGAGAGAACACTTCCACTGCAATCACCTAAGCGCTGAGAGTGAGAAACAAATAAATATTGGAACCGGCCTCGAGATAATTCCGGAGATAACTTAATGTGCTTACATTTGGAATCTGCTCATGATTTTATGGGGTAAGACGATACCGCTTCGGTGTCTCGTATTATGAGTTAATAAGATATACTTTTCAATTTCTTCGTTCGTTTATTTAATCTTAATCGCTTAATCTATTGATTGGGCACATCTGCTTTCGTAATTACGAGTATGCATCTTATGAATTCATTAACATAGTCGATTCGAAGCGTGAATCTTAAGTGAGTAAATAAATAAGAACAAATAGTCAGAAATGTATTATCTATAAATATTAGACACAGTTTTATATTTATAGAATGCCAAACAAATTATTTATTTTCTTTTTTTAATAAAGTTTTATCTAATAATCTTTTTTTTTAATAAATTCGGAAGATTTATTACAAAATTCCTCTACAGGTGTTAAAAAAATATCGGTTTTTCCAAACTTCCGTAAATTATGCACTGCACAGCGGAACTAAAGGGATTCTTGCAGAGTTTTCGGCGCTGTTTTCGGCCGTGCGACACGATTCACGTGATACGCACTCGATGACTCCATGAGATGCTAAGAGATTTTGTATTATATAATAAAA
Source organism: Scirpophaga incertulas (assembly GCA_036419045.1). Taxonomy (NCBI): domain Eukaryota; kingdom Metazoa; phylum Arthropoda; class Insecta; order Lepidoptera; family Crambidae; genus Scirpophaga; species Scirpophaga incertulas. The sequence goes on along the minus strand of CM071637.1, from coordinate 14,243,174 downwards.
AAAAGTTAATAACAAGTACAAGTGCCATATAATATGGAATTCAAGTTAAAAAATCATTTATTAATTATATAACATGTACCGGAAATGAACCAGATGTTTGTAAATAATATAATTTGGAACACATAAATGAAACACGTTTTTCAAGATCAATTTCTCTACTATATGATTTGTTGAAATATTTTTTTTATAATAAATTCACTCATAGTAATCACTGTGGTATATTTGCTTTATTTAATCATAATTTGTAAGTTCTCACAACCAATGAAATTGTTCCATATTGTTTTCTATAATTAGTGTAAGTATTTTGTGTAAAGTTAGTATTTACATTTCTATCCTAATAATGCATGAGGCCTGAATACAAAATAAAATGTAATTATCGTTATTGCTCTTTTGAAATGAGTTTTGGAAATTTCTTCAAAACATTCTACAGAAGGTTCATTTAACTATAAAATTGAACATAAAAACACACTAAAATCGTGCCAATATGCTTCTCCAGTTGATTTTGCAGAACTAATTTTTGTATGTCAACCGCGAAACTTCGATACAGTCGTAACGAAGGGAACATTATTTTATTGGCCTCCGTTATAAGCTTGTTCGGAGTGGGCACATTAAATTATTTATGTTATTATTGCTCAGTCAATTTGCATATGAATAATATGTGGATTTTATGTGCGAATGATGTCATATTCTTTGGTGTTCTGTTAAGAAATGTGTGAAAATTTTGTTGAGGCTAACAAGATTGTTATTTTAAGCAGATTTTATGTGAAAAATTATTAAGTATTAATTATTAACGTTTAAATATATTTTCTTAGTTCTGACTTCTTCTTCTTAGTTCATTACAGAGTTTGTCATAATAATGACATATTCGATTCTACAAAACAATGTATATTATTATTATGGGATCTATACTCGTACATGTAAAACTTAATAAAGAAAACTTCTATATATATTATCATCTTTATTATAATATAAAAACAAAAAAATATTAATATGAAATTATATCCAGCTGTTGCTCATAAATTGGTAGGTTTCGTAAAAACTGAGGTTTGTAGAGATCATCGTAAAATATTAGTGTTATGTGAGTGAAAATGTGAAAATTAAAACCATAAATAGAATATACAAACTTTAAGTTATATGACACAACATCTCTCTACTTTTGTCTCTGCCCGGTCAACAAAATGACTGTTTAGACTTTTGTAAAGTCGTACAATGTTTAACAACTTTACACTTCTTAAAGTGGATATAGCGAGGTGATTAACTTATATCGCTATGTTTGAAGATGGTAGTGTTATAAGGAAACTCAGGAAATCAGATTCGCCAAGACCAGATGCCACAAGACTTTCCCTGTCGTAGGTCAACTCGCATTTATGAGATTCCATTACAACTTATTCTTGGTTATGTCGATACAGTCTACTACGTTCCAATGTGAAGGCTCGATTTGTAGCATAGTGTCGTTACAAAGTTTGAGTAGTTTTACATATCTTAATAACAAAGATGTATAAAGTCTGTAATAAAGTCATATGGCAGTCCTAATGGTCGAAAGTACTTATGAATTCTACAAGATAATAAATGGCATCTTAAGTAAATACCACTGTATCCATAGAGTTATGAACAATCTATTACTTTTATTTATGTATTAAGATAAAGTAGGTTTCTTTTCATACCTTAAAACATAAAAATAGCTCCCTTAAAGGTACACTACACTCTTTGAGTTGCACACCGCACTACACTCGATCCGTCAAAAACCCTGAAATATTTATTTATGTATGTAACAAAAGTACTTCGGAAAAGATTTGAATCAAACATTCTACGTATGTTTGATAAGAAGTCTAGATCCTTATAGGAGGTAATATTTGCTGCTTTAGAAGATTTTAACCTTCACCTTTAGAAAATTATTATTGATACTAATTTCTTAATCGACGCTCTATATTATAAAAAACGACATTCACTTTGATATACCATAGACATTTCAATCTCACCGTATCCTAACAAGATGTAGTGATATTTCACGTCTGCCACACTTAATTTTTCATTTATCTATCATATAACGAATCATTCACATATTTTACATAAATGGATACAAACAAAACAAATATCAGAACAGAGGTTTATACACGAGCAATTGATTTAACATGACAGCTTATTTAAGATAATATGGAGTCACAACAAGCTACAAAATTGTGTTTTTAATTTCTACATTATATTAGATATCGTGTGTGATGCTTATAATCAAATCTAGCGAAAAGGCATTTATAAAAGTAGGAATATACTAGATTGTTAATGAGGGCTATATACGTTTAGCTTAATTAGGAAACACATTATTTAGAATTACAATATGGATAATATTAGCCAGGGATTGTCTTAATTTGGAACAAACACTTATATGGCGAGTGTAATGAAATTGTTCACAAGATATTTGTATGTATCAATCGTCTCAATACGACGACAGCAACAATTTAAAATATTGAGAAGTAAACAGGTGTATGTGCGCCACTAGATCTTTATTCATTGAAATGTACAAACACTCTATGAACAAATACGGAAGCTTAATTAAAAGCAACTTGATATTTTCAGTATTCAATATCAGTGGAATATCATGATATATTTTTTGCAATGAATCTTGATCAGCTTGTAAATGATGAAAGATTGTATTAAGATTGTGCCCATAGATAACGAACCAAGTGTCGTCAGCAAACTGATAGAATGTGCATATTGTTTGTCCATTTTCAGATTTAATGAGCTCCATTTTTGGGTACATAATTCTAAAAGCACCTTAAAAAAATGTTTATATTTATCGAAGAATGAAAAGGTTTTAATAAAATACCGAACTTTCATCTACTCAAAATACTTAATAAATCTTAATTAGTCAGTTACTCAGTCCGTTTTACATTTTTATAATAAGTAGCGATAGAGTAAGTAACACATTTTTATTTAAACCTACAAACTCATTTCATATAATATTAAAAAAGCCTGACAGTATTCCGCAACGAAAAATATTTTAGCATTCTCTTTTCACGATGACTTCAAGAAAAAAGATAAATAGTGTAGGAGTCTCCATCGGAGCCGGGAACACGTGACATAATAATCATGTTTCAGGTTTATAAGTATTTTTCTAAGTATGGCCCCGATAGTGTCGGTGCGTTCACACCATAATCTGTAGCGTTCCTCCGTGACAGGAGCAGAGCAACCAGCACGCATAAGTTCAAAACATCATAACCTAATCTCGAAACTTCAATTCCCTTTTTTTTAGTTTGTTAGACTGTTTTATTTTTTATAAACAAGCTTAATAATCTGTTGAAAAAAAGCAATCTCTCATTCTTGTGGTTTCTTGTGGTTTTGATACTCAACTAATTGTCAAATAACTTTATTTACTAACATAGTTGAATTTGAAAAATTGTTATATACATACGTAGGTAATGTTATATTTTTACCAATTATGTGTAACATATATGAAACTTTTTTCTATTTTCTGGTAAAATATTACGTCGCTAAATACTATGCTCTATAAAGTATATACGTCAATAATTTATATTAAATTATTTATGTTAGAGCTAAAAACAACAATAAAATATGATTACATTTTCAGTTTTTGTTCGTACGTATAATTCATTAGCACTTATGTTTTCTGAAAAATATTGCGCTTGAAATAATTAATAATTTCTAACTGGTTACAGAGCTAAGGATGTTTCCAAATACGCGTAAATGTCCGCACGGCGCTTCAAACGACAGACAAAATTTATTGTTATTGGGTCGGCGCGCGTACATGCATCCACACTCCGCGCCTATCACGACATTACAACTTTATCGGACTGCAGCACTATTCTGATTAAACGGGATATTTTTATTTTAACGGTGATTTTACTGTCAGCTTGTAAATTACAAATTAACAGTGAAATATAATTCTGGTAAAGTCAGTAGATATATGTACTTATTAATATTTTTAAATTTGTATCGGCGTGTTTCCTTTTATCCATTTTCATATTATTTAATTCTGTAAAGGTCGAAATAAATATGACCTAAAATGGACATTAATTTTGGCCTTTAATATTATTTTCAGACATAGGTACTTAATTAAACTGTAACATAAATGGTGGTGTTATCCAGGTGATTGAGCAAGAAGGCAAGAAAAATAAAATCATTTTTAATCCATATCATACAATGAGAGCCTTAATCTTTTCAAGATTTCGTAGCACATCTATATTTGTTAGTAAAATGTATAGTTATAAGATTAAGTTTAGATACAGTTTTAAACATTAGCTCCATCATGATTGAAATTAAAAAAAAATAATAAAAATTATTAAAAAAAATAATTAATAAATATAATAATAATAATTTTAAATTTATTAAAATTATACACGATATTAGCAACAGAATCACGGTCGATTCGTTGAAAATTTTTAAGTGGGTTTTACATCTGTACGTGCAGTTCAGTGATTATTAATTAATAAAATGAGTCAACTGAACTATAAAACTATGATTATTTAACTTATATAAACTAAATCAAAGATTTCCAGTTTTTTCTAAATTCTATAATTATTATGAAAAATATTAACGATTCCCCATATTACAGCTTTCTTAGCTTAAAACAAAATCTTTTGTTAAATGTTTTTTTTACAATTATTGCTACCATTAATTGGAACTGCGATTATAATGACAAAGAAACGTTAAAGAACTGTTGATGAAGCTTTGTCGGAACTTACTCATTTTTTGCCACCACCGGCTTTCACCAATGATTGCCGATATCCGGGAAGGACCGAATCGCTTTAATAATAAAAAGGAAAAAAGGATAATTGTCTTGTATGATCCGACTGTTAAGAGTCTCATTGTTATTATCTTAAGATTTACACCAGTTCGGAGTGGAAGAGTTGATTGTACGCTTGTGCATCCTCAATTTGTTTAATAAATTACTGCGGTGGATGACGGCTTATTGACTTCCTGTTTATTATGGTAACAAAGCACTTGCAATAAAGAATACTGCCCCATTAGACTCCGTTTATTAGTTGTTAGATCTTCTCGCAAGTCTTCAATATAGATTACTGATCAAATCCTCACTCATCCACTGACCAACTTTGAGCCTCCTTATTACTATTGTGAGGCCTACTCACAAGTTTCTTTTCCACTATACTACACACTATATGTCTTGAGGCTCTGCGGTAAATTGGACGTGAATAAGCCGTGTAAGTTCCCATACCGTGCTTATCCCAGTTAAACGTACTCGTCAACAATGTTTAATGTAAAGCCTCATAAAAATGTGCGCTACATGGGATTTCGACTTAGAAATCTGACACTTGGAAAGAATCTGCTAACCAAGCTAAAAACAGAACAAAGCACACTATGACATGTGAACCGAATTGATGATCGATCACTTCTAAGGATTTTTTTTTTATTGCTAAAGTTGACAAACAAGCAGGCTGCCCACCTGATGGAAAGTGGTAACAGGCGCCTATAGTACATGTGGTTCCCACGAGATTCGCAGCAAATCTGCAAACCTCATAAGAACCACAGTGTACGTTGCCAACTTGTGACATAAGATGTAAAGTCACAGTACCCAGTAATTTCACTGCCTATCTTACCCTTCACGCCGGAACACAGCAAAGCGAACCCTGCTGTTTGGCGGCGGAAATAGGTAAGACGGAGGTACCCATGCAGACGACCCTGGTACAGAGTCTACCTCCTAGTAAGGATAGCTTGAGATAAGTCTCAAAAACCAATGCATCAGGTGATAAATAAGTTATAGCCCAGATTCTGAAGGTGGTTGGGCACTAGTCCTAAAGACTTTTCAAGTGAACTTCAACTTTTTTTGTTCTTGTACTGTTCTTCAAAAAGAAGGACAGAACTCAGCTGAATAACTATAAATCCATGATACTCCTGAGCCATGCTTACAAGTTAGTTCAAGAGTTATGACTAATGTTTTGTACACGTTTGACAATTTTTAACAAGCCAGATTCCAAAAATCTTACAGTAGCACATACATATACTGTGACAAGTTAAGCAAAAGATTTTTAAAGAACGTCGCCCCACACTGGGATTTTTGTCCTGTGTCGTGGGTGCAGTCACAAACATAGAAATCTCACATGCACAGACACCCAAACCGGAAAAATTTTTGTAGGTCATACAAAATATCTGTTCCGTGCGGGAATTGAACCCGCGACCCGTTGCGTAGAAGATTACTCGACTGAAGAGTTTAACTTGCCACTCTGCTTAGCATTTGTTAATTATAAGAAACATTTTGATTCTGTCGAGACCTGAACCGTGCATCCCTACTCCGAGGGGAGCTGTATAGACTTTTGATACATACAAGTGTTGAAATCACTTTACGAAAACCTTACAATTTCAGGTCTCCAGAACCAGAACTCGAGATCGATGGTTTGATGAAACTGCAGGGTTTAAGTAAGGGATGTTCAAATGGCAAAGCTTCAAAATGTTTTATTCTTGCGCTGGAGGATATTTGATACTTTTGAACTGATAAGGACTTCGTTGTGCTGATGATGTCTTAATCATGTCTGAGACCATGATAGACACAATGCTCGAAAACCTCACTAGAGTATTAAAATGAACTGGACAAGAGGAAATCATGGATAATTGAACGAAATAGAAATTGAAGTAAATGGACCAATCGTGGGACAAATACGTTGTGATAATGATCTCACCGTGAACACACGCGATTCTACACGTGAGTAGAGCGGGTTTAATTACTGTTTAAATTGTGATAACTGGCAGTCCACTGACAGTGACGCTACCCCGCGAGCGATATGTTTTTCTCAGCTTAAGACAATTAGTCCTCACGTTAGCGTTTACCGTATAATTTAATTTTATTATCAAATTGACCGGTGTCACGCAAATCCTGGTTTCGCTGTGTTTAATGTTCATTACTCTCTTAATTGAATATGAATAGGTATAGTTTATGTACAATTTTTATTTAATAATACTTCTTTCAACTGGTTTTCTATCATCATCATCACTGATCTTATATATCTCCATTATTAGGTAAGGTGCACTAATTTACCATACCTAATTTAAGGGAGATTAGTTATTAGTCAACTACACTGTCCCAGTGTAGACTGGTTGATTTTACCATGGATTTCTTAGTAAGTGTAGGCAAGTTATCTCGCGATGATTTCCTTAGGTGTAAGAGCGTCGCAAAAAATTGAAAAATTCTAATAATAAAAACAAATCGAACTCCAAATTAGTAGACGATCGATAGAGCTTTTACCACCCACCCACTAAACAACGAAGTCAAGCCCTTTGCGTAAGTGTTGCAATAATATGAAACAGTACCTACAAACATACGTGGATTCGTTGTTTCTTCAGTAACAGTAGTACACGACTTAAGACTTTCATCTCGCAATAAACTTTTATTTCTACGCATGTTTGCCAGCTACATTTCGAGTGTGAATTTGACGAATCAAAATATATAAATCACGAAGAAATCATTGCTAAATGCATTACTTATGTAGTCTTTTGTAATAATTCAAGCATCTAATTTGCATAGATAGCCTTATTATCTTTCAGAGATGCTGAACAAAAATCGATAAGTACGACGTATCTGAAGCTGCGTGGGTAGGGCAACTATTCAAGGTTGAAGGAAAAAGGTAAATAAGGAGAAAGGAAAGCAATTTTATTGGTACAAATTAGACTTCTAAAATCTTGTTCTATGGTAGTGTAATATGTAGTACATTGGACTCTCTCATATTAATAAATCGACTCTAATAAGCGTTAAACAAGTATCATCGTACGTGATGACGACGTATTCATTGTGACGAATTTTGAGTACATCTGTTAAATGGCGGATAGCGACTTTGTTTTATACTATGTAGTGAGTATAATGTATAATACAATATCTTGCATTTTCATATATTTTTAGGGTGAGAAAAGAGGGTTTGCAGTCATACTAAAATGCATCATCATTCATTAATTATTTCAGTCGATAGACGTCTAATGTTGGACATAGGCTTTTGGGGGAGGCATATTTACACCGAGCAGTCCTGCACCAACTCTTCGGTCTACCTTGTGGGAGAGCTACCGACGCTGCATTTCCTGTGAGTCATGCGAATAATGCGTTGTGTCCATTGCCACCTTATGGTACGCGATACTTCTTAAATTAAAAAAGCAGAGTATAAAACATCGTCGAGCATGTATGAGGAATGTTATGAAAGTAGATGAAGCGAAAGAGATATGTAAGGACCGTAGCAAGTGGAAGGACGTAATCTCTGCCTACTCCCGTGGGAAAAAGGCGTGAGTGTATGTATGTAAAACATTGTATCAAAAGATCATAAGATTCTCTAATCAATCAAAATAGCAGCATATTTTATAGTATTATTTGTGACACAGCCAACACACAACATGTTCCATATATTACAATTCAAAAAATTGATTTGTAATTAATTTACATTACATCAAAATCCATGGTTTTCCCGACACGCCGGTACAAGATAAGCACAGAGATCAAGTGAGACTTTTATGCAAAAGTGGTGACAGAAACCAGATTAAACCTCCATTCGTATATCACACCTAAAGATGAGTCTGATTTGTTTGCAAGTTATTTAGTGTTGTTGTGAAATCCTTCTGACAATATTTTTCATGGTCAAAGATCCACAACCAATACAATTCAAATTTAAAATCATTTATTCTGTTCAAGGGCTGTTTTTTTTTCCCTGTATTAAATAGATACAGAGTCGTCAATTTTGAAAATGACTTCAATATTGATAATTCATGAAGTCACTTTCCATTACATAATATAATTAATAAAAAAATATTTTGTAAACATGCCTATATTAGGAATGCCGTGTCATACAGTTTTAAAAGAATATATTAAAGTTAAATTAAAATTATAATAAATACGAGTAGTACCCAGTATAGCAAAGAGCAGACTCATCTCCGCTGGCAGCACCCGTTCACGAGCATGACGCATGAACCAGCCATCGCATCGCTCAACCATGTTTTAGGGAACGTACAACCCGCCTCACACGACACTGCCGAAGAGATTTTAATGAGAGTATGACTACCCTTAAGCCACAAAAGGATACAAATTACCAAAAGCAGGTACCCGTGTAAATTATCACAACTAAAAAAAAAAACAACCGCAGGACACGCGCATACAATCATTTAAAAACTAGTAATCATTTATTATGATACAAGTAACAAAATGTTATTATAATAGGTACAGTGAAATATACATATTATTATGTTACACAGTTACCTAAGAATTTATTAACAATTTGTTTATTTCAACGAGCGAGGGTTTTTTAGTCCCAGACACTTCGATCATCCAAGTAATCCTGGACTCTATAATATCCTTTGCTCATCAAAGTTTTTTTTACTCGAGTTTTTAGTTTATTAAAAGGTAGATTAACAATATTGTGTGGTAACTTGTTATAAAAAGTTATACTTTTACCCAAGAATGAGTTTTGTGTTTTATGTAATCTAAAATTTGGAACAGCAAGCTTATTCTTGTATTTAATTTATGAATATCGCTATTCTTAATGAAATTTTTGTAATATTTGTGAATAGATTATATTTTCATAGATGTACTGCCCCGCCAATGTTAAAATGTTAATTTATTTAAACTTATCCCTAAGGGAATCCCTTGGTCTTAAATTATATATAGCTCTAATTGCTCTTTTCTGTAGTATAAAAATACTTTCAATGGTGGCAGCTGATCCTCATAACAAAATGCCATAAGACATTACACTATGAAAATAACTAAAGTAAACTAACTAACCTTGCTGTTTCAACATCAGCTAGAAGCCTTATTTTTTTAACAGAATACGCAGCTGAGCTAAGTGTGCTTGACAGAGCATCAATATGGGTATACCATTATAATCTGGAATCTCAGTGTATGCATAAAAACTTAGTACTCTCAACAAGAGATACCACTTCACAATTAATATTTAAGGGTGTATTAACCTGCCGTACATTTGGTATAGAAAACTTAACAAATTTGGTTTTTCTGGAATTTAATGAAAGATTATTTAATGTAAACCATTGTAGAACTTTTGATACAGCACTATTTATCTCGTCCGAACAATTGCTGCCTCTGTCAACTTTAAAAACAAGAGAAGTATCATCGGCAAATAGCACTGTTTCACATAAAGTGCTTGTATAGTAAGGAAGGTCGTTAATATATATTGAAAATAGTAAAGGACCTAATATTGATCCCTGAGGCACGCCCATAACTAGTGAAGTTCCAGCAGATTCAGTTTTATTAATAACAACTTTTTGTATTCGATCCGACAAGTATGACTTAATAATAAGGCCGAGTAATTTGATAGAGACACCATAATGCCCTAATTTCCTCATTAATGTGTCAGGTCACAGAAAATACCTATTGCGTCTTGTCTGTCCTCCCAAGCATCAAAAATGTGTTTTCAAAGTGAAATTCCAGCGTCTGTAGTGGATTTACCCTTGGTAAAACCATATTGGTTGCAATGAAATAACTTGTTAAGGGTAAAATAAGATGCTAATTGATTATAAATAATCTTTTCAAAAATTTTGCTCAAAGCTGGTAATATAGAAATGAGTCTAAAATTAGTAGGATCACTCTTATCGCCAGACTTGTAAAGTGGAATTAATTTACTATTTTTCATAAGATTTGGAAAGACCCCTTCATCAATGCATTTATTGAAAATTAGGGCTAGGTGAGGCGAAATTTCAGAGATAATTGGTTTAATAATATTAGTTGAGATACCCCACAGATCCTCTGTTTTCTTATTATTAAGTGATTTAAAAGTTTTGAGGATAAATTCAGCATCAATATGTCTAAAATTAAAAGATTCCTTAATCTTCTTTACATTTGATTCAAGGAGGGCGACCGCACCGTTTGAACATGATCCGAGGCTACAAGTAGTATCTATAGGTATTTGGTGGAAAAACCTTTCAAATTCAGAGGCTACTTCGTTATCAGATTGAATTAACTTATCCTTAACCTTTAGCGAATAAGTATGTTCGTTTTGTTTTATTTTCCCTGTTTCATGGTTTATTACTTTCCAAACAGTTTTTACTTTATCTTTTGAAACATTAATTTTATTGGCAATAAAAAGTTTTTTAGCTGTAACACAGACTTTTTTAAATATTTTAGAGTAATTTCTTACATACTCAATAAATTCAGGGTCCCTAGAATTAGATTTTAGGGCATATAGCTCATATTATTTTCTCCTACTTTTATAAATACCTGGTGTAGCCCAGTCACTGAATTTCTTTTTACCCGTGTAAATCTTAATGGATTTTTGTTTAAATATTTTACTAGATTCACTTTTGATAACATTAAATGCGCTATTATATAAACTATTTGGGTTACTATCATTTAATGGTAAAGAATAAATTTAATATGTTGAATAAAACTCTTGTACTGTTCCACTAATTTTAATTATTATCGACCTGACCGGTTTCGCTTTACAGCATTTTCAAAGGTGTTACTTAATAATTAAAATTAGTGGAACAGTACAAGAATTTTATTCAACATGTATAATAAGTTCCACCAAGATCCAACAATCAACTCAATACAGAATAAATAAATTCTATCATTAACATTATTTTTAAATTTTTCAACACCGTGTTTTGTAATAGGCCTTTTTTTTTTTTTTTTTTTTTTTTTTTTTTTTTTTTTTTTTTTTTTTTTTTTTTTTTTTTTTTTTTTTGTTCCCCTGAGGAAAATGCATTAAATTGCATACCCCGGCTGTGGCGAGCCGGGGTTATGTGGGGCTCTCCTCCCCAGAAGGGGGAGGCCTACCCACTAAAACCTCAGGGATGGCCTTCCTCAGGCATGTAGGGAGCCCCCGGGAACACAAAGGCCACTTCCGGGAACCCCAGCCTCCGCTCCCCTCTCTAGAAGGGAGCCCTCCTCGGGGGAGCTACCACCTCCCCCGGTCCCCTCCACCGACGACGCCCCCCGGCCACGGAAGGGGCGTGGTCCATCCCGGGTCGCCGTAGCGGTCGCGACTTCCTCGCGCCCGCCGGCGACCCGCGGCGGCGCCGCAGCTGTGCTACCGAGCCCGGCGCCGCCTCCTTCGAGCGGGATCGGCCATCTCCCGACCCCGCTCGGCGGCCTCCTTCTGGAGCATTACTGCTTCACAGAAGGAGGCTACAGCCCTCCAACCTCCCTCGTCCGCCAGCATTGCCGCAATCAATGCCGGCGGAGACAGATCTCGCCCGATCTCTGCGACCAAGACTCGGCGCTCGGAGGCCCACGCGGGGCACTCCGCCAGCGTGTGCTGGGCCGAGTCGAGGTCGGATGCGCAGTGGTGACAATGTGTCGATCCCTCCCGTCCTATTCGACACAGATACTCACCGAAGCAGCCGTGCCCGGTGAGTATCTGAGTCAATCGGTAGGTGACCTCCTCCATCCCGTTGAGCCAAGCTTCGAGGTGCGGGAGTACGGCACCGACGGCCCGCTGGCGCGCGCAGATCCGTAATTCGAGCTGCGCACGCCAGGCCGCCACAATCCGTCGGTGCCACTCCCGCTTAGGCACTTCGTGCGCGGGTTCCAGGGCGCTCCCCCCATCGCCCCCCCGGCCGACACGCCGCGACGCATACGTCGCCGCGTACATGTCGGCCAGGATGTCGAATGGGGGGGAGCGTCCCAGAACTGTCGCCGCCTCGTACGAGATTGTACGGTAGCCTCGTACGATCCGTATGGCCATTATCCGCTGCAGGCTCCGTAGCAGAGCTCTGCAGCGGGGGGACCTCGCACAGTCTTGCGACCACACGGGAGCCCCATACATGGCCACGGATCGCACGACGCCCTCGTACAGGCGGCGGACTCCATCCCTCGGTCCCCCGAGATTGGGCAGCAGGCGATGCAATGCGCCCGCCACCCTTTTGGCTCGGGGGACCAACCGCACGAAATGCTCCTCGAAGCTCCAGCGGCGGTCCAGGGTGAGGCCCAGGTACTTTATGTACGGCCCCACCGGGACCACCGCGTCACCCACCCGGATCCGGCAACTGGGTGGTTCCCGGCGCCTCGGAAGGCCGTGGAACCATAGCGCCTCGGTTTTGTGAGGCGCTATTTGTAAACCCAGCTGGCGGATCGCCCGCACGACACATGCCACCCCAAGCTCGGCAAGCCTGAGCACCGGCTCGAAGTCGGCCCCAGTCGTCACGACGAGAGTGTCGTCAGCGTAGCAGACGACACTCACGCCGCGAGGAAGGCTGGTGCGAAGGACCGCGTCGTATGCGAGGTTCCATAGCAGGGGTCCCAACACCGACCCCTGTGGAACGCCGCATTCGACCCTCCTCGACGTTTCCATCCCGTCCCGTCCCATCACGCCGATCGTCCTGTCGCGCAGATAGTCCCCGACCACTGCCCGCAGGTAGGGAGGCAGCTCGTGGTATACGAGCGCCTCCCTAATGGCCTGCCATTTGTAATAGGCCTACAAGTAACCTCAAGGACGAATGGTGCATGATGGTGCTCAATAGTCACAAATTGTCCACTATGGTCAGAATTAATGAAATTAACTATGGATTTTTTAGTAATATCACTGTTGCAAAAAATATTATCTATACAAGTGGCTGATGTAGGTGTTACTCTAGTAGGTTCATCGAAGACATTAACTAAATTGAATGATATAAATAGATTTAAATATCTGCTAGACAGCTGTGACATGTCTAATATATTTATATTAAAATCTCCACAAACAATTACTTTTTTATTTTTCTTACAAATTATTCTCAGTACTTCCTCCATAGCAGACTCAAACTCTTGGTAGTTCCCTGAGGGGGGCCGGTAAACACAGATAATAATTATTTGATCAAGTTCCACACACGATAATTCTATTGTTCGTTCAATGGAATAAGATGCTAAGTCTTTACGTTCCTTACATTTTAGGGAATTATGTAAAATTATCAAAGATCCACCTCTAATAGCTGTATTTCTGGTAAATGAACTCACAACTCTGTAATTATCAAAATTTATCAATGGTAACCGAGAGCTATTTAACCAATGCTCTGTAACACATAATATGTCAATGCTTTCATAATTAAGAAACAAACTAATTTCTAAATATTTGCCAGACAAGCCCTGTATATTCTGATGAACAAAATTTAAGCAATCGGATCTATCTTTTGTCTTTGTATAGCAAGATGTTTTATCTTTTGTCTTATTTGTTAATTTAAACAATTGATATTATCTATACTAATATTATAAAGAGGAAAGATTTGTTTGTTTGTTTGTAATGAATAGGCTCCGAAACTACTGGACCGATTTCAAAAATTCTTCCACCTTTGGAAAGCTACATTATCCCCGAGTAATATAGGCTACTTTTTATCCCGGAAAAATCAACAGATCCCACGGGATGCGCAATAAAGGCTTCGCTCAAAAACTACTGCACAGATTTTCATGCGGTTTTCATCAATAGATAGAGTGATTCGTGAGCAAGGTATTGCGGTATTTTTTATCTCGGAAAAACGGATAGTCCCACGTGAAGCGCGATAAAACCTTCGAGCCATAAACCGACTTCCGTGCAAATGTAGCCGTGGGCAAAAGCTATGACCCTTAACCCTCTATAGACCCATAATCCCGAAATCCACGCGGGCGAAGCCGCGGGCAGAAAGCTAGTTAGTTATATTTGGGACAAATTCCAAAGACGTTCTTAATCTAATTTTATTGTCCTGCTCAATAGAAGCAGATGTACTAGCCAAAGTTTTGGCTGTATGTGTAAAATAATATAATAGCGATAAAGCTATTTGTCTCTTATAATAAGAAGTAAGATAATATTTATCTTTTGTCATATACAATTTAGATGTTAATTTATTAATATCAATTAAATGTATTTTTTTATAGTTGTACTGAGACATCGTACTCAATGTTGAATTCAACTTATATCTAATATTATTCTCTTCATAAAACAGCCTTTTACTATAAGGTAATGTTAACATTACTATTTTATTTACATTAAGACAGCATAATGTGTCATATTAAGAAACCAAGTCCTTTTTATTTAAATTTCCTCTATTACCAAATAGAATTATTAAATTTGTGTTTGTATCAATCTGAAGAGTATTTAACTTTTTCATTCATAGGTGCATTGTGACACCTAGCATGCAATAGTTAATTGTATCCCTACCAAATTCACTCTGCAGCAACCAACCTAAATCTTTGCCAATTTCATCACAAATAATTACATATTTTAAATGGTTTGGCTGATCAGATGATTTACTAATGATTGTCCTGTCTAAGGAAACAGACTGAGAAGTCTGATATTCTCCTACTGAGCGATTTTCATTAAAACTTTACAGTTTAGTGACAAAGATTTAGTTGGTGTGTCTACGAGAGTGGAGGTGTCAGACATACATTTTAAGGTCAGAATGTATTCAGCTATCTGGTTTTTTGAGTTATTATAGTTTTCTGTCATTTTTGTTAATGACTGTTGAAGATTTTTTAACCTACTATTTAATGAATTTATATTTTGTTCATATGTAAATCTATTTTCTTTAATTATCGAATTTAAAATATCTAATTTTTCCAATAACTGGGTGCGTTCTTTAATGAAGGTGACATTTTTGTAATAAGTTTTTTCTTTATTTATCAGTTTCCTAGTTTTTAAAACTGCAATGAGCTGTGTAACAAAAAATCTTGTATAAACTAACCATAGTTGTTTTGCGAAGTAATTTTGTGAAGTGATATGCTTTTAGGCCAACATGACATTGTTTACAAACAATCAGGTTTTTGCTAAATGACAATGACGGCCGGCAAAACAAACTATATATCGAATGAAACCGTGTACGTATGCCCACAACAGAGAATTTCGGAAGCTCTTAAATATATCAGTAAGTTATAATGACCACATAGGCTTTATTACTTGAAGTGGTAAGAATACTAGGAAAAGATGGCTGCCACCGGGGAATGCAGCCTACCACTATGACTGAGGTACAAATAATGTTGTTTAATAGTATAATTATTTAATAATAGAATGGGTAATCGAACCTCCTTTCGATAAGAACCTCGGTGGTTTTGACCACTAGACCACGATACTTTGTTAAAAACTTTTAAAGCGATAGATCTCTGTCGCACAGAACATAACATAATTGCAGAATGTCATAATTTGAATGATCAATCTCTTTATGTACTTGAGCTATTAATAATATCTCGCTTTGTGATTATTGAAAAAAATCGTATTGTCGTTCTGGAGTATTTTGCGGTAGTGTGAGGGAATTATCTAACTCCATCAATTTGTAAGTACATAAATAATATTTCAGCTCTCGTTAGTCTATAAAAATTAAACAAAATAATATGTTTCAAGTAATTTTAATCAATAATTTTCTTAATTTTGTTTATTTACATAACTTTTCTACAATATTATACAATAAAATTCAATTTATTCAAGCAATAAATAATACAGTGCCAGATATATTTCAACAAATATACATAACGTATTTATAAATTTCTACATAGACTCTCCAGTGCTCATCTTATAAATAAAAAGTACTACAGTGCTGATTTATTGTAAGCTTTTTCGCAAATTAATTTAATTTGATACTATCAACAGCCGATAGTATTAGATAGTATATTAACTTTTAATTATAATGTTGAATAGGAACTTGATCTTCCTCTCGTCCCTTTAAGCTTTTTCAATAAATACTTTGGTTTATTTTCACAAATTGTACACACCTACTCTTCAAAAAATATTCAAACACCTATTTATGATACATATATATAAGACTCCAGTAATATGTAATCAAAAACTATCGATGTCAAAATAATTGTAAATATCTACTAATTGTGAATATAACAAATTTCATTAATTTCCTTTGCTGCTTCTTTGATTACTTTATGTATTAAATCAATATTTAAGCCCTCTAAAGCAAAGAGGATATTGCTGATTCCAACACATTTGTATTCATAATTTACTATCTCAATACTTCCTGTTCATTGAATTTTGCATAAACAAGTGATTCAATCACATTTTAACATAAACAAATCCAATTTTCGTCACGACTGTACCCAGTGCTTGGTGTATCTTCAATAAATAATATAGAATACTTTGTGCATGAATTTTACAACTCATTTATCTTACTTGCATTAATTAACAACTTATTAACTACGTATTTACATTAATTTACAAACAAACTGGAGTATTAGCACTCTAGGATATCATTTACATATTCATTCGGAACATTCAATAGGAGTGATCGATAATACTTTATGTAAATAACAATGAATTCGATGACTGTATTAGCGGTCGTGTTTTGTGAGCTGAAGAGGCAAGTCATTGGCCGGCGGCCGTTGCCGGCCGGGGCTCACGGATCGCGATCTCGCTTTGTTTTTCTGTTTAACACTATCATCGTCGCTTTCATCGTGGACATTTATCTCTTCGTCTGAATCTGAATGCGATTCGTATCCTCGAGCGAGCTGTATTGACTGCGCTGCCAATAAAGCTGCTGCAGCGGAGTGAGGCACGAGCGCTTTAAACGCGCTGTTTTCCAGTGCCGGGTGATGCTTAAACGCTTCATTGTCGAACGATGGATGTGACAGAGCTTTCAGTGCGCTGCCGTCGAACTGTTGGTGAGAGAGCGCTTTCAACGTGTTGCTGTCTGGATGCGCTAGCGCTTTAAAGGCGCTGTTTTCGCCGCCCATCTGAGGGGTGTGGTAGGGGAAACGAGAGGGGGACGAAGAACGAGAGCGGGAACGAGAGGGGGAATGAGGGAGGCGGTGCGGGGGCGAGGCGCCACCGCGTTTCAGGAGATTCATGCGCTGATGGCGTCTCCACTTGGCTCGTCTGTTGGAAAACCAAACCTGTCAGTAACGGTAAATAAACGAGATTAGTATACTGTTCTCACTGTGTTAATAAAATTATAAATTCATGTATGTAAATTGACGTGAAAATCATAGTTAGGATTAGGTTAAGAAATTCATTGAAACATTTCAATTAAATATTAATCGGTTGTCGGTATGGGATTAGAATGGAAATTAAGACTTTTATGGACGTACCTGCACACGTGCTTCGGATAAAGATGTTTTAGAAGCGAGTCGTTCTCTGGTTGAAACGCATGGGTAATGAGATTTCTCAAATTCTTTTTCTAGTTCTTCTAGCTGGTCGGGGCTAAATGTGGTACGATTTCGTCTAAATTTGGGCTGCTCGCCATCTAATGATCCAGAATCATCTCCATCAACATCTGTGTGGAAGAAAATAATACTCTATAGGTTTCTCAAAATTTCACAAACGATTGTCATAAACATAATATTCAGTTCAAAATCACCCCTAATATAAAATTGATTGTTATAAAATGTGAAACAAAACCAAAAATATCACCTTATACTTATCACGTCATATTTATGTTAAAATGTTGATATAAGAAAGAGAAAGAACATCATCGTAATTTTTTTTATAATGAAATACAAAGAAGCAGTTTGCTCAAATAATTAAAAACCAAATCAAAAATAATCTTTATAGTGACTTTACCGATAAGTCCACGGCCGGACGAAGAGAGGAACCCTGTCTGAACAGCGTCAGGATGTGGTACTCCTGTTGGAGGGGCAGGTACTCCTGGAGGTAGGGGTAGGGAGCCCGGCGGCCACACGCCGCCACCACCCGCCCATGGAAAGGCGCCATAAGGTGGTGGGGCTGCGTACAGCCCGTAGCCTGCCGCCCTGGCGAACTCTGCCGCTGCACGTTCAGCCGCTCGATTTCTAAGTATCCTGTTGATGGATGATACGCTCGGTGCTGTAGCGTTCGTACATACACCTGTTGACAATAACAATATTACTAACTTTTATTATGATATTATAAATATATTAATGGGTGCCCTTCTTTCTGTGGATTTCATAAATACCAACTAAGAGTGATTAACTTACATATGTGTTATATACAATTTTTCATGTATTTTTGTGAAGCTATTCCTGCATACCATACCTGTATTGATAATATTGACAGTAGATGATAGGTAGCTTAGAGGCTGAGACCAATGAGTCATTAAGAGGTTTGGTGTTTGATTTCCCTTTATTTATGTAAAAATACTATAGTTCTGCTTAGTTTGGTTGATAGTAGGATTTCCAAGCCCATTTGGAATGCTACTTGTACCAGTCTTATCTAAGTTTGTTGCCGTAATATATTTGTTAATCGCATTGATTAAAGGAGAGAGAGTCGGGGGTTCTTCAAGAAACGAGTAAATAAGTTCCTCCTAAAAGCTTTCCTCAGGTATTGAATAGCTTTAGTGAAGCCCACTTTCAATTTCGACCTTATTTAAGTGGATACTTACCATCAAGTGAGATACAGAACAAGGACTTTAATATCACATAAAAATAAATACTTTTAAAGTATTTATTAATTTCAGAAGGGATATATTATTAATAGAAAAATATCCAATTGTTTCGATCGATTTCGCATCATGAATAAATATCACTTTTAAAGTTAATTTAATATATTTCAAAAGATTTGCATTTACAGAAATTTACCATCATTACAGTGTAGTTTCACTAAAGTGAATGCTTAAATTATGAATATACTAGTCTCGACGCGTACGCCGGCGCGTTAAAACCAATGCGTCATTGGTCGCTCAGAGCAGCGCAATTATAATTTTAATGCGTGCAGCGGATCGCGTGTGGGCTCAGCCTTGGAGCCATCCCATGTAATTTTCAGGAAACACTCCGAGTAAGTGCCATAATTTAATCATAGCCTGTCCGAGTGTAATTGTCGTAGAATTCGTTGCCGGGCTACTGAGCAAACGCGCTCGACAATCTCGCTGTCTGTGCTATTATAAACCTGCTTCTGAATTGCCGTCTGACGGAACTAGGCTAAATCAGTGTCTAAACTATCTATTACATTGATATTTATTGAGCAATAGCTTATTTCAAAGTATTCAAAATCAAATCGGTGTACGCCAATAATTTGTAATAAGTAAATTGTATAAAGTCCGAAATTTATTAATTCACAATATTTTGATAGAGATCATGTAATCGCAATTAATTTATGATATGCCTTAAACCTACTTATTAATTTCATTTTATTTATTATGCATATGCATTATTTTACTTAATATCACGTAGTCCTCTACAAGTTTAAGAAAAAAGTAATTATTTATATAAATATTATTTTTTCATATTTACTAAGAAGAATACAAAACAACAGCTATTTAAGTAATTCGAAACAATTATTCGTGGAAACAAAACCCAAAAATAATTGAACAATGAAAATTCCTAAAGCCAATAACAATTTTCATACAGAAACACTTTTCGTACGTAGGCAATAACATTAGTGTTATTCCGACGACACAAAATCTATACATACCAAAGATAATAATGCAATTATCCACATAGCACTATTTACGTCCACACACTCGTTATGTTTATCATTATTATTGGAGATTACTATTTAGGTCGTAACGACGTTGAGCAATTATATCCAGGAACAATAATACCGGACACATAATTGCTTAATGAACATCTTTAGCGCGAGGCGAAGAGACTAGTTTCCTAGCTTGTTATCGAAAATAACGTTAACATACAAAAATAAACCGCTCCCGCTGATTGTCATTCAAAACAGTTTAATGACTTTAAGACATGAACTATAGTAGTAATGACGAAACCGTATTTAAATACCATCGCGATATTGTGAAATCAGATTTAATATGGTCACTGTTGGTAATGAAGCTCTATTGTCGAACCTGCGCTGGCGCATCAAATAAAACGGACCTGTTATAATTTACTCAAAACACAAAGCCTTATACAGAATAATGGTAATGATCAGTTGCGGCTCTTCATTCATTGTTAGCATGTCGAAAGCACAAAAAGCCTTCTACACAATTTGTTTGCTTCATAATCGGTGCTTTAAGACGATAGCTCAGTAGATCAGCCTTCTGTTGCAGACAAAACGTCGAGCCCGAAGCAGTCAGAATGCTTCTAATGGTGACCAGTCATCACTTACCAACCGATCTTTAATTATATTGAAGCGTTTGGTAAAAAGAAATAAAACCGTTGAAAATCTGTTAACGTTTTGTGGGAGCTCAGCGACGCGTCGCCGCTAGTTAATCTACTTCCATCATACTATTCTCTTGAACGGCAAAAAACTCCTATGATCTTTAACAGAACAGTTAAATTGGTTTTTGTTTAGTAACAAGAAGTACCTATCAGGCGTTTGATCGACAATAGTGTTTTGGTTCCCAATTCTTCAATGCGTTATTCTTAATTCGTTTAAGTCGAATTGATTTAGATTTACAGTTCTATTTCTAATCGCGGTGAATGTTCGTGAAATGTCTGCGATGTAATTGAAAATGTCCAGAAACTATTGTACGATTTCAACCGCAGAATATTTTTTAATTTGTGCTGCCTAAGTAAATAGATATTCTCAATCTCATAATTAAACTAATGTAGCATGTCGGAAAGAATACTTTGTTCAAACTATTGAAAAGTTTGTACTAAAATAAATATTGCCAAATTGTAGGTGTTTAAATAAAACCTCTGCCTAACCTTTGAAGAAAACTACCCGTGATTAATACCTATGCATATAAAATGAGTAATATAAAAATATAATATAGAAGTGTAAAAATTACACTTAGTGCGTCCATAGGAAATAAATATTGAAATAAAATGTATCACCAAAATTTTCACACAGCAATTACAATGTGATTTAAAACACAGATCAAGTAATTATGTGCGATCAATGGTTAAGGTTACTGTTTGTTTAAATATAGATCATTATCCAGCAACAGGTTGCAGGTGGGAATACGATATCTATAATTGTTCTTTTAATGATTTGGGATCGAGTTTGGGTCCTTAGATGCCTAGTCACGGTCATGCAATTTGTCTAAAGTCGTTTAATCATGATTAGTCACAATGGGCTCCGCTTCTATTAAAAGGTTAGATGTTTTCAATAGAATCAGCTTGTTACAGTATACTATAGCGATCATTTTGATCTTTGGTTTTTTTCTATCACAACGATATTCAGTTGTTTTCTCCTGTGCGATAAGAGTAACGACTGGCTTGAAATCAGTCAGAAATAATTTTATTTTCTTATCCGTTAGGTGTAAAGGCTTAGTTGCCGATAAGCAGCTTCCCATTCGCTCTAATAAAGGGCAAATTGGTATAAAATGTTAATGTTTCTACTCCAAGTTGTTACCTGCCTAAAAGCGTGGCATGTCCAAAGATAAGACAATCCGGCGCCGTCTGCTTTGGAGTGTTTAATCTGGTTAATTTATCGATAATTGACGGAAAACCTTTTTGTTTGCATTGCCGGGAAGTAACAGTAATTGTCACGCCTTTGAAGATTTACGCTCGTTTCTAAATTGAGACATTAACAGTCGGATCTCGTGCCTAATGGTTCGGAATGAATTTGTTGGTTTGTTTTACTTATACCGGTTCTTGTTCGATAGAATTGGATTGTCCCGTCGACGCTTCTCGGGTCCGACTGAGATGTGCTAATTTTTCTTTTTTTGTTTTATTCATTTGACAAAATTGAGACGCTTGTGGTTCATTGCATTTATTTCGGCCAGATATCATCGAATGGATACATTTCTCTGTTTGTCTACAAGGGTTGACTGGACAGAACTGGGTTGAAAGAAATTTAAAAATATAGCTTACTTTGTTAAGCTCGTGGATAAAATGAATGTTTAATAAAGCATTATTTTAAGACTGTATTAATTTATTAATCATTATCGTATTAAGTTTTAAAATTATTAGTAAAGTTTCTTTTAATCAATTATTTTTTACTTTATTGGACCTGTCTCTGAAATTTGTAAAATTAGAAATAACAAATTATGGTAAATAAAAAAAATGTTTAACTGTCTTATATTGCATTTTAGATGATAGTTTTTTTTTTATTTTTCTAAATATTTTTCAAGTAATTTCTGATTCATCAATAATATCATTCACAATATAGTTGCCCTGATAATTACATGCCACACAAAAAGAACTACCGGTAACGACTTGTCAGATATGACACGCCATGCACAAGCTTTGGGCACGCAACTTTGGCCGTTCT
The DNA here is from genome assembly GCA_036419045.1 of Scirpophaga incertulas. Lineage (NCBI taxonomy): Eukaryota > Metazoa > Arthropoda > Insecta > Lepidoptera > Crambidae > Scirpophaga > Scirpophaga incertulas. The sequence continues at coordinate 14,220,267 of CM071637.1, read as the reverse complement.
TGTAACTTACTATATTAGGTTGATATATATATGTTTATATATAAACCATATATGTAGTATCAAACATTACCAATATAGTAAACTTACGATTATGTTTATTATAAATCAAGTTTTGTAAAAACTTATAGTTAAAGTTACAAGAAAGCGTCATCCTTACTAATATTATAAATCGGAAAGTGAGTTTGTCTTTTTTGTTTGATTTCGCTTTCACGCCGTAACTACTGAACCGATTGCTTTGAAATTTTGCAGACGTAAAGATAAAAATCCGGATTAAATAATAGGGTACTTTTTATCCCGGAAAAATCAACAGATCCCACGGGATGCGCAATAAAGGCTTCGCTCAAAAACTACTGCACAGATTTTCATGCAGTTTTCATCAATAGATAGAGTGATTCTTGAGCAAGGTTTTGCGGTATTTTTTATCTCGGACAAACGGATAGTGCCACGGGAAGCGCGATAAAACCTTCGCGCCATAAACCGACTTCCGCGCATATGTAGTCGTGGGCAAAAGCTATGACCCTTAACCCTCTATAGACCCAATCCCGAAATCTACGCAGCCGCGGGCAGAAAGCTAGTATAAAATAAAATATACGTATAATGTATAAAAGTTAATGCACACGCAAAGTCTAAACTACTTTCGTCACCGTACCGGAACTGCATCACCAAAGCACGTCGCTGGAACCAGTTAACGAATGAGTGGCGTCACGTCGTCTAAATGAATTATTGTTGGCTTTATGGGGAACATAAAACGATGAGATCGGAGGCAATCAGCCGGCACCCGCGGCGTGGAAGAGTAAAAAGGTGCCTGCGCCGGCGGGGGGCCGACGTGGCAACCGCTAAACGCCTGCCTTGCACCCGCTCTCCGACCCATTTCAATTAGCAGTGAATAGAAACAGTAACAAAAGAAGTATTTGAAATAAATGCACTGGTACCTAACCGTTTTGCACGACCATACCGAAACTCGATTGACTTGTGATTTTTGTTACGCGATTGTGTAATTATTCTATTTGTAAAATCACTTGAGCAATGTTTGTACATAAAAAAAAAGTTAGATAGGTAAGTATACTTATTGTTACACACTGGCCGCTTTCCTTTCATCGTAGGTATTACAAATCGATTTCTTTACTGATACTTTTTCTGTACCAAATGTCACTAAAAACTTCATGGCGATGGAGACTTCAATTATAAAGAAAAGATTCACATATATAAAATGAGAAGGTGGTAAAAAAATTTGAAAACCTTTCCCGGGACGTATAAAAGCGATCAATGACTTATTTATAGGATTATTGAAGAGTGTGTCGCCGATATTCTGTGGAGAACTAATTTGAAGCTGACAAATAAATAAATGTAAATGTGTAGATATTGGTAGATATTGGAAGTCACGGTGGAGATCGATCTGTTTAATTGCCACCACACAATATCAGTATAAAAACGGAGACCTTGTTAGTAAATGTAATAGTACGTTTGAAAAGAGCCGTTCGTCTTACTACGTGTTAGTACTGCCGTGACTTTTGGAGATTTATTGATTTATGCTTGTACCATAGTAAATTCGTATAAGTTTTATGTTTATATGAGAAATTTTGTTTATATTTCATTTAGATATAATCGCATTAAAATTTATTTTAACATCGTGCTTGATTAATATTGAGAAGGTTAAATACCTGAATCTGAGTTGTAATAATATTTAAGCAAGCTATAGGTCTTAAAACTTAAAGAAGAATAGGCTGGTCATGAAATTATTAAATAAAAAGGCATGACTGACTAAAGATCAATAATTATAATTAAAGTACTTTATTTATAAAAATAATATCCGTGAAAGTATTATTGTTAAATTGAATATGATTATATTGTCACAATCATGAAAATTTTAGTTGAATTAATGACATTTACTATATATTTATATTAATCAAAAGCTAAACCTTTAAGTACAGGATATTGTATTCTTCAAATTAAACTTAATAAACAAGGTATAACAGTTAACCTTAGAGACTGTAGTAAAGTAACAATAACAGGTTCACCGCGGTCAAAACTAATAACTATAATTTTTTCACTCCTTCAAAATATTTTCACACCCCATTATTTTAAAACTCACACGTCATCGGTTTCGCTAATTAATCGGCGCCAGTCAATATCCGTAGGATTCGGGACCGAAAGAATGCAATTAATCAAAACGTGGTCAGTAGCCAGAGCCGCCTATAACGCCTCGTAAACCGATATCGATTTAGACGATAACTTGCGCAAGCTATTGTCCGAAGTTGCCACGTCATCGCTAACAAAGGCGGTAGTGGGCACCTTATTAAAATTTAGCCTCTATAAACCGCTCTGTTTTGATAACCGCGCCCCCAAAAGCTGGCTTACCATCAGACACTCTGAAGAGGATACCGTTTTCTGACAGATTCTCTTTGTATTCTGCATTTGTAAATATTAGGTTGGGGTGGAACGATTATCTCACAAGCAACCGCTGATTATTTTTCATTAATGACTTGTCAGAAATCTTGATATGTAATAAATCTGATTTTTTCTCAATTTGTTCAAAAATAACAAGTTCTGGACTGGGTTGATAATTGCACTATTTAAAGCTGTGTCATAGTTGTTTTGTATAATTTAAATACGTCCTTTCAAAGTGTGTCGCTAACAAAGTATCTTATTACATTTAATCAATTTGATCAGTTTCAATAAGCATCTACTCTATCCGGCACGTGTTCGCGTCAATGGATGGCAATTGGGGGCGTAATCATTTTGTTGTAAATTTGATTAAAATTCTATTACTTATGATTCTTTATCATATCACAGATATAGTTTTATATTATGGAAGTGTCAATAATTAATTAATTCTTAAGATCTAGTACACTGATAATAGCTACACATAAGCATTTATACTTTTTATATATAAAACGTTACAATTTTGTAGAGCTGATAAAAAACAGATATGCGTGGGTAAGATTTAATATTATATCCCATATTATTAATTACTAAACATGTGGCTTTATTGAATTCACTGAATAATCATTATGTTTGATTAGCCTTGTACTTTATGTTGAACATTTCAATTGCTATATATGAACTTTTCAATTGGAATTATCAAAATAATTAATTAAATATGTAACTTAGTAAAAGAAACAATACTTGTCGCAAACATAACCAATCATCTTTTGATTTGTTTGTTAAAACCCCCAAATATCCAAAATTTATTGCTAAGTAAAATGTGACGTTTCTCTCATTATGTTGGTTAAATTAAGCATTATATCAAGTTTGTACTTATAGGAATAGTAATGAATCATACTTCGCAGCGTAAACTTGTCTACTGTACACTCCCGCTCCCCACACTACAGCTGAAATCGATAGCATAATTACAACAGCTACACTAATACTAAAACTCATCAAAATCAACAAATATACACAATAAAAAGTTGTGGCACATCTAGTAAGTTAGAGATGTATCATTACAGTTGTTGTGAGCTCCTTGGCCGGCAGGTGGTCCGTCCCGGTCAACACGCTTTGATACACCGAAACCATCGCCCGGTCTAATGGAATCAATCATAACATGGCGGACATTCAGGAATTACATTCCACTGGACGTCACAGACAAAGCACCACATAAAAGACAAAGCTAGATACAGGTATTTATATTCAAGGAAGTAGTTAAGTTTTTGTTCTGTATCTAATATAATTAATTTTTAATGAATAACATATATTAAACAATGCCGTGTTAGTTACATAACTATAACTCAAGAAAGGCTGAACATGGGCTCAATAAGCGACGAATCTTGGCTCCACGGAAAGAAGCAGGTCACCTACCGATTGACTCAGATACTCACCGGGCACGGCTGCTTCGGTAAGTATCTGTGTCGAATAGGACGGGAGGGATCGACACGATGCCACCACTGCGCATCCGACCTCGCCTCGGCCCAGCACACGCTGGCGGAGTGCCCCGCGTGGGCCTCCGAGCGCCGAGTTTTGGTCGCAGAGATCGGGCGAGATCTGTCTCCGCAAGCATTGATTGCGGCAATGCTGGCAGACGAGGGAGGTTGGAGGGCTGTGGCCTCCTTCTGTGAAGCAGTGATGCTCCAGAAGGAGGCCGCCACGGGTCGCTGTCTCCGCGGGCGCGACTCCTCGCGAACCGGGAGGGCCCGCGCCCCTCCCGTAGCCGGTTGGCGTCATCGGTGGAGGAGGTTGGGGGGAGGTATTGTAGCCTCCCCCGAGGAGGACTCCCCTGTATGGGCAGGGGAGCGGAGGCTGGGGGTTACCGGAAGTCGCTTGGCGTTTCCGAGGGCTCCCTACATGCCTGAGGAAGGCCATCCCTGAGGTTTTTAGTGGGTAGGCCTCCCCCTTCTGAAGAGGAGAGCCCCTACATAACCGCCGGTTCGCCACAGCCGGGGTATGCAATTTAATGCATTTCCCTCAGGGAGCAAACAAAAAGGGCTCAATAATCGAATCAATTGAAATTGTTCAATAATCACCTATTTGTTAGATTTGCCTTTGTCAAGAATAGCATTTAACTATTATAATTGTATATAATATTACATATAATACTGTAATATTAGCAAAAGCAGGGAATGAAATTATGTAAAAAAATCAATTTAATTATTAAAATATTAATTATGGATTCTCCATCTTCCGAAGTTGACAGGTCATCATTTTTCATTGACTATTAGGTGTTTAGAAGTAAAAGTATATAAATTAATAATTAATATGATTATTGTTATTACAACACATATAGATCAATATCTATAAAAATAGAGTATTAAAATATGCTTTTATATAACTGAAAGCGGTTTGTAGGTTTTAGTCTCAAGTGCGGTATAATATAATATTTGTTATAGGAAAAACTAATACATATACTAGATATTTATAAAAATATACCTAACTAATATTTAATTAATGTAATCGATGTTTTCAAAATAGGTTTTATATATCCAAATAATTACCTATATATTTTTTCCTATGATTAGTAGTTAGTATACCTTGATTGGCAACACAGCTATTCTTTTATAAGAACATGGTTATTGAGTGACATATAACTGTGGCAGTTGATTGATATTGCTTAAAGTATTTTACGTCTTAGTGCAAAACTTTCGTGACGTTCTTTTGCATTTGCGATTTTATTTATTATAAGTAAAATATTTTTTGTCGTTAAAAATAAGGTAACCTGGTACATTATGTAAATCTTAAGTAAAAAAAATTCAATTTGTTGATAACTTTCGTTTCTTCAATCTGATTTTCTTTCTCGAATGTTATATTTAATAAAAATTTCGTGCTCTCTAAGAAAAGTGCCTGCGCATTCTACTCAACTATCACTACCTGACAAGCCCTCTCCATACTTTTGATCCCCTATCCTTTACCATTTTGTTTCAAAAACCTTGTTGCTTAAAAAATGTATTTAAATGTAATATTTGTATAATTGGATAGTTATAAATGGCATTTCTGGTTAGATTATAATATTGGCAATCTAATATAATTTAAATAGTATTTTATATACTCGCATTAACATGTTAAAAATGCTTTGCAATACGGATCATCTAACTGTCGAAAACACACTAAAAGAACTATAACTGCAATAATTTTGAAAATAGGTACGTAAATGCGGAAGCACATTAAAATATCAGCTTTTATGACAAATATGTGAGCATTTACGTGACCAGTTACATGGCATCGCGTGCAATTTTCGCATACAACATGCGCGCACACTGCGCACCAATTATTTTAAATACTTTTCAACAAATGACGATAATGTCAGACGACTGAACAGATAAGAATAAAAAATAATAAAGGTTGAGTAAGAAATTACCCATACTATTTTTTTTTATTTCGTTGGATTCACATGTTTTTTTTATTTATTAGCCGAACATAGAATACCTAACAATGAATCTATAGATGTGAGCAGTCATCGGAGGAAGATGGCGGAAATCCAAACTGATTCTATAATAAATATAAATTAATCAATACTTTTCTCATGACAAAATAACTCTAAAAAATTGGTAATAATTTACATAGGTTCATCCATTGTTATTTTATGTATAATTGATTTTACATACATCATATGCGTAAGGCTAATATAGAATTTTAATAATACTAACAAACCAAATTTGCAGACTCTCTGGTCTCTTTTTATCATAACTGTGCAGTAACATATTAACAATACTAGTGTCCCGCTCTCTGTCTGCTCTTGGAATTCATAAGATCCGACTAAAGAAATTAATCACAATTATATCGAATATATGAATTATACATTTATTCAATACATATTCTTAAGTTTAAACTTTTAATTATACATATGTATATACATTATAAAAAAAACATAAATGTTATAAACAAAATTAAGCCTAGTATGCCGCCGACAGTGAGACTATCAGAGGTAAGAGCTACAGAGAATCTTCTGACAATACGTGCCGTATCGAGAAACTTTTTGAATCTGGCTCTTGCTCTATCCGTCAAGGAAGAGGCTTTTAAAATGTTGATTGAGACTTTTCGCCATCATTCGCGTGGGTTTTACCAACTGGGTCTAATCTCTATCTGCACACTGAGAAATGCAGCCGAAAACCCATAACGTATAACCAATGGCATATAACCCAACAAGACATATATCAACTATTATGAAATGAGGGTATTGAGGGCTATTGTGTTGTTTTATTTTCAATGGTATTGAGAATTGGACCATAGAAAGAGACACCTAACTTTTCTCATTGTAAGGGCAGATGGTGCCTTGCCACTCATTAAATGGATACCCAAAAACGAGACATGTATCTACTGCAGCGATAGAGACGTCGCCGACATTATGAAATTATTCTAGTTCAACCCTTCGACCATATTTACTCTTACGACTCCACTCTGGCCAGCCGGCTATGACAAGTCAGTATATAGGGAACCCTCGATGTCTCAACTCTCCAACAACTCGTCACAAGCGAGGTCTATTATTATTATAATTGTATGCGAAGTGCCCGGACAATGACCCTATTACACTGGCACTCATAAAATTGAAATGTAGGCGTTTATTACATAACTAACAGGATAGTATGTATATTTCTATGTATACTCAGAAACGCTTTATCCCATATGTTGACCTTAAGGTAAACTCTTATGTCGCTCCTAATAGCGGCGGTTTTCGTAGTACCAATGAAAAGTCTGATTATACATATATAAATATATTCTTATTGCTGCTCCTCAATGGGTTAGCTACCATGCATATACAAAACAGAAGTGCATGTACAAAAAAGAAGAAAATTGTTCGTAAACAATGTTCGAAGAGCGCGATTTCACGCCCATAATTTAAATGAGAATAATAATCGCACTAATAATACAATAGTGTATCAACTCAAAACGTCGTACTTGACATAATACTATAAACACACGCAAAATTTGATTCCTCACGCGTGATCAAGACCGTCGTTCGATTAGTGCAAAAACAGAATAAGGATAAATTAAAAAACTTATGTGACAGTTATTCAATTTGCAACTATTACATGAAGTGAGTAATAAGTTATTTGTTGATTCTGAAAAATGTTCGATTTTGAGTTGATACACTATTGTATTATTAGTGCGATATATATAAATGAGAATAATAATACTGAATACAGGAATTATTTTTTTTTATGTAATTTTATGCATATACATATAGTTTATGTATAATAAGCACGTGTAACAAAAATTAAAACATAATTTGATCTCTTACCCTACTAGTATCAATAATAGTTTATTTCACTAGTTTATTTTTTAGTAAGATAGAAACCTACTCGTATTTTGCTGAATGAAATATATTTAATACAGATGTTTGTCTAATCATGTGCTCGGAAATTACGACACCCCCTGAGGATTAAATGACAATGAACCAATTTAACAACTCAGTTTAGCACAGTCTTTCCCGTCAAGAATGTTATCGTCTCCTAATCCGGTCCCAGTGATATCGTAAACCAGAAATGGTCTTAAGCGAAACCAGTTTCACAGGCGATTGCACGCACCCTACCGCTCTACAGTACTCACTAGAGAATATACGAATAATCGTCTTCAATACACAAGTGAGAAGTATCGATCGAGTCGAGCTATTTTCAATCTTATGTATTTAACTAAAAACGCGTGTATCGTATGCTTATTTCGCAGCAATTAAGATGTTTTTTACAGCAGTTGCGGAGTTGAACGTCACGCATGGGCACGAGAGGTGTCTTTGGCGCAATTATCGCAATTGGCTCGTTGGCCTCAGCTTGACGCCCCTCTTACTCACTGATATCTATTTGCGTATCATGATCGAATAATTGAAACTTATCAATAAATGAAAGGCAGGCAGCTTGCTGTGAGTCTTAAAACTGATAATTTACTAATTCTGCTACTCTTAATGGTATTACGTAAATGTCAACTCTTCGATCATTAAAGTAGAATGTATGTTTCTTTCTACCTGATGCATATTTGACCTCCTGTTTCTGGTAATTAGACTAGAACTACATATCAAGTTATTCCTGTGATGGAAGTGGATGAAGTTAGTTTCGAGCTTTTGTACTGAGGCCATCTTCGAACTGACATATACGTATGATTGTTTTTGATATTATTATATCCTATTATTTTATTGTGTAATGCGAGTAATGTATCTCCTGTGATACATGTCTATTGAATCCATAAGTTACGGTTTCCAGTAGTATTGTAACAAGAAAATAAATACACTTAATTGTCAAAAAAACCTTAATAAAATTGATTAAATGAATGCCCTATTGTATTTCCTGAACTTATGAGCTTTATCTTAACTTACTAATGCTAATAAGGGATAAAATTAAACAAACTTTTTATTTCATATGAATATTTTTTTTAATCTTTGTGTGTTAAATTTATGTATATGTATATGTAGTATATATCGATTCATATTACTTATAATTTTTATTCTAAGCTCACTCACATGTTGCAATTGTTCTTTAGTTTTAATAGATGCCTAATAGCGTTTTTCTGAATCGCGTGCAACGTGTAAGATAATTAGAAAGTGCTTATATTATATATTTGGTTATACTATTATAATATTTTTCGTTAAGAAGATATGATTAATTTTTGTCTGATTCAATTGCAATATCACATTGTAATTACGGAAACGTTTCAAACTTTGTTATGTTTTCATACCGAAACATGTGACAAAAATTTTACGTTTTCAGCAAAATTGTTCGCATGCAATTTGCAAAATTTGATTAGATCTTGAAACACACCACAGTTATTAAACCATTAGCGAGTGTTATTAGAACCACAGGTCAGGTGAACTTTACAAAAATTGCAACCTGAAGTACAACCAGATGTAATGCAATAATACTACTAAATTTAATTAGATTTTGAGACATACCGCAATCATTAACATTACTATCAAGTTTTGACACAATTACAGATCAGGTGATATCTCTCTCTCAATAGTCGGCCCATCGTCATCGATCGGATATTTTATATTCCAGATTTAAAATTATCTATCTTATTATTGCATAATCTGCTGCACTGATATAATCAAATTTGAATTTATAATTACAAGCTTTTACATGATATTTAAAATAGATTTAGCAATAGTGTTTATAAGAGGAGTTTAAAGATATAAAACGTATAATTAAAACTGTATAGTCAGAAAGAAACATTCTAGTTTCAATATTTTAACAATAATCACCATTATCCAGTTTCATCATTTATAGTATTCTATGTAATTATTTCAATTAAAATAATATCTTAATTTTCTTCTTCAACATGTGTAAATTCTCAATAAGATCGACTTAAAAGATGTTCTATATTTAATTATAATAAATGTTATAAATGTATAATTATGTAATAAGTGAATAATAATGTTGACATTGATGTCATTATATCAACTCGAACAAGAGAACATAAACCAAACGTAAGGTGTGTAACGTCCTCAACTTACATAAAGTAGTTTGTATTCGTGGTATCGGTAACGCTTCTTATACCAAATAGTTATCCCACGCTATTGAGTGTATCAGGTTACATTATAAGCAATCATAGTCACTTATTAATTTCCCCACCTCTAAGACAAGGAGGCGTGATCGCACACAGGCGTTACAATATATGTGGCGGTACACGCATCACGTAGATCAGGTATATTCGCCTATGTTTTCCTTTTTGGAGCACCTATCCCTAAATCCAATACATCTACTCATATTACAAGATATCCGGTAAGCGGTCGGCCATTAACGAAACTATTAGACCATATTCGGGGTTGCATTTCGATGGCTTTACCTATTGACCCCACCATGTATTTGACACTCGGCTAAAGTTCATTACTCAATAAGTCAAATCCGTTAATTGGATACATATCTGCTTCGTAAGTGAAGCCGGTGTATTCCTAATCTTGCGGCACTAGTATGGTGTTAAGTAATACGGGTACTTAATATTTATAGGATAGGTTTATGTCACAATCGGGGGGGGGGGGGGGGCGTTGGCGGTGTCGTTAGACATCGTCAACGCCTTGGGCACCCTCCCCTGGCAGGCTATCAGGGAGGCGCTCGTATACCACGAGCCTCCCTACCTGCGGGCCGTGGTCGGGGACTATCGACAGGAAGATGGGCATGATGGACGGGATGGTCCTTCGCACCAGCCTTCCTCGCGGCGTGAGTGTCGTCTGCTACGCTGACGACACTCTCTCTGAGGCCGCCGAGCGGGTTCGGGAGATGGCCGATCCCGCTCGAAGGAGACGGCGCGCCGGGCGCGGTAGCACAGCTGCGGCGCTGCCGTGGGTCACCGGTGAATACGGTGACCTAGGAGGGACCAGGCCCCTTCCGTGGCCGGGGGGCGTCGTTGGTGGTGGAGATCGGGGGAGTTATTGTAGCCCCCCCGAGGAGGGCTCCTCTTTATCGGCGGGGGAGCGGAGGCTGGGGGTTCCCGGAAGTAGCTTGGTGTTCCCGGGGGCTCCCTACATGCCTGAGGAAGGCCATCCCTGAGGTTTTTAGTGGGTAGGCCTCCCCCTTCTGGGGAGGAGAGCCCCACATAACCGCCGGCTCGCTACAGCCGGGGTATGCAACTTAATGCATTTTCAAATTAAATTAGCCGTGTCATCAATTAGCCGTGTCATCACCACACTTTCATATGGGGGTTGCAGTTTTTACTGCGAATCTCACAGGAACCACGTATATTTTAGTAATCTGTTATTATTTACCAGCAGAGGTCTTTTACTCTATATTGATGTACAAAAAAATACATATCAAGTATGTATTTCAACAACTAGCTTATAATTGTTGAAAGCAATAATCCGTCAGTAACAGTATCTAATTTCCGTCGACTTTAATCAATTGCAGTTAGAGTAATGCAGTGGCACAACAATCTTCTTCTTCAAACTAAAAAGCTATATGAATAGTATATTAAATATTCTTAAGTAGTTTTGCAGAATCCCATTAATATTTATACTATTTTAAAGAATAATTTAATAAGAACGTTAATGTACCTATACAATCAAAAGAGACCATTTGCGAGTGAAGTATTGACGGTTCTAGGCTAATCGTCGCACTCAATAACGCAGAAATCTACTGACTGTTTATGGCACGAAAAGGTAAAACAACGTAAAAATTCTATGTTCTTAGCAGTAAACGTAGAAGTAAAGAAAAAGAAAACGTAGAAGTTATTGTACACTATGAAGTGTTCCTTATATTACTGCGGATAGTAAAAAGTTGTTGATAACCTTGAGATCATTCAGAAAGTGCAATAACTTGCATCCAGTAAAGAAAAATGGAACCTGCACGTAGTACTTTCTTAAAAAAAAAATTAAGGACGATAATCGCCGCTATTACAAGCGTCACCGTAAGAGCTATCGCAAGGTTATCCTGTCATGTCAGACGCAATGTTGATTGTGCATACATGTTATGTTAGCATTACTAAATAGTTCAAAAATTACCTTCAGATATTAACCTCTCCCGAATTTCCCACGCGAAGATAGTAGGGTTTTCTCGTTTATATTGTTCTATTTTGGAAACAACAGCTGGAGTAGCAACCTTAGGTTTGCTACCGCCAATCAGCCCCGGAGGTCTTAACGTGCCTGCAACAAAATTATTACATGCTAATTGTAACATTACTAAATATTTAAACTTAGACACTATTGCCTATTGCATGGGTAACAGCATCAAGCTTTTCAATTCTGGCATATTTTTGTTATACATGCGTCAATCTATTTTCTTAATGTTCGACGCAATGCTGGTTATTACGCAATTATCGATGCAAAACTGGAAGTTGATAATATTTTTTAATTTTAATAAAAACAATAAAATATGTAGTTTCTTGCAGTCATCCTTTTGGTGCTTGAATATTTCGAAGTTTTATAATAAATTCGAAAAAAAAACTTTATTTCCCTAGTCTTGTAGAAAGGATCGTTTCTGCGTACCTAAGTCGAACTATAGTTATATCTGTCTACGAATGATATACTCAAGTGCTTCTCTAATAGTAATATTTTAATGTATGCAGATGATATGAAGGTATTTAAGGAGATCCGATCACCACAAGATGCCCTTAAACTTCAAGAAGACCTTGAATCCCTGTGCAGGTATTGCGAAGATAATTTTCTTTTCATAAATGTGGACAAGTGTAACATCATGTCTCTAACTAGGAGTAAGGACCCATACCTTTTTAATTATAAGTTAAGTGATGTTCCGATTAACCGGGTTGTCGAGGTGAGGGATTTGGGAGTCATTGTTGACAACAAACTAAGTTTCAACTCTCACATCGACTATGTAGTTGGTAAAGCTTACCGAATGTTGGGCTTTGTATTCAGGACCTGTAAGGAGTTTAAAAATATTTCTACGTTTATTCTGCTTTACAACAGCCTTGTAAGGTCCATTCTTGAGTATGGATCCGTTGTGTGGAATCCTCAGTACCAGTTATGTGTTAATCGTATCGAATCTATAAACAATCGATTTATACGATATTTGAGCAATAAGTGCCAGAAATTACAACAGTCTCCTCCTATTATTCAGTCCCTAAAAGACCGCCGAGTACTAAGAGACCAGGTATTCTTATACAAAGTAATCCATTCATTGGTGGACTCTCCCACCTTATTAAATAATATTAATTTAAGATGCCCCCGAATAAGCGCCCGATGTAAGGATGTCTTTATTGTACCCACCACGAACACCAAATATGCCAGAAATGTATTTGTATACCGTGCATGCCAATCACATAATGGGAATTTTGTTGATGCCGATATTTGTGATTTCAATTTAGGTTTAAGTAAATTTAAGAGGCTAATTAAGCAACAACTAGATTAACACATAAAATGTATAAAATTTTTCCATATCGTATTTTTTTAATTCATTTTTTTTTAGTTTAAATTCATATTTTGTTTTTGCTCAGAATAGTATGTTACACGTTTCTGTGGACATTTCATTGGTTTATGTTATGTAAGACTGTTAAATTTGTTTGTATTATTATAACTGTATATGTCCCTAAAATGAAAATAAATAAATAAATAAATAAATAAAAATCAATTACAACAAAATCCGCAGTTGTCATCGTAATGTTTTGATTATCGACTTTTAGGTTTTTTTTGAAAACAGGAAAAGATTTTAAAGAGTGGTACCATAATTACCCTGTTTAACGCTCTGGTGAGACCAATTTTGGAGTAAGCATCAAGTGTATGGAATCCTCAATATAAAATTTACATAGAATGTTTGGAAAGTATTCAATCAAAATTCATCAAGAATTTAAAATTTAAAGCTTCATGCACTGGAAAGGCATTTAATCCTCTCTGAAATATCTCGAGAGTCGGCGCACATGTAAAGATCAAATGTTGTTATTTAAAATTTTATCTAATATTATTGACTCCCCGTACCTTTTAAGTTAAGGCTAAGTTTTAAAGTTCCTCGTCCCTTTCCCTCGTCCCTTTTTCACGAACTAAATATTTATGATTTATATCTAGTTGCATGTTATTTATAGGTACTTACTTTAATTATGTTACTTTACGTTTTACCCACATTCATTTATATCTTTTAAAAACATGAATTTGTAATATGTGGTAACTTTGCTGGTTGGTAATATTTTTAAGTTAAATTTATTATAAGAACTATTGTACCGTTTTTATCCTAATAAAAACTTAAAACATTAATGTGTTGGCTTGTAATTGTAATTTTAATTTATTTATTATATATATATTCTTATATTTGGTGCTAATTATTTTAACAAAGCTGCTTTCAGCTGCTTTCATTACGATTCCATCAATTTGATTTTGTAGTTACCGTGGCAGACAACTTTGTCCTTTTAGCCATGAAGTTGACTCCATAGCTCAACTTTTGCCACAACATTGAGTTTAAAGTAGGACAGTTGCAACAAAATTTGTTATACAAGTTAGCCAGAACAATATTTATCTGTTCTTTGTATCAGAAAATTTTACAAGCTGCGGTAATACCAATCCAGCCACTTCTGGAATCATTATAGCTCAAAGACGTGCCGATCAAGAAATACTCTATCGCTATTATTCAACCACGCTGATACAGTGCGAATTACTTGATTTCACATGTTATGTTTTCCCCCCGTAGGAGCGTCCGATAGGGCAGGATCCACCCCGGACTTCCCGACTCATAAACCAGTGCCTAGATCACAACGCCATCAACGCTCATCTTTGGAACGGCTTATCTATATTACAATTCGCCAACTATTGAACATGGAACGCAACATACAAAGAATGTGCACAAGGGCTTTAAGAGTCTATCGAATTTCCTACCAGCCCATTAGTATACCCAAGTACACGTACTCCGAATCTTTTAAAGGCTAGAGTGAGCAAGTAAGCTCTTTCTACAGTAGATCACTTCATCTAGCTCTGAATTATATTGTGATATGATTATGTCATATCAAATAAAAAAATATCATACAAAACAGATTGTAGCATTTTCAGAAGGAATAGACTAATGTTAACGTATTTTAACGTAGTATTGCTGAATATTTAATGGATGAATCATTATAAGATCTCAATAAAATTGTTATTTGCTCACATAATTGACAATAATTTTATATAAGTATAATTTATTAATTAGGATATTTAATAATCAACTTTTGACATTGAGAATGTATTAATGAATTAAAATTTTGACATAAGTTTTGTAATGCATGGTGATTATAATTAACATGATTTTAAGAACATTATACTTGTAATAAAGATTTGTATACCCAATAGGTCGGATATAGCGGTCACCAAATCCTTATAACATTATTGTAGTACCTATATTCACAAATAAATATTCATTTCATTTCTTTCTAAAACTATAATTACATTTTAAACTAAGTACATATTTGAAATATCAAACTTAAATTTTAATTTATAATTAAAGTTATACTTATGAACGCTTATAAATCATCATCCATACTCACATTGATCTTGATTTATAAACGTATCGGCATTTATATATTTACATTCAAGGGGCACCTGCTTGCAATCGAAAAATATAAAAGTACTTAAATCTAATCGTAAACTCGCATAAAATACCAACAATAAAGTCACGATACCAATTGATGCAGTTTCATTGAGTGCTAAACGTGAGTAAACGTGAGTCCATCGATGCGAATATTTTTTTCTCGAGCCCAATTAAACCTGACTCGTCTAGAGTACTTATCACAAAGCATTAAAGATCATAGCGTTTTTTCTTAGCCACATAATTAAATTTGCTCGTGTGCGTTTAAAAGGAAGGTGGACATCATAGGCTGGTAAAAAATGTTAATCGTGCATCGGAAAGAATAACAATGAAAAGTTTAAATTGTGTTAATTACTGAGTAATCTGAGTCCTCAGACGCAGCGTGAACGCCAGATATGAATTTTAATTTGTTAACAGGCTTGTTATTGATTAATTTTATTGAACAGATTTTTTTTTTAATTTCCTTATAAAATAACATTAATTACCTAACTACTTAATACTACGCACGCAGATTTTGCGCTATTACTGTAAATTGTCTGTTGGAAATGCTTTTGATGCCTATTTACGAGGCGACTTAAAAAAATATTTAAAAACAATATCCATTTATTTTGGACTTTAGTAATATCATTTTATTCATCTATACAAATAAATAAAATTGGTGTGTCTGTTTGTAATATTAAAATAACCGCATTCTATTACACGCATATGAACGTATATACGGTACACATACCAAAATACATATTTTTAAAATTTTTGTCTGTCTGTCTGTTCTGGCTAATCTCTGGAACGGCTAGACCGATTTGGACAGGACTTTCACTGGCAGATAGCGTATGTAATAAGGAGTAACTTAGGCTACTAAAACAAAAAACTATTTTTTTTATTACATTACATGCGGACGAAGTCGCGGGCACAGCTAGTTTAAAATAAATGTAAACTTTTCTTGAGAGTAAAACCTATATATTGCTGTTAAGGCTTCAGGGTAAAGGGTAGGTCATGCTAATAATTATTAAATTTTCATATTTAACATATATCTCAAACGGCTATTTAACTCTGTAATTTTACCAGGCAGAAAAAAGTCATTAAAAATGGAGGATACCTGTGAAAGCTCTTTCGTTATGGTGGAAAACAAAGCTTCAATTATATTTTTTATGAATTGTTTCTAAATTATTTGTTTTTGTATTTGTGTGTGGCAAAAGTCTCCGTTACATGTTGTTCTTATAAGATTTACAATAAATTTGCAGCTCTAATATGAACATAGTACAATTTCAAAAATATATACTTATAAGCATTACACCAACAGTAGGTAGTCGAGGCTTCTCCTCTGAAATATAACAGCAATATAACCTCTGCTATTTTTTTCTGCCAAAAAGTAAAACGGAGATAGACAAAAAGATGACTCATGCGTCATTATAAATCTTCTAAATTAAAAGAAAAATAATAATGTATCTATGAAGTGAGGTAGAAGATTGCTTTTACACTAGTTATCACAACATTATGCGTGTTTGTTGTGAAATCATTGCACGTGATTTTTATACACCTATTATTATTACCACAGAGTGGTTAAAGTACGATAATTTTCTAAGCTAGTTACATACACGGAGCATACATTTTTGCGGTGGTTTTATTATTGAAAGATGATTAAAGATTTATAAAATCTACTTAGAACCTTTCGTTAAACTGTTTTCATACTCTATTAAACAGAAAAGAAACCAGTCGATTTGACCGCCGTAAAAATAAGAATCTAAATAAAAAAAAGTAAAATAAATTGAATACATACTAGTTATATTTACTTACCATCAGGAAAGTCATTCAATGTCTAACATGTTCATAATTAATTAACGGAAACATGCAAAACATTAGATTGAACATGAAGTAATTTAAATTGATCAACGAAGAAAAACAGCAAACAGCATACACCTGCAAAAAAATTCAACGGTATATGTAGTCAACCAATCCACACTGGGCCAACGTGGTTGACTTAGGCGTGAAAGGCAAATAATTTGGAACTGAATGGAATGTCTGGTTATTATTTCATTAAGCTCTATAAATTTAATTTTTTATGTACAAGTACAAATATTAAATGTATGCACCGCTTTAGCCAGAAGCGAAGCGCTTTGAGAGCACGCGAATGCGTTTCGCGTAAATAATACACATTTAACCACAATTCCAGTGGTACCTCACACGATCCGCCTCTGCCTAGGCAACGGCCAATAATTGGCCGCCGTCATGCGATTACCTTCCAAGCTGATTTTAATTATCGCAAAATGATCCATGCGCCGGCTAGCAATTTACCTATCAATCAATATATAACGCTATTGCACCACCAACATCGATTTTCATTCGACCAGAGAACCACAGTGTACGGTAAAAGGTCTGGATTTCGAGCACGTACTTAAACGGCCCATAACTGTAAATATACATCATGTAATTGTTAGTTATTAGTAATATATTTAAAATGATAGTAGCAAATAGTCAATTAAATTTTTGTTGTTCACTCAAACTGTTATATAAAGTCACTAAAAATATTTAAGAATAACTACGGCTTTATGTTTTATATGTAACGTAAGCATAGAGTATTTACATGTATCATTGGCATACTTAAACCTATAAAAACCTTTGACCTATATCCAATTTAAGACCAACTATCAAGTTGTTATGCTAACATATAATTGTTACGATTGCTATGCTAACATATAAGTTATCACGCAACAATATAATGACAATGCCGTATATAGCAAACGTAACCTAGTACACCTCACAGCCTTAACAAATGAAGTTCTTGCTCAAATTCAATGGATATAGTACTCGTAATATATAAGCTATGCCTATTACGGTCCAACGTCAGAAGTGTAAACTTGACGCATTATTTTTTGCACGTCTACGCCGTTTTTGGAGCTGAGCTTTAGTTTTATCAAGACATAAAGACCCGTATGAATTTATCGTGAATGGCGTTGATAAAAATGTGAATATAATGTGATGAATTATTCAGCGTGTTATCGGTATGGAGGACGGTTGTCCGCGCATGGTAAAAACGGTGCGCGAGCGCCGCTTAGCGGAATGCCGCGTCAGATGCGTTTTTACGTAATTGTCTCAGAGCATGCGCTCGTCACTTATCTAACTGATTTAGGCATTGTGGAATTTAATATTTTTTTGTCAATATTTCGGGAGTTCACGAAGCAGTTGATGCCCTTTGAATTTTGAGTGACCACAACAATAGCATGCTGTGTCCAGCATATCATTGTTGCACCCATTGAAAAAAAGTATATTTTAATGACTGAAAGAATCACAGAAAAAAATAAAAAAGAGTAATCATCATTTTCTCGAATTAATTAAATGTGTATTATTAAACTATAATAATTTACTACGTAGATAAATTTATTAGATTTAAGCAGCAATGAATCGATATCAATTTCTGTATGCATGCATATTTTTAATTAAATAGTTCTCTCGAAATATTTTGTCAAATAAAAGACATAAACGAAGACTTAACTCGCTACTAATGAAATGAAAGTAAATTCAATAATTTGTAAAATATATTATGAAAGTTATATAAAAATAATCCTCATAAGGGTTGATAGATGTGTAGCAAATATCCATACTTAGCCAATTTTTATGAAATGCAGTATAATAGCGGGTGGGCCTATTACTACAAAGCAGGAAACTTCGCAAAAATATAATTACCCTAAACTCTCTCAGTCAGTCCTAACGACTTCCACGGAAAGACAGCTGTGAACTGCTGAAAACATGTCCACTGCTGGGCATAGACATTACACGCAATAATAATAATATTATGCTCTTTTTTGTGCTTATAATGGGCATATGTCCTCTACTTACAGTTCTTATTCCCGTTCTAGATCCAACACGTAAAGATCATTTTAATGAATTTAATGTAAATGCGCATGCAGTGTACTAATTGGGTCTAATCTCTGTTCGCTACATGTACAGGAATTATTGTAATTAGAGCTGAACCTTTTATAGGCTTAAATTGTGTTTTAATTTTGATGATAATGAGAAATGACTATGGCAAAACACTTCACTTGTCCTTTCAATGTTTTTTATTCTTCTCAATAATACTTATAATTATCATTTACAATTATCAGAAAATGTCGAATTATATTTTACTCCTTATTAACAAAAATCTAAAATCATTCGTGCACGTTGTTTGCCTAATACCGAATATTTCCAGTATTTCTTTGTATCCTGCCAAGACACGAAATATGTGACTACTTAACTACTAAAGTTCTTCGAGTATTATACTTTTGAATAATGCGATCGATCAAATAGTTCACAAATTTAATTATTATTTGAAAAGCTAAATTCTATCATTAATTTATTCCTGTATTTATTGGATCAAGTATACAAAAAAGATATTAGAGAATAAGTTACAGAAAAGAAATGAAAAGTATAGAAAAATGCACCCGAACAATAAAAAGTGCATTTTGTAAAAGTGGTTTTATAGGCTCGGTTCAACTACTTCTTCTATTCGTACAGATATACAAACAATAACTATCACGAATACGAGCCAAAAATGATGTGCAAACTGAATTAAGCCTTAAATGTATTACAATAGTTTCGTCCACTCAACTTTAATATTAACTTTGCGAATATGTTAGTTATGACAACTCGTGACCAGTTACTGCGCAATATATTAGGTCTTTACCTATGAAATTGCCGTTTTCCATGAAAAAATTTAAACGATTTTTTTTCATGTATTTTTTATTTGTATTAATCGAAGTAATCACCCATGCAATCAATGCATCTTTGCCAACGTAGTGGCAGTTTATTGATGCCCTTCATAAAGAAATCAGCTGGACGGGAAGCAACAAATTCTTCAAAGGCATTTTGTACTGCCTCTCGGGTATTGAATTTTTTTCCCGCCAAGAAGTTATCCAAATTCTGGAAAAAGTGGTAGTCTATAGGCGCAAGGTCTGGTGAGTAGGGTGGATGACGGAGAACTTCCAACCCCAGGTCTTGCAACTTGGAGACCGTCTGTTGTGCAGTATGAGGTCGCGCGTTGTCGTGCAGGAGCAGTGGAGAAGAGCGATTGACCAATGCTGGTTGGAAATGTGCCAGCTTCTCCATCATTGTGTTCAATTCTTCACAGTATACATCTGCAGTAATGCTCATCCCGTTCGGCAAGAAGCTGTGATGAATCACACCGGCGCTAGACCACCAAACAGTGACCATCACTTTTCTAGGGGTAAGTTTTCGTTTAGGGCATTGCTTAGGTGCTGAACCAGGATCCAACCACCTTGCTGAGCGCTTGCGGTTATCAAACAGAATCCATTTTTCATCGCAGGTAACAATGCGGTTCAAAATTCCTTCATTTGTGTGTCTGTTGAGCAGTGCAAGGCACGTCTCGACGCGTACTTCGCGCTGGCGATCATTGAGTTCGTGGGGCACCCATTTGTCAAGTTTTTTTACCTTGCCAATTTGACGCAAATGGACGAATATTGTTTTGACGCTAACGTCGAAAGCTGCTGCTAATTCAGCCGTAGATTGTGTATCATCAGCTTCCACAATCGCCTTTAATTCGTCATTGTCAACCAAAGTCTTCGGACGACCGCGAGCTTTATTTTTCAAGTCGAAATTCCCAGAACGGAAGAGAGCATACCAATAACAGGTGGTGCGTTGGTTTGTAGTGTTAGCTCCGTAAACGTCGTTGATGTTGCGTGCCGCTTGTGCCGCGTTGCTGCCACGACGGAACTCATATTCCATAATTACTCGAATTTTTAACGTATCCATGATGGCGAAACAGATTGAAATGCGATGAAAATGTAACACTAATCAATAAATAAATTACTACTTTTGGAAAAAGAATCCCATGTTTTTAAAACAAAATTAATTTGAAATTAGAATTCTTAGCCTAACAAAAACTATTTTGATTTGAAATGGCCAGTACTGCAGAACGGCAATTTCATAGGTAAAGACCTATTATTATTTTTTTAAGACATTATTCCTATATATTCACATACACAAAGACAATGGATAAATACGATAAAAAATGGTAATAAGTGTTTTATTACTTGAATAGTCTATTAAATTTTACAATAAACAGGCATTATTATTAAAATAAAATATTTACTCGCTCTTATTTGTGAAGTTTGGAGAAGTTGGAGAGTAAACAAACTGCTAAAGTCAGCGCGACTTGGCGTGGCGTAAGCGTCACCTGAGCGCTGACAAAGTTACGCTAGTGACTGTTATTAGTCTGGACGCAGTTAATCTAGTCTAGATAAAATTGTACACTTATATACAAATTAGTGAACATATATGAAATACACACATTGAATTGTAAGAAAGAAAAATAAGGAGCTTAATACCACGAAAGAAAATACAAGAAAATTTATACTTAAGTAATAAAGGAGTAATTTTATCAAAAAGTAGAACAGCATTTACTAATCGCTTGATAATCAGAATCAATTTATTGACAACTAAACTGTTTCGCAAAAAAGAAAGGCTATTAATCATTAACTCCAACGAGGAAGTACAAATGAATAAAGGGCATAATACGCGCTCAGGGCGTCGGCTAATACTTTCCACGGAACACTCGCTTAGGGACGTTTAAAGTCATTACACGGTGACTCTTGAAAGAAGGACAAGATCTTTGTAAACGAAGTAGAAAAGTTCGAATTCAGTTAATTAAATTTGTATTAAAAGTTCTTTATATTAGCTGGCGCTAACTATCGCCGGTTTTGCCCTGTCACGCACCTAATAGATCAAAATCTGGAGCGGCGAAGTGGCTTTGGATGGGCCTGATTTATTGGAGTTAATGCAACGCGTGTGCTAACGATCGATGAATCAGTGATTGATAGATTTTTATCGAAAAAATTGCTTGGCGCTTGCTTCTTCAGAAGCAATTTATAAATATTTTGTGAGGGCCATAGACATTTGACAGGTTTGATGTTATGCATGTTGGTTTGCTGGCTTGTAAAGAATATACCTATATTAGGACGAAACTATATATTTTTTTATTTAATTCCTGAATAAATGCAAGAATATTTTTTGAAATCATATAGACCATAAATATAACATACATATAAATAACACGGTTAAATACTGACTGTGTCCATTCCACGGATTAAAACAGCATCTAATAGATGTGATACATAAAAATAAAATTAAAATTAACTATATTTGCGAAGAATAGTTTTGCATTCATCAGTCCGTGTTCATTACGCTTACTGCATTGGTGAATTGAACCAAAAAATAACAGTGGCGGCTATCTATGTCAGTTTCTTTGGATGTGGTAGATAACATTGACTGTCGACGAATGAAATCTAATAGTAGTTACAATCGTTAATGCACAAGCTTAATTTTAATTAAAATTACCCTTATAAATTGTTACTTTTTTATATACTCACTTCCATTGTATTGTTTATACCATGTTAAAATTTAATAAATCTATTTCCTTACATTTATTTTGATAATTAGTTAAAAAATTTAATTATCTCTATAATTTTGATTATAATATTATAACCATATAATATTTATATAAAACTCTAATTTAAAAACTGAAATACTTTGTACCAGTCAAACTAAATTGTTATCTTTTTAATTTGAATACTTAGTATAAGATCAAATATAATTTTCACTGGAATCATAACCTTCAACATATTGTAATACACATACCTAATTCTAGTAGAAAAAAATAAAAAATGCCTAGAGTCAAAAAAATTAGTATAAATAACTGATGATTTCGCTTTTTTCTTTCTAACTTCCAACATCATGAATATTTAATGTTTCCAATAATTACCAGTTAAGTTACAGTGTGTGTATCATATCATGAAATTTACTTTTCTCCATACAGTAACAGCAAAATTTTGCACGATATATAAAATACTGAAACTGGGGAATAACATTTTTAATTAGGTGTAATAGATGTAATAAAGGTTAATAAATCGGCCATGAGCAGCACTTTAGTAATACGAATCTTGGGGACTGGAATCGAGGACACTTCTAAAGAGTATTGTGCTCTTTAGTAGTTACCTCGATTCATTATATAATTCAAATAAAAAGTATTTTGCCGAACCACAACTCTGATAACATTGAAAAATCCCAATTACTTATAAATCTTATGAGACAAGCCGCTTTGTAACACTTTGATTCCTATTTCAATTACTTTTGACACATTTTTTATGCCAAAATGCAGTCATTTCAATTAAAAATATAAATAATTTTAAATAATTACCAACCAATGTATAAATAAATACATATAGTCACGCCTCTTTCTCATGGAGATAAGCAGAAATCACAGTTTTCCACTTGCTTTCCTAGTTTCGTTCCTCAACATTCATTAATATTTTGATGTATTCTCGTTGATTACGGATACTCGTGACCTGCCCTTCTTCACTCAATATGTCACCTATTTGGCCCAAGTATGTTCGTCTAGGTCGTCCGCTACCAACTAGCCTATTCATATTTACAACATAATATTTACATTATACAAAAATAATTTATAACATAAAAACCATATAGTCTTAGATGTCGATTGCCTTGAGTAACAGCACAGTGAAGTTAAAAGCTTAAATATCAGACACTATGTCATTAGACCGATAGTCGATACGACATTTGACATAAAAAATTCGTACCATACCGATCGCGTAGTCGTAAAAGATTCAAATTAACCAACGAGAATTGGAGCACAAAAAGAAAAAGCGTCGCTCTGGAGGTAGAATGTCAACCTTAGTAATTCAATTTTGATTATAGTACCAATGCTTAAAATATGGGATCATTACCCGCATCGGCGATCCGCAGACAATCTTTCCGAGTAGGTATCATTAGCTACCAACAAAATTTAAGTAATATCATAATAAAATGAGCGGTTTAATATCAAATTACCCGGCCGGTGATTTCTACTGCTTTGAGGACAATACGTTATTTTGTAACTAAACCTAGTTTCTTTAATAAGCTAATTTAAATGATTGTGTGTTACAAATAATACATGCAGTCAATGAAAACTATAATGCTCTGCAAACTTAATACACGAGTAATTTAATGATTTATTTATATTTGACTTTTAAGACTACTTTCATCACTTGTTAATGAATTTCGCCTGTCGTTCTTTTATCGGTTGCGTTTCGGAATGTGTTGAATCCAGTAACCAAGTGCGGCGAGGGTTACCGTCCTTACATATTTGATATTCTGTCAATAAAACCCAAGCGAGTAACTTCCTTCTTCAATATGCCAACGGATAAGCAGAGTGGTTCCAACATATTGTGTAACATTAAAAACTTCACTTAACAGTTATTTCCGATATTGTGCAACATGTTTAGAGTATAAAATACTATGTTTAATTTCTATAGATATTTCTAGTTTTCAAATATCAGACTTTATTTGTTTCCTTATATTCTTTTTACTCTCCTCTTTTTATTCTTCTTAAGCATATAATTTGTATACCTATAGTATATAAAAAGCAGTATAAAAAGATATTTTGGAGGAGCTCTCCAAAATAGTAAAATAATATGGCTTATTACCGCGATTCATAAGGACAAACACTGTGCGTTTACCAAAGTCTCCAATAATTTAATCGCTAATAAAATAATACCGTGTCTCTTAACAAGTGATCATATTGACTGCACGATAACGCCACGATTGGTGGTAAGCTGCATCTACCACCGGCATTGCTCCTGTCAACGGCTGTTGAGCTGTTTTTGGTGTCTTTTCTCATCACCGCTTCAAGTTTATTGTATCCTTATCATGTCTCCAGATTATTTTTGTTAATGGGTTATTTATTACAAAGGATATTGATTACGTTTGCTGATTCCACGCAGTTGATGATGACTTGTCCAACAAGCAGACAAGGTCGACACGTGTTTCGTCTCTCAGCGTACAGTCCATATTGGCAGAGGACACGCAGACCGCGGCATGTCTTAAGTGACCCCCCTAATCAATTAATGCAGGACCTTCTAGACCTGCGAGCGGCGGCGTCTGAGCCGTCGCCTCCCTTGTCTCCCCTTATTCGGCAGCCTTCTGCTACGCCACGAGTAGGTTCCCAGTCAATACAGGCCGGTCCTACTTTGGAGAACCGCGCCTCTTCTAGTGCTTATGCCCTCACCATGGGGCAGCGCTAACCGTACCTCTCCTGAGGTGCGGCCCCCTTCCATATAAGCCAGTAGGGTCATTAGGACCAAAGGCTCAGGCTGAGTTTAGTCGGTAGGTCTGTTGGGTCGAGCCGCCTCGATTCACCAGCAGGAGTTCGACATAATCAACGCATCCCTACTTGCCTGTTGCGTTGGTATCCATGATGGATTCTCAGCCTCCTCTCCTGAGGAAAAAAAAAAAGTCTCTCAGCGAGACATCTTCAGGATATGTTGCCCGCTCGGTGTCTCGAGCGACTCAATCAATCAGCAAACGTAATCAATATCCTTTGTAATACAATGGACTTCCGCAAAATAACACCATAGAATGGGTTATTTGTACTATAATTGTTTTATTTTACTTTTATTGCTTCATCCGTTACGTACGTAGTTTTTTGTTACTTTAGTCGTAATAATTTTATAGTTTTTTAAAGTATTTTATAGTATTTTTTTGAGATTGTTCCATTTCCTAGATTTTTCATAATTCTCTGTAGGTAGATCGATAGCCCAACAATTTTGCAAATAAATTACCTTATCGTCTTTAGTCATACTGAAACACTGAATTCCATCTGCATGCTTAAGCTATCCGCAACTGTACCACTTTTTTCTATTCGCTTCCCTTATCCGTCCCGTTTCCGCTCTGTATACATTACCAAGTGAGCGGGACTGGGGAGAAGTCAGTCACAAAGTAATTTATCCATCAGTGCCTGCAACCGACAATTTAATACTCAAACTTGACCATGGAGCGTTATTTATGCGTGCCCATTTCCATGCTGTTGGGATGGAAATTGTTTAGGTTAGATAATAAGTTTTGAGCTAAGACTGTGCCTATGTTAAATACGTAAGTGGTGGGACATGACGGCCGACGGCGGATCGCGAGGCTTCCGTGGGAACGCTCCACGTGACTTTGTACAATCTCCACAGGCGAAAATTGATTGACACCACACTTATGCCATATGCAACTGTTGGAACGCACGCTGGGCTATGCATGTAGGTGCAACGCGTCTTGCATCATAGTTTAATCTAATCCTACACAACACATAAGTTGCTGATGTAATAATTCGTTAATGAATCACACACCCGCGAAACATAAAATTCGTGCTATAATTGGTTTGTATATATTACAATTATGTACATTAAAAAACATATGCTATATTTAACTTAATACCAAAATAAGATATAAAGATAGATATGAAAATATTTAATGATATTAAAAATATAAATTTTTTTAGGCGCTATTCGTAGAAACTTTCGGTCGTTGTTTATCAAATATGAAAATATGTTGCAAAGAAATAGGTGAAAGATTAGTAAAAGCTTCCGGGGATAACAGAGCTGCAGTTCTTTTGCTCAAAGACGTAGCCTGGCCGCTTAACGAGAAAATGTTCCAGCGTCCTGGAAATCATTTCATAGCAAAAAAATCCAGTACCCTTTATTATTCGAAATCTATTGAAAGTATTTATCACATAAAATCACATAGAGTTTCACGTCATGTATAGCGTGGAAATATTAAGTGCGTTCTGATATCAGTTTAAAATTGACGAATTTATGGCATGACACACTTAAGGTTTACAAGCTATATATATATATATATTATATATATATATTATATATATATATATATATATATATATATATATACACATATATATATGTATATATATATATATATATTAAATATGTACTTTAATGAAAGTTTCTTTTATTAAAGCCTAATACATATTTAAAGCTTTAAGCGCTATATAATTTAGTTATCATATACAATAGAAAATAATAATTAATTCATGACTACAACTTTCTTCAAACACAAATATAAGACTGCCGGCACCAAAAATTAAAAATAACATTCAATAAAAACTAAAGTTCAAACGCCGTAAAATTATAGGATAAGAAGTCAACGGTTCAGTGCTTTGAAGTCGTCCGTTCACGATTCCTGAGCAAACACAATGTAAGCATGTGTCCTAATGATAGCTTGCTACAGATCTGTTACTTCATAATACTAAATACTTGGGAGTTCTGTCACAGCGAACTCACGCTCCGCTTACACCTCAAGGTGTAATTATAACACTCCTATTAACTTTACCTCATACATACTTTATTAATGACAATAAATAAAAGTTTACAAAATTGCATTTCACATTCGCAACAAATGGTAGGAGTAATATTTTTTAGTTTATTAGCCTGGAGATATACGATATTGAAACAAAATCTGCAGGAGAACTTGATCAATTGTTATCATCTACTCGTAGCAGATTCTTTATTGTATTGGTAAGTTAAATATCCGGTACGATGTAAAACAGCGCTGTTATTTGTATACAAACGATCTAATAAAGGGTTTCGGGCTTTGAAAAATCACCGATGGTAAGATAGTTCACACATCGGGATCATAATAAGAACGAATGCTCGCGGTGCTGCGCGAGCACCGCCCTCCGCAGTACGGTGGCTTATAATTAACACGCTGCAAGTTTTATGAATCGATTAGGATCTAAGCTTTCGTCAATAGCTGCTTTCGTCGCGGCAGCCTCATTCGATGACTTATCATTGATTAATAGCAATTGAGATTTTCGCCCCAACCCTATTATTAGGATGGAGGTAATCACTGACCACAGTTAGGTCGCTCTCGACAAATTGCTAAGTTGTCAATGTGTGCTTTAGGATTATTTATGTCCCTGATAATCCTCCTTGCATGTACCAGCTAAAAGCATTTGTGTTTTATTGAATCTTTTATAGCTATGAGTACGTGGGTCGTTACGCCATGTCAGTAAAAATGTCGTTAAGACTATCATGCATTAGCAATACGTCTTCTTAATTGTATAAAGTAATGGTTTGACTAATTAACCTATACTTAACTCTTAACAAATGAAATGCAGATAACATCATATAAGGTCAGTTATACGATGTACTAGATATCGGTCGTGTAAGGTCAGTTATACGACGATATCGGTACTGATCATTCTCCTGCGATGTAATTATCGCAAATAACTTAGTTATAAGCAATAATAGCCTGCGGGTTGTTCTTTAAAGAGCGGCTGTATAAATCAATACAACACCAAAGACTGCGCTGCGACCGAACACTATAAATAATACTTACACTAATTACGGTGGAAACGATACCCAGTAGGCAAGCTATTCATTTTATCAATTGTCTTATTTCTACATTCAGTCGGAAAAAAAATTGAATGTTCGATTAGTTTTTGTAGTTATAGTACAGTTACTCAACATTTTGTTACTTGCTAATTTTCATATTTTCTCTACGTTTTAAGTAAATAAAAACTTTTTTCTTGTATTTTACTCAAAGTTATAGGTAGATAATAAAAAAAATTGTAGATTTATTTGTATGTAGATATTAAAACAATCTTAGTTACACATGTTTTAAATTCTCTGAACAATTCACAAGCGCTTTAAGATAAATAAAAATTTTATATTAATTATACCATTCGTAATATTTATCGAAATAAACAGCTTGCTTACCAAGCAGTTTGGTAACAGCACCTTGCTGAGATAGCACATGATGCGCGATATCGTAATGCCTCAGTCCAAATCTTGAAAGTTCCAGAAGTCTCTGCTGGGATAGCAAAGATGAGAGCGGGTGAGACGCAGCGCCAGGGTACAGGGCCGTACCAGAGCCACCGCCGGGTGCACCCCCCGCTGACGACGACGGTGAAACGGGTACTGTAACAAAAATTGTCCTTAAAATATGATTCGTTATAAATTTTCACTCTATAAGTAAGACAACACTTTGAAAAGAAGGCAGAATCGCGATAATTGGGACGCGGCGTAAAGACTATGGAAAAACTGTACTTCGGTTTATGCAAATACTACCCATGATACACTACACTACCGCTGTGATCACTGCGTTTTGTCGATGATGACTTATGGTACCCAAATCTACCCACTTACAATTGACTTTATGAGAAGGATAACATTTTTCTAAATGCCAAGGGCACAGAAAGAGCTCGAAGTTTTTCTGCTCGATCTGTTTAGAAATTAGGTAATCTGTAGAAGACCAAGGGAACGACAGAGTTCGAAGAATTACAAAACTTATGTGACAATGGGCAGGGCACATTTCCTGCAGAACTGAAGGCTGTTGTGGTGGGAACACAAATTGCGTGCACGCAAGATTGTCGAAGTGATCACGAGAATTCTATTTGGTGTTACACCAATGTTAATTGTTTTGTGTTGGTTTCGTTTAAATCGCTACCAAAATTGACACCACCAGCGAAATTTGTTGTTTAGCAACAATACTTGGTTTTAACAACCACCATTTTACCACATATGTTTATTTGTTTATTTGTGAAACCAACAATACACATAACTCATAACTATGTTATATTTTTTGTCATTAAATACTTATACTAATAATACTACAATAGTTTCATAATAAATTTTAATAATAAATTTATGTAAATAAATAAATTTATAATAAATCGGATCATAAGACTCTCCTTTTGAACAAGAGCATTTAACAAGAACAGTAAGTTTTCCTTTTTCGAATGTTAAGAACATTAAAAAAATAACGAACACTTATTCACGTTTGAAACCACTGGGACATAAAAACAATCTTGATGAAACTTAACCACTGAATTACTTCGTTACACGCTCAAGGATAACGAACAGATTTTTAATTTGGATTAATTTTAGACACTTAGCCTAGCAAATAACATAAAGAATCTCGCAGAAATGACATGTGTTTGTTCATAAGACTGTGAAATGTATTGTTTCTATGAAAATAAGGTGCCTGTTTTTTTGTTGTAGTTATCACAAATAAAATTATTCAGTTATAAAGTACTTAACGTATAAGTAATATCCTATTATTAGTTAGAATTTTATATTATACATTATTATAAAATTTAACAGTAATGTTACTACATTAAAGTTCTCAAGAATTACTTGTGATAAAATTAACTAACAAATATTCAAATCATGATTAGCGCTCGAAATGCGCACACACATTGAACGAAACACATTAACAAAAAAAAACATTAAAAACGATGAGGAAACATTTGTTTATATCGAAACGCTCATAAAAGTTGGTGATTTTATTCTTCGAGGTCATGATCTCATAAAGGCTGAGAGCTTAAATTAAGCCATCAATGAGCCAACAAAAAATTACAGCCGTCATTTGTCGCGGGGCAGCCTCGTTCAAATAGCATTAACGTTTTTTACTTTGTTTTCGTAATGAATGCCACAGGGCAGAACGCTCTGTGATTCCATGAAACTGAGCTCAATCGCTGCTCACTCATTAGGTGCGCGTATCATTACCTAAGCCACGACAAAGGCACTAGTCATTATAAACAACTGCTCGCACCACACACCACAACGCCAACTGCTGTTTTACGCCTCTTGCATTCCTTATACCAAATGACAGACTTCTATTCGATGCGTCTAATAAACTTTATAACAGACATACAATTTGCATTTTATATCAGTAGATAACAACTTATAGATTCAGTTAGAAATGTGTTTTGCAAATAAAGTTCCAGTCGTAAAAAAGCACTATGATATACACATAAACTATTAATTTTCATTGCTACTTTTATGTTAAGCCTTGTACTTATTTGAAATTGGTTCTTTTAAATTATATGTTATAAGATATTTCATGTACAATCGAAACAATACACTGGTGTGTCGTAAAGCCACCACGACCGAGGTTCACATTCAATTATAAATTAAGCTATTAAGTTAATATACTATAATTTGTTTATCAGGTTAAGTATCAAAATTAATGCAAGTGGCATAACTTGTCCATAACTTTACACTTTTTATTAGCGAGTCAATAAGGCGATTTCGTCAACCAAAGCAATATTAAGTCTTTCATTGAAAAAACTATAAAAATGTGTCTTAAAACATCCGTATAAGCTACATATTTCTGTATCAGGCTCGATTTGATCGAGCACTCAGGACTGGACTTCGACGTATAATTTCTCGTGTAATCGCTTTAATAATGGGTGAAAAAAAAGTGATATTATCTGCCCACGGTCAATAAATTAACACCGTTTAGAGCAAAAATGTAGATTCTCAGTGTCGCTACTATTATACATAAGTTGGAGACGGACGATTCGAGGTTTAAGAGAGTCCGTGCCGATGAGTGCATGTGTATGTTTTTATTTGGGTGCGTGAGCAGTGAGGCCTTATTAAAATATTTCGAATGGAAACTGGAAGGACCACTTAGTGGTGCGCGGGAGTTTCACGCCTGAGCTGATATAACATTAAAACGACAAGATAGCTTATTTGTGCTGAGCTGAAGATTAGTGGCAATAAATCACTGATTAGAATATATTGACTGACATTGGCTTCGCCGCGCGCGTCGCTCTACGATAGTTGGGCTTGTACTGTTTTATTTTGGTCATTTCTGAAGCTTAATTGTTCAAAATGGGTGCTTTTTAATGG
The DNA here is from genome assembly GCA_036419045.1 of Scirpophaga incertulas. Classification (NCBI taxonomy): domain Eukaryota; kingdom Metazoa; phylum Arthropoda; class Insecta; order Lepidoptera; family Crambidae; genus Scirpophaga; species Scirpophaga incertulas. The sequence goes on along the minus strand of CM071637.1, from coordinate 14,188,457 downwards.
TAATGGTTCTATAATTATTGTGATTATTTACCTGCGTCCTAATTTTTATTTTATATATATAGTGGGGACTATCAGTTGAATGTATGTTTAGTTCATATAAATAAAAACTATTTATATTGTTGAATTCTTCTTTAAATTGAAAGGGATACGATCTCGTGTTGATGTATTTTGTACGTTTGGTTTAAGACTTACTTTGGTAACTATTAAAAGTTGTAAGCAGACAAGGAGTCACTCCACAATACCTTGAAAAATTGGGTACGTTTCAGACTAACACTCGATAAGTTCGACAATTTTAATTATAATTGAATAAATAAATATATATATACATACATATATATTATATAATCTTAATGAATTATTTACGAACTATTAACTACAGTTAGAAAGATAGCCTACTTGACAATGATCAAAGTATTCTGAGATTTTCAATGCAGAAGCGCACCTGCGCACGAGTGACTAAAACATGCAAAGCGATGCGAAGGGAAGCGCTCTCGCCACTGAGTTCGTCCGAATGTGAAACAGCTTAATGCAAAAAAATATAGTTCTGCAGCGGCACTCGGCTCCATTAATGTCATCACACGGCGGAAAATTACCACCTTTCGTGTAAATTTCAATACAAAATCGAAAGTGCACAGTGTACCTCTTTTATGATTGCCAGGCATTATGTAGTTCTTTTGAAACACTTTAAATATCTTATTATGGATATCAGATGGGTTAAAGACCGTTCTTACAAGGTTTCACATTAAAATTAAACATTTGGTGGTTCATGTTAAATTGTGTATTAAATTGCTTCAAGCTCCACTTAAGAATTGTAAGAATAATAAAATGTTTTGGCATACCTAATTGCAATTATGTAAGATAAAAGGTATTGATAAAAGAGTGATTTTCATTTTCTACCACACGTTTTTCAGATTCTTTACGTATATTATAATATATTCTGTAACATATAATTATTCATAAGAAACCAAGTAAAATCACAGACAGATAAGATCTGAAGTTAGGCTATAAATAAGCTTACGATACCTACCTAGCAGGATGTTGACAGGACGTCCTTCCAAGGCATGTTATTTAGGTCTTTTACACCAGGTCTATTCTTTTTGTGTTCTGACTACCTGCTTAAGTTCCGTGTGGAAACACGAAACCCCATCATCCCGATAGTGACCCTACCCGAACTGATGGAACCGGTCTGTGCGGTCTATTTCACAGAGCGGACAAACAGGCATAACTAATTATATTACCAACTTGTATCACAAAATAAATAGACAGTACCCAATAAGACATGAAGCAAAAATCGGCTAACGCGTCACTCGCCAAGGCCTTAGTGGAAAGCAACTACTCTTCCAGGTTTCCACTACTATGTATGCCCAGATACAAACTCGAATGAACTCGAAAAAAATGATTTTGTTAGCGTTTCTATATTAATTAACTAATCCTTACTAATATTATAAATCGGAAAGTGAGTTTGTTTGTTTGATTGTTCTGCTTTCACGCCATAACTACTGAACCGATTGCTTTGAACTTTTGCAGACGTAAAGATAAAAGTCCGAATTAAATAAGAGAGTACTTTTTATCCCGGAAAAATCGTCAGATCCCACGGGATGCGCAATAAAGGCTTCGCTCAAAAACTACTGCACAAATTTTCATACGGTTTTCATCAATAGATAGAGTGATTCTTGAGCAAGGTTTTGCGGTTTTTTTTATTTCGGAAAAACGGATAGTTCCACGGGAAGCGCGATAAAACCTTCGCGCCATAAACCGACTTCCGCGCATATGTAGTCGTAGGCAAAAGCTATGACCCTTAACCCTCTATAGACCCAATCCCGAAATCCACGCAGGCGAAGCGGAGGGCAGAAAGATAATTGAACATCGCTATATCTTATATTTGCATGAAATTTGGATGAAGAAGTCACTCAATTATTTGCCAAGCACCGATATGATTTCCAGTGTATTTCCCTGGGGCTCCCTACATGCCTGAGGAAAGCCATCCCTGAGGTTTTTCGTGGGTAGGCCTCCCCCTTCTGGAGAAGAGAACCCCACATAACCGCCGGCTTGCCACAGACACATTTTTTTAAATGATCCAGACACACTTCAAAACGTAGACAAATAGTATACGTAACACCGTATTTTTATATAATCTTTCACATTAATTCAGTGAAGAAATTGTTTTTCTCTGGGGTACATTTTCATCGCTAATATTTTCTAAAGCAAATTGTAAATTAAATAAACAACACTTCCTAGTTAGAATATTGAGCTCATGATTAGAAAACATAAAAAATACATCTAATTTGATACTTCCGTTACTTAGAAAAGTCTTAAGAAAATGAGTCTCTGGAAAAGTTTGCAATTTTGTTACTGTATGATATCGACATGTCGAAAACTTTGATTCTTTTGTTATTAATTTATTATCTTTAAAACTAGACCTGAAACAGTTTTAGGCCAAATCTGTTTCCATACCATAGAACTCGAAACATACAACTTGAACCGATTTACCCAACCACTGTGTTACAACAGTAGCAGGATGCATTTTTTAACAGCCTCTCTGATCTCGTGGTTGATTACCAGGTCCAGAATTCGATTCTTTATAAGAGATGATGATTTTTTGTGCTTGAAATAATGGTTAAAAGTACTTCTGAGGCTGGCTAACAAACACCATGATATCAAAGTTTGTCACCAAACAACAATGATATTCGATTGTTATGTTCTAACAATTGGCGATAAGATAGACCACGTGTGGGAGGCATAAAACGCCAGGACCTTTTCGCCCCAACAGGTGATAGTCCTACGATCAACTCTCGCTCACTGCTACTTCAGATTTAAAATTATTTGGACCATATCCATAACCTTGGTTATTTTATGAAATTCATATTTTTTAATGCGATATACGACGTGCGATATGCGACGTATAATAAATAACTCCGAGAATAGCTCTCTCCATTGCGCATTTTCAGATGTCATCACTTACGACATGTATAAATTAAAAACTCATCTTAGACATACAAATTTAACAAGACAGTATAAGTAGCCTGTCTTGTTTAATTTGTACTAACATTTGTAAAAACTATTGTCTACTATGTCTATTCCTAAGTGGGAATAGACATAGTAGACAATACCCACTATACAGACACGATACAGACAGACAGGACCCACTGGTAAACTCTCGTGAATTCTTCCAACATTATGCCCAAGTCTTTCATGATCTTAGCTATGACCACAATATCATTCGCAAAAGGAAGTCGCATTATGTTCTCACTATTATTATTGATGCCCTGTTCTGTCCAATCTAAAAGCTTTAACAAAACCTTCAGCGTTGCTGTGAACAGTTTCGGTAATATGATGCACTGTCTGGTGAGGTGAAAGCCGAGAGCTTCCTTGCATTGAAAAAAGCGAATAAAATAGTATATTATTTAACGAGTTAAAGGCTTCGCCAAATCCGTTACAGTCCAAATATTTTAGTAATTATTTCAAAACTAAAATATGCGTATTTGGACAATTTAAGACATTTTATTTCAAATTTGTGGAAAATGAAAGAAAGCTTATAATACAAAAAATTCAAATTTAGTTGTACGTAGTGGAAATATTCTTAAACTATGTCCTCAAATTTTCTTTCACGCATTGATACAATACTATAATGCCATGCTATGTCATTTATATGAATTTTAAGAGATTTTGTAACTATTAAATGTATATTTTATTTAATATATTTGTGTACAGATGTGAACTTATTGCCAATCATTTAATGTAGGTACTTAAATTAAAATAAGTAATTTTGAAAAAAAAATGTTTAATTTCTTCATAAATTTTTCATGAAATTTATTTATTTATCATATAGTTTATTTATTTTATTGGTGTGTTGCTATATACATATTAGTTTTAGTTAGTTCATATTAATTCAAATATTTTTATAACTAGTTACAAAAATATTTGATTTTAAATGAATCTTGATTTCTGTCTGTTACAAATAATGGTTTTTAATATTTGTAGCTATGTCATAAATATAACCTACATTTAAAATATAACAACTAAAAGCAAATTTTGTAACTATACAACACATACACAAAATAATTCTGATTTAAGCTAGATGAAAATAAAAAGTATATTTATAACTTTAATTTAAGAAATAAGAAGGTATAAAAGCTTGCCCGTGGAGTATTTTTTATTTTTATAAATAATTAATTTCAATAGGTAATATATAAACACGGAATTCCTACTTTCACTTTAGTTGTAAAAGAGCCTTTTTATTATCAATTTTTATATTTTTTTATTATTTAGTCAAATAAATATGCCGTTGCCATTTGGGATTAGCAAGAATGTTGTATTGTAGAAAAAGTCAACAGAGGGAGCCAGTCACCAGGCAACAGCTCTTTGATGCTGACTGGAAGGTAGCCTATTCAGTCTATTTTTTATGACCTGCTCTGAAATATCTCTCTGGTGTATATATATCTCTCATATATAAAGTCGCACAATTGCCTCTTGACTTTCATTCCATGACCTTCGTAAAATTTTTAAAATGTATTATGCCTATGTTCCGCCACTTTAAATAATTATCATCGAGTAGTTACAAGTTCATAGCTAAAATAAGAGTTCTTACAATTCATAAACAATCGAATATTACATTTTAAATAAATATATTGGTATATATCAAGTATTAAAATAACAAATAATATTTTGAGTTTAAATCACAGTAAAAGAAGACTAGTGATAAATTAATTTATTATAACATATTTTTTACTTTCATCTTTTAGATAAACAAATTACTGTAAAATCTTTGAACATTTTAAACGTATATGTATACAATTTTCTTCAAAGCATAAATAAACATTTTATTGCCTAAATTTATATTGTTATTGTAGCTTATTGAAATAGCTTTTTGAAAACAACCTGTAATTATATTAAAGTATATCAATTCAAAGAAATTGGAACCATGAGACAAAAGAAAATACAAACATAATTCAAACCATACATTCTATGTAATTCAATTGATATTTCTTCCGAGTTCAATATTTGATTTTACAATAGTAAGTTTCCTAAAAAAATACTTTTAAATAAATTATTTTTAAATAAGGTTACAAGTATAGAAGTGTAGATAAATTTGTAGAATATTAAAGAAATAAAAACTTAAGTTAACGAGATATTTAGACTTGAAGAAAATAAATATGTGGTGAGAATTGTATACTAGTAGTACATCTCGGTCCAATGGTCTTTATAGCTTCGTTTATTCTACATTGCATATTCAATGGGTCTCGCGAAGATTTAATAGTCGGCTGACTACCAGCGGAGGAAGTGAGCTTTTAGTAAATAAATCAAATGAGCCTGCCTACCGCGCTCCAGTTTTTGCTCACTGCTCGATATGATAATGAGGTCCCCGTTTTATCGATTACCGTAGTTGTTTTACACACTTTCAATATGTAAGCGACCTCTGTTTTTACATGTAAATTAAGAATACAATTGCAGAGACACTAAATTGTGTTAATTTTGTGATATTATAAATACGATTTAGTTATTTTAATCATAGCAGCCACTGATCTTTCAAAATAAAATTTGATTAACAATCAATAACTTATCACTACATAGTATAAAACAAAGTCGCTTTCTCTGTCCATATATCCCTATGTACGCTTAAATCTATAAAACGACGGATTTTGATGCGGGTTTTTTAATTGATAGAGTGATTGAAGAGGTCGGTTTATATGTATATAAATATATGTATACAATAATAACATAAGCACCCCAGGTGGTTTGTTTAATAATATTAATTTTTGAATTGACTACTACAGTTCTGTTTTTATTTTTTTAATTCAATCTATTTTAAAAGCGTATATTTTTAGTTTTTTAAACTATAATTTATTCTATACCACGTTCACAGTTTTTCTGTAGTGCATTTAGTATCAGCATTGCACCCGTGCGAAGCCAGGGGCAGGTCGCTAGTTATTTATAAAACATTTATCATATAATCGTTCTAATAATTGTTAAGTAATAATAAATGAATATAGAAATTTGCAACAACTAAACTATGACTTTAATACTATTGCATTGTTTTATTTATTTCAAAAATTCACAGAATCAAAAGCTCCCGTAAAAAAGCTACTAATTAATTAAAACACAAATGAATAAAAATATACTAGTCTTTTTGAAGCAAAATCTCATAAAATGATACTCTACGTTGCTCAGATCTAGTGGCACATACGAGTATATTCCGCCTTGAGGTATAGCAAAGTGCGATGGAGCGCAGCTTGCTGAGTGTTAGAAGAACAAACAGAATAACACACACTGAAATATTATGGTGACCAAGACGGGAATTGTAAGTCTTAAATAGTGTTGGGCAGGTTACCTTGGCAATACTGCCATTTACTGCCTTTGATCATATGTATACACATACGAGTATGATCAAAGATATGAACAGAATGAGAATGCGAGAATAAACGTAGAGCTACTAAGGCGGGGCCAGGGCGCAGTGGCGAATATCGGACGATATGGTTCGAGGTGACAAGGATCAAGAGCATGTGAAAAAACTTGGACGAGACCAAAGCAGTGGAACAGTATAGTTAAAAAATAATATATCTAACATAACGGACGATAATATGTAGCTATTATTACATTTTTAATTTGTCAATATTAAGATATTAAAAAAATGAAAAATATACAGCAAAAATGTGCATTTTGCCACAGGCACGAGCCTACCTCAACTATGTTGTAATAAAATGTAATAGTGCGAATTGGTTGACCACATACACCGTTGAATTTCGACGCAGATGTATGCAGGATGCCTCGCAATGTTTTTCTGCACCTTAGGAGCGTCAGATAAATATATATTGTATGTATTTCAAAAAACAAAAACACATTGGTAAATAACAGGACCCGCTTAGAGCCCCGCGAATCATCCGTTTCGAGGATCAGTGCCATCGATACTCCTGAGGTGATTAATATGAAAACTTTGTGTATATTTGACAATTACATTTTTTGTGTCATGTATGTAAATTATCAAATTTTTGTTTAGCTCAATGCAAGATACAAGTTACATATAAACATTTTTAATGTTTCAATAAAGCATTATTTTCAATTTCTTATCCTGTCAGTTTCTTAGCGATCAGTTTCTTATCCTGCTTCTGCTTACAAAATCATTAATGATCATTTGAAATTCGATTTTGGTTTTAAAGAATATCTCGACAGCTATGAGTATATATAATAAGTCCATTCACTTCATATGATAATACAATCCAGTATTTATGTGACAAATATTAATGGCGTATAAATTGCCACAACTTAGCTTACGTTTGAGAGCAGATCGTGGAATAGCATATTAAAATGAGTTCAATACAATCAAATTGATTATTAATAGTGGGTAACTGATGGTAACATACTAATAATATATTTCCTTCAAGATATTTGCGTCCGTTTTCTAAGGTCATCTTATTATATATGCTTTGCAAGTGTGAATACAACAAACAAAGCTTGCAGCTGCGTAATATTGATTACTTCTATAATATAATTTATATAACTGCACATAATTTCTCTAAATACTTATTTTCAAGTAAGAGATAACCTAACTCAAGGATTTTTATCTTTTCAACCTTTAATTTTATCCTTCTACAGACGATCCGACTTGCTTCGGGTTGGGTCTGAGCATGTGCACTGCCTCTTATAATATTATATTATATTCGCAAATGGAAGCGACAGCCGAGACAGCTACACTTCAGTTAAATCTTCATATACCATCTTCCTACAGCCCCAACGTCTGATTGATTGATGCCATAGTAGCGTAGAAGTAGCACTCCATAGTCGAGTGGATAGTACACCGGTTTCAAGGTGTCGCCATCTCTGAGGTCCCGGGTTCGAGTCCCGGTGGGGGCAGATGTTTGTGTGATGAATGCGAGCATTTGTACCTTAGTCATGGTTGTTGATATATATTTCTATAAAAATTATTTATATATGTATAATATATGTATGTCTATCCGTTACCCTAGATCCCATAGCACAAGCCTTACAGAGCTTAGTTTGGGCTAGGCTAATTGGTGTAAGTGTAACAAATATTTATATTTATTTATTTATGAAATATATTTACCATGGAAATATTTCCCTGTACCTTCTTTTCTGCCTCCTACTGCCAAATGATATACTCGTAGACGAACCTATGTGGAATTACCACAGCCCGGTCGTTAGAATATTGTTCATGGCTTTGGGATGATTTGTTTCTTTGTGCTCGTGAGATCATGAAGTTGAAATGTAGTCTTCATACTTGTCTAATTTTCTTTTTTATCTATATTTCATAAGGCACCAAGACTTAATATTGTACAACATTATTGAACAAATCACTGATGTACAAAGTACTTTTTCAAATACTAATTTGTGCATTCGCGTCGCCCCGATTATCAATTTCGTTTCAATTTTACAGAATAGGTGTTTTTTGTCCACATAAAGTGTTTATTGATGTTTTTTGTGGGCACTGCTTTAAACTCGTTATGGATGCTGAGCTGTTCGACACCACTTACTAAGCAGTTTTTTGAAAGTAATGCAGTTTAACATACTGTTTCTATTTACTCATGTTTTTCATGTACGATATTTAATTTATATAATATAAATAATAAAATGAAAAAAATTATGATTACGTAAATGTTAAGTCATGCCATATGTTCTGCTTACTTCATTTTTCATGAATGTTAATTCAGCCATATAAGACGAATTTACAAAAATGTTGCATAGATTTGGCACACATTAATATAACTAAATGCAAAAGAAATATATATATATATATATATATATATATATATATTATATATATATATATATAATATATATATATATATATATATATATATGTGTATAAATCAATTGGCTCATACATTTATTTTGTTAAAAATAAATTGCTTCAGTCTTAATTATATTTTTAGTTTATTTTATTTTTGATTTTAATTACATTTTTAGTATAGTATGGTACATTTTTTACATTAATACTTCAGTATATTTACTTAAGAGTTGAATTTTCTTTTATTGTTTTTCTATATTTATTCTGAATTTCTGAAAAAGCTTGAACTAGCTTTACAACTATAACTATATAGTTGTAAAGCTAGTTCAAGCTTTATGTTTGAAACCACGAAAATGACCTTTCGTGAGTATTACAAGAGGAAAAAATGTATAACACGGTAATACTACACTTAAGGTCGATGCAACAAATTCTCCTAATTGTTCGTCGTTTCTTTATTTGATACTAGCTTTCTGCCCGTGGCTTCGCCCGCGTGAATTTCGGGATTAGGTCTATAGAGGGTTAAGGGTCATAGCTTTTGTCCACGGCTACATCTGCATGGAAGTCGGTTTATGGCGCGAAGGTTTTATCGCGCTTCCCGTAGGACTATCCGTTTTTCCGAGATAAAAAATACCGCAATACCTTGCTCAAGAATAACACATGAAAATCTGTGCAGTAGTTTTAGAGCAAAGCCTTTATTGCGCATCCCGTGGGATCTGTCGGTTTTTCCAGTATAAAAAGTACCCTTTTTTTTTTGTTCCCCTGAGGAAAATGCATTAAGTTGCATACCCCGGCTGTGGCGAGCCGGCGGTTATGTGGGGCTCTCCTCCCCAGAAGGGGGAGGCCTACCCACTAAAAACCTCAAGGATGGCCTTCCTCAGGCATGTAGGGAGCCCCCGGGAACACCAAGCCACTTCCGGGAACCCCCACCCTCCGCTCCCCCGCCGATACAGGGGAGCTCTCCTCGGGGGAGGCTACACTACCTCCCCCGGTCTCCTCCACCGACGACGCCCCCCGGCCACGGAAGGGGCGTGGTCCATCCCGGGTCGCCGTAGCGGTCGCGACTTCCTCGGCGACCCGCGGCGGCGCCGCGGCTGTGCTACCGAGTCCGGCGCCGCCTTCTTCGAGCGGGATCGGCCATCTCCCGACCCCGCTCGGAGTATAAAAAGTACCCTATTAGTTAATCCGGACTTTTATCTTTACGTCTGCAAAATTTCAAAGCAATCGGTTCATTAGTTACGGCGTGAAAGCGTAACAAACAAACTCACTTTCCGATGTATAATAGTTATTAATAAGGATAGCATCTGAGTACTCTTCTGAATATTCTTCGCATGTTTTCCTTTTCACGCAACCGATAATCAAAATAATTATTCATAAATATTATGCATAAATCATAGATACAAACATACATTCTGATAATTGTTATTCTGTGAATTGCTTATATATTTTTGACTACCTACTCTTACTTAATTCTTCTTCTAATATCATGTCTCCTACTTTTCACCGCACTACTTTAAAATTTTGTGCAATTGCTGTGGCGATTAATTCGTTATTCTTACCCACAAAATGTATTCAATGAAATTAATTAATATTTAAAAAAAGCAGTGATATGATTTAATTTTAGTTGTAATTATAATAACAGACGAATAGACCAACAACTGGATGCCTATCACATGACAGAATCGAGATGACTCCGACACTTCACTCAGAGTGGGACTTGCGTCACACTCCTCATCAGTGTGAACAAGTGCTATCGACACTCGCATAAACATCATGTATTTATGTTCCAACTGAGTTTATGGCTCATTAATACATTATTGCCATTGTCTACTAATTAAGGCCCATCGCCTCAGTATACAAAGCCAGCTGATTATTATGCGTGATCACCATTTAAATGTTAATTAGATTTATTAACACACCTGATCAAACTCGGCGTATTAATGTTCACGTGAAACGATTTAATTTACTTCATTGAAATTATATAAAAAGTGATATGATGAGTCAGGTGAAGTAACAGTATATAATATACAAGTAAATATAACATTACCACTGTTATAGTTCTTAGTGTTTTAATTCTTTGGTAAGTGTCGTCTCTGATATTTTAATAAAATTTTGTTCAATAAATAATTTATTTCTATACATAAATCAATTTTTATTCAATTGTCATTGTCTTATAAGTAACGCAAGCGAAGTATAATAATGTCTTTGCACCCTCCCCTGCACATATGGTAACATCCTTTTTGCTATTTTAGTGAATTGAAATAATTTTAGTTTATCTTTTTATTATTTTATAAAAACTAATGATTTTCAATGTTATACGTGTTTAGCCTAATATGTATTAAATTTCTTCATTGTTAAATTTTCTTTCTTTTTTTCAATAGTGTTTGTGTTGTTACAATAATAAACTACGCTGGAAACAAGTAGAACCTTAAACATGACAACACTTAATAAACGTCTCAAGATTAAGTAATTTGAGTGGTTACAGTTTGTTATTTCTACAAGAATTCTTCTACAAGGTTTGGGTTCTTTACAACCCTTTCAAATAAGATGTTTTAACATATATTAGCAGAACGGAAAAATCGAAAAAAGTATATTCTTAAATCAAGCCGGGAACAATACGGATAGTTTGTTTATATTTATTTTTATTTAAATCTATTCACTATATCAACTATATGGATAATATATAATGTAAAGAACTGTATTTTATAAGGATTTTTACTTGGTGTAAAACGTAACAATGATTAATCGAATAGTTAACAAAATAAATACATTTACAATTTTTAGTGTTATGATATTTAATGTAAAAATCGCTATGAATCATACATAAATATATTCATGCACTTACATTCAAATATGCGTGCCATAAACATTTTACTAATACTGTGTTGTTGTAATTTGGTACATTTCAGTTTAGGCATTAGAGTAATTTTAATCGTTTTTATTGACCTTCACGTGTATTTGTGATTAAATAAACTAAAAGTTTGATAATTGTGAACTTATCGAAATTATGTACAGTCAACAACACGTCAAATTTAACATTTGCACTACAAAAACTGCTGCTATTACAAGTAATATAAGAGCTGTCTCAAGGTCAACATATAAAGCCTGACACGTAATTGTGTGTACATCAGAAATACCATAACAAATATGTATTAGTGAGACATGTTTTTTTTTTAATAAAGAGATTATTTTCTTTTCTTGCTTAACGAAATGTCACATGGCTGATATTTTTTCTATAATTAGGTATAGCGCAGTTAACTATTATAATATTCGCATTTCTTAAATTTAACCACTAAATATTTAGTATTTTGTACCGAGATGTAATTATCAGTTCTTAATTTTAAAATTTCAACTAATTACCATTTTTAATATTTTAACGTAACTTGTAACAGCTATATCAATTTTATGAATATTATGACTGAAAACTGACAACATATCAATTTGGTTGAATATTTTTATTGTTGGTACAGGTGCAAAAAATTGCGAGTCTATTCTAGAAGACAACTTATTAAACTTTTAAATTTGAGAAATAAATTCTCCAATTTCATCGTCTTTCGTTGTGAAAGAAAAAAGAATCGGTCACTATTCTATTTAAGAATACTTAATTCAAACAATAGATTTTTATTTAGATATTAATTATTCGTTTCTATATTCGTTACTTCTAATTAGTTAATTAAATGTTTTAGCCGAGATATCTCTCCAATGTTTTACACAGGCTACTATTTTATTTATCACGAAATAGCATTAAAATAGAGATACCATTAGATAATAGTATTATATTTATTACATAATTTTAAATATGTCTTTAAAGTAAATGGAAGCAGTTGGAGAATTGTAGAAGAAGAAATATGTTTTCATGCTCTCATCAATGGAACAACGAACCTTACAACCTAGTTACTTAAAATGGGTAGATTGAACAAGATGAAAATTATTTTGAAAACGCGTGTAGCGCCAACGTTTACAAAAGTTAAAGGCTCAACACTGGAGGTTGTTGACGAGTACGTTTTACTGAAACAAATAGTCTATAAAAGTAGGTTTAATATCCACAAAATAGTCAATTAACAGATACGTCTGATTGCAAGTTAAATACATAACCGGAATAAGCTACTTTGCTATGATAATAATAGTCCAATTGTTATGATAATAATAAATGAATAAAATAGTGTATTCTTTAACTAGAATTTTGAAGATAAGAAGAAATTAGTAATAGTATTTTCATACTTACTTTAATCAACCATTAAAGTTAGATACGTCATAAATATATAATGCTGTAAATAAGACAAATGTATGTAATGTATAGTTAACAGAAAACTCTGCCTACCCCCAATATAGAAAGAGGCATGTATTGTGGGTTTGTGTGTGTATAACTAAGTCTGGACGGAAAGATAAAGTAATTTTTTTTTTAATTCACGACAAATACCATTAACTCTAAATTGTGTAACATAAACTATGAAATGATATTGTGATTATATGTATACATGTGTAAATATTTTGTGTGTGTTAAGAACTCCAGCGCAAGATTCGTCACACAACCGAAATGGTGAGCCTCTTTGATCTCGGGGTTAGATTTATGCAACGTATACCACGTATAATTTTTGGCTACGGATGATAACACCTCATGAGACCAACCCTCCGTATCGTTTCTCAAAATTAATATCTCTAAATAAAGTCCACGGGAATACTTTATATCTACATACGTCATATTTCTTGGACAGTACTGTTATATTACAAATAATTATATAAAATAACTATTACGTTTTGCTTTGATAATAGTATTAATTTTGGCTACGTTGCGAGGCCACTACTCACAATTTAGTTGAAACCCAACTGAAAACTAATGTAGAGCAGAGAAAAAATGCACATTCGTAACAAAAAAGAATTTATAGATTAATGAATTCATAACTTTTTTAATGACAACACTTGACGTTATAAAGAGATTGTGCTTTTTACGTTCATGTGGTAACCCTAACTCGGGCGAATATTGAGTAACTCGCCGGAAACGCTAGTGGGCAATCTTGGGGCCGATCTGGTGGCTAATTAGTGGGACCGCTGAGGCTATGCGATCTATGTCGTTGGTACTCGACGAGCATTTCGCCAACTCATCGATGCAGCTGCTTTCGAAGATGACAAATGATAATCGCCAAATCAATAGAACTCACATTCATCATTGATTCATCGACCAAATTGGAAGAAATTAAAATTTAAAATACCAAAGACTATTTGTAAAACTCATTAATTCAGTAAATGGAAGACTTAACCAAAAACATAACTTTAAATTCAATAGATGGATTCTTGGTTGTTTACGCACAATTACGTTTACGCATGTTATTTAAGCACATTAAAAATGTATTATAAAAAGGAGTCGTGTGATTCTATAATTTAACATTAATGACAAAAAATAATGTCAATGCATGAAAATTACTTTATAGCCGGCTTAACCTATATGGCTTAGCCGTATAAGACTTAAAAGGATGTAAAAAAATATTTGGCATATGTCATTCAAATATCATTGCAACAACATTAAAAATATTATATTCATTCCTTCGCTAAACAAACGTCGTATTGTGGCTCTTCAGTAAAGGTGTTATTAAAAGTGTATTTTTGTTGAAACACCAAAGATAACATTAATGATGTTCGTGGAAAATATATATATAAAAAACAGATAGTACACCGCAATTATCTCTGAGGGTCGGGTTCGAATCCCTGGTAGTAGAATGTCGTGGGGCAATAAAATATATTATATGTATAATATATGTATGTCTATCCGTTACCCTAGAACCCATAGCACAAGCCTTACAGAGCTTAGTTTTAGGCTAATTGGTGTAAGTGTAACAAATATTTATAATATTTATATATATAGTTCGTGTAAGTCGAGGCTGATATGCATCACTGCGACCTATTAAGATCTATTGTGACCAGCCTCCTATGTAGGTTCTATGTGGCCGTACCTACAGTAGCTCCCTTAACTGCACTAGCCAAGAAAGATAGGTTCCCAGTTCGGATTGTTTTTTTTCATCTGGGTCAAGGATGTGTTTCCCCAGGTGTCTGCTTCTTTTGTGAATCAACGGTTCACAGTAGCACAAGAGGTGTATTGGTGTTTCACGCTCTTGTTCGCAGAATCTGCATGTGTCAGTGTCCTTAAGTTTCATGTTGTAAAAAAAATATAATTATATTATAAATTATATGGTAGCGACATATTACACTCTTAGAGGATTACCTCGGGTGCATTGTGTTTAAATGTTCTTAATATCATTTAATTTCTGTATTTTCTACATAATGAGATAGTACTGCAATTATACATTTAAATTACAAATAAATGAAATGCCTATTTCATAGTTATAACTTATTGCTATACATATTACAGCTTTGTATGACATTTTGTTCAGTATATTAATATTTTTATATTTTACTATATGATTCATATCTATAAGGTAGTAGAAGTGGTTTAAGATATGTAAAGCTACATATATGTATATAAAAATTATCAAATTCGTATCGATAGCGATATGGTCATGGTACTAGTCTTCTAATCGAGAGATTCTGAGAGGCTGAAATTGAATTCTGCCATGTATCAATATGTTTTGAATACCATATGTATATTTATCTAACGTTCCGAAGTTGAAGGAAAACATGATGGGGCAAACTGCATACCCCTGCGAAAAAAATCTAAGGTGTAACTAGTCAACCAAACTACACTGGACCAGAGTGATTGACTAAGATTTAATAGTCCTAAAATAGAAAGGGTAGGTTCGAGTCCTTCAATAGAGACATATGAGCTGTGATTAATAAATGATTAAACATCTAAGATAATAAAATGATTATCCGTGTTTGTCCAATAGACACACTTGCATTTATTTCTTAGAACTTTTAAGCATAAACTGTAATCATATTTTACAGGAAAGCAATTAAATTAGTACTAGCGAATAAATTGTGTCAGTATGTATGTACATAGGTACTCTAATAATAAATGATAAATACTTATAGATAATAAAATAATAATATCATATTTTTGCAATATCTCTCTAACTACGAGTATTTGAATGTTACTAGTATTTTTATTGTGAATGTAATAATTTGACAGCCAAATCATTTTAATTCTTGAAATAAAAAAAGAAGTTTGCATTGCGTCGGATATTTTTCAACTTCAATCTGTATAAATTGCTTACCTATTTGTTTCAGTTTTTTATTTCAATTGTTTGCAAGTACTGAAAAGTGTTCAGAAAACAAACCGAATGTTAACAAATTTTACAAATGCAATCAAATAGTAAGACACAAATATTTAGCATTTCTCAAAAATTTAATGTCAGTATTTCTAGCAAATGCAAAATAGGATTTTTTTATATTTATATAAAATTTTGTTAAAAGCCGTGAATAAGCATGTTTTTTTAAATTTTATTACTTAAAATCGCCACGACAATTTTTTATTGAGAGATGTTTAACTACTAAATAGTTGTTAAACATCTCATAATTTTCATAAATCAGATACGTGTATTATTTATTGATAAGAATAACAATTTTTCTTGTTTTTTGATTTCAATCTGACTAATAACGAGTCAACATTTCAGAAGAAATGGATAAAAAATAAACGGAAATCATTTGTTGCTTACCATTTGGGGATATATTCAAAGATTGTGTGATGGCAGGCGCAGGCGGCGCCGGCTCCATCTTCCAGGGCGCGCAGCACGAGGCAGGCGAAAACTCGGGCGTGGGGCCGCTGCCCGCAGATATCAACATGGTCGACCCACCTTCCTACAGGGTAGTCGCGACGAGATCATGCGGCACCGAAAGTCACTTTACAGTTCACCAAATGCTTAACTCAGGCGCTAAGTTCTCGTGTCGATTGTCATAAGCACCTATGGCACGGACGCGGCTATGCTCGCACGCGCTCGCTCGAAGCTCAGCCAGAACACTGAAGAGCGCGCTTGCCGTGCCGGCGCGCCCACTCGCGCGCCTTCTTCCATTCGCGCCTTTGAAAAAATCTCCGCCACCAAACAATAACAAAAAAAAACTGCCTCTACCGAATAGAGCCTCTGTGCACCTCTCACTCTAACATTCTTAATTCGATTTCCGAACGCGTCAAAATTACAGCAACACTCGATCCGATTGCTGCCTTCCGTCCCATTCTCGGATTTTTAAATTCGACCGTAAAACCTCACTATTCTAAAAATATACCTAAAACAATGTAGACAAGGACTAAAATCCAAGTATAACTTCGTTTAGCTTAGGCTGTTTCTTGCTTCAAACACGAATAAAGCTACTCCTACTCGCACTCACGCAGTTCGGGTTAAGCTTGAAATGAATGAAAGAGACGGACTCTCTGACGGTCGATAGAATTACGGTAGTGAGCACAGGTGATCTTTTGCCATTTCTTCACAGCGGAGGTGTTAATGTATACTTCTCTCTTTCTAACTAGCGCTATTTTGTAAGCCCGTCCCGAGACAAATACATAACGAAGATTACAGTTTTAATTAAACGCAGTTCTAGTTGACCATGCTTAGCATCCGCTTTAATAAGTGGTATCGGACGCGCTCCATTCTAATTAACTCGAAGACTAGATTCGTTACCACAAACTTTATTGCTCGCACTGAAGACTTTATTTTCAGTTTCTGTTAGGTAATTATAATAACAAATGTGGGAATGGCCCGATGGAATTTAATGGTGGATACAAAATCGATATTGGGACATGCAGACAACTCTTTGACGTTGTCCCTTAATAATATCATCATACAATTGTAAACATAAAGAATAAATATAAAGTAAATTTTGTAAAACTAATACAGCTCTTGAATCAATATTTTGTTTTTCTTTGTTCGGTGACCATATCAATTATCACTAGTTCACGAATGCAACGGAATGTACTAAATAATCTAAAGAATAACTTTACAAATAGTTCTATTAGCGATTATTTGAGTTTAATTTATACTGTAAATACTTAATTATCTGATTGTAACATACATATAAGCAGACAACAAATCATTATACCGTAATTGAAATCAATAATTGAGCCATATGCTGCCGTGTCGGAAAGTACGACGAGAAATATTAAATCTGTACTTATTAACAGTAATTACGGTCGGAACTGCGGTCGACAAATTGCAGTTGCAATAAATAAATCTTTTGATCGAACTCTATAATTGTGCCAGTATCGCAGCGGTTTTTGTGTACATACTTAAAAGACCCTATGCCGCACGCAACTGACGCGACTCTATGTAGAGCAGATTGTATTCTTTTTTGACTTACCATTAATTATCTTATTAGACATTAAACTTCAAATTTCATAAATGTCTACATAACATATTTTATTGTAACTATTATTTACAGATAAATAAAATACTTGAAATTAACGTTTGTCTTTATAACAAATACCTTAGTAGAGCTGCAGTTAAACCTTTTTCAACATGAGCTAGTGATGAGTCTGATTGATCATGGGGACGTTCAATAATCATGTTGCATATTCAATAGAATTTTACCTAAATCTTTGATCTGTAAGGCTATGGAAACTATAACATTAGCACAGTTCTCAACTTGCCCTAATTCATGAAAAGTTATGAAAATATAAAAGGCATTTCGTCTGTGCGTCTAAAATAATAGGCCCATCAAAAAAATTAAGAAAATTCATTTATTTTGATTTTATATTATAATCTAAATATAATCTAACTTATTTAGTGTGCCAAATAACCATGAAACTGTAAACTTCGTTTACTTTGCAGGTTTAGGTAGATACTGTATTAATTTTACGTGGTGCTTGACTGAACATTTTTATAAATGTAAGATTTAATGCACGATAATTTGCAAATTAAATACCCAAAAACTTATTAGGGTAATCGACTGAAATAAAAATAGAATTCAATTTGACATTAGTTTGACAGATTTTGCATATGGTAGATAGTTTAATTTATCGTATACCTACTTTGGAATGAATTTGTTAAAAATAATTAGGGAAAAAAAAAGACTACGAGATATTTTATAATTTAGCTTTTTTGTTGTAACGTCAATTTTGACTACGAGAACCTGAAATTACATGCTTAGTAATCCGTTATCTTACTTTTAGTAATCTGTGCTAGCTAGGTTAGGTTAGGTTTCACGACGTTATAAGTACTGTCAAGAATATAGACTTTCCTAAAATCATATTATTATATTTATATAACAGTATTAGTAATCATTAAAAACATAAGAATATAAACATTATAGAAAACACAAATAATATATATAAAATAGGTATGGCACAGGAAACTCAACTGTAATACCGCAAACAAGTATGGATGGTGCTTATCGAATAGATACGTAGGTGCCTATTGATTTTTTATTACAGGTAAATAAAACTCTTAACATTTGTCGTCGCACCAGATGGTAACAGACGATTTAGAAAGTAGGTAGTAGTCAAATTCAATTGGACTCCTAACAAATGAGAAAACGATTTAACATTTTTTAAATATTTTCGTTTATTTAAATATACCATTTATTTATAAATAGAAAGTTATTGGTAATTTTGTTTATACACTCATAATACAAATTAGGTGACAAAGTATGACGTCACGATTGCAGTGTATTTAGTGTGGAGCATCTTTGAGTGATCCGCTACAGCGCGGCAAACATATTGTGCTATCTTTAAAAGTAATAACAGTAGTTATATTGCAATATTTCTCACCTCATCAGTTGGCAACGTACGATGTAGTTCCAAGGTTGTTGCCTAGAGCGACATGCACCGAAAACTAAACACATAATAGTTGAGTATCCTCAATGCTGTACTTACCCATTTACGATAACGAACACATCTCTCGTCGGCGTTGTCTACTTTGGTTGTGGTTTAATTTTATTTTTAAATGTGTAGTGTCTCACAGGACAGGGGCGAGACACGCAGGATTTACTGTCGAGATAGGCGTGGGTGTCAACTAATGAATATAGTTATTTATTTATAGCAGACTGGACACCAGCTTTTATCTGCACCGCCATGACATACTCCCAGATCCCAGTGCTATATACAACATATTACTAGATAAACTATATCTAAACTTTGCGATCAAACTTTTGCGATCAATTAAATACTGTTATTAAATTAATTTTCATTTATATTTCTACTGACATACATGACTATATGTAGGCATAACCGCAATTAGTTCAATCTTAGGTACCTATTAATTATTTGTCATGATCATTTCATTGCGTAACTAATAATTTTATTTAATTGTAAAATCGCGCATATAATGTAAACTATATTTTACTTTCAAAGAAAATAAAAATCATCCTTCTATTTTATGAGTATTTTTATTGATTATATTGCCCAATATTTTGAGGTTAGATCTAAAGCAAATTTTACTCAAAAAAGCAATGCTTTGATAATATGAATATATCTAAATAAAACAACAGAAAATTATTTCAGCAAACCTATAAAAAGCTCCAATAATATATTGATTACTTATGTAG
Organism: Scirpophaga incertulas; assembly: GCA_036419045.1. NCBI lineage: Eukaryota > Metazoa > Arthropoda > Insecta > Lepidoptera > Crambidae > Scirpophaga > Scirpophaga incertulas. The sequence continues at coordinate 14,168,296 of CM071637.1, read as the reverse complement.
ATTGTGTTGAATGTTGGTTTGTATACAACGTAGAAAATAAAAATACATAAGTTCGTTATATTATTTAGTTATTAACAAGAAAATATAAGCTCGACAGTTTAATCAATAAACTATAAAAACATTGAGATTCTTAAGGCTCTACTCTTTTATGTTAAGAGGCCTATTACAATTCTTCATTCTGTAGATCCCGACAACTCATTGAAGGTCACACGTCCAAAATACTGTGTTGACGCTACGATTAAGCGATTTTGATACTTTTCCCAAAATTTATATTTATATTTTTATGGAATAATTCGTTATTGCTATATATATCGTATACGAAGAAACACATTATATGAAGATGATATTATAAATAGATGATATTGATAAAAATAATGTTTATTAAATATTACGTAGTATGTTATTTAGCAAAAGACGGTTTTAGTTTTAAATTTAAAATAGGTCAGATTAGAAAAAAACTAGTTTCCAATTATATAGGAGTACAAAATCATCATAAAACAGAATCACCTATTTGCCGAATTTCCATCAAATCAATCCAATGGTTTTGGTGTGAAAAAGCTTTAGAAATAATAGATAAAAACAATATATAGAATAGAATAACTTTAAAAAATATGAAATTAAAATAAATAATAGTTCAAAAAAATAATTTTAGAAACGTGATCAAAGCTGATAATCGCACTATACACTGACGCTCAACGGCACGATCACTGCATTCGATCGATGTTGGTGCAAAGAAATTTGACATAGGTCTGAGGAGCCCTCAAGCTCTAATGAATTCGGACGGTTTTTTTTTCCTCGCGGAAGGAAGCAGTGAATCCTCATAGGGGGCGCGCCACCACAGTGGTCGCTATGACAACCCCCTGGTGCTCGGACGACCTTGCACCGGATACCACCCGCGCCCGGTCTACGGCGGGTGGTTATGTTGGACTCTGACAGAAGGCCAGCCTACCAACTAAACACTGCCTAATGCCTTTGGCCGGGCAGAAAGCCTGGGGCCCTATCGGCTTCATCTGAGCGCTCGCCCTCTCAGGGGAGGGGGCGAGGCAGATCAATTCGGACGGCCTGTGCATCGCATTTTGTAGTAATTTTGCAGTATGATTTATCGTTTTTATTAAAATAAGATAATAAATTCATGGTTAAAAAATATAACATATTTATTCCTCATAAAGTGACATTTATTCTGGTATAAATTTTATTAATAAATACTATCGTAGATAGAAGATATTTACAGTCAACTTAAAGCGATTTTCGTAGTTTTTTCGTTTAGAATATTTTTTTTTTCTATATTAAATCAATAATTTATCAAAATTCCGAGGCCAATACAAACTATATGACTACACAAGAGACAAAATTATCATTTTTTAATTTCATTTATGTAGAACAGTAGATCAATCCAGGAGCTCAAAAAAGTGCGTTCGCGCATTTTATGAAAATCTTTCTCTACAATTTTGGGTTTCGTTAAAGAGTTAAGCAAAATCTACAAAAAGCGAGGCGAACGATGTCAATAGCTATTCTGCATTATTCATTAAGTCAAAATTGATAATGTATCTTTGTTTCTGATATCGAGAACGCCAAAATTGACCATTTTACGCAGAAATCGCGTTCGAGATGTAATATGGCTCTTAAGCTAATACGTCTTCTAGCATTCTTCTTTCAAATTAATTTGAGGACCTATTATGAAAGTTGTAATTTAATATCATAAAAATGTATAAAGATTTAGTTAATATATTTATATATCATATAATAAACTATGATATTGAGAGGTAGGTTTGATTCAAACATGACTACGAGTATTGACATTAGCTAAGCTAAATATGCTATGTGGCAATATTGTTAAAATATACATAGATGTTTCACGGCGACAATATACGCGTCGATATCGTAGTTATCAACATAACTTTCAATGGATGATTATTTGATCCTATAATTCGATTTGAAATGAATTACGTATTACGCACATATTTATCCCACCAATACAAAAAGACCAACTGGCGTGTAGTTGGGTGGACTCCACATCTTCCGAATCTTCCGATTTAAAGACCAGTACCGATACCACATCGCCACCGATGCTCGAATATTGAATTATACTTATTAAGCAATTAATTTCCAAGTTTTGTTACAATTTATTATCTTATAACCTGGTGACAATCCAATAAATATTAGAGTTTCATATAGGTAAGTGTTTATTTGGATTTCTTCACTTAATTATCTTAAAATACTGCAAGTGGACGTAAGACTATACTATATTAGGCTTATAGACATATACCATATTACCAGCACATGAGCAAAACATCTGGTTCTATTGCTGACCATATATAAATAGAATAGTACGCTAATGACTTTATCATGAGCATGCTATTATTAATGATATGTAGATGTTTGGTGTATAGTTAACTACAGAAGTCATGTAAATCTACTAACACAAATTAGAACAATTGTAGCTCAGTATGTTTCCGTTACGGGCACTGTGTAAATTTCATATAAAAATATGTCCTGTCGATATCGACTACAAGTGAATGTAAACTCATAACAGCTATACTTTTTTTACAACTGACACTGTAGATTCTTAAGTAAGTATATTCTTGTGAACAACTTCAATTCAATAATGAGACCGCTTCTTTAAGAACGTTCCTGAGACGTTTTGGTATTAAGCTACTTTTTAATACAAAATATATAATGTTTTACAGGACTCGAGGAACAACTTAAGCAATTCTAAAAATAATATAATGATCTAAACGGTAGAAAAGCAATTAAAGATAATAAATGGCGCTAGCGAGAATACGTTACAGTGACAAGTGATGCAGTGATTTGCTCTCCATCATGGGTAAAAAGCAGTCGGAGCTCTGCCTACAGAGTGTGAAAAATATGTTGATGTGTAGACTATGCCCGCCTTCTTCCTCCTGAATGCAACCAGTGGAGTCTAGGAAGCTTGCATTATACAGGTTGCTATCTGTCGCCCATCACCTGAGTGCTATTAGAGAATCGCTGGCCTTTCCGATTTAGGAACTAATATATGTAATAACTAATAACAAGGGCTTGCCGCCTTAAGCACACACCATGGACGAGCTTTTAAGGCATATATGAAAGGCACCCTAGGATTTTGATTAGTAGGCTTTGGCTATCACTAAGCCTACAAAGACCGTGAAGCATTTCCTAACATTATTACCTTATATCTCTCCTTATCGATATCATCGTAGCGTAACCTGACTAAATATGTACCTCAACTTATAATATTAAGTAGCTGAAAATTAATTGAATTTTCACGCACACATTGAACACCTTAATCTTCATTTGATTGAGCGGTATACGACAATTTTTTTTCCTCAAGTAAATTTGTAAGACTACTAATTTATCAAAAACATGAACTCATATCTTATTATATATAAATAATTTGAAACCTATCGCCTTGAGGTATAGCATATTGGATTGACAGCGAGATATTATGAATGAGTAATCGAGTAACTTCAAATAAAATACAACTAAACTAGCATGATTCATACAAAAAGAAAATTATATATTAAAAATAGGTAGGTACCCAAGTCAAGACGATTCCTAAGGAACTAAGGTTAACATTTTACTAATTCTATTTGCTTTATTTTAAAATAATAATAACATAATGTAGTTATAAATGTATAGCGGCTATATAATATATATCTTTTCTTCAAAAATAAAGCAATAAATGAAAAAAATGAAAAAATGATATCTTTAATAAAATAAACTCAATAAACTTGCACTACTGTTTAGAAATAACTTAAGTACTAGATTCAACATTAAAATTATCTTCGCGGAAATATTATGGGGAATACCAGCTTATACGAACCAAGCGTCCTTTCGTAAGCGTATCTCCAACTACACGCATTCTAACCTACGTTAGGTCATAATACTATATGCAAATATAAACAATTTTTGACATATGTCACACTCCACCACGTAAATGCTGGGTTAAAATCTGAGATGAAAATGAAACAGTTATTCAAAATCAGAAAATAAATTTTATAACTATAAAATTATATCAACATATTCTCGATATGTTAGCCAGCAATATGATTAAATAATTATCAAATATTTTTTTCACACGCACATATAATTTATAACTAACTCAAAATATATAACTTATAAAACTTTATTAAACACAATTAAATTAGTCCAATAATAATATACCTAGCATGTTTTTGTTCACCAGGTAGGTGGTTGTCAGATCGTGTGTCGCGGCCTGGGTGGTCCGGTAAGCACAAATATTTTGAGCATATTATGATGGAAATGATCGCCGTTTGTGAGTGAGGCCGTTTATTGTCACTTGGAGCACGACGAATTACGCGTGTCGGCGATGTAAAGCGACTGCTGTTAGCTGAAACTTCTCAAACGTACTCAACGGACTTACAGCTTCGACTGTAAGTATTAGATACATGATATTGAACAATAAAAGAGGTCTAATTCTTCTGGTTGAAAAGTACCAGCAGGTTGACGTTCTGCATCGTGATTGCACTGGTGACAGTGGGCAAAACTGCCATTGTGAAAAGGGCGACACCTCACTCCATTGTTGTTTTGTTGAAGGATCTACCTGATGAAAAATATGGGCGCCAATGACGTAAAAGCAGAGTGTACTAAAGCTACTTTTGTGAAATTAATAACTAATGTACCTTTTTATTTAATTTACCTGGTGGAAACTGATATATTAACGTAACCTAACGAATATTTATGGTGGTTTGGTGTTTGTGGTTTTTCTGATTTGGTGTTTTTTATTTAAAGTTACTAATGTATTTGAAAGGGACGGAAATTATGATCCATGTTAGTAGTGGTGGATATGAATGTTGATTATGCCCATTGGCAAAAAAACTAAAGAAACATATTTTTATAATTCTCTAGGGCTTTGAATGACACAATAGACCTAAATAGTCTCCAAGTATGAGTAATCAGATATATTTTCAAAACATTATATTAATAATTTTTGCACTATCTTGGAAGTGAATATTTTCTGTAATGAAAAGTGTTGAAAAAACGTGTTCGCGCGAATGATCCATACATATCACAAATACTATGAATTAACAATGATTATATAATAAGAGCATATTCCATATTTTGAATAAATATTCAATTTAGTTAAATAAGTTATTTTAATTAACTTGAGTTAAATTTATAGGTAATTAATTTAAGAAAATAATAACTCACGTTCATCACTGTTGCAGACTAAATAACAAGAAAAAATTGTGTTGTGAAAGGGAACGTAAGAGGTCTGAATGACTTTGAAGAGAGAAAGAGACAAGAGATAGCTCCGAATAAGTATTATGGGATTTTCTATCTCCGTGGTGGCTCAGGGTTTTCGTCAGGCACATCGATGAAATCCTTGTATTTCCTACCTCGAAACCTTCACAGCTGCGTACAATTTTGCCTTTCAATGTTACATATGGCACACAAAGCTTTACAATGGCAGTACCTACATCGTTATTATACGAATAACATAAAGGCGCCCTTAAAATCAAAGGATCGAATAGAACAATCAGGGGTGGATTGAACGATATATACCGATCGATAAACTTTTTAAATTTTCTTTTATTAATGCATCATATTATTTTTCATTATATAATAGATTTCAATATCTTTTGTAATAGTATATCTATTAAGTACCAGAAACAATATCGATTCAACATTTGCTTGAATATCATATTATGTGTATTCGGTATTACTTTATACTTCATTGCGTAAATGGTCATAAAATGTTATTGTTCATTAAAATTGGTCTGTCACTTATCAACAGATCGAGATGACATTAAACTAGGTGGTGCATTAATAGTGCATCTCAAAGTTGAAATCAATCTTACAATAATAATTTTGACGTTTAATGAAGGAAATATTTATTAAAAACATAATCTAAAAATAGAATAAAATACTCGTAAATTGTCTGTCAAACTGACAATGAACTTGTGTGACAGAGCGTCGAGTCTGCGACTTATTACATACAATTAATACTAGGGACCTAGGATCAAAGAACGTTTTTTCAACTAGTTGGTCACGTATTTGCATTAACTATGTCTGCAAAATAGTAGTAGATTTAGTATTATTTAAATAATGTAGGGTACAGAAACTATAATTAAATAAGATTTTTTACTACACAATTAGATTAGATACTTTTCATTTCCATTGTAATATTGTAAGGCAAAAACATGTGTAGGTAAACTGAATTCATAAAATTCGAATATAGGTATGTGTGCTGACTGCTGCTGCCAGCTAAACATAAACTTTTACATTTGCACTACGAAAACCGGTACTATTACGGGCGACATCTGAGGTGTGTAGGTATATGTACATTTTTGCAGGTGGCTCCTCTATATGAAGCTTTTCTTAAATTCTTTTTGATTATGTTTATTATGTATAAATATTGTAATCAATATTATACTCAAATTAATATTTAACGAATCTCACCACACCTAACGACATTAACGTCAAATGAACAGTATCTAGATATTTTTGTTGCAACAAAACAGTAAAATATTGTAAACTAATTCATTTTATTCGCGATTACATCTATTAAGAACATACGCTTACATACAATCGTATGTTGTATGATTGTAAAAGAAAGTATATGTAATACCAAAATAGATACTATACTGATTAATTATCGGTCAAATGTGTCGATAATGTCAATGTCTCACGTTCAAAATATCTCTTTATTATTTTATTTATTTATATTTTATGTATCAAATAAATAACATGTCGGTTAGGTTATAGGATAGACGACTACAACTGATTATGGCCGTTTTTATACTATAATTATCTGATTTGAGCAATTTATATCTCATGAAAGTATATAAAATTTTCAGTTTAATTATTAATTTATATTGTTTTTAGATTTCTAAAAAATGAGCAATTATTATTTACGTAATTTTAATGAAACGAACACTTTTCTAGCATTCTCACATTAAATGTAACATTTTTTTTTTATATAGAAAGTACACCTATAAACGTACAAATAACAAAGTTATTTTAAAATTTGTTTATACGCTCATACAAATTAGGCGAGTTTACTGAGTTATGACGTCACAATTGCAGTGTTTTTAGTATAGAGCGTTTTTGAGCGACCCGCGACAGCGCCGCAAACATGTCGATGTATCTTCAAAAGTAATAGGTGCAGGTGTACTGTTGGTTCTACAATATTTCTCACTTAAAAGAGTACTCTTATTACATACAGAATTTAAAAAATTGTCGTCTACCCAATTCTCAATACTAACATAACATACTTACCTACTTATTAATGAGGTATGATATGTTTATCTGTCCTATTAAACTGTACTTACGTCACCTACGAGAATTATATTATTAGTAACAACTCCTTGATAACATTGTTTCCCTAGTGGTAGATATTATGAATATCGAGTTAAATCGGTCGGCTATATTTTGCGGCTGATGCATTAATAAGTTCATTAACTAAGCCCGTTAGAGAGAGCGGCGCCGCCCAATGGGCGCGCTTCGTTGTAGGCGGCGCCGCGCTGGCCACTCCCCGCCCGGCGCATTAGTACATCAGCAAATTAATATTTCACACAGCAAATGTCGCGTGAATTGTCTTGTTTAGCTGTCATAATTTCCAACACCATTAATTCGTAGTTAGTGATACATTTCAATTGTCTATTTTTTATATATTGTATAGGTAGGTACGTATTCTCAAGAATAAATACTACCTACATTCAATTAATGCACGTTCATGGTATTTCTGACAATATCAGATTAAATCTGTATTATCGAATAAATAAAATAATTGAAATAGAAAATATTGTGATATTATAAAACTATTATGATTATAAAATACATCAATTCTGTATATGATTTATCTTGATAAAACAATATGCACTTTTTTTGCAAATCACAGCACGGCTATGTATGATGTAATACTATCTATATTAATTATTAAATTCAATTGTAGGACTACTAATTACTAACATATAATTTTTATCCACCTACCTACTGAAAAAATGTTTGAACAAAAATGATGTAGGATAATTGGTTTGTAAATAATTGGAGATTGATGTCTTATTATAAATAATATATGACATATATATGATAAAGTAATATACGCATGCCTCTTTCCAATGGGGGTAGGCCTAGATCACAGTTTTCAACTTGCTACGATTCAAACCCTAGTTTCCTAGACTTTCATGCACGTTCGTCGGTTACGGGTATAAAATAAAATAATCAGTACTTACAATAAATAGGCACTACAAATAACTTACTGAGAAAGCTTTTTATACTGACTGACTAGTTGAATCATCAACATCATCATTGCAGTCGAGAGATATCCGGAGCGCTCCAGAGGATCGCTACGTTTCCAGTATTTTCAGCTCTACGGCCGTCAGTCCCGCAAGCAATGTCCTACTCACTGCCACTTAAGGTTCGCAATTCTTTGGGATTTGTCGGTGGCCCTGGTTCTTATTTCATCATTTCTGATTTTCGACTTCGAATTCTTATAAAAAATAATTCATATTTGGCAAAATAATATTAGTGCAACCTATTATCTTAGGTACGAGTACAACTGAATTTTATTCTGCTCTGTATAAAAGTCAAATGCTAACAAGTTCACCGATTACATTGTGTCGTTCACTCTCGTTTAATAAGTATGATGATGAAAAATTACCAAAAAGAAAAATAATAAAAAGAAATTCGAAAAATAGAAGCACTTTAGCTATTGAAAAATTAAAGTGCTAGACTCAAAAGAATGAATTCTTTAAATATATATCCTACTAGCTTTCTGCCCGCGGCTTCGCCCGCGTGGATTTCGGGATTGGGTGTATAGAGGGTTAAGGGTCATAGCTTTTGCCCACGGCTACATATACGCGGAAGTCGGTTTATGGTGCGAAGATTTTATCGCGCTTCCGTGGGACTATCCGTTTTTCCGAGATAAAAAATGCCGCAAAACTCCTCAAGAATCACTCTATCTATTGATGAAACCGCATAAAAATCTGTGCAGTAGTTTTTGAGCGAAGCCTTTATTGCGCATCCCGTGGGATCTGTCGATTTTTCCGGATAAAAAGTAGCCTATGTTACTCGGGGAGAATGTAGCTTTCCAAAGGTGAAAGAATTTTTGAAATCGGTCCAGTAGTTTAAGCGTGAAGAGGTAACAAACAAACAAACAAACAAACAAACAAACACACTTTCGCATTTATAATATTAGTTGGGATGTTCTTTAAAATAATATATTTATATATTTGTGCATTAAAATGTAATAAGCTATTTGACAATTTTAAACAGTATTAAATAGTCTTAAATTAAAAAAAATAGTAAAAAACTAGCTTTTAAAAATGTTTTTATAGTATCAAATTTTAGATTAGTCATAGGTAATTAGTATTTATTTCAATCTTCAATATGATGTTTCTCACATATATGATTCAGCAGCTGTAGGTAATCTTATACTTATTGTACTTTATATTTAACTAGCTTTCTGCCCGCAGCTTCGCCCGCGTGGATTTCGGGATTGGGTCTATAGAGGGTTAAGGGTCATAGCTTTTCCCCACGGCTACATCTACGTGGAAGTCGGTTTATGGCGCGAAGGTTTTATCGCGCTTCCGTGGGACTATCCGTTTTTCCGAGATATAAAATACTGCAAATCCTTGCTCAAGAATCACTCTATCTATTTATGAAAACGGCATGAAAATCTGTGCAGTAGTTTTTGAGCGAAACCTTTATTGCGCATCCCGTGGGATTTGACGATTTATCCAGGATAAAAGTACCCTATTATTTAATCCGGACTTTTATCTTTACGTTTGCAGAATTTCAAAGCAATCGGTTCAGTAGTTACGACGTGAAAGCGGAACAAACAAACAAACTCACTTTCCGATTTATAATATTATTAAGGATAAAGAACTTGAACTAGAAAAATATTGTTGTGAGTTGCTCCTTATAATTTAATTCAATGAAAATCAGTTTGTTCCACTTTTTAATTCGATCTCATAAAATATCTTAATATATCGATAAAGTATATTCATTGAATTAGACACTAAAATAGCACAATAAAAATACCTCAAAAAGATAGAAGATAAATTGAAAGTTTTTCATTGATATCTACAATAGATTATTGTAATGAAATTATTACAAGAATCAAAGCAAAGCAAAGCAAAGCCAAATCTAAATATATCTTGCCCGTAGAAAAGATTACCTATGTGTATATTTAGTCAAATATATTTGTTAACGAAAATAAGATATTTCTTAACTTCGCTCGTAAGACTAATTCCAATATAAATGAAAAAAGGTAAAGATAATTCTTATAAGAAAAAATCTGTGATTGTAATACGTCAATGGTAATAAAATTGTTCAACATCATTCAATGCTTTGTAATGATCTAACATAACATAAAATCATTTTATAACTGTTAACGTGTCGTTATTGTTGTAACTTTTTTAATATTCTGTTGGTTTCAGAAAAGATCTAAATTTATGTATTAGAGTGTATTATTATTCCTAATAAAATAAAGGTATTCATTCCTAATAAAAGGTAAGCAACCTTTTGTTCTTTATATTTTATATGTTTCCTTGAGACTGTTAATGTTACTGAAAATAAGAAACTGTTATAGTAACACATATATTACATTAACAATTATTAATAAATATATTCAATTAAAAAGGATTATTATATAACATACATTAACCTTTATCACAATTTAATTTATAGCCTAATGTTATATTTCAGGGTCATTTTGGACCTTACACTACCGATAGCGTTATGAAAACTGTCTATATCGACTAAGAATATAAATATTTGTAAGGGCGTGTAACGTAGTACCTACGTACGTAAAACGTAGATTATTTATTTTCGTCTTGCAAGATTTCACATTTTTTTTTATTCTTGGATAGGGTAACAGTTGGTATATAATTTTATGACTAACGAATTTTTTAAAAGTGTCAAAGAAAAACTTCAATATCGTAAAGTGTATTCAGGGGCTTGCTAGCTACCCGCCCCCTAACATATGGCGACTGGCGGAAGGGGCGAAGGCGCACTTGCCTAGACTGCTTGCCCCGTATATTAACTCGCCTAATTGTTTCCCATTTACATACATTAAGAGAAAAAACGCACAACTGACGGCGGCTCGCTATGTAAATACGTGTATGTAAACCGACCCTATTAGCGTGCTTTTACGTCGCGCTAAAGTAAAGTTTGTTCTGTTTTACACATATTATTAAAATAATTGAAGTAGGCACGTACTCGGTCAGTACTCAACGTACTGTAGTTAATGTTATTAATTTATGATTTTGTTTGTTTCTGTTGGAAATCTAAGTTAAATAATAATATTGTTAGTAATAAATACAACTTATGAAAAGTTAATAATTTTGATTGTTCCTACTTTAATGCACTATCAGATAGAGTAAAAATATTTTCTTCAAAACGGTTTTTGTTTGTATTAAAAAAATACGATCAAATATTTTAGTCTGCATGAAGCAAACATACTTCATACATTTTTTTATAATAAATTGACAGATATTTTTTTCCACTAATGTAGATATTAATTTTGACTTTAGGTCCAATACTTGAACTTAATGTATTGTGCCTAATGCCATGGCAGTAAGAGCAGTACAAAGTTCGTTTTCAATGTGGCATTTTGAAAGGTCAAAAGTGTACCTCTATCTAACCACCTAATTACAAATCAAATTGACGCCATTTTTTATATTGTGGAGCCTTAGAAAACACGGATCGGCGTATCATCAATTATGTAGAACCGAAAAGTGATCACAAAAAGTTTTAACCCATTTGTAAAAGTCTGGTTACACAAAAACACTGATATTGAGAGCCACCTGAGTTCACTGAAAGAAACATGTTCATTGAGACGCAATAAAACCGAACTGTCTTTGAAGAAATTGATAAATTGTTAACAGAAACTAAAAGTGGATCACGTACTACATGAACGTATGAAAAGGGTCGTAGTTAAAACTCGATCAGATTCCACAGACTAGCAAAAAGACCGTGCAAACTCACAACAAGGTGACGTTGTGTGTGGTAGAATTGGAAGAGCATTATCCATTATGAGCTTTTATTGCCAGAAAAAACCATCCATATACATCACTACTACCACAAATATATGTATTTAAAGCAAGAAGTTGAGAGAAAACGATCGAAATTGATAAATAGAAAGAGTTTCATTTTTCTTCACGAAGACGCTAGACATCTTTACCACTCAGCGTAAGCAAGAGAGTTTGATTGAGAAGTGTCATATATCTTGGCTTTGGACCCTTAGATTTCCATTTAATTAACAATCAACTTTAAAAGAGGATTACCAAAGTCGCAATTTTTTTTATCGGAAATCTCAAAATGTATAGAGCAACGGAATAATGGTACTACCTACCATGATAACAGAGTCATGGAACTAAATGGCACAAATTTGTTGTGATATAAGTGTGATATAAGAGTTTTCATATCAAATACGAAGAAACTTTTTCTCCAAATAATAGAAAATTATGAAAAGAATATGTAATGGTTTTGGTCACCGTATCCTCTTCATTGTAGTGCTATCAAATTAATTACTACCTAGCAAATGCCACGTCCTAATATATAAAATTCCGAAATATAGAATTTCACATCAATATCTGGACGATAATGTCGTAAAGATTGATATAATTTTTGATAAAAAAACTTTATTTTATCAGAATATCAGAATGACTACTTTGTCGGACGGTGGTAATTAGCGATCGTACCAGTATTGTAATTTCACTACAAAAACATTATTAAAGGAATCAATTATTACCTTATCCAAATTATATGTTTGTACACCAGCCGATATAATAGAACGAAGTCCGTGAGAACGAACATTGAGTACATATCAGTACATATGGGCTATTTAATAAAGCATTAGGTGAAATTTCATTATACCGGTACAGGTTAGGTAGCATCAATTATTTAGGAGAAACGCTAGTAGCCCCTCATTATCATCTCAATTCTTACATGAATACGCTAATTACAAGTCGCCAGACAATTAAATTCTGGTGAGAAATAACTAACAATAGGCAGGCTATCCAAGAAGTAAATTTTAAGTCGCTATAATTGAAACGATTTGTAAAATCTCATACAAGATATTTGTACATTATGTATTACAAATATAATGGTGTTGTCTAATTTTATACATATTAATAATAAAATAATAATATTAGTCAACCCGTAATATACTGATATAAGAATATAATAGTGAAGCAGATACGTGCATGGATAGCTTAAAATTGTATGTACGATAACATATTTTTATGTTTCAGTAATTATTTTGTCAACGTCGTTTTGCGATATGAGAATTCTTAATAATGAGTCCAATCAGATTCAATAAATGAGCTATTGAAATTTAGCTAAGCTATTTTTGTATAGGTTTCGTATGACACAGGCTTGCAATGATGACATGGCATTTATTGGATCTCTCTGTTTTACTAACAATTTTAAAGCTGTCGAACAGACGATCACAGACATCAAAAATCAAGAGACCAATTTCACACTAAGAACAACGTATATCTACGTAAGTACTGAAGACTTAGGTTAAGTCAGGCTATAATATAATGATGATGATGTTATTTACATTGTTAAGCCCTAACGGTCTGGAAACACGCCGGGCCCGTTAGCAAGCGAGGCGCAGAACCATCAGATCTCGTGCCTTCAACAAACACACTCAAGGTAGAGCTGAATATAGCTATCTCCGGCTTCAGCATGAGCCCCTCAAAAAAACATATGTAGTTAATAAACTTGATTCAAGAACGATTACTTCTACCAATTATAAGCTACCACCATTGAAGTATACAGGTTTTATTATTTTGCAGAATTTTTATATATTTTTTTAATTTTATATTTTCTGACCAATATTCAGTCACAAGATATATTGTCAAATAAAAACAAATAATTATAATTGACCTAAATATTAGTAATTGCATATCAATAAAAATATATATAAGTACTGCTTTTATTCGTCAAAAAATTTGCGTTGGACGCTATCAATTACTTTTATTTAATCTAAATATATATACCAATTGTGATTGACTGGCAGACTTATCAATGCACAGACCAAATCTAGAAGACTAAATTCAAATTTCACAAGCAAGTTCCTCACTAGGAGTGCAACTAAGAAAATATTTTATTATTATGGAAATAAAATTAATTGAATAATATATTCAGAAGTTAACGAAAGTGCTCCTATGGACAAATAAATCAAACAAGCAGTAAAGATTTGCTAGAATTGTACCTAGGTAAATGGTATATATCACCCATATAGAAAATTAAACTACAAAATACGAATAAAAATGTCTGTGAAAATAACTATTGCAAACTGGACCAACGTGGTTGGCTAATAATCTTAACATAATTCGAATAGGTTAGATATTAAGTTTATTTATCAATTAACACCTTTATTTGACGGCCTATACAAATATTTTCGAACTATCCCCTGAATAAATATGTAAATTTTCGTCTACAATAGCACAGTTATCAGACCTATGATCAAACAAAGACTACTTACAACTGTTCTTAATCGTCATTTCACATACTATTCCACTGATGCTGTGATACGTGGCTTCTGACGTGTGTCTAAACTGAAAATAGATGATGAGATAACACCCTACTCGTATGGTTTGCAAAACATCGGCTGTTTTTTTTGGCAACAAATAAAACTATACATATATATACTGTTAACGTTGTTTTTTTTTTATTTTGTACATACCTTCTGTTCTGATGATAATACATTGAAATATCTATTCAAATACAAAATGGCGGATTTTGTATATGTTGCAGTAACCTTAGTATCTATGATGAATATTATTTGGAAAAGCTTTGCAAGTAAATACAGATTATTAAGGAATAATCCAACACTAAAATCGACAAAATTAAAGATATTATGTTTAAGTTATTTAAAAGAAAGATAATAAGTAATGAACATAAATACAAATAAATAGGTCAATCTAAAGATAGTTTTTATACGATTTTTTAAATTAATAAGTAACACAAGCGTTAGAGTTATGCAGTTACGCTCTACAACTTTCGGAATTATTGTGACAGCTGCTGCATAGGACCTACCCAATTATATTTTAGCTTTAATAGATTTATACTTATCTATATTTTATCATCTTAAATTAGCTGCAATGAACGATTAGGTGGCATGCGCTCACAGCCTGAAGATACGAAGATAGACGGCCATAAACAAACCTAGAACTCTTAGCACTAGCATCGGATGGTCGGCCTTGATCGTCAAGGTATCGATTGAATCGATACCCTTGAGGTATTACGTAACCGTTAGAAATTCACTGTTTGCATGTAAGAACCTTACTCAGTTTTTACCTTACCCAAACTAATCAATGTGTACAACCATCTGCGATCACTCCATAGAAAAAAAATCGACTACATGGTAAGGATTCTGTTCTTAGGCTGTCGTGTATCTCTCTTATATCTATATCTATAATACTTAAGGCAAAAGTAAAGACTGTATTCCAAGGACTCTTTAAAAGAAAGCTTTATACACAAAACTGTATAATCTCTTTTTATATTTATCACATAAGTAAGGTATTCAATGTGCAAAATAATCTATGTAGTTGTGTAATTTAAATTAGAATAAAAAAAATCACATTTTTAAAGGCAAATAATTAATATAATGTCAAACATGGTAAAGAAAATAAAAAAATCAGCTAAGCCAGTCATTTTGACTGGTATTACATGAAATCAATTTACGTTATTATTAAATAGGAATGTCAAATAAAATAACCCACAATCGCGTTGCATTATATTAATAATGGACGAATTATATGTCATATTGATAATATAGTTAAATATGTAGATAGTTTTGTCAGAAAGAAATTCTTGTACTAAGTAGTAATTTTTCTTTAAAAGTATCTTAAACATCTCTCTGTTAATTTAGTTTATGGTGATTTAAAAATGTATATAGTATGTTGTTATAAATTTTAATTACCAGTACAGTACGAGTTCGCACAGTAGGTATTGCTTCCTCCATAATTGTTAGAATCATTATTTTTCAAAAATATATAAAATAAACAAATACATAATTACAAACAAATAAGTTTCAAAAATAAATAAGAGAATATGATATGAAAAAGAATGGAATAACAGTATTCCATATCGAAAACAAGAAACAATGACCATGCTTATGCATAAGCTAATATGGCTGCTTCCGTTGAAGCCGCTTTCCTCACTCTGCCCAAGGCGTAAACAAATCTGTCTAGTTTCGCAACAAACTTATTTATGTGTTATTTAAAATCACAAAATTGACAATTGTTATTCCAAGAAACAAATAATAATCAACTTTATCAATGCTACAGTTATTATAATATTTATGTAATATTTAATTTTATGAAATTCGAATAACGATAAACACATTGTTACAGGACCGATGCTAGGTCTTTCGATTATTTCGATTCAAATATCAGTGGCGAGACAGCACTACCGACGTTTTCTTTACAAATACAAATATAGAAAATATAAATAGATGTTATTTTCGGTGGCATCTGATATCTTTCTCGAAGCCGGCTCTATGAATAAGACATATATCAAAAGTTTTTTTATAGAAGGGGTAAAGTAACCAAGTGATTGCTTTAGTCGTTGCTTGTTTCAATCTTCGTTTTTAACTTTTTTCCATTAAAAATTGTAGCATACAATTCTAAAAAGTTTTGTTTTGCCGACTATCCAAGAAGATATGTTTCGCAAGTAAAGGGGGCGATTTTGCGCACTTCGCCGTATGGTTGGCCACAATGGGTACGAAATCTGCATAGATACTCGTCTCGGCTTGCGAGTACGCTCACACGCAGCCATCACGGCGCTTTCCACTCGCAAACACTGCATTGTGCCTGAGGAAAAGTTGCACGTAATTTCCTAAGCAATCTTTAGCCAACTGTAATAATCTTTCCCTATGGGTTAGTTATTACTAATCTAAGTTGTCTAGCAATTACACTATATAGATTGTCTTTATTTTAATGTCTAAAATATAAAATGCCTGTGTAGATAACAAACAGTACCAATGTCGAAGATGAATGAATACGATTAAAATTATATGACCAGCACATTTCAACAACAACTGCGCTACGCGAGATTTTAGATACGTGGATCTTTCAAACATTAATTGCACACGTCCGCGTTTCGTAACTAGCGCATGTACGCAGGCAAACCTCTTCCGGGCGCTTTCTTGAATAATTCACGAAGCATCGTTCTTCGGTGGTTTATTTTTTAATTAGTGGCCGCTTTTTCATAGGCCAGCTTCAATCAAGATATGCAGAGTTCGTGTGAATGGCCTACGGTTGCCTCGTTGCCTCACGCATCGGGGACTGCCTCACCGATTATATGCTAATGAGATGTCATAACACGTGAATAATTACGGCCAGCCACGGGTCGCCCTTTCGGGCGCCCGCTCAAATTGGATTTACGTGAAAAGCGAGTTTTACCGGCGTGACACGAAACTGATGTATGTTTTAGGGTGGCGGTCTTAACATGCGATGTTATAGAATAATCCTTAGTGGTCGTGACAGGTCAAAAATATACAATAATATGTATTAAAATCTTTTTTTTTTTTACTTTTGTTATCTATTGTAGAGGTAGAGGTAGTAGCAGAGGAATGATAAAATTGTGAGTTTAGTATGTAGTGATAATAATAAGTAATAGACAATTAAATTATTTTTCAGTGATTTTATGAAAAAAGTAAGAAATAAAACGAGATTTTTTTTTATAAATACAGACCTTTTATGTCAATAATACACACATCTTTCAAAGGAACACATGCTTTTGCACGTTTTACATGCTACTACTAAGACTAAAATGAAGACTAGTAAGAAGTTATAGACTAAAAGACGATAAATATTATATCGACTGAAAATCTAACATGCAGAGTCAGTGAGTTTCAAACGTTGTGAAACCACAGGGTGTACATTTACACATACTTGTTATCGCCCCTGTAGACTGAAAATCAAGCGAGATTGCGAGAATATCAAAATTCTGCGAACGTAAAGTAACTCACACAACACTGGTGAAACTGATCACTAACATCATAAAAACTGGTTGGAGTAATTACTAATATCATAAACGAAGTAAAATTGCCTTAGTATTTATATCATAAGATAAAATTATATTATAAGAAGATATTTTATGTTCCAACAAGTAAATATTATTTTACTCAATTATATATTTTACTGTTTTACAGTTTATTGTAATATTGCTTTTATTGCTCTAAAATTATTATTATATTGCTCAAAAATGATCATACAATAAAATAATTGAAATAATACAATTTAAATGGTTCGTATTTCTCCAAATTGTTAAGTTTTTTCAAACCTTTTATTCTCTTTATGGGGTGGGGTTCTAAAATATTCAATACGTGATAATTTTCCTTCTTACTAACTCTCAAATCTTTTTTTTCACCCTCATTTGAATTTCCCTGGTGTAACTCCTTAAATACTGAAACTAACCATTTATATACATATACCCTACATGAAAATGATTTCAAAATCCTTCGATGATATTTTTCAACCAAAACCAACACTACATTTTATGCTTTAGAAAATATGCTTGAATAATCGAGCGGGTCTTCATGTGTTCATATTCTATATAGTCACCTTCCTTTCTTCTTTTTATTCTGGCTTTTACTTCCTGTCTAATATTAACCCGCAAGGATCATTCAACTGCAACGCTGGACTTACCTTTGTCACCTCCAAAAAGGTCAAGTTGACGTAGCCACCTGTGGTTAACAACGTAGGGCCTTAAAAAATCTCCAAGCTAGAGCACATCTCTACACAAAATTTCATCTACGGAGGCTAAGTAGTTTTTTCATTATTATGTTAAATAACTGATAATGATTTGGCTCAATAAATTAAAAAGTGAAGAACAGCTGGGAGTATTTAATTAAGGCGTGTAATGCTTGGTGTAGCTTGTTGAAGGCATGGGTTCGAATCCCACTCGAGTTGAATATTTTCTTTTTTATTTAAACTAATAACAATTTAATAAATAATAATAATTGATTATCTAATAGTAACCACTTTGTTTTAATATATATTTACGCATTTTGACCAGTTAAGCAATACGAAATACCGCTACTACTTCAAATTACTTTTCTTCGTTCGTCAAAGCGTGTGATATTTTTACGCGCTGGTAATTTTTCAAGAAAACCCGGCCGTGGAAATTGCGAGCAACGTCAGGGGGCAGCGTGACCAAGCATGCTGCGTTAAGGGGCACACGGGTCGTTATGCTAATATAACTACGAGTATAACAAAATGTTGTAACTACAGCAACAGTACATGGAAAATTAAGACTACAATTTATAAGATAAGATTCGTTTTTACTTATATTTCGTGCAAACTTGTTACACTCAGCTTTTACGCTAGTCTACACAGCCTGCGTGTCTACTGCCTGTAGTCGCGATAGCTTGAAAATGGACGGTTGACTACGTTTATGGCTTGCCCGCCAGCGTTCGGATTACAGCACTTGTTCCCATAAATACCAACAGTACTGACGAAGAGATAGCGCGCCTTAATAAGGTTTATTTTCTTAACAATAGCCAGTGTCGTTGTGAAAGAAATATTATGAAGTTTACAGTTGATATATCTACCGTGCAGTGTCGCTTCAAGTTGCTTACAATGGAGTACATTTAGGTTGCATTGTTAAGTTTATTGTATAAGTTCTGTAATGTATTTTTATTTATTTTATGAAATAATTGGATTTTTACAAATAAATCACTAAGAGTTTGAGTACAAGATCTTTATTCCACAGGGAATTCAAACAGAATTCAATTCACTAATGTTTACTTTGCAACCATACTTTATACAAATAAATCACTAGAAATAGAAGTACAAAATCTTCATTTCACTTGGAATTTAAACAAAATTCAATTCACTAATGTTTACTATGCAACAATATTTTATACAAATAAATCACTAGAAATAGAAGTACAAAATCTTCATTTCACTTGGAATTTAAACAAAATTCAATTAACAAATGTTTACTATGCAACAATATTTTATACCAATAAATCACTAGAAGTATGAGTACAAAATCTTTATTTCAAATGTAGTTTAAACAAAATTCAATTAACAAATGTTTACTATGCAACAATATTTTATACCAATAAATCACTAGAAGTATGAGTACAAAATCTTTATTTCAAATGGAGTTTAAACAAAATTCAATTAACAAATGTTTACTATGCAACAATATTTTATACCAATAAATCACTAGAAGTATGAGTACAAAATCTTTATTTCAAATGGAGTTTAAACAAAATTCAATTCACTAATGTTTACTAGGCAACAATATTACTGTCAATTCTATCAATTCATATACATAGAATGACTTAAAAATATAAAAGAACTTAAATTAATATAGATACAGGCAGGGTTTATAGGTCCGTTTGATCGATATTGGTTTTAAGTTGAAATTTATAATGTAAAAGATTAAAAGACGGTATTCCGAGGATAAAAAGAAATCAGTATTCCGGTAGTCCTTCAGGAGTCCTTCAGGAACTGGTCCAGGCAACTGGTAACCGTGGTTAGATGGCCGTGTTTGGGTTAGTTTACTCTCTGTCCTTGGCTTACCAAGTCGCCGTCTTCAATTAGGATTTAAGGTAGATCAGCGGTCTATTTAAGGCAGCTGGGTCACTTGAAAGTCCCTGGGTGACGAGGGTTAATGTTCAGCCCAAATATAGTTCCCTGAAGATGACATGAATCATTTCAAATAACAACTCTCTTGGCATTTACTTTACTATTTATTAACTTTCAAAAGCGAAGAGTGTGATGTAGAAAATGAAAACAAACATGAAGATACAATTGATTCTAGAATATTACAAGATTTGATCTGGTTAAAATATTAATTTGTTTTATTTAAATCCCCATGTATGTAACGGTTATGAGAGGTAGTTAATGGATTTAATTGCATAAATATTGGTTTCCCACCAGGCATACTATGATGATTAATCAATATTTTATTGTAAAAGACCAAATTTGTTATATCAATTTACCACAGTTATTTTCTCTACCCACACTCAACGGATATTCAGGAAATGTTCTAGAACGATATTTTAGGTATATATGAATCTCAGTTAAAAACTCTAAATATATAATAAAAGAAAGAATTATGAAAATTAGGTACCTTTCTTTCGGGATGATTGTCTTTTTTGTTCAAATTTTTATTCGGTGAAAGCAGATCTATTTCGTCAGTCTATATATAGACTCCTTCTCTTTTGTAGTAGAGCTCGGTCTCAACAGCCGAATACAGTATTTTCAATTATTTAAATTAGAACAGTGAATAGCTTAAAAGTTGTTACTTATTGATCGCAGCTATTGATCCAAAACCAAATATCGCTAATCACTGCCACAGACTAGTGTGTATCTTTTTTTTTTATTAAGTTTTTAATTTTTTAGTTAGGCAAAGGACACAATCTATGCTAGCCCGAGCAATCTAGCCTGACTATGTTAATCTGTAGAAGGATTAATATTTCTTTATTAGTCCTCACAGCTAGGTCTAGTTTACAGACTCAATTGCCACAGACAAACATTTGCCTGAGGAATAATAAAAATAAGGTTAAACGACTACACTTATGATGATCAATTGCGATTTAACTTTTCATTGACATAACACTATTCTTTTAAACTACTAATTGTGACATTATAATATTTTAATATTTTTTTTAGGGGGAGTGTGTGGGATTACTGATTAAAAAACACTATCTTTGTAGACGACGCTTGGCTAGACTTGGTTGCTTAATTTGCGCCATAGATAATGGTGTTAGGATCATGATTAGCGGTCCACTCTATGGAACTGTCCATGTCATCTATTAAAATTGTCAATGTCAAAGTAACAATTCGACGTAAACATAACCAATGCGAGATACAATTGTAAAAGTGATTTTAATCAATATGAATAAAAAAATGTCTTTAATAGTACTTAAAATCAGTGAGAAAAACAGTGTTACAGTTCAAAACACTTTATTCTGCAAAATTCATTGGTCCAATGTATTTAATTAAAATATACAAAAGATAACATTAAATGTAGAATCACATCTCTAAATATATTTCCTCCAGATAATCCATGGCAGTGAAAGTACACTTTAGTGTACAAAAATAATAAAACACATACACTCAATCATTAACATGGATAATGCAAATATAAAGGTTGGTGTAACGCCTGTATTTTATTGATAAATTTATAATATAAGATTTATATTCACATTATTACTAATATTTATAATTGGAGGACACACCCAGCTACAGCTTATATGATATAACGGTGCCTCTCTGCACAAAAAGAAATATTATATCGTGTCAAGAGCCAATGCGCAGTATCGACATATTTTATCAATGAATATGTTGCAGTTAAAAGTTTACGCACCTGACACGAGTGATTTTTATATAACTTACAATTTTTCCAATCAAATTAACATAAATATCCAAATCAAGACGCGAGAAGTCGTAAAAATATTTAAAAGAACGTCGACAAACTACAACAATTAAATTGCTTTAAGTGCGTTAAAAATAGGCCAGTGTCATCGCACGATAAGTGAATTATGGTAATTTCTATTAATACTATTGCATTTTTTTATTAAAGTATATTGAAAATAGAACAGTTTAAAACAAAACAGACAGGTTTTTTTTTACATAAAGTAGTGTTATTTATTAGAGTCAAACCGGAACAAAAATAAGTTATTTCCAAACAGCATGCTGTTTGGAAATAACTTATTTTTGTTTCGAGGTTCCATCTCCTTGGAAGATCGCTCATAGTTCCTCGATTCCGAAAAACGGAGTCATTTGCAAATGACTTGGCTATAATTTGACAGATCAGATCTGCACCCATTTTTCGGAATCGAGGAACTATGAGCGATCTTCCAAGGAGATGAAACCTCGATCTTCTAATAGGAAACAGGATTTGTACAGGGGTCGAGAGAAAAGAGATCAACTCACAGACACGTCGTTCGCACCACTGCAGTCACGCTAGCCGGCCTATTCGACTTATTACGTTTCGCATCTTAACTTCCTGCTCTACCGCACGTTGTGTAAGTCGGATTTTAGACAGGCAATATTCACAACGAGGTATGGATAGTGAGGCTCCACCTTAGACCAAAATCGAATTGGCACCAAAATTATTGGGTTAGGAGATTGGCCTTCTCTCTTGTACTGTGGGATTGGATAAAGTTACATTACGCAATTTTGGCCAGCGACCAAAAAGTATCAGTCCTATTGGGACAGCTTTACTTTTGAAAGTGGATGTACCTTCTTCTCCGCCATATCTATATCCCGATTTTTCCTGCCTATGAAGGCAGATTTCTTGTAGTTTGCAATTTTCTGCAACATTATTATACAAAGGAAGACTGCAACCTCAACAGAAAAAGTAGGGATAGATGGTGATGGATTCACTTAGACTGAGAATGAGAGTCACAAGGAGTACGAAACTTGCCCAGAATACCCCACCACCAAGTACAGTAATTATGTTGGACTTCACGCAGGCCAGCCCGACCACCGAGAGCTACCTACTACTCTAAGCCTGAACCGTTGGTCCTAATGATCCTAACGATGAAGGGTGGCCGCGCTGTCCGGAAAAAACAGCGACAACGCGACAATCAGCGTTACTCTATAAAAGTGAGCATATGCGCTAGAAGAGACATGGTACACCCAAAGGATTCGGCCTATATGGGTCTAAAAGATCAAGCATTTTGTATTATGTAGTTACATGCACCCTTTTTTTTTGTTCCCCCTGAGGAAAATGCATTAAGTTGCATACCCCGGCTGTGGCGAGCCGGCGGTTCTGTGGGGCTGTCCTCCCCAGAAGGGGGAGGCCTACCCACTAAAAACCTCAGGCATGTAGGGAGCCCCCGGGAACACCAAGCTACTTCCGGAAACCCCCATCCTCCGCTCCCCCACCGATACAGGGGAGCCCTCCTCGAGGGAGGCTACAATACCTCCCCCGATCTCCACCACCGACGACGCCCCCCGGCCACGGAAGGGGCGTGGTCCCTCCCGGGTCGCCTTATCGGCGGGCGCGATTTCCTCGCGCCCGCCGGCGACCCGCGGCAGCACCGCAGCTGTGCTACCGAGCCCGGCGCCGCCTCCTTCGAGCGGGATCAGCCATCTCCCGACCCCGCTCGGCGGCCTCCTTCTGGAGCATCACTGCTTCATAAAAGGAGGCTACAGCCCTCAACCTCCCTCGTCCGCCAGCATTGCCGCAATCAATGACGGCGGAGACAGATCTCGCCCGATCTCTGCGACCAAGACTCGGCACTCGGAGGCCCACGAGGGGCACTCCGCCAGCATGTGCTGGGCCGAGTCGAGGTCGGATGCGCAGTGGTAGCAATGTGTCGATCCCTGCCGTGCTATTCGACAAAATAGGATAGGACTCACCGAAGCAGCCGTGCCCGGTGAGTATCTGAGTCAATCGGTAGGTGACTTCCTCCTTCCCGTGGAGCCAAGCATCGAGGTGCGGGAGTACGGAACGACGGCCCGCTGGCGCGCGCAGATCCGTAGTTCGAGCTGCGCACGCCAGGCCGCCACAATCCGTCGGTGCCACTCCCGCTTAGGCTCTTCGTGTGCGGGTTCCAGGGCGCTCCCCCCATCGCTCCCCCGGTCGACACGCCGCGACGCATACGTCACCGCGTATGGGGGGGAGCGTCCCAGAACCGTCGCCGCCTCGTACGAGATTGTACGGTAGCCTCGTAAGTTACATGCACCCTACTCAATTTTAAGGCATATACATATCTCAAGAGTTGTCGCGCTGACGCCCTGTCTGCTTGTCTAATGGAACGCACAAGTACTATACAGTACGCTACCAAGTAACAGGCTTTCCTTGTAGTAGGACATGGTATACGGGACTATTTCTTATCGACAATCTATATCGAACATACCACAGAACTCTTCTCTGGTTTAACTTCGATTCGCCACCAAGTTCGCCAAGTTGAAACCACTCGCATAAATTGTCAAATGCGGATTGCAATTTCGATACTATTTAGCCGATATTCCGTTCTTTGAAGTAAAAGGCAGTGTCGTCAGATAGGGGCCAGTTGTAGGCCTACGGGGGGGAAAGACACTAGTCCTTAGGGGTCGGACAGAGAGATGTTTTTCGTGGCGAAAGTGGAAAGTCCTACTCTAAAAAAATCCTCCATCACGCGCAAAATCCCTGATGGTGTAGTATTTAAAAACTACTAACGGCCTATAGTTTTGTCAATATTTTTTGTTTCATTCGGTTCCTACTCTTAATATTTTGCTTTTAATAATAAATCTTAAAATGTTACAATAAAATAACAAAGCTTGTCGCTAGTTAGTAACAACTAGCTCGTAAACCGTTTTATATATACGAACAAAATATCAATTAAAAAAACAATAATAATGTATGTATATAAAGACAAATAAATGCTTTTGTTATTATACACATACCTTCTTAAAAATCGAAACAAAACAGCAAAAAATATATATTTTTAAAATAAAATAACTGCATTTATTATTTGAACTATCATAATGCTGTTGAGTTACTGCTTTGCCGAGTCGAGTACGTCCAGTAACGTAATCGAGTCGGCAAAAAAGTCCCATCTATTGTTCTTTTTAATAAAATCGAGTATTCATCTTACCCACACTATGCCTCTTGCCCTTGCTTTCCCTATATTCAAATAATAACTCTTTTAATGAATATTCCAACAACTCTTTGATGTAAGCTACACCTACATCAATCACAATAACAAGAAACTTTCACAATATAGCAGAAATTTGAGTCAGATGGTATACAGCCTACAGTACTGCTTGGTACTACCACAATGGTACCTCTCAATACCTATTATTGAAACTTTTTTAAGAAGCACAATATAAAAATCAGAACAAACGTAACTGCGGAAGTGTTGTGGTTTGCGGCTTTACGCTTTTTCTGTTCCTAGAGGCTTGACAATGGGCTTAATATACGTATTGTAACAATACAACCGAGATCTTTTCGTATAATATATATTGACACTTATAACCCTTCCACCATAGTTAATACTAATTTGCTATAGTGGAGAATTCAAGAGTCTGTCTGTCAATGAAAGCGTGGGATCTGACACGACCTTCATATTACACTTACTGATACAAAACCTAGTAATGATTTTTTAATTTATTTTCCGCTGAAGGTTTTTAATATTGTATAATTATGTCAATAGAGATAATTAAAGTTTAAGGTTTAAGTTTAAGGTTGATATCAGTATGCATTTCGTTTATGAAAAAATTACTATATTCATATACGGCACTATCGCAACATGCCAAGGCACGCATTTGCCCTATCCCTAGCCCTATCACGAGTATTATAAGAGTTGTCTGAAGAACATGTAAAGCTTCACTCGCGAAGACACCACCAATGCTGCAACAGAATCGTTGACTAAGACCTAAACAGTCTTTCTTATGGAAGGCTCGTGACGCTCGTCTGTAATAATGATCTTCCATAGATTATAACTTATTTCCTTAAAATAATAGGTAATAAAATAATAAACGAAATACGATAATTATGTTTCTTATTAATTTCGTCAACGCACCTGCATCCATGCATACGATAATCTCATATGATTTGTTTTGTCGGAGGTAAGTAAAGTTTACTAAGATCATACAAAAATGATGTTTATCATACGTGTAACCGGAGTAGACACATTACAATAGTTATTAAAGTGAGATCAAAAATATATTTTATTAGATAAACGAGATATGTGTACTTTTATTTTTTATTTGTAATACTACATTTTGTAATCTTAAATACTACATTGGCTTAACCAGTCAATACTATTAACCATGAACATAATACTGTACAAACTGACTATAATTTACAAAATAACCGTTTCAAGGCGAATTTCACGACACAAAAGTCGAAAAGAAAGATGAAGACTTGTGGTTACGGCAATGGATCTCAACCTAATTAGGGTGTTTATGCACCATAATAGCGTAACGGTGCCAATCTAATAGCATTGTATTTTAAGACATATATTGAAAAAGGCGGTAGCTTTAATAGGGTTCTTTATAAAACTCTTTAATTTTGTTGTACTTAAATGTTATTGCTCTTTTAATTTTGCTACCTGGTTGTTAACAAAAGGAATATCTATAAGCTATTCAAATTTTTTTTTGCCTATTTATTTGGTTACCTATTAAGTTACTTATTCTACAGTATTTGATTTAGAAAAAATCAGTCAGGTCGTCATAGCAATTTGCCTATTTGCCGTATTAAGTCTTTCTGTCAGTCTTTCGTAATTCTTTCATTCCATCCTTTCCTTTTAACCGTGTCAATATTCCTGACTCGATTTTTGTTAATATATCTTCTTTCACGCGTATCACACTATTTCACAATTTATTTTCACTCAACTATTTACCTCTTTCTCAATTTCACTACATTAATCCTTCTTTTGCCACCTCAATATTTATTCCCAAAGATTAACGTAAAGATCTTTGTGCGTCCATGCACCACCAGACGTGAATATAATAATAAATGTAACTATTTATACGACAACTGACAAACGTTGTTAAAACATGGATCTTCAGTATCCTTGTCCTACTCTTAGTGGTTTATCTCTATTATACGTCATCTAAGCACTGACATTCATCTTGATCTTGCATTACTGGTTTCAATGCATAGATAGTCTTCGAAACAAACACATAAAAAATTCAATAAATTGAACATCACATCCTCGGGAGACTGAGCGGTGAACAGCGAAGGCGCCATTTTTGCGGAATGCCGGACATGAAGGCAGGTGTGGTCGGACCTCTACGACGTTAATGAACACAATGAAGACGTATTCGAACGACTATATCCGGCGTTGATCGATTGATTTACTCGCTGCCACCGCGTTCGAGCTTTTTGTATTCGAATGTCGCGCTCGATTTGCATATCGACTCGAGGGCGAATTTTAAACAAGAACGATGGGAGCCGTGATACGATAGATAGAGGGATATGACATTTGCATATGACGCGTTGACTATTAATCTTGTCGCTTTAATAAAGGGGCCGGTAAGGACTAGATTATGACTAAACACATGTAGCTTTAAAAGAGCAATAATTATTGATATTTTAATGATATTGACTTAAGGCAAATTTTGCACACCATTATAATGAAATGGAGGTTATCAACTCTTAACTCTTAAGTTGTAGATAATAAAGGAACATATACTTACTTAAGTTATTGCATAATCAAATGAAGTAGTGTTTCTTTTAATTAGTAAATATATTAATTTATTTTAAAAAATAATAATATAAACGTCAGCCAATATGAACATTTTTATCTAAAGACTTAATTTAAACTTATGTTTATCATAATTTGTTCCATTACATAATGACAAAGACGGTTTACATCTGAGCTACCCTACTGGACATAGGCCTCCCCCAAAGATCTCCACACCGATCAGTCTTGTTTGGAAATCATAGGAGGGCTTGGACGGTCTTCCACCTAGCTGGCCCAATGCCAATTAATGGAGCATCAGAGCCTCGTTTTGTTTGCCAGTGTACATCGGTTAGCTAGGGGCTCATAAAGTACCCATTGCACCCCGACAAAGGAGATGACGAGCCCCTAATAACACCTCATACAACCCACAGTCGATCTTATGCTTACAGTGTACCCCATATATTTAATTTATACTAAACCTATGGTTCCAAAAAAAAACATTTATCCTTGTCATTTTTACATTATGTCCTACTATAACCTGCACAGCAAAAATAGAGAGAGATATTTAGCAATATTTACGAGGATAAACCGTTACTTTGTATTTATGAGTAAAGGCCCCGTTTAACTGATCCCTGGTCATCATCATCATCATCATCATCAGCCCCTCTTCGTCCACTGCTGGACATAGGCCTCTTCGAGTGTACGCCACTGAGATCTATTTTCGGCTTCTCGCATCCAGCTCCTGCCAGCCGTCCTGCGCAAATCATCACTCCACCTTGCCTGAGGACGTCCTACACTACGTTTGCCGTTTCGCGGTATCCACTCTAGAACACGTTTGCCCCAACGGCCATCGGTTCTACGGCTAACATGGCCAGCCCACTGCCACTTCAGTTTGCTAATCCTGTGGACTATGTCGATGACTTTGGTTCTCTGACGTATCACCTCATTTCTGATGCGATCCCTCAGAGAAACGCCGAGCATAGCCCTTTCCATAGCCCGCTGAGCGACTCTGAACTTGTGGACTAGTCGTGCCGTCAGTGTCCACGTTTCGGCTCCGTAAGTCATTACGGGTAGGACGCACTGATTGAAGACTTTCGTCTTTAGGCACTGTGGGATCGACGACGTAAAGACTCGACGTAGTTTCCCAAATGCCGCCCAACCCAACTGAATCCTCCTATTCACCTCGTTCTCAAAGTTGTTTTTGCCTAACTGCAGTATTTGCCCGAGGTATACATATTTGTGAACAACTTCGAGAACGGCGTCGTGTATCGCGATCGGTTCCGGTATAACATGTTCGTTGAACATGACCTTGGTTTTGTCCAAGTTCATCCGTAAGCCGATGCGTAAAGAAGATTCAGCCAGGTCGTTCAGCATATGCTGTAGGTCCTGCAGCGTTTCTGCCATGATGACTATATCATCAGCAAATCGCAAGTGAGAGACGTGTTCACCATTGATGTTGATACCGCGTCCTTTCCAGTTCAGCGTCTTGAACATATCCTCCATTGCATTAGTGAACAGTTTCGGGGAAATAACATCCCCCTGTCTCACTCCTCGATGCAACGGTATGGGCCTTGTTTGCTGATTCTGTACTTGGACGGACATGGTGGCGGCTTCGTAGAGACATCTCATCACTTGGATGTATCGCCAATCTACTTGGCAACGCTGCAGGGACTCCAGAACTGACCAGATTTTAATCGAGTCAAAGGCCTTCTCATAGTCCACAAATGCTAGACACAGGGGCTGATTATACTCTTCGGTCTTCTGTATAATCTGCCGCACTGTGTGGATGTGGTCTATGGTGCCATATCCGCTCCGAAACCCAGCCTGTTCCGGTGGTTGGAATTCGTCAAGTCTTCGCGCAAGACGGTTCGTGATCACTCTAGAAAACAGCTTATAGACGTGGCTTAGAAGGGAAATGGGTCGATAGTTCTTCAGCAGGGTCTTGTCTCCCTTTTTAAAGAACAGGACGACCACACTCCTACTCCACGCCTCTGGAGTTCTCCCTTCCAATAGGACGGCGTTGAAAAGCTTCCGGAGCTCCCTCAGTACGGGTTTCCCTCCTGCTTTTAATAGTTCTGTAGTAACGCCATCCTCTCCAGGGGCTTTTCCATTCTTAAGCTGTCTCAGAGCGATCTCGATTTCGCCAGTACTGACTTCTGGCAGGTCTTCAGTGAAATGGCGTGTTAATCTGGCTCTGGAATACTCATTTTCGGGATCAGGTCGAGATGCATGCGATGCGTATAATCGGCCGTAGAAGTCTTCCACTTCCGAAAGGACTGCCGGCTTTGAAGAAACAACATCACCACTTGCTGTGGTCAACTTCGCCAGATGGCTTCTTCCAAGAGATTGTACGAACACCTTTGACCCCCGGTTTTGCTCGATCGCTCTTTCGATGTCGAGAGCATTGGAGCACCGGAGGTCACGCCGTACGTGCTTGCTGATCTCTCGGTTTAGAGTCCGCTTTGCTGACGAAGTGACGGGTGGGTTTTCACGTCGTTCCTTCATTAGCCCTAAGGTCTCTTCTGAAAGTTTTGACTTCCTGCCCTTACGCTGCATTTCACAAAGTCTCGTGCCTGATCCCTGGTACTTCAGAGTAATTATTTTGTAACGTGTTTAGTATTTGACAATCATAATCCTACTAGTTAAGTACTTGGTTATGAAAAACGGAAACTTATATAAATCACTTTTGATCGAGGTATATAACAAAAGTTTCCAGACTGCTTAGAAAAAGACAATAACTAAATTAATGATAATTATTATTTCAAACCAACCAAATAACTTTGTAATATTAGTTTGTGTGGCAAAACACCTTGGCCTCACACCTCTCACCTGGTGGTGAATTATGGACTATATTCTCCCAACATGTGGCGAGATAATTGAAAAAATGAGCGTTATCGTAATGATAATGACAGAAGGTTATACGAAAATGCATTACAAATTACTATAAAACCTTACTAGAATAAAATACAAGCCAATTGAAATAAAATAATTTCATATATAGATAAACTTCTAACCAATAGAGGAAATCGTAACGTGGGAACTTTATCAATCGGCT
Organism: Scirpophaga incertulas; assembly: GCA_036419045.1. Lineage (NCBI taxonomy): Eukaryota > Metazoa > Arthropoda > Insecta > Lepidoptera > Crambidae > Scirpophaga > Scirpophaga incertulas. The sequence goes on along the minus strand of CM071637.1, from coordinate 14,137,172 downwards.
TAGAGCCATGCAAACATGCGTGAGAACGGAGTGAAGCCTTCAACCCCTCTATATTGGCCGTAATATTACTACACCTGTGTTTTTGTTATATATGTAATTTAAAGTCTAAAAAATAATTTTCGAAGACAAATACTTAATAGGATTTTGATACGTAGCTCTTAACAATTAAGAAAATCAACTGGGATTAACAAAGTAAAAAATTGAAAAATTTAATGCATTTTCGACTGAGTTTAATATGTACTTGGCGATATGTCAGTAATGATGTGTTATAGACTCACAAATAACATTTTGTAAGCAACTGTTCAGTAGCATAGCAATAATGAACAAAACATGTGAAATAATAACATAAATCGTATGGTTAATTATGTAGTTCCGTATGCTTTGAAAATATTTCGATTTCACCTTCGAGTTTCTTTTGCCCTCCCAATGTATAAACTAGGACATGTACGTTCAGGGGGAACAAAAAAAAAAGAAAGGGACAGGTACGTTAAATGACTTATTTATTGATCCAAAATCAGCGAAAACAGATCTACAATGTTTGTAGTATTTTTGATAGATCTAGTAATACAATATACATTACTAAGCGTCATTCCTTTATATAAAAACATGGTTACGTGGGTTATGCATTGTAAACTCATCCAAAGTATAAAAGTTACATCTGGAATGGAACAATAGACATAATGTACCAAACATGTGATAAGTGAGATTTAGATATATGTATTTCAGACATTGTAAGTTATGGTCAGAAAGCTAATACGTGGGACGCCCTAAATAATATCGTTTTTAATAATAAAGAAATACAATTAATGGTCAAAATTAAATATATTGTTCCTCAAAGTAAAATATTAGCGTCAATGCACTTTTACATGAGATTAAACCAACTTTGTAAACATTTGTATTGCACCTCCGCACCCTTCAACAGCCTTCTTTTGGTAATGAAAATCGTTAATCACGTAATAGGTTCTTAATTTTTGTAAACAGAAAAATTTATTAAATGCCAGGTCAGGACTGTAGGTAGGATGACTTGAGGTTGTACATACGTACAATGTTTTCGTCTTCAAGAACTTATATGGCTGTCTGGTTGTGTGATTATACGACGTGTAGTATTATTTTCATCAATCGTTCTGGTAAGCAAATGGTTATGTACCACTACCTCTTCAATGTGTGATTTTCTAATGCAACAGTAGCCACTTGTTCGTTTTATTAAAAAAGAAGTAAGTAAAGTGCTTTTTTGGTTGGTTGGCTTATCTCAAAATACCCATATGCTCAATTGCCACTTTATTTGGTAATTCTATAAATTATACTTAACCTGTTACTATGTCCCACACTAAATTTGAAATCCCTTCATTCTACCTAGCAAATATAGCAGAACACCAAGTGATGCAGTCCTTTTTTTAGTCAAGTGCGGTTAGTTTGTAGAGATCCATCGAAAAAACTGCTTTTTCACAACCAAACGTTTGTGTTGGTTTAACTGTATATCGCTCATGCATAGGCTAGGATATAGATCCAGAGGTTACCGAATGTCATGATTCATGCCGCCACACTAATCACCGGATCACAAGCCTGCCTATATACCATCATAGGGCGCACAGCATCAATGCTTTTGTTATACATAGATGCACGGGCGACCTTGACTAATCTCATCATACAGATTGATACGACCGCATTTGGATACTGCAAACTGGCTTTAAATTGTCCTCTTACATGGTATATCTTTGCAAAAAGTAGATCGAAGCTGAACAAAGCACGAAGCTCAAATAACGAACTGTCAAATCACAAAAAATAAAAACTTGAAAAATTTTGTAACGTAAATTTTCCCGAATATTATTACAATAAATATTATTACATTAACATTTTAATGTAATCACAGAATTTTTAAAATTACGCTTCAATGTGATAGCGGTTGATACCTAATCAGAATAAACAAACTACTGAAAAGTTGTCTAAAAACTAATATTGTTTATTTAAGTGGCCAATCCCAACAGTACGTGGCAGTTCCAACGCGAATAACTCACAAAGAATTTCTTGAAGTTCTGGTTGGTTTAGTTAGAACATCAGTATTCCCATGGAAGTCATAGTAGCATGGTAATGGTCATGGTAATTTGGTGCATTATACATTGCAATAGATCGCATTTGACAAAGAAAATTATTTTAGGAATGAACATAGTACTTCCCTGCAGTTTTGCATTACTACTTACCACTACCATTTAGATACCAACAAGACCAATCGGTCTTGTTGGTATCTAAATGGTTAGTAATCAATTAATTATATATAAAAAAGTAACGTGTAATAGGTATATTGAAAATTCGATCCACTGTGTAAAAAAGTGTTGAGAAAAGAGATTTACTACGTGATTCACTACCTCACAGTTTTTTTTTGTAATACTAGCTACCGGCCTTCGTCTTTTTAAACGCACAGATATTTTTCATTAGTGTTGGACGATCGATCAATGTAATAATAGTCATAATAATCAATAAATAGTCATAATAGTCAATAGTCGACAATCAATAATAATAGTTTAATAATTTAACTTATAATGGCAACTGCGGTGGAAATAACTCCTCTTTATCGATAAATCGGTCAACTGTGTAAATATAATTATTAATTAAAGACAATCCTCGGCCATATAACAATCCGTGATACAGTTCAAAATTTGCTCGAAATCTGTATAGGGCTATGGAGTACACAACTATATTTATCTTTTTTGCTACCCATACTATTACTGTATACATACAGAAGACCGAATAACAATTCTGATGATTATCTGAAACTGAAATTCTGCCCAAACTATTTCATTTCTTTTACATGAATGACCCCAAAATGTTTGCCCCCAATGATCAGAGATTGGCAGAACTACAGAAAATTAGCAAGGATTTTAATTGCTCCGTCAGAATCAAATAATTGGGTTGAAACGTGTGGTCTTTCATGTGGATAGAAGTCGAATGTATAGGGCAAACACCAACATTTCGGACTTTGGTAGTCTATCCGAGACTGAAACATACCGGTACCTGAGCACGTTACAGAAAATAGTTGAGTGGTTATAAAGTAGTTCATTACATTAGTTTCTGAAACTAATGTAATTACTAAGGTAGTGAAACGTTTTTGTCCGGGACAAAGAAAAGTACTTTACGGAAAGGGTATGGCAGAATGGGTGCAAATATCATGATAAACACTCTGAATCTTAGTAATTACTTTCTGACGAAATCATAGAGCTCTGGGTTGCAAGAAGCTGTCAAAAAATGTAAGAAAGGCCGACTGATGTCTTTGGCCACCCAACAACCGGGGATACTTTGAACCTCTGATACAAGGCTATTTGAAAGGTTGCATTGTAGGTTCTTCAAAGTGCTATGTTTATGGTTATGGTTAAAACTATGTTTATGGTGAACCAAAAAATTTGTCTATGCAATATAGGGGACCGGGTCATGACCCGTAACTATTAGAAATACGTCTTGAAGAACGGTACACAAAATTCTTATATAGAGGGTACCACTGCTCTAGAGAGACTTCAGACATATAACGTCTATTTTTCCTGTATTAACCTATTATTCAATGGCTGAATACATGTACGAGAAATACCAAGCTCAATTCAAATATGGCAATGAAAAAGTAAATATGAAAAGTACTTACTTGTCGGAACTAGTTAAGTGCTACTAAACGACCGCGCTCGATTATACTGGAACTAATTCATCATTATGGACAAGACAATTCACGTGAACAAGCTTGATATCGTGTTAATAGAATGGTTAGAGTCACATGTGTTTTTAGTGAACATACCTATCCTAGATGGAGAGAACTTCGTAAAGGCTGTGTCAGATAAAGATGAGATGGAATGTCTGCTCCTGATATACGATATCTAGATATCTATCGATACTAAAGGCCTCATCGCAACTACTCTTTGTAACCACCTGAAAAGGATAGGACGAACGATCGACTACGAGATTTTAGCGTGCGGTATTACACGAACACAAGTATGGTCTATTTTCCTATTATTATTTTTGGCCTTGGCCTATTTTTTCTTTGTCCCTACACTCGACTATCAGGCCTCTACCGGATGATAATCGATTCGTCAAAAGACCAAGAAGCAAAATAATCTTCAATTCAAACAATAAAAATTCATATTTCAATAATATTGTTAGAAACTCTTTGTTCGATAGTCTGATTTCCGATATTGATTCATAATCGTTTTAGTTATTTAAGTTGATCATATTATGTGTAATTTATTGTATGTACTTAAATTTAGTACAATATTTAAATACTGTTTAGATTCATTATATAATTAGAGTTCCCCCACCATAGGGGGCACCGAGCGTATAAAAGGCGCGCGCCTAACACAGTTATTCATTCGCTTGCTGGCACTCGGGCAGTGCACATCGTTTTGTTAGTTATCGTGGAACAGTTGAAGTGATAACTACTCAAAAGTATATATAAAGTTATATATAATAGATTTGTCGAAAGTGTACATGTGTGGTGTGTAGCTAATAAAAGTTATTCTCTCAACGAATTGTTTTATTTCCCCTGGTCTTTAAAAGTTCAGAAGTGGGATATAATCGAGATAGCGATCAGTAATCGCCCTCGGTGAAGGACTGAACGCCCTTATAAAGTAAGCATGACTCGCAAAAGAAAGTCTAGACGACACACAAGAGAGTCATACGACTCTTCATCAAGTGGCTCTGAGCCGGCGGTGCGGAGACGTCGCAAAACTAGTCACAATCGTGAAGAGTCAAATGAGTCAAGAACCAACAAAGAATCTACTGATCACAGTGTTAATCGCGGTGTTCGGCGTGCAAGGCGCCGAGGCGCGACGCGTGATACAACACGTGAAGATGCACGTGGAGCATCGCGAGGACACTGTGCGTCGCGAGCGCACTGTATGTCGCGATCACGTGATTCATCATGGTCGAGTGGTGCATCGTGCGAGCGTAATACGTCGCAATCACGCCATGCTGCGCGGAAGCTTGAAGTGTCGCGGGCACGTGGTGCTTCACGGCCGCATGGTGCTTCGCGGGCACGTGGTGCTTCACGGCCGCATGGTGCTTCACGGCCGCGTGGTGCTTCACGGCCGCGTGGTGCTTCACGGCCGCGTGGTGCTTCACGGCCGCGTGGTGCGTCGATACCGCGCGATGCGTCGCGGGAGCGTGACGCGTCACGGTCTTCGGGGACACGTGGTCAATCAAGTATGCATGACACGCCAGAAGTACGGAAGACATCGCGCACAACACCAGCAGTTGCCCCAACAGCGGTGAGTTCCTTTAATTGTATGAAAGATGCAGATGCTAATACCAGTGTTTTAGTTTCGGTTTTTAAAGAATTCATGCAGACCATGAGGGCAGACGGGGGTAGTGAACGTTTTCCGGTTTTGAATGTGATACCCGAGTTTGACCCCAGTAAACATACTCAAACAATTGAAACTTGGTTGAGTAAGGTTGACGAATGTGCTCAAATTTATAATTGGACTGAAAGGCAGACTGTCCACTATGCTCTTCCCAAATTAGCGGGATTGGCTCAAAAATGGTATCAAGGTCTACCTAGTCTTCTGTTTTCATGGCCTGAATGGCAGAATAAATTAAAATTGGCATTTCCTAGTGATCAGAACTACGGACAGTTGTTAACGGAAATGCTTGCTTGTAGGGCTAATTTTGGAGAGTCTTTAGAAGAATATTTTTACCAAAAGGTAGCTTTATTGAATCGTTGTAATATACATGGTAAAAATGCAATAGATTGTATTTTATATGGGATTGAGGACAGGTCTGTCAGAACAAGTGCGGAAGCCACACAGTTCACAGAACCTGATAAATTATTAGTTTATCTTAGAAATATAAGAATATCTAAAAAGTTTACCAAACCAAATTCATCCCAGCGAGCAGGCAATGTTGATGGCAAAGAGCCTAAAGCTAATGATCTTGATAGTAGGAACAATAGAAGCTATAAGCTCACAAAATGTTATAATTGTGGTGAAGAGGGACACCCATATTTCAAATGTAAACAACGAATTAAGCGTTGCGATAAATGTCAACGAGTAGGACATTTGGCTGATAGTTGTCCAGGCACCAAACAATCTAGTCACAATAAAACAGTTCTGCGAATTTCAAAAGAATCAGATACTGACTCTAAATATTTTAAAACTGCTGTAATAGATGGTCTAAATTTTGATTGCTTCATTGACTTCGGAAGCCAATGTTCTATGCTACAAGAATCGGCGGCTAAGAAATTAACTAGGTCATGGTCAATATCAGAGTTACCTGTATTGAGAGGTTTCGGTGACAGCGTTGTCAATTGCATAGGTAAATGCAGTCTCCAGATAAAAGTAGACTCCGTCGTTGCAACGGTAGAAACCCTTATTGTACCTGATAGATTTCTTAAAGTCCCATTATTACTAGGACAGACATTTACAGAATTAGATCATGTCATGGTTCTTAAAACTAATAACCAACTTAAAATAACCACGATCACGGCTAAAAACATATGTGTATACGTTGATAACTCTCTTATCATATCCCATGGATACACCCCAGTTGATATTTATACTAAACCAATCTATACAGGTGAATTATTCATTGAAACTAGTTTTTGTCAGGATACTTTTAAACAATATGAGATTATTCAGAGCGTAGTACAGGTAAATAATGGACAGGGAACGATTGTTGTCAAAGGCTCAAACTCAGAGTTTGAATTACAAAAAGACACTCTACTATTGCGGGCTATACCTTTAAGTGAAGTACAGACACTGAATGTTAGTAGAATAGAACACTGTCCAGAAAATACAGTAACTCCCCAAATTGAAGATTACATGATCCAGACAGATGATGACATTGGATCTAATCATAAAACCAAATTGACTGAATTACTAAATGAATTTAGGGACTGTTTTGCGTTCTCAGTTAAGGAGTTAGGGTGCATAAGTGGTACAGAAATGAATATAAATGTTAGTGATACCACGCCGGTAGTATACAGACCGTATCGATTATCTTATTCGGAAAGACACGTAGTTCGCGAAATGATAAAAGACTTGACTGACTCGGGAATAATTAGACAGTCATCATCAAATTACGCATCCCCGATTGTATTAGTACGTAAAAAAACAGGTGATTATCGTCTTTGCGTTGACTTTAGAGCACTTAACAAAAGAACCATTAAAGAACACTATCCTTTACCCCGTATAGAGGATCAGTTAGATAACCTGTCAGGTCATAAATATTTTACCTCCTTAGATCTCGCATCCGGTTATTACCAGATTCCGATAGCAGAATCGGTAAAGCACATGACCGCTTTCGTAACACCAGATGGCCATTACGAATTTAACCGCATGCCATTCGGATTAGTTAATGCACCGTCAACATTTCAAAGAGTTATTAATGGTGTTTTGGGGAATGCGAGATTTAAAGAGGCATTCGCATACATGGATGATGTAATTATACCATCAAGGTCAATAGAAGAAGGTTTGCAAAGATTACACGACATACTAAGCCTTTTCCGATCTTCCGGTATTACCCTAAATTTATCAAAATGTAATTTTTTAAAACAGTCTATAGATTATTTAGGTTTTGAAGTTTGTCAGTCGGGAATTAAGCCGGGTAAAAAGAAAACCGAAGCTGTAGACCAATTTCCTAGACCAACAGATCAACATAAGATTAGACAGTTTGTGGGACTTGCTAGTTTCTTTCGGAAATTTATACGGGGCTTTTCCATTATCGCGAAACCACTAACACAACTTTTAAAAAAAGATGCTAAATGGCATTGGGGAGACGCAGAAGAATCTGCGTTTGTAAATTTAAAAACTGAACTTGTTAAACGGCCCATTCTCTCATTTTATGATCCCGAATTTGAAACTCAATTACATACAGACGCCTCTAAAGTTGGGGTTGCCGGAATCTTGATGCAAAGACGGAATAAGGAAGTTCCTTATAGCGCTGTAGCATTTTATAGTAGACAGACATCTCCTGAAGAATCCAAATTCACATCTTATGACTTGGAAACACTAGCCGTAGTGACATCGCTTCAGAGATTTAGAGTTTACTTGTTAGGAATTCATTTTACAATTGTTACCGATTGCAATTCCCTTCGTGCCACTTTTGAAAAGAGAGACATATTACCAAGAGTTGCAAGATGGTGGAGCATCATACAAGAATTCGATTTCCAAATAATTTATAAGCCAGGCACAGGTATGGCTCATGTAGATGCCCTAAGCCGTAACCCCATTTCATCAGAAGTAATAGAGTTTCAAGTAAGACAAATTGATACAGATTGGATAGCCACGGTACAACAAAACGATCCTGAGTTGCAAAGAATTATTGCTATTTTAGATGATAAAGAAAATGATAATGTTATAGAAATTAAAAATAATTTTCTTGTTAAAAGAGGTCTTTTGTACAGGAAAACTGATTGTGGTGATCGTTGGGTTGTACCGAAAGGCGTTAGATGGCAAATTCTGAAGTCACATCATGATGAAATCGGACATTTTGGTCTCGATAAAACGTTAGAAATAATTAAAAATAATTACTGGTTTGCTAAGATGAGGCGATTCACTAAAAAGTATGTTCAGTCTTGTTTAGAGTGTGCTCACTCTAAAACACCAACTGGGAAAAAGTCTGGTAAATTGCATCCCATTGAGAAAGTTGAAAAGCCATTTCATACTGTCCATATTGATCATTTAGGTCCATTTGTTCGCAGTAAGCGTAAAAACGCGTACCTGCTATTAATTATCGACGCTTTTACGAAGTTCGTGATTATTGTCCCAGTTAAAAGCACAAAGTCTGTCCATTCCATTAGAGCAATGAAAAACTATTTTCATACATTTAGTGTCCCGAAACGCGTCATTTCAGATAGAGGTACGTCATTCACCTCTAAAAGTTTCCAAAACTACTTAGGTTCATTAGGTATCAAACATGTCATGAATGCTGTAGCAACTCCACGAGCAAATGGCCAAGTCGAGCGATATAATCGAACGGTTTTAGCAGCCTTGACAACTACCAATTATGGCAAATCTGAAAATGAATGGGATGAACATGTCTCAAAAATACAGTGGGGACTTAATAACACCTTGAATAAAGGTACTGGGAAAAGCCCAGCTCAGGCACTGTTTGGTCTCAATTTAGTGAGTACATCAAATTCATTATTACAGCTTAGCGTTACAAACGACACAGAAAGTGTTACTATTCCTTTAGAAAATACTAGACAAGAAATTTCAGAATACATTAAAGAAAATCAAGATACACAAAAGAAACGTTTTGATAAAACTAGGAAAGAAGTCTATTATAAGATAGGGGAACTTGTAAGGGTAGAAAGAGAAGTTCCATCAATAGGAAAAAGTAGAAAGTTAGTTCCGAAGCTTAGAGGACCATATCGTATTGCAGAAGTTCTTGACAATGACCGATATGTAGTTGAAGACACACCACTATCTAGGAAAGGAAATAGAAAATTTAGTGGTGTCTTTTCTGTAGACAAAATTTACCCTTGGGTAGTCTTTAATAGATCTAGCTCTGATTCTGAGGTGCTGGATAATGACGACACAGATTAATAAACTTTTTAAATGATTAAGTGACATTCATTTTCAAAGGTATCAAATGATAAAGTTGATAATGATAATACAATAATGTAATTCCTTGATTAAGTGGTCTAGCTGAGACTATGTATGAGGTCTCAGTTGGGACAGGTGTTAAGGATATGTCTGAGGCCTTAACATCTTACGTTAAGTGGCCTAACTGAGAATATGTATGAGGTCTCAGTTGGGACAGGTGTTAAGGATATGTCTGAGGCCTTAACATCTTACGTTAAGTGGCCTAACTGAGAATATGTATGAGGTCTCAGTTGGGACAGGTGTTAAGGATATGTATGAGGCCTTAACATCTTAAATATCACAATTTATAGTCTAAAATTTGGATATACGAGTAAGTTTACATGTTTATTTTGCTGTTGTTGTTAATTTTGAGAATTAATTTTCCCGGGTCGGGAATTGTATCAGGAAAGGCCGACTGTTAGAAACTCTTTGTTCGATAGTCTGATTTCCGATATTGATTCATAATCGTTTTAGTTATTTAAGTTGATCATATTATGTGTAATTTATTGTATGTACTTAAATTTAGTACAATATTTAAATACTGTTTAGATTCATTATATAATTAGAGTTCCCCCACCATAGGGGGCACCGAGCGTATAAAAGGCGCGCGCCTAACACAGTTATTCATTCGCTTACTGGCACTCGGGCAGTGCACATCGTTTTGTTAGTTATCGTGGAACAGTTGAAGTGATAACTACTCAAAAGTATATATAAAGTTATATATAATAGATTTGTCGAAAGTGTACATGTGTGGTGTGTAGCTAATAAAAGTTATTCTCTCAACGAATTGTTTTATTTCCCCTGGTCTTTAAAAATATTTACATAGTATGTTAAATATGTAAATTTCTGAGTTTATTAATACATCGTTAACATAAAATAGTAGCCCCAAACGTCGCTAACTAGTAAAAACATTTTGGTTTTTGTGATTCTACGAGAATTTAAGTTTATTACAAAATTACGCATATTATTATGTGAGATAGCTTCAAGACGTTCAACATATAACAATAATGAAAAGAAATTTGATATTTTTGATTGATTATAGTTTTATTATTTGGGAATATTAGCTTGTATGTATGCCATGTATATGTTATCCTACTACTATTATAAAGGCGAAAGTTTGTAAGTATGGATGTATGGATGTTTGTTACTCTTTCACGTAAAAACTACTGAATGGATTTGAATGAAACTTTACCACAATATAGCTTATACATCAGAATAACACATAGGTTACAATTTTTGAGGTTTCTAATGTGAGGTCGTAAAAAAAACACATTTTTTGCGCTTACATTGCAAACGCTGACTGCATCCTATAAGATAGATCAAAACAACTTACTTATTACTAGACTAGACGGGACGAACCTGAAGTCACGCGAACGAAGTCGCGGGCAAAAGCTAGTATTAATATATAGCCTACTTCGATAAATCCTAGATATCTATCTCTACACATAATAATTTGTCTACTAACCAAAGTCAATGGAAATAATCAGTCGTATTATTATTATGTAATTGTTAGCAGCTATTTCAACGTCATTTTGACGAGTGACTAATAAGTTATGCAAAATAAAACAGAAATGTTAATTTGTTATCCGGACGATTTAGCGGCCCCACGTGCACTGTGGACATTTGCAGCCATTTAGCTGGGGTCACTATCGTATCTCGATCTACATCGGCTATCAGTACTTCTTTCATCGGATACACTTTGTACAAACGCTTAACGTATTTATGATAGCATATCATTTCACTTTTCAATGTCAATTTGTATGTAGTGTTGTCTAAAAGTTGTTCATATGAAAATACATAAATTTGTGCCAAGGAGATTATAACTATTTTATTATCTATAACTTGTCTTTTTTTAGTGCCTGCCTCTCAACAGGGTCGGTTTTAATAAACGGTGTTGCAATAAAGCGCAAATTGAACATGTTGTTGAATCGCGCTCAGCTCGAAATCACCATGGAAGTAGAAATTATAATTTTTTAACTTACTATGGCATTCGGTAACAATTTTCGTGCTGTAAAATTATATTGTGGAACGTCGTGACGTATTGACTTATTCATAAGGGACTAATTATGTGATTGCGTAATATATATTTTTTTAAGTATGACTGTCAATGCGACAACTTAGGTACGTATGGTTCTGGATAGATGTCTACCTTCCAGCCTTCAAAACATACTTTACTTGCAGGTCAAGTGCAAGCGACATGATGTCTTGTAAAATATCGAATTGTAGTCTGTTAACTAACGAATTGTAAACTATAAGCCTATTCCGCTAACTAATCACAGCAACAGAACCGTTGTCTTTAACCAATTAGAACGCCAAATTATCACATCATTTAACAGTCTATATGCTTCAATTCTCACAGCGCAATGGTTTGATGGCGTTTCGGCTGTGATTTATTAACAATAGTTCTACTAAACTAAATCTAAATTTATCTAAATTTATTTTACAATGGATGCAAACACATACTGTAGTAATACTATGGGAATCAAAAACTATGATAAATGAATTTTCAAATAGAAATAAGCAAACTTCTTTTGTAATCAAAGAGAGCATAAAGGACCTAGAAACCAAAATATTAATATCTTTTTATATTATACAAATAAAACAACGTTGGTTTGAGAGTTGAAGTTAATATCACAACATGTATGCCTTTTTCGAGAAATTAGTGTAATCCTCTGACAGGTTTAGGCTTGGATTTGTACTATGGAATCTTAATTTCTATAAACGCAGATTGGCATGGTTCACTGACTAATATTATAATAGAATGGCCACATGAAGGCGAAAATGCATTTTGTGTTTAGGAAATTCCACTTATTCATTTTCGGGCATTGTATTAATTGTAAGTTTAAATTTAAGTTGCATTGTTTGTAATAAAATGTTTAAAATTAAAAATAATAAACAACTGAAGACTTTTGGGGCATATTGACAGACATTATCAAAAACAAAGGAACTCACATCGGAACAGGCATTAATTTTTTTTTTCAATTTTATAAATATCTGATGAAGGTGTCTTCGTAGATCTTGGTTTAAATTTGGAGAAGTAGTCTCGTTTGTAATTTTCAGCCATTTAGCAGCTACTCAGCGTTTTTTAAACTTAAATTACAAGTTCAAGAATGTGGCACACGACAAATCTTAATTTATCTACACCGTTCAGGTTGTTTTCTAGCATCCACTTTTAGTATTGTAAATATCGCTCGCTTGTAACGTCTTAGTTGTTCGGTATAACGCGATTCAATATGGTCGCCATAATTTCCTTGTTATAGGTTGTTAATTACTCAATAAGTGGACAAAAACTCGATAAAACTATATGAAGTGAACTTTTGTATATAGGAAAGAAAATAGAAATATCCATAGAAAGAAAAGTTAGCATAACAACTACAGTAAAAATAAAATATATGATATATGGTAAGTATAGATATTTCAAACGCATCCAAAGAAATTGTTACAATCTATTTCGTTTTGACCTGTAAATACATCTATTTATATATATTATAATACTAATTTATAATATTATACTATGATATTATAAATGAGTATTGAAAAGAGGAGATAACAGATTCTTCAGAATTTATTGCTTGTCCTTCACGAAATAAATTTCAATAGTGTAACTTTTTTCTTGTACATACCTACGAGTATACACGTATAAAGTGCTATGAGTTGTGTAGCTTTTGATTTGATACGTCCGTAGATTGAAGAGTCCGAAAATGACCTAAGTGTTCGTAATTATTATTCCGATAATAGGCTAATATTGAAGTTCAAGAAATGATCTACAAATTATTATCTATTATTATATAGTGTGGCAACAAGTCTTCTACGTGTAATAACTATTGCTTACTAACATCCTTTAAAGGGTCATACTAACTGGACGTACCTATTAGATTGTTAAAATTTTGTAAATTTCAACCCTTTTTGATTATATTTGAATACATTAGAACCCTAACTCATTTTTGACAAGCTGCTAATCATATTCGTAGGAACACCTTGCGGTATTGATGCGGCCTGTTAGAATTTTAAGCACCGAGACCCAAGGCGGTTTATGATTCTAAGGGTTTCGACTGTACTAAAAAGCTACTACGACATGGAAGATTGCTGCACCTGTCTACCTCTAATGTTTATTTAATTAATTTAACGGTTAATTATTATAATTTTCTATATTGATTTGTATAATTTATATCAGTTTTTTTGTGAAATTCCAAAAACAAAGCGTATATAGGTAGTAATTGGTTAATGTAAAACATTACTATAACTAGTTTTATTTTTTTTATAGATACCTCATTTATGTTGTTGCACGAACTCAAGAAACAGACTCCAAACTTTCCGAGGAATTGCATTATTTTATAAATATGATATATAAGATAAATAAAGGCATAATACGCTGACTGCCAGATTTCATGCATTTCACAAGTTGAGGTGGAAATTTTCAGCAGTGCATGAAGTTACAATTCACAAAAACTATACCTACATTCACGCAGCAGCTTGTTCAATGACCATGTAATTAGGTATTATTCTGCAATCTTATTACTTAATTGTATTACCTTCTTACTTATCTGATTACCTTTAAAGATTATAATTATTTTACTAGATAATATACAACACCGGAAATCCTAGAAAATTCTCAAATCAAAATTTCATTCAGAGTAGTCAATATAACCAAAAAGGTTTATTTAATTTATTGACTGAATATAAAATGATGAAACATAGATATTTAGGGCGGTCTGCTTACAGCACTGTAATTATAAGCCCATCACAATCGCTAGCCCTCGTGGTCGCCCTGGTGCGACCATCACCCATATCTAATACATTCGAACATTTGGCATGTGTTATTCAAAGACAGTACAGACCAACATAGAAAGATCTGCAGTCACTGTAATAAAATAAAAAGCAACTTAAGTAAATTGATTCATAAGAGACCAACTTAAAATAGACGGACGTGAAAATTAAAATTTTATATAACCTCTACGGTCCAAAGAAAGGCATTTAAAGATGTAAAAGATAAGAGCCGCGCAACGGCCAGTAGCCATTGTTTTAATATACGCTGTGAAAATACGTTTTATTCCGTCGGAGAAATTAAAAGTTGACGGTTTGGGTAATTTGATTTTAATTACTTATAAGTAAATACCGTTAAAGATTGAGGTCAAAGATATGTAACGTTGATTGCATGTATTCACTTTAATTCTGTCAAAATAAGCTAAACTAGAGACACTTTTCTATTCTCGTAAAAGTGAACAAAAAATTTAAGGAGTCTGTCATTCTTGAAGTTGGAAATATGAAATTTATGTATTTTTCGCTACAGATTAAATATAAGTAAAGTTTATTTCAGTGTTTGTGAAACTTTCACACCTAACGGGATTAATAAAGGTTGACAGTACGTATGTAAGTTAGTGTGGAAGTTCATTATTTATGACAATGGATTCATGAATGCAGTCAAAAGTTCTATTGAAAAAGTAGTAACTACTATACACTTTTTATCGATCATATCTGTTTCCCAGGCCAAGATATTATAGAAAAAAATGCTACATAAACTTATTTTAGAAAAATTTAGATAAAAAGGAAATAAATAAGGAAAACTAACTCACATATTAAAGTCAAGTGCAGTGAACAACCATTTTTACTTACCATTTGGCAATACAAGCCGTATTCTATCTAACGCATTGTGTGAACGGACCAATGGGCTTGCTACTATAAGCAATAAAAGCTAATTGCGCGCGACTGGGGTATGCTCGCTCACTGTTCACCAATGGCTAAGCATTAGGGGCGATTATATAAACTATAGTATACAACGCGTTTACCGTTCACGCTTCGCTAAAATATTTATAGTTTATATGCATTTATAAATTAACTACATACCTTTAAATTAAAGTTACTTTGAAACGACTATTTATAATTTGATAGTTGTAGTAACAATGTGTATGCGATTGAAAATTATAGGTTTCATATATTTAATTTCTATAGCAGCCAAATGAGTTTAGGATATATTAAACTAGATATATTAAATGTACACAAATAGATGCGCAATGTTGTAGAAGCAGCATTGTACCTGCGACATGTTTATGGCCTTGTCGCGGATCACTCAAAAATACTGCACACTAATTTCACTACAACCGTGACGTTATCATTTAAGAAAGTCACCTAATTTGTAGGTATAAGCGTATAAACAAAACTTACATTATCTTTGTATTTTCTATATCACATATATACTTTTGATATTTATAAACATTATACTTATTTAACTTGATAAAGCCGAATTGAAATCTGAAAAACTCGAAGAAACTAACACATTTTATTCGAATTATTTTAACAAAATCCTTAACATTTCAAGTTTAAAAAAACTTATTTAAAAAATAAATCGATATTATTATTTTATGCATTATACAAAATTACTTAAGTTGGGCAATTATATCATAAAACATATATATTCAACTATAATTATCTAACCTATGCCTCTGTGTTGTTGTTTGAAATTTGTGAGACACTGAGGTTTATTTTTAATGGATTCTATATTCTTCATATAATTATTAATATCATCTAAGATTTAGCCTTAATCGCATTTGATTTCAGTTAAGTAGTTTACGTACTAAAGGTTATATATTTAAAGAAAGTTTAATAAACTAGAAGCGGTAAATTACCTTTTTAAATAATAATACTTGTAAAATTATGGTAATTGTTTAGCGTAACCTATGTGTGCCTCACAATAGTTTATTATGCCTGAATGACTCTACCATAGAACTAAGGATACTTAGACGTCGATCTATGTAGACTTGGATCTTGAATTTTCTTACAAAGTATTAAATTTTCCTTCATTTTATTTCGGAGATAGTGTAATATTTGTCAGTTATAATAACAATACCCGATAGAGCCTAACATAAACATGGAACATAAACTAGAATATTTAGTGAAACAATGTTTATAACATTATTTATTTATTAATATTTAGATAAATGCTTATATGAAATTATTTCTGCGATAATTCGATTAAACAATTCTAACAATTCTGAAAATCGAAATATTACTTTATACAACTTTCCATTTCTGTTATTTTTTTAAGATTTATTTAGGTAATGACGTTGGTATTTGAGGTAATTTCATTTGTAAGAACTTCATGTTTTTATAAGATAGCCTTGCAAGAATACATTAACTAGTGACCTAAGCATGTAGGTACTTGTAAACAAAACAATGAAATGTATGTTACTAACGTAATAGCTGATTCAAATACAAGCAGTCGACGGGTCTTGGGATTGAAACTAAAACACGACTATTTAAAGTTTTTTACCTGTGACAATAATTTTGTATTTAGTAAATAATTCACATTTTATTATAATATGTAAATAAATATATAACAGCGAACATGTATGTGTAGCGGGTATATTATTATAATTGTGTCGCATCATAAGTAGGTATCACGCGTCTGAATAAAACACGGCCGGCCCTTTATAAGGCGTGGGCAGGGATACAGATCTAACGCGTAGAGGTTATTTAAGCGAAATTTAATGAAAGTGTGCGTGGAGTGTATCAATTAACATTATATTAGAATTATTACATTTTCACAATAACTTCTATTTTATTTATATCTCGCAAAGCTGCTTGCACAGTTTGACTGCAGGTATTAGTCTCTTTGAAACAATCAAAATAGTGCAACCAATATATATCCAAATTAGTTTAGTCTATATATATTTCTCGGAATGTTATATACTCTTATTATTGTAATTTCTCCAACAAATACTATTGTATTAAACATTTAAATCAACATAATCGTGGTTCCAGTTGGATGCTTTTTGGTAAGCTATTTAGCAAGTAAGGTAAGGTCTTTTTCAATGTTCTATCGCCAAATGAATTATATACACTATCGACTTCATATTTACTCTATTTTACCCATATTTATGGTTTCTCCTTTGACATTAATTTACTTAACACATTGTACCTATTCTTTTTGTTTGTTAATGTTTATGTGGGAATACAGAAGATTGTATTATTTTATGCATGATTCATTTATATAAGTATGTTTTAAAATCCTTCAGAGTTACTTGGCTTGTGTTCTCAAGAAGTCTCATCCAATTTCAGAGCAGATGTAGATTATATTTTTTTCTTTGTTCATATACACATACTATTTCGATTTTTATTCTCTTCACCTTATATCTGCGTTGTCGTCAATAAATACGTTCATTAAATATTACTTATATTGATTTGGAATTAATGAAAGTTAGGTATTACAAAAAATTTTGGGCCAATAATTTCTTGCCTTATCTTCACGATAAGACTCTTTACATAATATGATATATATTTCTTAATAATAAGAATTAAAAATATATTATGGTAATCGTATTTAGTTTAAAACAAATAATGTAATTATGTATATTAAATGTCTAGGTAAGTATATTAATATTTTTATTGCTGGAGCTATAACTATTGTGTTACATATACAAAATTTAGCAAACGAAATCCTTAACACATACTCTTTGCATGGCTTTCTCATTCAAGTAGGTAATTATTGGATCGTCTTTTTGAGAGACAAACGTTCCATAATATTTTAAATATCTACTTATTAAGAAAAATTGGATGAATATCCATTCGAATTAATCTTTGATAATCGACATAAATAGTGACACTGGCGTTACAGCTACAAGTAAATTCCAGACAATTCTACAAATGTGAATAGATCTAGTGCGTAGGTGACACGGAAGCCCGCTACTGTGCGCATCCATTGTGCCGGCACTTCAATCGTCGCCAGCACAGCCGTTTCGACGCGCCCGCCTCAAAGCTGCCGCGCCTTTGTCACCTGTCCACACATTGTCTGGTGCAGTGAGCGAGTCACTGAATTCTAATAAGTCTCTAAAAGGCAAATCGACAACTCTGAGAGCAGTTGATAAATGTTTGACATTTATGGACTTAGAACGTTAAACGTGTCACCTAAAATATTCATGTTCTTTTTACATTCTACAAAAAAACTAAGTGATGCCGACCGATGATGAAGACTTCCCAGGGAAAACCTCGGCACTTAGGCTTAGGATTTAGCGTATGAGGATAAACACCCTGGTGAGGGCAAGCAGTGCGATGATAGGATGTGACGATTCTCATTATGTCTAACAATTCTTCAAAACATAACCCGTTGTACAAGCGGAAATACAGACATAAAGAAGCAATGTCTCTCCTCAGACTTATTGGCTCAATATCGGTGGTAGGAGAGAAGTGGGTACCGCTTAGCTCTGTTAAGCATATTTTTTGCACGCCTACTTGACCTTGTCATCTGGACTGGAGATCTTCATATCCAGGATCTAGATTCTCGTTGATATGGTCAAAGGTGTGTACCTGAAATCGGAATAAATTGTTCGGCACCCAATGAAAGACTAGATAGAATGCTCTCGATTTGAGGCACAACTTGTTTACGAGTTTACTACACAACAGTACATGGGATTTTTGCACAGCCCGTGTAGACTGCATCGTCTTCGTCGTCACCGTCAAGCGACAACATGTAATTTATATGCAATACAAACACAGTCTTGGAGATAGCATTGAGCTTTGCCGCCATCTTTTATTGTTTTGGTGTGGGTGCAGCTGCCTTCAACTACACCTGTAAAGCTCCTGCCGGAAAAGATGGTAACCTACTTCTACAGACCCTCGGAACTATCCGAGGTCTATTAAGGTCCCAGTGCCAGGCCCGATCGAACGCTATTGCTATATTCAATCTGACTGCTGAGTCTCAAGGGTAGAGATCCAATGTTGTGTGAAATCCTGCCCATTTCCCACTTTCACGTAGGGTCGACACATCATGCGTTCCTCTTCCAGTTCTTTCTATAGAGATATATAACACGATACGTTCAATAACACGTCATCTCAGCACATACAATATTCGCATGTATTTTCATCTTTACGCAATCTTTTCTTTCATCTATTTTTGCCCTTGTTTTCCCCTACCCTTAATTGATATCAAATTGAATTACACATCTTTTATTCTTTCCCAGCAAGAGGCATTAACCTGCCCTAACTAAGTCAGGGTAATTACTC
This sequence comes from Scirpophaga incertulas, assembly GCA_036419045.1. Lineage (NCBI taxonomy): Eukaryota > Metazoa > Arthropoda > Insecta > Lepidoptera > Crambidae > Scirpophaga > Scirpophaga incertulas. Next base: position 14,117,622 of record CM071637.1, on the reverse strand, counting down.
TTTAATCAACCACGCGGGCGCACAGAATGGTTGACTTAACATACCTACATCTTTGAATTTCTACGCAAATGTATGCATGTTGCCTCACTGTGTTTACTTCAACTGAAGAGCATCAGATCGAAAAACGAAAAACACATAAGTAATTAATATACGTCTTTCGTATTGATAATGTTCAAGACTGCCGACCCTTTTCTAATAGCAATATCTACTATAATACCGATTTCATAAACCTAGTCACACCAGAAAATTATACGCTATTCTATCAAAATGTCAGCAACCAAATATATAAAGGAAATAGGTTCTTCTTTTTGTGTTGTGTTGTGATTTGTGGTAGATATATTGTGTGATCGATTTTTTTGTGATTGTCTATTGAGAAATCAATTGATAATAAAAAAAAATATAATCCTTGGATATGTTATAAGAGTATTTATTTAAATGTTGTAAGTATCTTTTTACGTTTGGTAGTGCCACAAAAAGAACGTCACATAAATCAAAACATCAAGTTAATTCTAAATTGAATACTCGTCAACCATACTTAAAATTTATGATCCAAAAATTGTAAACAATGTGAGGCAATGTGTCAAAACACCCCGCATAATACACTCAGCGACTCAGATACACCTTCCATAATGGCCCAAACGATCTCAACAAAAGATGTCAACGTGTTATAAAAAACGCATCTATGAACTTCTGTATAAGTTAATAGAAACTTACCACAAAAGATCACAGCGGTGGTGCAACCATTGAATAGGAACAACCTACTAATTCATATTTATGACATATTCTCAATCAAAGAGGTTCATTTTATCACACATTCCTGCGTTTTGTGATCTTGTCGTCATTGAGATTGTCATAGTTTGAAAAAGGTATGTAAACTTTTTTTCTTTTCGGCTTAATATCCATGTTTCAGAATAATAATACATATATTTTGTATAACGTTGTATTTCAATTAACCACATAGTGTAAACTAAGTAACAGTGTAAGGAAATGTATTATATATAGGTAACCGACGTCACATTCTAGATGACAAACACATTATAGAGACGATGAGTACCATTGAAACTATTCATGATCCTAAATAAGTACGTTCAATTCTTTAGCCTGTCACGATCGCGTCAATATTAGGTGAGTGATAGCGCTCAAATATTTTATTTATGCGTCAAAAGAACCTTCGGCGTGAGCGTGCGCAGGGTGCTGCAACAAAGCTCAATCGTATTTACATTTAGTCATCGCCTATTAATCAACTGAGTGTTATACTCAATACAGAACTCGAGACAATCAGTGATAAACTGATAAAGAAATGATGCTAATGTAAATAAATGGTCAGCGATAAATTAATGTCTGTTTTACGGCTAGTAAATGCGGAAATAGCTTTATTTTTATTTGTCTGTATCATATAAATAGTAATAAACATTTAACAATGTTCCCGTGAAAATATCATATTTAGATAAATATGGATTTATAAACAAATTATAAAGCCGATTAGTTTGCTAGGTATGTTAAAAAACAATTATCGAAAACCGTTTCGAAAAAACATGAATTTACGTAAAATACACTTCCCAGTATTCAAACATCCGTTTAGTAATCAAAATATTTAAAATTTATTACGACGTAGTCCTAAAAGTGATTATTTTATACTTTCTTTCTTAGAAAAAAGCTTTTGTTCTTTATAACTAAATGAACATGCGGCCATTATACAAATGTATATTTTAAAATTATGAGTCTGCAAAGGCAGTGCTAATGTTGAAATAAGCAACTGGCCGTTATTTTTATTTATAATTCTACTTTTTCGTGGGTAGGTATTGTTAGTTATTTACCAGTTTAAGTAATATTGATTTTTGTGCAAAACCATCATATATACTTACATTTTTAATAATACGTATTATCATGACCACTTAACTATGATCCAATTACTAAACTCTTGTCAAGTAATTAGATATATCGAGGTCACCCTTGGAAACATTGTTGGCGTGCAAAATACAACCTTCGAATAAAAAAGTCATTTATTTTATCAATTAAAAAATGTTTGTACGAATAGTCTGCGTTAAAGAGTGACATGTCATGTGACATATTGGATACTAGGTAACACTTAATACGATCAACAGTCAGGAACATATAGATGATAAAATGCCGCATTCAAAAACAGAAAGTTCTTTCCATAATCTGTAGCCGATAATCTGAGCGGCAATGAGCGCGCGCGCATAACAAGTGAGCCTAACAAGCGCCGATTCAAACCGACACTAATACTAAATTGTAACCTCCAGAAACTAATCACTTGTCATACCAGGCTATCTCACAATTTTAGTCATGTCTTAAAGTTAACATAGATAATGTAAGATTTCTTTTATGTTAGCCAAATACTAGCTTTAAGACCTAACTCGTGTATATTACCTATTTACATATTTAATTACTTGACCTACAGGTTGAGACTTAAGACTTAAAAATATATGTCATTCCAACATTTAGGCTTCTAAAAATTAGATTCCAATCTATAGAGAGCTGTATAACTGTATAAGACAATGTTTCACAAACTAGCACTTTGTGTTTTGCCGATTCAAATACATCTTAAGAATACTCTTAAAATCACAATTTAATTTTCTATTAGTAAAAGTATTTTTATTACAAAAAAGAGAGATTCACTCTATCTATTTAATTTAATACCCAGATAATCACTCAGAAGCTTATTTATAAAGTATGTTGTTATTACTATACAGTAAATTTATCACTACATATTTAATTAATGTTTATAAGAACTGTAGTATAAACATTTGATACTATTTTCTAAATTCCTCACTAACATACAAAAATTGAAAATAAATTTTCTGTTGCAACATTCAGGTTTCCAAAAAGTACAAGTCTTTTTAGGGGAAATGTGTAGCTTTTTACCACAAATTTCTAACGTGTTCCTGACAATGTTTTTAGTAATTTGATACATATGTTTTAAATACTCTTATAAAAACAGTATAAATTTCAGTTACTCTTATGGAAACTCAGTTTAGATGCATAGGAAGCAACTCAATAAGTATGTCCTTTTTTAATAACTTACATAAAAGCGACATTAAGACGTCAAAGAATCATAGTATCGTTTGTATCACGATAGTTATTTTATGTTGCATTATCAAGATTTAAAGAGGATTTAAATTTCCGTTTCTATCTGATCAATTATCATTCGCTCTTCTCTGAATACCTGTTCAATATATTTTAATTATTTATTTTATACTTGCTCATGAGCATTGTTTCGCATATTTATGGCGAAGCTGTACAGGAGTAGGTACAGCTTCGCCATGTTCAAATTCCGTTTCTCCAGTCACAAAGATATCATCTAGCTAGATTAGTAAAGTTTTTATATATCTCCGTCTTCTATAATCGGTTCTTGGAGGAAATCTGGCGCATTATATATATCACAGTACTTCACAATTCTAGAGTCTATCGAAAAAAACACGGAATTAAAAGAAGAAATTTACCCTTCTTTTAAATAAAAAAAAAGGGATTCAAATTATTTCTGGTAATTTATGTACTACAATAATAACTTATCTTAATACTTCTCTAATTAAATTCTGTCAGTGAAAGTATATATCAACTAACGTATATACTCGTATTATTCAAATCCATTCAAATTTCTCTTTGACTACATATTATATTTAATGGTTATTTTTTCAAGTTCTTTTTATTTAAGTAATAAATATTACAACTTGTATATAAATATAAAAACTGTAAATCTATATTTAAATCAACAGGTTCGTGATAACTGGCGATTGAAAAACGACCTTTAGATTCAAATAATATCAATACTTCTCAGTGATTGCTGTACTTAAAGCGATATTGAGTGATGGTGAAAACTACGCGGAGTGAACTTTCGAACGACACGAGCGAGAAATTAAGTTTGACAGTAAGTAGAGGTGTAATTCAGCGATGTTCGTGCGCGAGCCGGCGTATCGACAGGATAATGGTTGCTCGATTTAGGGCCGCAGCATCTATTGCCGTTTGCTTTGCAACGCTATTAATCGTATCATTATCGACCTTTTAAATAGTGTTGTATATTTGAATCCCAATTTTATCGATAATTAAAATACATTACTTTGGTGGTAATTTCATATGTCGTAGCGTAGTCAACAATTCTGAAACCCGAACTGCAAGAAATCTTACGTTTTACGTATTAATAGATAGATAGATCAAAATATTTATTCAGACATAAAAACACTTATAAAACACAAAAGTAACAAATAACAAATGTTCCCCGCTAGATGCGCATATGTGTTGCAGTGCTTGAAGGGCTTGAAAACATTGATTTTCAGGCATAACCTTATGGACTAAGGGGATGGCTTGGAACTAAATAGCACACTATAAGATTTAAGTGAAATAAAAATTGTCCCTTTACTGCATGACGGGCAATCTCGTCTCGTAGAAAACCTTTCCATTAATCAATAAATTGCATCATCGTTATCATTTCAGCCGAGAGCCGCCCACTGCAAAATATTCGCATCTCCCAAGAATCTTCACACCGACGAGTCCTGCACTGTTAGCAATTAGCACAGCACTGTATGTCAACCCAATACATCTAATAAACTTAGGGAGACATAATATTCTCGTATATTTGTCTCTTCACTATTTAATGGACAGGAAGAGAAGTAGAATAATGTATACATAATTAAAAGTACAAACGAATAAAGAATGAGTAAAGGTGTAATATTTTTTAATGTTTATGTATTGTGTACGAGTGCTATGTACGCCATTATTGTGTATAGTTAATGTGACAAAGAAAGCCTAACAATATATTAGTTATTTTTAAATTATGTTTCAAATGTAACTCTCAGTAGGCACCAGCTAATATTTCTTTTTATTAAATTAATAATCAACATTTCTGTTAGTTAAGATTAACTACAGATTATAATAATCATTTACAACACAAGGTGTATATTATTCCATAAGTAAATTAATACTTATTCAGTGAGCTTCCCAGCCCTATACTCTATTGTTGCTCTATGACTGCGAAAAGTTATGAGTCTAACATCGAACCTTACATCTTTACGTAGAAGGGTCACGCAAAACGTTTACCAAGCAGGGTCCGCGTGTAGATACGATGAAGGCTCACTCATCGAGTTCAAAAGCCAACAGCTATCCGTTACTGCGCTAATGGCAGGGTTAGACATCGTACTACAGTTGCGGAGTCTACATTTGAACGGTCAAAAGTAGTCGACGCTAACAAGGATGATGTTTTCAAAACATTTAATTTATGAGCGAAGTATAGTCAACATTATTTTGAATGAGTCCAGTGGAATAATATGGAAGCTGGCATTAACTTATCCATAAGTTACTCGTAATCAGTAGTACGTTACTAAATAAAATATAAAAACAAAATAATAAATATACTACATAGTAGACAAATCTTAAGCGGTAGTATTACTACGTGGTTGGAGTAAATAGATTTATGTGTACTTTTAATCACTTTCATTGTCTTATATTTAAATCACCAAAATTGTGATTAACGTAGCTCCTATTCTTTCTGTATATTTCGTATCAATTGTCATTTAAAAATTATATTAAAAGGTTTGACGATATTTTTAAAATCAATTCTTACATAATTGACCATAAAATAAACATAGATAACAATACGATGTCACAAAATAATCTACGTATTGTCACGGCGTCTCTCTACGTTAACTTTTAATTTCTATTTCTGCCATCGTTTCTAACTGTAACGTGTATTAGAAATGTCACACTTATACAGTGACCAATTAAAACTAACAAAAAATTATTGTTACGTATCATATTGACCTATGGGTCATTATAATGTATAATTTACTCTCAACAATTTCGGAATTCCCGTAGGAAGCATACACTTTGAAAATGTATATCATTACCGGAACGGAACACCTGATTTCACCTCTAATGCTGTTACGTGTTCATGCCTGCACAATTTTCAATGATAAACCGGCGCAAGCACTGCACGCCGCAGGGGATGGATACCGCCAAAGAAGCCTAATAAGTGCCTGTAGGACAAAATAACAAACACATTTAAGGCCATATGGCAACTCCTTAACACTGAACCTTTTACAAAGTAGAGCTTAAAACCAATGGTTACTGTCGTGACTCTTTATCATGAAATGATACTTAATTTTCCAATACATATTATATTAATTTGAAATTTTCAAACTTAGTTATTTTAGTTGAACTGATTTTCTTATAATAGTAAAAATTAATTTAATTCCCATTATTTTGTTAACATAAATCTTTAAAATAAGTTGCAGAAATTCACATCACATTATTACGAAAACACACATTCAGATTTTTTGAGGATTGGATAGATTTTTACTCTTTCACGCTATATACTCTTGAACAGTTTTATGTGCATTTATTAAATACTGGGTGGCGCAAAAGTACTGGCACTAAAGAAAATACTTTTATTTTTTTTACATGACATTTTCTGTCATTCTGTTGTTGAAAATTGTGTAGTGAACAAATGTAAAATACACTGAAAATAAACATGGACCGTTTTACTCCCCAAGAACGTGGAATAATTGTGTCAATGTTCTTACGGAATAATTCATCAGTGATAAGAACACAACGTGAATTTCGTCGACGATTTCCCCACCGTCCGGCACCGATTGGTCGCACAATTCGACGCTTTGCCACACGCCTTGAAGCAACTGGCTCAACATTGGATAGACCTAAGTCTGGGAGACCAAGAACAGGCCGTTCAGCTGAAAATATCAATGCTGTGCGCGAAGATGTGGAAGAGTGTCCAGAAACATCAACGAGGCGACGTGCCACGCAATTGGGCATTTCCAGACGGACCCTGCAGCGTATTTTGGTGAAAGACTTAAAGATGTTCCCGTATAAAACTCAAATGACTCATCAGCTGCTGCCTGCTGACCACCGAGCTCGTCTAGATTACTGCCAGCGCGTCATAAACCTCAACCTTGAAGAGGATGATTTTCCTTCAAAATTGGTTATGAGTGACGAAGCGCATTTCCATCTCTCAGGGCATGTCAATAAGCAGAATACTCGGTTCTGGGGCACTGATAATCCGCGCATTATTCAAGAAACACCTCTACACCCACTAAAAGTTACTGTATGGTGTGGCATCTGTGTTGACAGAGTGATCGGACCCTATTTTTTCGAAGACGCTGGAGGCAATGCGATAACTGTCACTGGAGAACGCTACAGAACCATGTTACGTGAGTTTTTGATACCCAGTTTGGACGAATTGGGGCTGGAGCACATCTGGTTTCAACAAGACGGCGCTACGGCACACACAGCGCGCGACACTATGGACTTAGTGAGGGACGCTTTTCCAGGCCGAGTTATCTCTCGTTTTGGCGATTTGCCTTGGCCTGCAAGATCACCCGATTTGACCAGTCCAGACTTCTTTCTTTGGGGTTTTTTGAAATCTCGGGTGTATGTGAACAAGCCACAGACTCTCGCAGCTCTAAAAGAAAACATTCGTCAAGAAATAACGAACATATGGCAGGAAGTGTTACGGCAAGTTATGCAAAATGTCATAAATAGGGCTCAAATGTGTATCAACTCTGGAGGTCACCATTTAAAAGACATCATCTTTAAATCCTAATGGTACGAAATTTAATGGCACAAATATACATTTAAAAAAACCTAAATCTAGTTTTCTCATTTAGAAAAAATGTTATAGCTGAACCAAATAGGGTCTTTACTTTTGCGCCACCCAGTATAAACTATGTAGGTAAGTATTCCTTGTTTACTGAAGATTCATAATGATTTCTTATAGACTCTTATGACAAAATTTCAAAGCTAAATGAAAATCCTCTTTATTCAATACAGGTACTTTTTAAACAAAATCAATGAAACTTTAAGAACAAAAATCGTGTATGTACAAAATTTTGTAAGTACGAAGAGAACAAAAAAAAGTAATAATTGTACACTTGGTCGGAAACTGCCATTTCCTTCATGAAAAGAACAGACAATAAACTGTGAAAATTTATTTATTATATTAAATTTCAGTTAATACTGTCTCTAGTTATGATAACCCCTTACTATACTCATGAGTGTTTCTGATATGATCTATAAATTTATACAAAATCAACTCAATAAGACTTCGAAGAAGCTTATTAAACGTGGATGTACATTTTCTTTGAAGGAGCAATTAGTTTTATCGACTCTGTATATTAAAACGGCAATTTTATTTTTATTTCTAGTTAAAAGTACCTGTTTTTTTTATTCCCCTGAGGAAAATGCATTAAGTTGCATACAGTGACAGCCAAACTAAGATGTGAGTTGAGAAAGTGAGTTGAGATTTGGAGAACAGTCATCGGGAAATCGAGAAAAATAATCTGCTCAGACTTAATAAATATAAATGAATTGTCTGACTTAATAGTCTAGTATAGATTTGTTGATTTTTATTGGATATATGGATATACGTATAATGATTCAACAGATAAACTTGTTTAAAAGTTTTTTTCATAAATTCTAACACATTCCATAAAAATAAGGTTACCAGAAATTGTTTTAAAGCATACATTTCAAATAACGCCCTCCTGATTTTATATGTTTATTACAGAAGTAGCCCAATCACAAAATTTCTTTATGTTGTTTAATTTCAAACCCTTTTGTTTAAACATACGATTACTCTCACTTCTAACTAAATTAAATAGATTAAAACTATCTATTTAGGAGAGGAGGAGGAGGAGAAGGATTTTTTAAAGAATAACATGAGAATAAATTCATTGTCAAATTAACTTTTTCTCGTGTTTAGACAATTTCTGTAAGTTAGAAGTGTGTACATAATAATTTTACTTTTTTAACAGTAAATAAAACCTTTTTATTGTAAATTTATTTAAACTGTCCTTCTTACTTATCATTATTATAAGATTTACAAGATTACACAGATAAACCTACAAACCCAGCTAATTTTACTAACTCATCCAAATGCGCAAGGATTCTTCTTAACATTTGTGGGTCTGTGGAAACGAGGGCACAGCTTCTACTCCCTAATCGCCACCTTGGGGCAGCATTTTAGTCGTGCGCTGATTTCACACTTGGCAAAATACATATTATTTCACAAAACAAAAACGACTCTCATGTTACAATATACAGATGAAAATCGCTTGCAACATTGTTAATTAATTAACTACTAGAGAGACATTGCAAAATGTGAGTTATTATTAGTAAAATACAGTTGAATTTTATTTCTTACAAAACAAGATATCCTTGGGTAAGTATTATCCAGGGATCAATCAAAATCAAAGTCGAAAATGGTATGAGTGGCAGAGCAGGCTTACAAATAGCACTGTTTAACGCCATTCTCTTGACCGTAATGACTTTAGTATATACGAGTAGTAATATTTTGTTCTTACCATAATATGCCATGGAATTTCTTGATATCTATATTCTTATCTAGCAAGTTAACAAATGGCGACTATAAATAACATGCCGTATTTTATGATGCACATCACCAGGGTTTATTTATCTCTAAATATCTTGAATAATAAAAACAAAACAAAAGGTCATGAAAACTAACAATTACGTGTTAATTTAGTTTTTAGTGATCATGGGATGGTAGCTAATTAAATATTGAAAATAGCAAATTGTATTCAATCAATACTTACTTTAATAACACATTTTTTTTTACTTAACCAGATATCAAACAATTCAAATATTCCAAAAACAAAGTTATATTTATATAAAATTTCCATGTGGCATTGGCTTGTACCAACCCTTTATATATCATTTAATATAATAGACAAGAAGTAGAAATTATATTTTATTTTATAGAATAAAAAGTAATTTAAAAAGACCATGAGAATAATCTTCAAGTGCAACACAATATAGTTTCGAAATATGAAAAGCTTTCATATGGTGCTTAACATTCATATGTTGCCGACATGAAACAATACTTATAAACAAACAAAACCGCAAAGCTGCCGACATTGATTCTGTAAATGTATTAACATCGACCTCTATGCCAGAGGCATTTATAAGGCACACCTGAAACCGAGGCCGTGTGAACCAGACAGTAATTCAAATCACAAAGTATGGCGAATAAATAAATTGGACTCCATTGTACAGGTTTCTCATCAATCATTTATCATACACGCACGAGAGAATTGAAAAATGCTTAATACGCTAATGGATTCTTATTACCCCCTTTAATGGGCTAAGTAAATGAATTACGTGCGAGCAATTTTATTTAAGGTGAATTTGCCTCCAGTTATCATCCAATTATACTCAGAATAATTTTAGTGATTTATTTAGTTTCTTTATGTAACCATGTAAATAAATGTTCAAAATCTACTTTAACCGTCTTATTATCGTCGCCGTGTCGATTCTAAACTTTGCATACGTATTTGAAACTGGTGATTGCCATTTCTGTTAAAAATGTATTCGAGTTCATAGAATGATAATGCTGAGAATAGACTAGCAGAACTAGGGAGGAGGAGGAAGGTCTGAAAAATATTGCCTTCACAAAAATTGTTCAACCAGTGTAATTTTATGCTTGTGATTGCTGGAGTAATAACTGTATAAGCTTTCATTAAAAAACTCTGCAACTTTTACTATACCGATATTTCGTCTACTTTGTGCAATATACCCTCGAACGCCGCTCCTCCTCACAATGATAGATAGCTCCCGAATCCTGGGCCGGCGGCGGCGCAACTTCTTACACAGACACTTACATCCGTTTCTCGCGATCACGTGGGAAGAAATTGTTACAGGTATTTTGCGCACAAACTGGCACTCATTCGAAACAATGATACACTTTACGACACTGACCTAATTAATTTTTACTCGAGACATCTAAGGTAGATGTGGCACAACGAAATACAGCAATTTCTCAGAAAAAACAAATTACACAAATTGTTAACGACAAATTTATTATTAAATTAGTAATAATTACTACTGAAATAAATCTTTATAGGTTTGCCTTAATGACTTAATTTAAAACAATAATTTAAAATAAAAAAATTATATAAATATTTTGACAATTATGAGTATTTTATAATAAATCTTTTATTTTTAATAAAGTTCGCACTCAACAATCCGATTGTCACTTCTCAAGATAGCTGAGACAGTATCACCCCAAGCCACGCTTTAGACCGCTCATTTTTACTTAACCAACAAAAAACAATCTAATAAATCACGCCGACCAAATCCTAACCACACATTACAGCGATAATCTAAGGTCTGCAAGTGCAGTTATTATTCAGGTGATTTATCGCAGCACCGGCCATTATACCCCCAAAACTGTGATATTTGAACCCTTTTATTCAACAGCCGCCAGCCAAACAATGAACAGGTGAAACGACGGTGGAACGGACAAGTGTGCCTTTCTTCACGGTTTTTGTGCGTGTAGGTTTTTTGTGATCGTAGAAAAGTGTCCGATAAAGGTCGACACAACACCAGCAGTAATTAGCAGCGATTAATAATTGGTTATCTTGATCACGGCTCCACCTAGTGTAATAATTGCTGAACCTGTTCGATGTCTAAGAAATCGTTGCTTTTTAATGGCACTATGAGCCGTGATCTATTCACTTTTTATTTCTGACTAAGATTTATTTGTGGTTTTGCCATTTCCTGTCTGTATTCAGACATATTTTTTTTAATTTCAAGTATATGAAAATAGCTTTCGGTATTCCTCTCACCTGATGGTAAGTGAGAACAAGGCCTTGGTAGTGGCGAATCTCTTCTGAGGTGCAACTGAGGAGAATTACTAAAGAACAGCATCAGCTAAGTTTTGAAAATTAATTCAGAATGATTGATTGTAATGTAAAAAAATTAAAAACACAAATATAAATTAGATGCGAGTAAAAAAAAACATGAAACATAATATTTTCCAGAATTTTAAAAATGTGTTTAACTAAAAGGCAGCCACACTAACTCAAATTGAGGTAAAATTTGATACACTAATATTTGTTATGACATGAACGTCAACCCGTAATGAATTTTGGTTAATTCATTAAAAGATGAAAACCGATTCAAAATTTGTATGGAAGACCATAATTTTTGATTTTATTTATTCTAATTCATGGTTATCTAACTATATCATGCCTCTTTCGTAATTGAACTTTAAAATATATTTTGTTCATACATCTTTAATATTTTACAAACTTATCGACTGAACAAATGGTTTCAATATTTATAAACATAACTTTTTTTTCAGGAGTCCACTAAATTACCCCAACACAATATTTCTCGAACATAATATTGAATGAATACATCGCCTATTGTTTCTTGAATACCATTAACAAACTTTAAACTCGTGACTATTATATCAAGTACCATTCGTGCGTCTAGCGCGAGCAATCCCAATGAGATGTTTTATCACGCTATATAATATCTAATTTTAAAACTATCGATCAACCGGTGCGGTACCCGAGTTTGAAGATACGTGTCAATTTATTAAACGATAACATTACGTCTTTGTTCGTCGGAGGTAAATCGAAGATCAAAATGGCCGATAAGGCTTACAAGTTTAAAATCAATTTGATGGAATAAAAGCATGGTTTATGTCATAAGCGGGTTTATCTGAGATCGAGCGATGTCGGCGTATTTCGCGCATGCGCCACGAGGAATGCGACATGCGCGGGGGCTCCTCAGGCTGCGCCTGGCTGCGCTCAACCAATATCAATCAAATGGAAACGTGCCACTATTGATGTTTATATTCTTTTATTTCAGCACACGAGTAACCTGCCTGCGTAAATTAGTATAACATAAAAAATACGTGAGATTATTATTCAAAGACTTAAACGAGTCTAGTAACAGATAGCAGTCATAGCAGACGTAATTATTTGATAGACTCAAGCAATATATACAAATAAAATATATATTTCATACACAAAGATGTATGAAATATTTGTATAGATTTATATCTTATTAAGATATAAATGATTCGTGCAGCTTTTTAAATCACTTTTCATTCAGATCTCGTCCCATCGGCTTACAATCTATGTACATGAAAAGATGTTTGCTATTGGGGATTTTTATTTATTTTTGTACAAATTAAATAACATTTTAATATTACTTTTCAACCTAGTAAAACTATTACTAATAAGTTGAATATTGAAAGTATTTTCGTGCTCCAAAAAAGAGCAATTCGCGCTATCTATAATATAAAACAAAGTGAATCACTCAGAGATTTATTTAAGGAAATAAATATAATGACATTAGCGTGTCAATATATTTATGAAAATTTAATATATGTTTATAAGAACTACGAGTACGATACATTTAATACAAATTTTCAAATTCATCATTTAAACACGAGAAATAAAAATAAGCTTGCCGCTCCAACATACAGGCTTCAAAAAACTAGAGGTTCGTTCTTAGGGAAATGTATTACTTTTTATATTATAACACACTTCCAGAAAATATTACTGCTTTACCGTTTCATAAATTTAAAGCACATATTAAAAATACTCTAATGAAAAAAGGGTATTACAAGGTAATTGATTTCTTGAATGATAAAAATGCTTGGATGTAATTTTCACGATATTTAATTTCCTGAATAATTAAACATGCTTGGATGTAAATTTTGCGATATATAATTTTAATGATTCTTTAATAAATGATATTTTTGTTTTGTACCGGACATATACATATCAGATTTGTTTAATGCGATTAGACTCTTGTGACGGAAATATATATTTGTTAGTTGTTTTAATTTGTATCGGAGGTTGGGTTCAGACTGGGTATCTGAAGCCGGCTTCCAACTGACGACTCTGTAATGATACAGGGAGAAAAAAGAAATTGCCCTTGCTGGTTTTCTTGCTAGTTCTTTCCAGTACAAGGTCTCCCGCCGTAGACTTGTGAACCAATGGCGTAGCATCTTTGACATTCAAAAGTGATTGTAAAATCCTATTTAAAGAACAAATTTTTGATTTTGATTAACCTATGTACAACACAAGCTCTATTTTGTTTGAACTACTTTAATTGCAACAAAGTATCAACTTTTATGTCTTCATTAATAAATTTAATTTGTAAGTGTTAACTTAGTTAACATGATATTTAAGTTTAAATTATGAAGATATTATATAAATTGTATTGAAAAACAGGAAAAATATTGTATCATAAATGATTTTATTAATTGAGCTAAGCTGTTTAATGCTAAGTTAAGAGAGCCTTAACCAAATTAATTTGTTTTTATTTCATCGGCGTCCAACAAATCTTCTGAGACATCAATGTCTGGCGCTGTAGCGACCCCTCGCGGCGAGAATTTGATGTATCGCTTAAGAAACATGTCGATTTTTTTTAAATGAGCTTACCTACCACGAATTAATAACATAAAAATAAAGTAAAACTGTTTGAAAACCAAGCCAAAACATAATAAGCTAGGTAAAAATGTTTATTTAATAGTTTATTGTATATATATATAATAAAATAGACAACATATTAAACGTTAGACGTACAAAAGCGGTGACTTATTCTGAAGAAAACTCCTCCAGCCAGTCTGAAATATTTAGCCCAGCCGTGAAGTTCTGCAAGTCTTTGATCATCGTCTATCGATAGCGCCGTTAATTTCTAAGACAGATAAATGGCGATAAAGCTTCAAATATAGATGATATTTGAATGGACTTATAACAATGGCGCTAAAATTGCTACTTGAAAAACTCCTGTAGATAAGGTAGACCAGTCAGAAAAGACAGCATCATCTGAAAGATTGAGCGAACCAAATATACCTAGAAGAACTTCAAAATCCACTGCACCATTAATCAAGCAAATCAATCATTATTAACAAGTTCAGATGAATTTAATCTAAGTAGAGAAGTAAAGATTAAGTAATTGATTATAAAATATAATTAATATGGAGAGAAAATAAAGGTTAAGTGATATCGACATTGAATAGTACTTATTGTTTAATTGAAAAGTGCATTTCATTTAACTAACTGCCCCTTAGAACAATAAAAAGCTAAAACCTCTAATGATGGCTTCGTAGGAAATAAACTGACGAGTTTATTGACTGTCATAAACAGAACCCTCCGGTTACTTCGTTTTGTTATTCCAACCCGTTAATAGCCGTCCCTAATCTTGTTCAACATGATTTATTTATTACACTACCAAATTTTACTATTTTATAACCGAAACACGTTTAATTTGTTGTATATTGACGCGTGATACCAAACTGCATTGGACCACAAAACACATGTGTGCTAAAATACATAGGACTGCGATACCTAATTTAGTGGAGGTCCTGCGTTGCACGCCACGCGACACTACTGCAGATGCGGTTTTATTGCGGTTACCCAAATTTCCTTAATAAGATGCCGAGCGATTTTCGTGTTTTAAGTGTCAACCAGGATCTATTGAGCCATTGTCCCGCGCTCACCTGCTACAGTTCCGCCCCGCTGTTTATCATGTTTAAGATTGTAACGATACAATGATGGCATGTTTTATTTTGGATTCCCAAAAGGCTCCGTTAACCCCATATGGTGCCTTTCGCGAATAATACTTTAAAACGATAGTAATTCCTTTACCGTTTTAAGTGACTAGTGTTAAAAATAGTGATGCTACGAATACGAATATTCATTTACACCGAATAACAAATATTCGTAATCTCCGAATATCATCAATAGATTTGTAAAACCTTTCGACATTCACTCTAGATAATCTTGTGTCCAGATAAACGAATCGAAGTAACTTGGATTCGTCTGTCGTAACACTGCTATTTCAGCAAGTCGCATTATCCAGACTGAATAAAGGGAACTTTTGTGACCTAAGTATAGATATGTAAAAACGTTTTAAACAATATTCAATACCTAAAAAAAATTGTCTGTTATAAATTTTAATTCTATAATAAAGTTTTACATTTATTGTAAGTTGAGTTTATTATGTTTACCTATCTCTTCGTATTTTTATTCAGAAAATATGAACATCGTTTTTCGTATTCGCGAAAGTAAAGTTCTTTACATCACTAGTGTTAAATGAATACTTTTTGGCGGCCGATTATTTGTGAGGTATCCTATGGTTCGGTTAGTTATCAGAGTCCATTAGATGCCCGCTTCGTGAATATTCGCGGCTGTACTTGACACGCGAGCGCTTCACGGAAACCTCAGGTAGGCGCCGCCGAACCAAACTCTTAATAAAATTTGCCGCTAACCTCATTCGCTGGATGATTAAGCAAAGAAGTAAGCTAGCTAAGTAAGCCGTTTAGCCACAAAGTAAATAACAGACATGTTGTATTTTTATATTTCGGATGTTATCAAGCAATCTCGATTTATTATCTTATCTTACTAAACCTTCCTTAGATGAGCTCGAAACAGTTTTTATATTATCTTGATTCTCTGTTTTACTTGCACTGAATTAAACAAATTGTTACGTACGATTACACACACGTATTTGCGTCGGAGGAATTCGAATACCTTAATACAGAGCTATGAGTTTTTTTTCTGTGGTTGGGTGCGCGGTAGGTAGCCAGCGAACCATCGGTAGCTGCCCCGGACGGTATTTCATGCGCAAGTTAGTTCAAACAAATCGTACGGTGTCTCTATAAATTACATCAACGTTGCGTCCATGATCTTTGTAAAAAACGTCGTATCAAATCACTGGCAGTCTATCGATTTGACTAGTAATGACTAAACGATATCGTATAGGAAGTTGTGTATCAAACTGCTCAGAGTGTTATCGGATAACTTTATAGAACAGTGCTAATACTTAATACTGAAAATAACCTAAAATTACAGTAGTCTGCTAGACTACTGAAATTTAACCATAAGCACAAAAAAAGTAAAACCGTTCATTGTTTAATACTTATAAATAACATGTAAACAATCAGATAACTTTGGTGTTGGTTGTCCTTTAATAAAACTAGCTACTCTTTTACCCTTTTTATATCACATTCCCATCACATCTAATTCCCTTTAACTGTTATAATATTAAAAAATATTAAAAAGTAAATGTTACGCTAGTTTTTCTTAGTAATTGTGACTTTTTGTAAAAAAAAAATATTTCTGATAGTCTGATTTTTCACAATATGTAATAAATTTAATAAATTGCTGTCATATCAATTTGGATTACAATTTAGGATAGCATCGTGGCTACTCTGGAATTCGTCACACTTTATAATGCACCTTACAATAAACCAATATTTAAATGCGCTCAATTCAATTTCACTGCTCCGTTTTTTCCAAGATAAACAACTCTTTTTCCAAAAGTAGTAGTCCATAGTAGTCTAA